>JAAALK010000283.1:106071995-106361144 GCA_019279435.1 Zizania palustris | reverse complement strand
CGTGGGGCCTGGCATAATCCGGAGCCCAGGCCACCGGCTTGTAGGCATCCGTAAAAGAGCCCAAAACCACATCCTACGGAGTCCAAGCCATTGGCTGGTAGACTTCCGTAAAAAGAGCCGAAGGTGGCCAAAATCTGCGGAGTCCAAGCCATTGGCTGGTAGACTTCCGTAAAAAGAGCCGAAGGTGGCCAAAATCTGCGGAGTCCAAGCCATTGGCTGGTAGACTTCTGCAAAAAGAGCCGAAGGTGGCCAAAATATACGGAGTCCAAGCCATTGGCTGGTAGACATCCGTAAAAAGAGTCCAAAGAGACCATTGCAAACTCCGAACCATTGGTTCGACAGAGATCGCAAAAACAAGCCGAAGGTGGCTAAAGCAAAACAGAATTTGAGCCATGAGCTTCGAATGTCTGTTAACATAGTCCGAAGTGACAAATTTTTAAGACACTAAAGTGTCCTGAAAGTTATCTCAAGTGATTTCTTTCATAAAACAAAGGTACTAAGTTACCATTCTTCCGACTGCAAAAAGTCGAAGACATTTCATAAGATTTTAAAAGATCTTTAAATGACAGAGGGGCTCCGAACCCCCAAAAAATTGTACTCCGAAGTTTTTTCTTTGCGCATAACCATCTTTGAATACATTTAGAAGTGCTTATACCCAAAGAGGGGCTAGTAAATATGGAGACAATTTTAATTCGGCATTCATTATTGAAATAAATGTGTTTACAGATTACACTATGAAAAATTGGTATCTATACCAAGAAGGAATCGGAGACCTCTTCGGTCCCTAGAGCTAGGGGTGGAACGACTAGTTCCAACATCGGAAGTTCTAATAACTTTACGTTTAACTCTCTTCCTCCCCCTCGAAGCTCTAAAATCCTTTTGCTCTTGTTGAAGTTCGGCCCAAGTTCGAAGCCGTTCAGGGCTTCTTTCTCAGCTTCTAAGATCTTCAGATCTTTTATTTCGAGCTTCACCTTCATCTTCAGACCAAATAGTGTCTTCAGAAGACGAGGTGTTTACGTTAACCTCTTTCTCTTCCTCTTTAATATAAGACATTACATCTTTGATTACTTCGGGCGCAATTACGCCGGAGTCATCTCGAGGAATTAGAAATCGAGGATGCTTGTAAGTCTTTAGAAGTTCGAAGGTATTCCATGATGAGCGGAGTTCGTCGTTAAGCTCTAACACTTCGATATCTTCCATAAGAGGCAAAGCCTAAAAATATGACAAACAAGATTTTCATTGATAAATGTTTACAAGCATGAAGCTTTACATAGTTAAAAATCCTAAATTATTCCTAAACCTGCGGGTTCGGAGGAGGCTGACTGCTCGAAGCTTGGTTCCGAACTTGCTTCTGGCGTTGGCCTTCGTCGATCCAAGCCTTGATCGCAGAACGACCTTCGGCTCTCCATGAGGTTTGAAAGGCTCGCCAGGCAGCAGTCACACCTTCAGAAGGATTTAAAAGTCGCTCGTCGTTGAAGGTAATGGAGCCCTCTGCGCTCGGATTGATTGTTCGGCCCAAATCCTCGTAGTAACGAAGTAGTCCGAGGGCAGACACTTGTCCGGAGAGTTCTCCATAACGAATGCCTGCCGTCTTCATTTGCTTCGCTGCTCCTTGGATCCTTTTTAACCGGCGCAGCAGAGTGACGTTGTCATCTGAAGGGAGTGATCCAGTAGTACCGAAGTACTCCAGAACACCTAGCATCTGTTCTATGACCTCCGTAGCTACCTTCTCAGACTTAAGCTTTTCTTCGATTAATGCATCCTTGCTCGAAGTCGTTTCCGCTAGAACTCCAGAAATCCTAGCATTCTCCGTAGTTAAAATATTCTTCTGATTTAGGAGTTGGCTAGCTTCCTCTTGGAGCCTCACAAGTTCGGACCCAGCACTAGCATGCTCCAACCGCACTTTTTCAATTTCTGCTCGAAGCACGATTCTTTCTGCTTCGAGCTCTTTATTAGCAGCCTCCAAGCCCTGTCTGGCCCTACGCTCCATTGAAATCATGTTATCCATTTGAACCACTCTAGCTTCGGAGAAAGACAAGTTGCGTTTGAGAGCTTCATTTTCTTCCCGAAGCTGAGCAATTTCATTTTCGCTCGATAAAGTTGCAGCGCGGGCCAAGACCGCTTGCTAAGAAAAGAAAAAACTGAAGTAAGAAATTATTCATGTATAATTTGCTATTGGTTCGAAGGTGCTCCGTACCTGGTAGGTTGCTCGTTCCATAGCAACGTTAAGCTCCGAACTCTTCGCCCTGCTTAAAATTGCTACCAGCTCTGTCTCCCCGACTTCGCGACTCACTCGACCTAAAGGTTTGAGCAGAGTCTGAAGCCCGGTTCTTTGCTCCAAAAAGGAGTTAAAAGAGGGAGCATTGCCGAAGCCTCTTGGTCATCCCTGCTTGGCGAAGCTCCGGAGCGTTCTCCTGAGGTCCTTGGAACTTCGGTAGATGCCCCCCCCCCTCAGTTGATTCACTTTCATCTGTTGATTCAGACGAAGTTGATCCTTGAGTAGGGAGAGGCTCTATATGTCTTTTACCCCTTCCAGGCCCCTGTTGAGTGACCTCTGGGTGCGGCTCCAAAGTTGTCGAAGGCCCTAGAATGGGATCTTCGCGATGTACTTCTACAGAAGGGGGCTCTTCAAAAGCAAAGATATTATACATTGTATAATTTTGCAGAAAATAATAAGAGAATTATGCGAAGTTTACCTTCGACATTCTGGGGGCGATCGAGCACCGGACTGCTCGGAGGATCAAAGGTGAGGTCTTCGTCTGAATCCACAGTTAAAACTTCAACTGCCGGAGTATCTCCGAGAGCAGTCCTCCCTTCATCCACAACTGAAGTTGTAGTAACTTCAACTTCTCTTTCGCCCACAGGGGCTTCGATTTGCTCTTCCTCTTGAGCATCCGGAGCTCTCACTTCTTCAATGATAGCCTGAGACTCCGGCATACCTGCAGTATCTTCAATATGAATATCTTTTTGAGCCGCATCTTCATCAATCAACCTCACTAATAGTTTACCTTCATCTTCTTTAGATCCGGAGGTTGAGTTTCTTGGGCTCGGAGATGCAGGTTTTTTAGGCTTCCGAGCCACTTTCTTCACCGGAGTCTTTGCGGAGCTCGAAGCTCCGGCTTCGGCTATCCTCTTCTTGGGTCCTTTCTCCGAAGGCACCCAGTCCATCAGAGGGGGCGGAGTCATCTCCAACATTCCCCATACTCTGTTAAACCTCTCCCAACTCCCGACCAATTTAACTCTCCATTCTTTTTTAGTCGGAGTTGGGGCACCCAAAATCTTCTCCGAAGCCCTTATAATTTGCTCTGAAGTAATAGGGGCTGAAGAAGCTAAAAAATAAATAATTCAAGTTAGTCTTTCTTCGAAGTAAATATGTATAATACATGTTGGTTTCGAAGTTACCTGCAGGGCTCGAAGTCAAGTTAATCTTGCGGAGACCGCCTTCCGAATCATCCTCGAAGACGATAGGCCAGTTGGCCATCAGCGGAGAAATTTGCAGGCCGAGGAATTCTTCGGCTAAGTCTCGCATGCTTAACCTTCGGCTAATCTTTTGAAGCAGGTTAAGACGGGCTTCGAGTTGACCTTCGTTGGGCTGCACCAAAGCTTCCTTCCGGAATTGAATTTCTTTAAGAGGCCCGGCCAGAGGACTGCTTGCCCCAACTTCGGCATAGAACCATCTCAGAATCCAATCAGTATACCATCTTGCATTGATGGCCTTGGCAGGAAATTGGAGGGCATACTCATCTCGAAGCCTAAAGTTGATACTGCCGAAGGATACCACTACTTTTTCACCTCCGGGGCCTACGAAGGTCTTTGGTTGGCATGTAGCCCTATGTAATGCAGCGAAGATCTCTGCCCTTCCTTCGCACCCTTCGGCTCTCAAGGCCCATTCGAAGATAGCCAGTCTAGCTACCGCATTCGGAGATAATTGGGGGAGGGTTACATGGAACAGATCAAGTACCTCCGCCAGGAAGTCTACTGCAGGAAAGCCCAAGCCAGCTTCGAAGAAGGCTTCGAATACAACTACTTCTCCGGGTCTTGGCGATGGAATCATTTCTTTGCCTGGCTTCCGAATCATAATTCCATTACTGATTTTTCCTCCCGCTGCGATTGCCAGTGACTCTCTTTTGCAGGTAGAAGGTCCCAACTGGAAAGATTGATCCAAATATTTTGTTGATGGCGGACACAGACCTTGGTCATCGACGATTTGGGGATTTCTCCCTCCTGCCGCCATGGATGTCACCGCCGGTATCGAAGGTGCCGCCGCCAACGTTGCCGCCGCTGCTGCTGCAGCCGCCTGCTGCCGGGCCAAGGCCGACGGAGGTGCAGATCCCTTGGTCTTCAACATTGCGGTCGATGGATTGTTTTGGAGAAAATGGAGGCTAGGGCTCAAGAACTCAAATGGCTCGAAAGATTTTTGGTTGCGAGAAGACGGTGAAAAGGTAACCGGGTAAGTTCTAGGCCTTCTATTTATAGCCTAGATCTTACTTTTTTACCGTTAGTCTATGTCGTTTCGCATTCTTGCCGTTACTTTTCCCCGAGATTAATGCTTACTACAGTTTCCGTTGAAAACAGAAACTTAACGGCTATTTTCTCTAAGTCTAAAAGACTTTCGAACTTCTTGAGTCAGTTCTAAGATAGTTCGAAAAGCAATTACCTTAAGACTGATTCGGAGTTTATATCTTCATGCATTTCAGAGATGAACTAAAAACCAATAACCCCTATGTTTGGTTATCTTTTCCTTCCGTATACTGCTCTCCTAACGTTACAGGTCAAACGGAGAAGCGTATTCGAGGGGCTACTGTTGGGGGAAAATATCTCATCTTCGGGGTTATTATCGAAGCAACATAAAGGCAGACAGCGGATTCGAAGGTTCCCAAACGATCATCTTCGAAGATACCCGGAACCAAGTTCGAAGTACGAAGATAGGCATTGGTTTGGAGTACATCTTCGAACTAAGGCTTTTCAAGATCTTTTCTGCCAGCTAAGATGGAAGACTTATCTTCTTTCTCATTAGATTAGTCTTTTACCATTTTAGCGCTATTAAGGGAACCGAATAGTTTCCACTATGTCGGTTGTAATAGAGGGGTAAATAGGTCTTTTCCTTAATGTTTGGGCCTATAAATACCCCCCAGTTCACCCTGTAATAGGGACCGAATACAAGTTATTCAATACACACATTCGAACTATTCTAAGTTATTATCCTTTCGGAGACTTAGAACAGTTCTCTTCGCAAACACTTCGTTTGTTAGTTTCTCTTTTACAGAAACCTGTTAGCGTAATCTTTTACGCCAACAGCTGGTATTCCCGCAAACAGTCTAGTGTTGCACAATCAACGGCTGAGGCCGAATATGTTGCTGCAGCTAGCTGTTGCTCTCAGATTTTGTGGATGGTTTCCACTTTGCGGGATTTCGGGTTAGAGTATAAGAGTGTTCCACTTTTCTGTGATAACACTAGTGCTATTTGTATTGCAAACAACCCGGTTCAGCACTCCAGAACCAAACACATTGATGTGCGGTATCATTTTCTCAGAGATCACAATGAGAAGGGTGATATTGAACATCAGTATGTTGATACCCAACACCAGCTTGCCGACATTTTTACAAAACCCCTCGATGCTTCTCGATTTGCTTACTTGCGTGGGGAACTTGGCATTTGTCACCCTTACGGCATTTTGTGAGGGGGAGCAGTTTTAGATTAATGTGCATCTGCTACTTGTGGGCTGAAATTGCATTTACATCTTTTGCACTTATATGCCTGCTTATAATTCATGAAATCATGACAGCTCAGCTCTCTTTAATTTATCTGAAACATTCATGTGCATGATGCTTTCTTTTCAAAATCAAATCATGCTCACTGCTTAGTCTTGAATCTAGCATGTTTAGGCAGGACTGCTTTAGCTATCTTTTATCTGCTTGATAGAAAGACACTGTTCATTGGATGCTAAAAATTGCAACTTGAAAAAACTGTTCTACATCTTCATGGATATTCATAAAGTGCCCAACAATTGGTTCACTTAGTTAAAATCAAAAAACTCCATGATTTACATGCTTTAAATGCAAAGATCCAGGTGGGTTTGTTTGTCGCACTACTCTATCCTAGACCGCTTACCATTGCACTTTGGTCTGAACTGGGATAGTGTAGTGTTTGCCAAAATCTTTGCCTTAAGCTTCTTATGGCCTTCATGCCTAGGCTTGGCCGGATTGGAAAGTATAAGGTGGACAAACAAATAACCCCTGGCATTAAGAAAAGAACATCAAAATTCATTGCTTATCAAGTTTGCTTTTCATGCTCCATTTGTACTGGACTTGTCTGTCTAAGAGTAGAATTTGACTAGCTTTGTGCAGTCCCCTGCTCTTACTTGTCTAGTTTCTTTGACTAAGTGGTGATGCTTTCTATTTCAAAAATGATCAAATCCCATGCTTCATCATGTTTTTAGAGAATGTTAATTTGAGCTGAGCACATGATCATTGGTGTTATTGTTGGCATATTTTTGCTTCATATGTCTTTGCAATTCTGCTCATTTCGAAGCTTTGCATCTTTTACATGCTCCTTGATGCTTGCATTGCCAAAGGGGGAGAAATTCCTCAAGGGGGAGAGACTTTGCTTCGTTCTCTACCGCAAGGGGTATAATTTTCAAAGGGGGGGAACATTTGACATAAAGGGGGAGAAGGTTCTTTATTGCCAAAGGGAAAACTTAAGTCAGGGGGAGTTTTTATTGCCGAAGGGGCTTTTAACTCTTTTGAGAAAGGGGGAGGAAAATTCTTTTGTCAAGTGACATGATTTGGCTCTTTTCTGAGTTTTTATGGTCACTTGTGTGCTGAAAGTTTTTAATTTTCTTGGATTTAAAGTTGGTTGTCAATGCACTCATCAAGGGGGAGATTGAGAAACCAAGGGTTGGTTTCGGTGTTTGTGATGAGTGATTGACAGGCTTTTTACCTCTGTTCGAAGGGGTACCTCCGAAGGGTGTTCGGAGGTTGTACCTCCGAAGGGGTTTCGGAGGTTGTACCTCCAAAGGGTGTTCGGAGGTTTGGTTGCTGCAGCTGTTGCAGCGGAGTGTGCCTGTCGGAGGGGTCCGACAGTACACGATGACTGGGTGTGTACCGATGGCTTCGGTACTTTGGGCGGTACACCGGAGTGTGTGCCGGAGGTTGCTAACCCGGAGAGGTCTCCGGAGTACTGGATACACTTGTCTGTTTGTCTGTGGTGCGCAGGGACTTCGGAGGCGACGGACGAACGTAGCAGGTGAACCTGGGTCAAGCGGGAGGCTTGATGCCAGGGGAGCGGGGAGCTCCGTCACGGTGGCTGCGAAGGTGGTCCGGGTCGGTCCTCGGGTCGAGGTGTGCCAGGTGAAGGCAGAGAGTGCGGAGCGTGGCTCCGGGTGAAGGTACTCCGAGACAAAGTCCTCGGAGGTGAGGCACTTCGAAGGTACTCCGGAAGGAGTGACTTCGGAGTTGGATGGATCAAGTCCTCTGCGGAGGCAAGGAGTTCGAAGTGTGCTCCGGAGGGAGACATTCGAAGGTACCCGACGAAGGTCTCAGAAGTCGAGGCGCATCGAAGGCATGGTCCGGGTGAGGCTCGTCAAGGAGTGTGCTCGGGGAGAGACACTGCGACGAAGGGCTCATGGAATGCTTCATGCGGAGGCCTTGGACGAAGGAGGGACTTCGAAGGGTGGTATTCCGAAGGTGGGTCTTCGGAGTGAGGAAGGCTTCGGAGCGAGGCTAGCTCCGGAGCGAGGTTGTCTTGTGGTGCTTCGGCCTGCATGGCTTCGGTACACGGACTGACGGAGTTCGAGCTGGGTGAAGCTGCGAAGCCGTGGTGGTCCACTCCGGAGGTGTTGGTGCGAAGGCCCAAGGGCTTTGACGTCTTCAGCTCAAAACCATCACTGTATTGGAGACTGACTTCGGTGAAGCGAAGGCCACCAGGCTCAAGACTTCTCGCCGAAGCTACCACACCCTCGCGTGCGAAGGGAGGCTGCAGAAGGTCAAAGACTGCAAAGGCTGACACTGTCTACTCTGCAAAAAGCTGACGCTGTCCCCTCTGCAAAGCTGACAGAGAAGCCTCCAGAATAAAGGTGGACTACCTTTTGTACCCCTTAGTTCTGTAGAGACAAATCCTTTGTAAACCCTAGGGGTAAAGTAGTCATTTCCTTTGGGTGAACTGTGGGCTATAAATATGGGGGCTCGGTAGGTAACATTTAACACTTTGAGCATTTACTGTTGAGCTCCTGTAGCCACATACCTCGCTGTATTCATCCAGAGTTCAAATATTTTTGTGTTCCTTGTTCAAGCGGTGAAGCCCTACTTCTTTGTGCTTTTTGCTTGAGCTCGTGTTACATACCTCGCTAGTTATAGTGCACCGAAGCCTGTCTAGGTGAAGGGTGTTTTGTGCGAAGTGTGTTTTTCAGTGTGCGTTCGCTCTGTGTAACTTGAGGCCAGACCTCACAGATTACTAGCGAAGCCCTGATCGAAGCCCGTTTTGCTTCTTGTGTCGAAGCCTGTAGCGAAGTCTGTTTGTGTGCGTGTAGACCTTCGTGTACGAAGCCCAGCACCAGTTGCTGCTGCCAAGTACTCGGTCGAAGTCCCCAGTAGGGTGTCCACTCTTGCGAAGGGTGAAGTGCGAAGTCTGCTCGAAGCACCCTGTGTGCGGAGCCTGCACTGACTTAGCAGAGTAGATTTTCGAGGGTTGATAGTGGAGCGAAGTCTTCTTGGCTTCGAACTTTTGGACCTGCGAAGCCTGCGTTCGGAGCTGTCAAAGCGCCTCCGAACCAGACCTCCGAAGGTAGTGTTCGAAGCCTGTTCCACAGAAGACAGAACTGAAACCGAAGGCTAGTTTTTAGCCCGAATTTTTAAAAGCTCCCATTCACCCCCCCCCCCCTCTGGTCACTGTTTCCGGTCCAACGGCCTGGAACACTAAGACCAAACCTATCACTTGTTACGAGCTATAGTTGTCTCCCACTAAGAGTTGGCCCAACGAGGTTAAATACTCTTTTGATGTGACTAGATGCGATAAAATATTTGATTTCCTCTTGAAGAGCTAGATTCTCAGGTTACCCAAGGGCCAGGTCATCCCAACCGCCGACGAACTAAAGAAATGCCCCTATTGTAAGTGGCATGATTCACATTCCCATTATACTAATGATTGCAATGTTTTCCATCGGCAGGTTCAATCGTCCATAGAAGAAGGACGATTGAAAATAGATTATAGTCCGAAGATGAAGCTGGACAAAGACCCCTTTCCCATGAACATCGTCGACCTCAACGAGAAGAAGGTTTTGATTCGGCCAGAGCAGGCCGAGTCATCTAAAGGGAAAGTGGTCATTATTGGAGAGCCCCGCACACGCACACTCGTACCGAAGAATCCTAAAGTGGGAGTGTGGAAAAAGAACATTGAAGCATCATCTTCTGCTGGGACTCACAAGAAGACGAAGGTAACGTACCAGATGCTGCTGAATAAACACCAGAAGAGGCCCGAGAGAACAAACACTAGTTCGAAGGTGCCAAGATAGTCGAACCCTCCAAGGAGGCCGAGCCCTTCGCATCAGCCGAACTCACCTTCGCAATGGCCAAGGCCTTCAGCCTGGTGGGACCCTTCGCTGATATGGTCCGACATCCCTTCGACGTGGCCGAACCTCTCTCCGAGCAATGGGTTTGGGCTGCAATGGACGAAGCCACTAGAGGCCCTAATGCCTCCGCCATACCATTGGACAGTGTCTCCGTGGGCTCCAAGCTACGCTTCACCACCGGAGTACCCTTCGCAGTATAGCGTCGCCCCCTTTGTTCCTTCGGGGTACTATGATTGGCAGAGACAGGTAGATGCAGCGAAGAGGAACATTTTTCATCGGCTATCCATGGTACCTCAAAGCCGACTCACACAGAACAAAGCCAAAGAAGACAGCCACGAAGGGGTAATGGAGAGAGACTCTGAAGCTATCACTGTCAAGGTAGGGTCTCAGGAGGTCCAAATCCTGAAGGCCCCCTCATCAGAGCACGACAGAGGTAAGCCCCCAGGGCTAGCCAAAGCCACCTTCGGTACCTGGTCCGACCGGCCTACTCTAGTCGGTTCGACCGGCCTGACCCAGACAATCGACATCGAGCAGTCCGACTGGCCTAGTGAGGTCAGTCCAACCGACAAGATGCAGAAGAGCATTTTCGCCAAGCGCAAAAAAGGCCGAGGCCAATCCGGGAAATTCCCGTTCGGCCAAAAATCCTAGGAGCAAGCTTGTGACGCCCGGTACCAAGCCTCAACCATCTTGGGCACCTCCGGGTATGTCTAAATCACAGAAGAGGCGCCTGTAACATCTGTGATCATAGGAGATGCGTGAGAAGAAGGCCGAGGATGAGCGAGATGCCATCTTTGAGGAAATCCACCCTCGTCCAGTCATGAAGCAAGTCTATAAGCCCAAGCCGATGGAGGCGAACAACCCGGCTCCCATTCCGAGTGACGACGACGACATTCTCGATGACGACTACACGCCCGTCTCTAAGGGACCCGCACCTAAGGCAATGGACATAAACGTCGTCATACCTCCCACCGAGTTCGCGCTACCACAGGATGAGGTCGAGGTCACTCAGTTGAGCCTCAGCCCACAAGACGTTGTTTTCGAGAAGCCTGAGGATACAGCTTGTCAATTGAAGCCTCTTTATGTCAAGGGGCACATTAACGGGAAGCCGATCTCCAGGATGCTGGTTGACGGAGGTGCTACCGTCAACTTGATGTCATACTCTCTTTGAAGAAGCTCGGCAAAAACAAAGAAGATTTGAAGAGGACCAACTTAACGCTCAACGGCTTCAACGGCGAGAGATCGGAGGCCAAGGGCGTACTTTCTTTGGAGCTGACGGTGGGCAACAAGACGTTGCCAATGGCATTCTTCATCGTCGACGTACAAGATAACTACAGTGTATTACTTGGGCGTGATTGGATTCACGCAAATTGTTGCATTTCGTCTATCGTGCACCAATGCCTCATTCAGTGGAACGGCGATGACGTGGAGGTTGTACCAGCTGACACTTCGGCCCAAGTTGCTTTAGCTGATGTGTCTATCAACGACATCCACGATAAAGTAGAGTGTCTGTCAGATAGAGATCTCTCAGATTATGACTTTGTTAGCGTGTTTGAGCGACATTTTGCTCTAGTGTCTGTAAGCCGACTAGTGTAGGACGGCTATCGTTAAATTAGTGGTCATGACTAGCAAGAGTAATCTTGATTGGCTAAAGTCTTGTGTAGAGAAATATAGGTCTTCTAAAGACGGTATTGTCGAAGCCAATAAAGATTTTAGCAAAGTAGAAAAGTTAGGTCAAGGTTTTGAGTCGACAGAACCTCTAGAAGAGGTCGATATAGGTGAGGGTAGTATTCCAAGGCCGACTTTTGTAAACAAAAATTTGCAGGCTAATGAAAAGGACGAAGTAATAAAGTTGCTTCGGTCATATGTCGATTGTTTTGCATGGGAGTACAGTGAAATGGTCGTACTAAGTCGCGAGTTCGTGGAGCAATAGCTGCCCATCAAACCTAGGTTTAGGCCTTATAAACAGCCCCCTCGTCGCTTTAATTCGGTCGTGTATGACCGACTTGAAGAAGAGATAGAACGATTACTCAAGGCTGAATTTATTAGGCCATGTAGGTATGCTAAATGGGTTGCTAACATTGTGCCTGTAGAGAAGAAAGGGAGCGGCAAAATACGATTTTGTATTGATTTTGTTAGACCGGAAACGGCGACCAGAGGGGGGTGAATGGGAGCTTTTAAAAATTCAGACCAAAATAGCCTTCTGTTTTAATTCTGTCTTCTGCGAAACAGACTTCTAACACACCCTTCGAAGTTCTGGTTCGGAGGTATTTTACAGCTCCGAATACAGGCTTCGCAAGGAGCAAAAGTTCGAAGCCAAGAAGACTTCGCTCCACCCACAAACCCAAAAATTCAGCTTCTGCTAAGTCAGTGCAGCCTTCACACACAGGGTGCCTTCGTGCAGGCTTCGCACTTCACCCTTCGCAAGAGCGGACTTCCCTCTGAGGGCTTCGACCAAATACTCAGCGACAGCAACTGGTGCTGGGCTTCGTACTTCGAAGGACAAAACGCACACTTCACAGACTTCGCTAAGGGCTTCGACTAGGGAAGAAAAACAGGCTTCGATCAGTGCTTCGCTAGTAATCAGAGAGGTCTAGCCTCCATTTTACACAAAGCGAACAGACATTGAAAACCACACTTCGCTCAAACACACTTCGCTCGAACAGGCTTCTCACACACTTCTCCATAAAGGATTCAGTGCACAAACTCAACTCAAAAGAAGTGAGACACAAGAGATCGAAGCATGCAGCGAAGTATGCATACAAGCTCAAGCAGAAAATGAACACAGAATCAAGGCTTCGATGCTTGAACAGGGAACACAAAAATTGAACTCACAGGATGAATACAAAGTATGTGGTGGCTAGTACAGGAGCTCAAAAATGAATGCTCAAAGTGTTGATGTGACCTAGCCAGCCTCCACTATTTATAGGCACTATTCAGCCCTATGAATAGACTACTTTACCCCTAGGGTTTATACTGGTTTTGTCTCATCAGAACAGGGGGGTACAACTGGTAGTCTACTTTATTTGGAGGCTTCTTTTGTCAGCTTCGAAGAGGGGACAACACCAGCTTTTGCAGAGCAGACGCTGTCAGCCTTTGCAGTTTTGGACCCTTCTGAAGCCCCCCTTCGCACGCGAGGGGTGCGGTAGCTTCGGTGAGAAGCCTTGAGCCTGACGGCCTTCGCTTCAACGAAGTCAGCCTTCGATACAGTGACGGTTTTGAGCCGAAGCCGTCAAAGCCCTTGGGCCTTCGCACCAACACCTTCGGAGTGGACCACCACGGCTTCGCAGCTTCTCCCAACTCGAACTTCGTCAGTCCGTGTACCGAAGTCATGCATGGCCGAAGTACCTCAATTCATCCTCACTCCGGAGCCAGCCTCGCTCCGGAGCCAGCCTCGCTCCGAAGCCTGCTTCCCTCCGGAGAAGCCAGCTTCGCTCCGAAGCCTGCTTCACTCTGGAGAAGCCAGCTTCCCTCTGAAGCCTGCTTCACTTCGAAGCCCCACCTTCGGAGTACCACCCTTCGAAGTCCCTCCTTCGTCCAAGGCCTCCGCATGAAGCATTCCATGAACACTTCGTCGCAGTGTCTCTCCCCGAGCACACTCCTCGACGAGCCTCACCCAGACCATGCCTTCGATGCACCTCGACTTCTGAGACCTTCGTCGGGTATACCTTCGAATGTCTCCCTCCGGAGCACACTTCGAACACCTTGCCTCATTGCTGAGGACTTGATCCACCATACTCCGAAGTCACTCCATTTGGAGTACCCTTCGAAGTGCCTCGCCTCCGAGGACTTCGTCTCGGAGTACCTTCACCCGGAGTCACACTCCGCACTTACTGCCTTCTCCTGGCGCACCTCGACCCGAGGTCCGACCTCGACCCCTTCGCAGCCTTCGTGACGAAGCTCCCTGCTCCCCTGGCATCAAGCCTCCCGCTTGACCCAGGTTCACTTGCTATGAACCGTCCATCGCCTCCGAGGTCCCCTGCGCACCACAGACAAACAGACAAGTGTATCCAGTACCCCGGAGACCTCTCCGAGTAACAACCTTTGATACACACTCCGGTGTACCGCCCAAAGTACCAAACCCTTCGGTACAGCCAAGTCATTGTGTACTGTCGGACCCCTCCGACAGGCACACTCCACTGCAACAGCTGCAGCAACCAGAGTCCACCGAACCCTTCGGTGAAACAGCCTCCGAACCCCTTCAGAGAACCAACCTCTGAACCCCTTCGGAGGGACCCCTTTGAATCAGAGGGTAAAATCTGTCAATCACTCATCACAGACTCCGAAACCAACCCTTGGTTTCTCAGATTTCAAAGATCTAAACAAGGCCACTCCGAAGGACGAGTACCCCATGATAGCCTACATATTGATCAACGATTCTTTGGGACACAAGGTACTAAGTTTTATTGATGGCAACGCTGGTTATAATCAAAATTTTATGGCCGAAGAGGACGTCTACAAGACAGCCTTTCGATGCCCTGGTTTTGTCAGCTTGTTTGAGTGAGTTGTTATGACTTTTAGTTTAAAGAATGCTGGCACTACAAATCAACGTGCTATGAACTTAATCTTTCATGACTTGCTAGGAGTTATGCTAGAGGTCTATATAGATGATGTTGTAGTCAAATCGGATGCTATGGGGAACCATTTAGCTGATTTGAGAGTTGCTTTTGATATAATATATCAGTATGGCTTAAAAATGAATCAGCTCAAGTGTGCTTTTGGCGTGTCGACGGGCAAGTTCTTAAGATTCATGATTCATGAAAGAGGTATTGAAATTGATCCTAAGAGGCTTGAGAAGATTAAGAACTTTGAAGCGCCGACATGCAAAAGAGATGTGCAAAAGTTGCTAGGCAAGATGAATTATTTGCGCCGCTTCATATCTAACTTGTTTAGCAAGATTGATGCTTTTGTCGCTATACTTTGGCTAAATAATGAGGCCGAGCTCACTTGGGGGCAAGTCAGCAATGCGCCTTCAAAAAAAATCAAAGAATGCTTATCATCACCACTAGTGATGAAGGCGCCCAAGGACGGAATACCATTTCAGCTATATGTCGCCATGGAGCAAAGCGTGATCAGAGCTGTGTTGACTCAAGAGGTGGTGGGAAAAGAATGCATCATCACATTCTTGAGCCGCCACTTGTTGGACGCCGAGAAAAGGTATGTGTTTGTGGAGCGTTTGTGTTTTTCACTTTATTATGCATGTACCAAATTACGTCACTATATTCTCCCTAGCACATATATTGTTACTTGTCAAACCGATGTCATAAAATACATGTTGCAGAAGCTGATTCTAAGTGGTAGAATCGAAAAGTGGGCTTATTCTTTCATTGAATATGATTTGGCTTATGAACCTTTGAGGGCTATGAAAGGCCAAATCGTCGCAAACTTTATAGGTGATCACCATGTAGATATCAATTGGGGTAGCGATGTTGCTATAATTGAGGTAGTGCCATGGAAACTTTATTTTGATGGTTCGGCTTGCAAGAATGGCCAAGGTATTGGAGTGATTCTCATATCACCTAATGGTATGCGCTTTGAGACCTCGGCCCGTTTAGAATTTCTTTCCACTAATAACCAAGTCGAATATGAAGCTTTATTGCTAGGACTTGAATTGCTAGGTTCCATGGGTGTTAAACATGTTTATGCATATGGTGATTCTCTATTAATTGTGCAACAAGTAACTAAACTTGCTCAATGTTTTAGTGGCTTGATAAATAGCTTCTTGGATAAATTTCTAGACATAATTATCACTTTTGATGATTTTGAAATTTCTCACGTGTCTAGAGAAGCCAACTCATTAGCAAATGATTTGACTCAACAAGCATCTGGCTATCAAGTGAAAAGAGGTAAATTTTTCGCACAAGAAAAGACGATGTTTGAAAATGCAGTGTCAACTCATACAGTGCACTTTGGTCTAACCGACCTAGCAAGGCCAGTCCAACCATAGATGTACTGTCCAACCGTCCAGCAATGGGTGGTCTGACCGGCCCACCAAGGCTGGTCTGACTGACATGTGTGAGGATGACCTAGAGCTCGGGGGGCAACATCAAATTTATGATTTAAACGCCAATTCAAGTGGAGAATTGGTGAACACTGCTATAGTCCACAAGGATGACTGGAGGATTCCAACTGTCCAATATTTGAAGGATCCTAGTCAACGGGTTGATCGGAAAATTCGGCGACAAGCATTCAAATTTGTATTGTTTGACGATGTGTTGTATCACCGAACTATTGATGGAGTACTTCTGAAGTACTTAGATGCCGATCAATCTAGAGTAGCTACAGGAGAAGTCCACGAGGGACTTTGTGGCACTCATCAGTCGGCCCAGAAAATGAGTTGGATTCTCAAAAGAGCGGGGTTTTATTGGCTGACTATGACTGAGGATTGTTTTAAGTATTATAGAGTGTGTGAAGCATGTAGAAAGTTTGGTAATATCTAGTTGGCTCCTACGTCAGTACTTAACCCTATTATCAAACCATGGTCATTCCGAGGTTGGCGTGTGGACTTCATCAGCCAGATCCACCCTCACTCTTCAAAAGGGCATCAGTTCGTGTTCATGGTGACGGATTACTTCATCAAGTGGACCGAGGTCGTGCCTCTCAAGAACATGACCCATAACGAGGTAACTGGTTTCATCTTGAAGCACATTATACATAGATTCGGTATTCCCCAAACTCTCACTACAGATCAAGGTACTTCATTTATTGCTAAAGAAGTGAGAGACTTTGCCGAATTTTATGGTATTAAGTTGATAAACTCTTCACCATACTATGCTTAGGCCAATGGTCAGACCGAGTCTAGTAACAAAACTGTAATTAAGCTCATTAAGAATAAAATTAAAGAGTTTCCTAAAAGGTGGCATGAAGTGCTTTCTGAGGAATTATGAGCTTGTAGAGTTGCAAAGCATGGTGCTACCAAAGTTAGTCCATATGAGCTAGTATATGGACAAGAGGCCGTTCTACCAGTAGAGTTAGATCTTGGCTCGTTAAGATTTCTTAAGCAAGATAGCTTGGTCGGTCGATGAATATGAAACTCTTTTGAATGATAATTTGGAAGAAGTGACCGATAAGAGGTTAAGGGCTCTAGAGGCTATAGAAAGAGACAAGAGGAGAGTAGCTAGAGCCTACAACAAAAGAGTCAAAGCAAAATCGTTTCAAGTTGGTGGCTTGGTTTGTAAGACGATTTTGCCCTTAGGCACTAAAAGTCCCAAATTTAGTAAATGGCCGCCTAGTTGGGAAGGTCCTTTTAAGGTAGCTGAAATCGCTCCAGGTAATGCATACTTATTAGAGTCTCTACAAGATGAGCGATTTCGGAGAGCTTTAAATGGCAGGTATTTGAAAAATACTTCCCAAGTGTGTGGCAAAGCGCTTAAAGTGTCAAAAGGCCGATATGGAGTATATCGCCCTTAGCCAATTGTGCTTATAGCTCACTAAGTTTGCTAAAAGTCAGGGGGCATGTGTTGATAGCAAAAAATGGCATTAATGGTTGCAATTGTCAAAATATCGATTTTTGATAATTTGGGCCGAAAATATGCCTTTCCTGGCACAGGCCGGTCGGACCGGCCATGTAGGTACGGTTAGACTGGACCAGTATGAAAAATTAGAGATAGAGTTTGTTTTGAGCTGTTTTGATATATAATTAAATCTTAGCCACTTTTGGTCGAATCCTACTCAGATTAGACGCCATAGAACTTCAAACTAGCCCCTATAAATATAGGGTTGAGGCCGATTCAAAGGGTATCTCCACAGATCAATACTTCAAAACCCTAGTTTTGAATCATACGTCTACTTTTCATCTACTTTTGTGCCCTAGGTTAGGCCATCTTCGTGGGTTTGCGATGAAATCCCTCCGTGCATCACGTCATAGCTGTGGTAAGCCTTGTTGATTCGCCTATGAATCACCCGTTTAATCCACGTAACAGATTTTTATCATCTTTGTCGGTTTTCTTGCTACTCTTGGGAATTCGGTCTCTAGGCCGAATTGTATTTGATCTACCTTTGTTTTGTAGAGATTTCATCCTTAAATTCCTAGTCATGGAGTTTGGGCACAATTTTCGCAAGTTTGATAGGTCGTCGGAGTCCGGGCGATCAGATCGAAGCTTGTCGGTCCGATCGGCAGTACTTCGCTGGTCTGACCGGGCGCTGCCATGCCGGGCCGCCAAGCTGTTGCCGACATGGTCCCCGCTGCCCTCTGCGCCGCGCACGTCCGAAGCCTTCCCCCCGGTTCGACCGGTGTCCCTTCACCGGTCCAATCGGACCACTCTACAGCAATCTGCTCTGCGTCGGAGCACCCTTCGCACCGGGTCCCTTCGTCGGTGCGCTCGTTGGTCCGACTGGACACACTTCGCCAGTCCGACCGAGCTCCCCCCACAGTCAAAACAGTTCGCACCGGACCCTGCGATGCTGAAGCCCTCGGTCTGACCGAGGCCTTGCCGTCGGTCTGACCGGGCACCCTTTGCCGCTCCGACTGCCTAGAGCCCGCTTCGCACCAGAACGCCGAGGCCACCCTTGGTGACCCTCTTCGAAGGCATCGGTCTGACCGGGGTATCTACTTCGGTCTGACCGGCCAGAAGGCCGAAGCCCCCTTCCGGGATACTTCGGCCCTATTGTATTTTTGGGATAAAATTACATACTTCGGACTGACTTCTCTGTTTTTTGGTATAATCGGCTTTAGCTGGCCGGTTAAGTCTGACATTATTTATTTTCGGTTAATTAGGTTATATTTTTAGAGATATAATTGAATTCCTAGCGACTTTGTTTCCCCTTACCACTGATTAAGGGTTGTCGGAACGCGACGTCAACGTCTCGCATTGTTTTTGATCGTCGAACCAGCCCAAGTGTGAGGGCACGTTTTCATGTCAACAAAGGTGAATGCTGCATGTAGGAGTAGTGCGTACATGATAAAAATCGGCACACAAAATTAGAATGTATTTAACTACGTGCCCTATAATTAAGGAGACGTTAGGAAAAAAATCAACAGATAATTAGAAAATTCCTAAAAGTGACATGCACCTTCTACAGCATAAAAAGAATTATGAAAAAAGTCAACAGATAATTATGAAAATTCCTAAAAATTCCTCTATTTTCATTATTTCATTATTTTCATTTATCTATCTTCGCACACTCCCAACGGGTTTTAAATCAAAAAAAGTGAAATCAATTATCGGGAGCGATGGACCTTTGCTGTGTTAATTGCCATTATAATTTTGATTATGATTACTTCTTCAAAATTGCAAATATACCTCGTAGGTTTATTTACTTTCTATATGTTGTTTCATATTGTCGTATAAATTCATATTTACTTACAAATATAATTAATAGAGACATACATATATATGGTAAGTATATTCGGGTGCCATGCCATATTGTTGACGTCAAGATGTCGTACGGTCAATGAAAGTTAAGGAGGGTCCGATCAAAGATGGTCAAAGAAGTCCATATGTTACAACATGACCGGATATGAAGGAGTCGATGATTAGAATATGAAGTTTTATCCAGAATCAGTTAGAATAAGATACTTGGATGACAAGTCTCCGGACTATAAATATGTACCCCTTAGCTAGGTTAAGTACACATCTCTATCAAACAACTACTCGGCCCATCACCACCCTTGGCTTCCCAAGGTTAATCCAAGTGGGATTCGGCAGTCGGAGCTGGGCTATATCATTCTAATCTCCGGCGAAGAGGTGAGTCCTGCCACCCCCGATGATCATATCGACTAGGTCAGTGTCTTCATGGCAACATCAGTTCGATCTCTTGAAGACATTAGCTGAAACAGTACGATCGCTGGTTTGTCTCGTTGTAGTGGCTAGGTCTAAGGTTGTATCAGATTGATCTCTTAGATTGATGTGATATAGGTGTGGTAGTTTTAGGCTTCCTCGGTTACGTCTAACATCTCTTGCTATTGTATATTTTTCATATTATATATCGTTCATCTAAATAAAGCATGTCCGATACTTTGACATATCATTAAGATTATCGTGATTAGATACTATCTTGGTTAGGTTCGATCTAACTATTGTGATGATTTTCATGATATAGACATGTCATCTGGCATATTTTATTTATTTCTATTGGAGTATAAGCCGATAGGTTATCTTTAATTCAATGTCATATCTTATTCTCCATCGGAAAGCACTCATCGACCCATACGTGTAAACTTCTTATCTCATCGGCCGATGGCATGCTTGCCCGATTGCTTCGCCCGTGGTCATCGGCCATATGACTGATCGACATAATAGTCCACGATTGTCCTATCCTTACTGCAGTCATCGGCTCGATAGCCGATAGGCTATGCTACTAATATTGTTTCTCCGTTTCCTTATTAGTTACAATGTCAAACTGATTGGCACGCCTTGAATCCTCTTTCTAAGAACGTAGGACCAACACTAAAGTTAAGCGGATCTCCCAGGCCACGCGTGTGTCAAAGTGTGACCAAAAAATACACCAACATATATAAATATCACATTTTAATTTCGCCTACCACGCATGATCCACTCCACCGCTGCCCATCCCGCTCGGAGCCTCCGTCGTTGCCCTGCATATGTGCATGAGGAGGTGCGGTGGTCTTCAGCCCCCTCCACCGCCACGCGAGGCCCCCTTCACCGCCGCGTGAGGCCCCCTCTACCGCTGCACATCCCGCTCGGAGCCTCCGCCCCCTCTGTCGTCGTGTGAGGTCCCCTCCGCTGTTGCCCCGCACATGTGCGCGAGGGGGTGCGGTGGCCTTCGGCCCCCTCCGCTGTCGCATGAGGCCCCTCCCCGTTGCCTCTCACGGGCCCCTCCACCGCTTCCCATCCTGCCCAAAGCATCCCCCCTCCACCGCCGCACGAGGTCCCCTCCGCCGCCGCCCCGAATATGTACGTGAGGAGATGTGGCGGCCTTCGGCCCCCTTCCCTGCCGCAAGAGGTGAGGAGCCATGCTGAATAGCGTGGGCCTCATGGCTCCATAAGTGATGAGTCATTGTCAACGATAGTCAAAGAGGACAGAAGAAGAGAGGAGATCTGTTGTTTCATGGGCCGCGTGTGACTCGGGTACACGGGTAGCGAGCGACTGTCGGGCAGAGGAGGTTGCGAAGTTGGGCTGGCCCAATCCGGGTGCATGGGCCAGAAGCAGTAGAAGACCCACTGGGCTGTTGACCAGGACTGACTCAGGTACACGGGCGGTGAGCGATTGCCGGGCTGAGAGAGCTGCGGAGTCGGGCCGGCCCAATCCGGGTACCTGGTGCAAAGCCGGTGGAGGCTTTGTCAGTTTCGGCGTAAAACTGACAACCGTTGATTCTGTATCCGACTGTCCAGAAGAGAAGCCGTAGTCGCTATGAAAACTTAGCTTCCGGATATGTCATCTGTAACTCTAGGCCCACAGTCAGTCAGTCGTGTCTGTAAAAATTCCTAAGGGCAGTAGAGTCTTTTCCTTTATTTTTGAGTCTGTAAAAACCCTAAGGGGCTGGTAGAATATTCCTAGTGTTGGGCTGCCTATAAATAGGACCCCAATCCCTAGGGTTTGGACTACCCTTTTGGCTGAAATCACATCTACTCTTTGGGTCATTCTGTCTCTCGTTTTCTCTCTCCTGTATGCGCCGCCAGGCTTTGCTCCCTCCTGTTTGTGCATTACTTTTGCTCTAATCTCTTGGATGCATTAAAGCCTTGGTCCCTGCTGATTTTATTTGTTGCACTTGTTTGGTTTGGGGAGTTATTGCTTCAGCTACGGGCTGCTGAATTTATTTCGTGAGAAGAAGCTTCTTCTTTTGCTTCTGTTCTTCACAAACTGAGTACTAGTTCTTGTTGTTGCAAGTAGTACTACTTTCCTGTAGCTACAGTAGTCTGTGCAGCTTTTCACCTTCTACTGCACAGCCTTTTTGATTGAGGCTGACAGGGTCTGTCACCTTTTTGGCTGTGTTTCGAGCGAAGCTACTCTCTGTTCGAAGCCCCTCAGTTTTGCGAGGCAGACTTCGATTTATCTCCTTCGAAGGCTTCGTTCGATCTTCGGTATTTGGTTTGCGTTCTGTGTTGCTAAGCTTCGAAGCATTCTTCTGAACGTCAGTATCGCATACTTCGAACAATAGTGCAAAGGGGCTTCGGCCCTATCTGTTCGAAGTCCATACTTCGATAAGTTTCGAAGTTGGGTTCGAAGATTGTAGCTCCGCTAGGCCTCGCACTGACTTCTGTGTAGCGTGTCACCCTTTGCCTCTCTTTTCGGACCTTACTCTTTTCGAAGGTAGAGAATTGGCTTCGGACTTGTTTTTCTGTCGCGTGACAGACTTCGCTTCCTTGTTCGAAGGTTGTCGTTTTGTGTGTTGTGTTCGAAGCTTTCTGTTCGAAGGTTTTGCTCCGAAGCTCTCGGTTCAAAGTTGTGTTCGAAGTTTTGTCTTCGAAGTGCATACTTCGAAGCAGGCTCCGACTCTGTCACTTTGCTGCGAAGATCTTAGTTCGAAGCTGTGTTCGAAGCCTTGACTTCAAAGTACATACTTCGAACCAGGCTCCGGCATTTTTATACTTCGCTCCGAAGTGCACTTCGCATCTTACCACTTCGAACTAGGCTAGACCGTGACACCTTCGGCATCTCGGACAGGCTCCGTCACCAACCTCCGAAGCAGACCTCGTCGTGCGAAGGAGGCTTTGCCAAGTTCCAAACAGGAGACAAATTTGGACAGTAACTTCTCTTTTCATCTTTTACATTCTTAGATCATTTCATTGAGAAGTTTAGGCCTGTTACACCTCGTTCTTCTGCCTAGTTGCACTACTGTAGTATTACTCTGTTTATCATCAGTTGCTTCTAGGTTAGAAACCTTTAGACTTAGGCCTTCTGTTTATTTTCTGCTGCGTAGTCTTTTGAGGTGCGTTGGGTATTGGGAACAGGCCATTGATTCGAAAGAATTTTTAAGGCGCCCATTCACCCCCCCTCTGGTCGCTACCTTCGGTCCTACAAGTGGTATCAGAGCGAGGTTAGGGTTTTTCCATACCTTAACTAGTTCTAAACCCCAGTAGTGACCATGATGTCTCCCGGCAAGGTCCCGTCCTTGGAAGCCTATGGCTATAATTATTGGAAGACTCGCATGCGAGCCTATCTCATGAGCCAGGGTTCGGACATATGGGACATTTGCGTTCACACCACGTTTGTCATTTTGCCAGTTACTGAGCAAGGTACTGCTGGTATCATTGCTCAGCATCTGAGCAACAGTAAGGCTGTGAACATTTTGTTTTCTGGCTTAGGTCCCACTGAGTTTGAGCGTGTGAGTCATCTCTCCACAGCGAGAGAGATCTGGGCTACCCTCAAGGCACACCATGAGGGAACAGCACAGGTCAAGGCTCGGCTCTATCAGACCTACCGGCGTGAATATGAGAATTTCACACAGAAGCCGGGTGAATCTGTTGAGGCTTTGTTTGATCGCTTTCAGTCGATCATTAACAAGCTTCGGGACAACAAGGCTGACGGTGCTCAGTTAGTCTCAGATCACGAGCAGGCGCTCAAGGTTCTCCATACCTTGGACCCAAAGATCTGGGAGATCAAGGTATCTTCTATCGTTGAGAGTACTTCTTACGATACCTTGACCATTTCTGAGTTATTTAGCAAGCTGAAGGCCACTGAGGTAGATATCCAGTTGAGATCAAATCTCACTGGTTCTGGATCAAAATCCCTGGCCCTTGCTACACCTTCTGTTGATCCTTCTTCTGTGAGCTGTGCTGGGTTCTCCTTGATGTCTATCACTGAGGACCAGCTTGAGTTGTTGGGAGATGATGATTTGTGTCTGTTTAACAACCGGGTGCGTCGTGTCTATGACAAGAGAATGTTCAAAAGACACGGCACAAAATCCGGATGCTTTGAATGTGGTGATCCAGGACACTTCATCGCCGACTGCCCCAAGCGCGATGGATACAAGAAGGGCACCGGTGGTGGCTTCCACGACTCCGGCAAGCACGACAGCTCTTCCTTCAACAAGGGCAAGCCGAAGACTCGGTTCTTCAAGAAGGCCCTGAAGGACTACCGGCGAGAGAACAAGAAGCGCGACAAGGCCTTCTTCGCCGAAATGGAGAAAAGCTACTCCAAGCGGTCCACGTCTTCTTCCTCTTCATCAAGCTCAAGTGATGAGGAGATCGCCATCAAGAAGG
The DNA here is from genome assembly GCA_019279435.1 of Zizania palustris. Classification (NCBI taxonomy): domain Eukaryota; kingdom Viridiplantae; phylum Streptophyta; class Magnoliopsida; order Poales; family Poaceae; genus Zizania; species Zizania palustris. The sequence continues at coordinate 106,337,477 of JAAALK010000283.1, read as the reverse complement.
GGAAGGACAAGGACGATCCGGCGGGTCTTTGCTTCATGGCCTTCGGAGACAAGGCAAAGAGCCGATCACACCAGCGCCGAAGATCCCGCAAGAGCTTCTGTTCTATGGCTCTTGGGGATAGAGAAGAAAAGACCTCCTCCGACGACTCCGACGACGACGACAGCAAGGTATCATCTTATGAGCGTGAAATTGTTGATTTACTTGAGAGCAATCGTCAGGAGTTGAAGTATCGGGAGAAACTGCTTAGGGGGGCCAAGAAGAGGATAGACGAGTTAGAGAGTGAGATTGTCGTGGCCAACGGCAGAATTGAGAGTCTATCTTCTTCCCCTTGCTTGGGTGATAGCAGTGAGTGCCCAAAGTGTGAGGTGCTTCTGTGTGACCTGTCGACTCTGAAGTCCAGGTACACAGAAAGGGTTGATGAGAGAGACGCTTTGGCCACTGAGCTTGAAAGGGCTCAGCTGGAGCTGAAAGATGCTCAAGCCACTGTCGTCGCACCCTGTGTTGATTGCCCATCTCATCTAGCTGCTTTAGTTGAGCTGAAATCCAAGGGCGATGAGCATTTGGGTGATTTAGAGAGGTTGAGAGTTGAGCTTGCGCAGACTAGGCTAGAGCTTGAGACATTGTCAGTTCCACCCTCTGTCTGTGAGAACTGTCTGTCTCTTAGAATGGAATTAATTAAGCTGAAAGCCGAAAAATCTGTCCAAGTAGAAAGTGAGTGTGAGACCTGCTTGTCTCAGGTGGAGGTTCTAGCTTCCTTGAGAGAGGAGCTAGCAGATTCTCAGAATGAGAACTTTTACCTCCGTTCTATCCTGAGTTGGATCAGTGCCAGAGAGCCACAGCTTGGCATGATGATCCAGCAGTTCAAGAGGCAGGATGGGTTTGGGGTAGGTTACACCTACACCAAGGCTGACTTTGAGAGTGCCATTAGCCGGGCAGTGGAGTGGAGTAAAATGACTCCAGAGCAGAGGTATCCCAAGACTCACTCCACTGAGTCTTCCCAGGCTTGTCAGCCCAAGGATGGAGTGATCCATGAACCACCTAAAGCTCCACCCAAGAAACCTATCTGGGTTCCAAAGCCCAAAAATCTCCACTCTTCTCTAGACTCTCTACCTGGACCCTCTCAGCCCAAAAAGACAACACCAATCACCACTAAGCCCAAGAACCCCAAGCCTCAACCACATCCCAAGAAGCCTACCTATCATTGTGAGTACTGTCAGAGAGACGGGCATCTTGCGGAGTTTTGCTTCAGGAGGAAGTGGGTTGAGAGAGCAGAGAGGGCTCGTAGTGATCAGGAGCAGTTCTACCAGCAGGGTGGTAGACTGCGTGTTCCTCGGCGCGGGGAGAGGCTGGAGGCTAGGCCGCGTCGTGTAGGTGGTGGTAGAGGAGACGGCTTTCTTGCCCGTGCTCCAGTTGGTGGTGTCTGTTCCGGTAGAATTCCAGACCGTGTTGGCTACGGTTCTGGACCTCGTGGCTGCAGGGTTAGGAAGAACTGAGGACCGCGTTTTGAGCCGCGTTTTGGTCCAAACTCTTTTGATGGTTTTCGCTTTCCATCTTTTGAGCAGATGGCTCGACACTGGTTTAGCCCTTTTGCTAAACCTGGTGCTGGACCATTTGCTCCCACTTACAGACACTGATTGTGCAGGACCGGTGACTGGAGGATGTTTGGATCATGGACTCGGGATGCTCTCGCCACATGACGGGACATCGCAGATGGTTCTCCAGTCTCACTCCCCCGAGCTCCAAAGAGTACATCACATTCGGGAACAGCGGTCAAGGGAAAGTAAGTGGCATAGGCTCAATTAGCATTTCAGATCATTTCTCTTTAAAGAATGTTGCTTTGGTTAAAAATTTGAACTTTAATTTAATATCTGTGTCGCAACTTCTTGAGGATGGTTTGGAAGTGCGTTTTAAGAAGGGCAATTCTTCTGTGGTTGATTCTAGAGGGTCTTTGGTTTGTCAGATTTTACCTTTCGGTAAAGTTTTTCGAATTGACTTCTCTAGTTCTCTTGGCCCTTCTCGCTGTTTGATTGCTGGATCTTCTTCTGAGCTCTGGAAGTGGCATAGGAGGTTAGGTCATTTGAGTTTTGATCTGCTAGTCAGGTTAAGCTCTATGGACCTCATCCGAGGATTGCCCAAGCTTAAGATGGAGAAGGATCTAGTTTGTCATCCCTGTCGTCATGGGAAAATGGTTGCCGCTTCTCACTCACCTGTGACTCAGGTGATGACTTCATATCCGGGCGAGCTTTTACATTGGACACTGTAGGTCCAGCTCGGGTACGCTCAGTCGGTGGGAAGTGGTATGCACTTGTGATTGTTGACGATTTTTCTCGATTCTCGTGGGTTTTCTTTTTGGAGTCTAAGGATGAAACTTTTCAATTTGTCCATGACCTGATTTTGAAGCTGAAGAATGAGAACAATGGTCGGATGCGAGCAATTCGTTCCGACAACGGCTCTGAGTTCAAGAACTCTCAGTTCGTCAGTTTCTGTAGTGATCAGGGTCTGGACCACCAGTTTTCTTCTCCTTACACTCCCCCACAGAATGGCGTTGTGGAACGAAAGAACCGCACGCTAGTCGAGATGGCCAGGACGATGCTCGATGAGCACAGGACTCCTAGGCATTTTTGGGCTGAAGCCATGAACACGGCTTGCTATCTGGCCAACCGCATTTTTCTTAGAGCTTACCTTGGTAAAACATCATATGAGTTGCGATTTGGCAGACAGCCCAAGGTGAGCCACTTGCGAGCGTTTGGCTGCAAGTGCTTTGTGCTCAAGAAGGGAGGGCATTTGGACAAGTTTGAGTCTCGTTGCTGGGATGGTGTTTTTCTTGGTTATGCATTACATTCTCGAGGCTTCCGTGTTTGGAACCTTGAATCCCAGCTGCTTGTCGAGACTTGTGAGGTTTCTTTTGATGAGTCCTTGCCTTCTTTGAATCCTTCTTTTGAGCTTTCTGGTGATGATGAGCTCGGAGAGTCCATCTTTGAGGAAGATGAGGATACTCCAGCTGCTGATGAGGGTGGGCCTTCTGCATCCCCCGCAGAGCCCACACCTTCTGAGACTTCGACTGATGATGAGGGCGGACCTCTGATCACTTCTTCCACTTCGATCGAGCCCACTCAGTCGAATCCAGAGGTGCCTGCTGCTGACTCCGGTGAGGTGACTTCGGATCACCAGGGAACCCGAGCAGTTCAGCGTGATCACCCCTCAGAGCTCATCATTGGTGATTTGACTGAGAGGACTTTGCGTTCTTCTGCCTCTCTTGCTGTGTTTGCTGAATCTGCGTTTGTTGCATCTTTTGAGCCCAGAGATGTTTCTCATGCTCTTTCTGATTCTAATTGGATTAATGCTATGCAAGAAGAGCTTGAGAATTTTGTCCGCAATCGGGTTTGGACATTAGTTGAGCCGCCACCAGGATGCAACCCCATAGGCACCAAGTGGGTATTCAAGAACAAACAAGGTGAAGATGGGGTTGTGGTGCGCAACAAGGCTCGACTAGTTGCCCAGGGTTATTGCCAGAAGGAAGGTATTGACTTTGAAGAAACCTTCGCTCCTGTTGCCCGTCTTGAGTCCATTCGTATTCTTCTAGCTTTTGCCGTTTCGAAGGGTTTTAAGCTTTTTCAAATGGATGTTAAGAGTGCTTTTCTGAACGGGTACATAGAAGAGGAGGTTTATGTTAGGCAACCCCCGGTTTTAAGAACCCTAAGTTTCCTCGACATGTTTTTAAGTTGCACAAAGCTTTATACGGGTTGAAGCAAGCCCCTAGGGCTTGGTATGACCGGTTGAAGCAATTTTTGTTGGGGAAGGGCTTTGTGATGGGTTCTGTGGACAAAACTCTTTTCTTGCTCAGAGATGCTTCAGATTTTTTAGTTGCTCAGATTTACGTGGACGATATTATCTTTGGCGGTACTACTGATTCTCTTGTGTCCAAGTTTTCTGAGCAGATGCACAGTGAGTTTGAGATGAGCCTCATGGGTGAGCTTAAGTATTTCTTAGGGCTCCAGATCAAACAGACCAAGGACGGCACCTTCATCCACCAAGGTAAGTACACTCGTGATATGCTTAAGAAATTTGACTTTGGTGGTGAGTTGAAGCCGCAGATGACCCCGATGGGCACTTCTGGGGGTTTGGACAAGGACGAGAGCGGTGTCAAGGTCAATGAGAGAGAATTTCGAGGGATGATCGGTTCGCTGTTATACTTAACGGCAACAAGACCGGACATACAGTTCGCCGTGGGACTTTGCGCGCGTTTTCAGTCTTCACCACGTGCGTCTCATCGGCAGGCTGTCAAGTGCATTTTCAGGTATCTCACCTATGCGCCTGATCTTGGTCTTTATTATTCAGCATCATCATCTCTCGATTTATCTGGCTTTTCGGACGCTGACTTTGGTGGGTGCCGGTTGGATCGCAAGTCGACTTCCGGTACTTGCCAGTTTCTTGGTTCTTCCCTTGTATCTTGGTCTTCTCGAAAGCAATCTGGAGTTGCTCTTTCGACCACAGAGGCTGCTCACAGTTGGTTTGGATGATTTCCACTCTACGAGACTTTGGGTTGTTCTTTCCTACCAGGGTTCCATTGTTTTGCGACAGCACTAGTGCTATTAGTGTAGGGAAAAACCCGTGTCTTCATTCAAAAACCAAACATATTGATGTGCGCTTTCACTTCTTGCGGGATCAATATGAGAAAGGTGTCATTGACCTTATTCATGTTGATACCCATCATCAGTTGGCTGACATTTTCACCAAACCCCTAGATCAGTCTACGTTTGAGCGTTTAAGAGGGGATTTGGGTGTTGTGTATCCTTTCTAGGATATTTTGCGTCAGTTTTTCCTTCTTCTTTACTCTTTTCTTGAGTCTTTCTGTGTGTATTCATATCTTACATATTCACATATCACACCTTTGAGCTTGCTTCTGTTATATGATTGAACTGCTTTACTTATTCTAGCTGGTACATGCTTTTGATTACTTGTCGATGATCATGCTTTGGTTCAGTTCACTTGATATATCTGATATCTGTCATATGCATGGCTTTTACGCTTTCAACTTCAAAATGATCACCTTTGCTTCTGGTAACCAGCATGTGTAGGTTGAGTGTTTTTGCTATCTGTTACATGCCTTGTAGCTAGTTCATCACATAGATGCAGATATGCAACTTGGACATCTTTATGCTTTCACATGGAAAATGAGCTATAAAAATGATAAAATTCAAGTACAATGAAAATTCCATGCCTTTTTATGCTTGAATTGAAAAGATCCAAGTGGGTTTGCCTTGTCGCATTGCATTGTTCTGGACTGCTTACCATAGCACTTTGGTATGAACTAGGACAGTGTAGTGTTTGCCAAGACCAATGTCTTAAGCTTTTGATGGTCCAGCTCTGGCCTAGGCTTGACTTGGTCGGTTAGCATAAGGTTTGACATGCAAATAACCCTTGGCATAAATGAAAAAGGAAAATTGAAAAAACCTGAACATTTAAAAGATAACAAGTTTGCTGAAGCATTTCGTTTTGGACAATGCTTATCTTGGTAGATATCAGTTAGCTTCTGCATCTCATGTTTTACCTTGCTTGGTTACTAGAACAAGTGGTGATGCTTTTATTTGTAAAAACTGAAAAATGCGTGCTAAATGATTTTATTTAGATATCATCTGTTGCACTGATCATGCCATGTGTCTTAGACAGTATCTCTTTTGCTATACTTGTTAGATACTGTATTTGCAGTCAATCATATCTGAGAAGCATGCTTTCCACACTCCACCTGCACCCCAATTGCATTCACTGCATATTTTGAGGGGGAGTTGCATTTCAAGGGGAGTCTGTGTCTCTATTGAGTGCTTGATGAGTTCACTTGTCAACAAGGGGGAGAAAATTTGGGATCAGAGTTTAAGGAGGAGTTTTTACTCTGTTGATATCCTTGTTGTTCTGAAATCGCACTCATTTTGAGCTTTTACGTTTTGGTTAACCATAATGACCGTTTCTTGCTTTTGTTTGGCTTTTGGTCATTAGGGTTAAACTTTTACCTTATTTTTCTTCTTCTTTGTTCTCTTATATTTTGTTTTCGTGTTTCCACATTTGTTCACAGGTGCTGAAGAGCTGAGAAAAGAGGAGTGTTGACAATGCACTCATCAAGGGGGAGATTGAGGAGCCATGCTGAATAGCGTGGGCCTCATGGCTCCAGAAGTGATGAGTCATTGTCAACGATAGTCAAAGAGGACAGAAGAAGAGAGGAGATCTGCTGTTTCATGGGCCGCGTGTGACTCAGGTACACGGGCAGCGAGTGACTGTCGGGCAGAGGAGGCTGCGAAGTCGGGCTGGCCCAATCCGGGTGCATGGGCCAAAAGCAGTAGAAGACCCACTGGGCTGTTGACCAGGAATGACTCAGGTACACGGGCGGTGAGCGATTGCTGGGCTGAGAGAGCTGCGGAGTCGGGCCGGCCCAATCCGGGTACCTGGTGCAAAGCCGGTGGAGGCTTTGTCAGTTTCGGCGTAAAACTGACAACCGTTGATTCTGTATCCGACTGTCCAGAAGAGAAGCCGTAGTCGCTACGAAAACTTAGCTTCCGGATATGTCATCTGTAACTCTAGGCCCACAGTCAGTCAGTTGTGTCTGTAAAAATTCCTAAGGGCAGTAGAGTCTTTTCCTTTATTTTTGAGTCTGTAAAAACCCTAAGGGGCTGGTAGAATATTCCTAGTGTTGGGCTGCCTATAAATAGGACCCCAATCCCTAGGGTTTGGACTACCCTTTTGGCTGAAATCACATCTACTCTTTGGGTCATTCTGTCTCTCGTTTTCTCTCTCCTGTATGCGCCGCCAGGCTTTGCTCCCTCCTGTTTGTGCATTACTTTTGCTCTAATCTCTTGGATGCATTAAAGCCTTGGTCCCCGCTGATTTTATTTGTTGCACTTGTTTGGTTTGGGGAGTTATTGCTTCAGCTACGGGCTGCTGAATTTATTTCGTGAGAAGAAGCTTCTTCTTTTGCTTCTGTTCTTCACAAACTGAGTACTAGTTCTTGCTGTTGCAAGTAGTACTACTTTCCTGTAGCTACAGTAGTCTGTGCAGCTTTTCACCTTCTACTGCACAGCCTTTTTGATCGAGGCTGACAGGGTCTGTCACCTTTTTGGCTGTGTTTCGAGCGAAGCTACTCTCTGTTCGAAGCCCCTCAGTTTTGTGAGGCAGGCTTCGATTTATCTCCTTCGAAGGCTTCGTTCGATCTTCGGTATTTGGTTTGCGTTCTGTGTTGCTAAGCTTCGAAGCATTCTTCTGAACGTCAGTATCGCATACTTCGAACAATAGTGCAAAGGGGCTTCGGCCCTATCTGTTCGAAGTCCATACTTCGATAAGTTTCGAAGTTGGGTTCGAAGATTGTAGCTCCGCTAGGCCTCGCACTGACTTCTGTGTAGCGTGTCACCCTTTGCCTCTCTTTTCGGACCTTACTCTTTTCGAAGGTAGAGAATTGGCTTCGGACTTGTTTTTCTGTCGCGTGACAGACTTCGCTTCCTTGTTCGAAGGTTGTCGTTTTGTGTGTTGTGTTCGAAGCTTTCTGTTCGAAGGTTTTGCTCCGAAGCTCTCGGTTCAAAGTTGTGTTCGAAGTTTTGTCTTCGAAGTGCATACTTCGAAGCAGGCTCCGACTCTGTCACTTTGCTCCGAAGATCTTAGTTCGAAGCTGTGTTCGAAGCCTTGACTTCAAAGTACATACTTCGAACCAGGCTCCGGCATTTTTATACTTCGCTCCGAAGTGCACTTCGCATCTTACCACTTCGAACTAGGCTAGACCGTGACACCTTCGGCATCTCGGACAGGCTCTGTCACCAACCTCCGAAGCAGACCTCGTCGTGCGAAGGAGGCTTCGCCAAGTTCCAAACAGGAGACAAATTTGGACAGTAACTTCTCTTTTCATCTTTTACATTCTTAGATCATTTCATTGAGAAGTTTAGGCCTGTTACACCTCGTTCTTCTGCCTAGTTGCACTACTTTAGTATTACTCTGTTTATCATCAGTTGCTTCTAGGTTAGAAACCTTTAGACTTAGGCCTTCTGTTTATTTTCTGCTGCGTAGTCTTTTGAGGTGCGTTGGGTATTGGGAACAGGCCATTGATTCGAAATAATTTTTAAGGCGCCCATTCACCCCCCCTCTGGTCGCTACCTTCGGTCCTACAAGAGGCCCCCTTAGCGCTGCCTTGCATGACCTCCGCCGGCGCACTGACCACGGCCTCCCACATGTTAATAGCAAAAAATGGCATTAATGGTTAGATTGTCAAAATATCAATTTTGGTGATTTGGGCCAAAAATACACATGGCCATGGTCTGTCTGAAGCCCTATAGGGCTGAACTCCATCGAGCTATGGGCTCCGAAAGCCTCAAGCCAGCCCATGGGCTTCGGCCGAGAAGCCTTCGGAGGCCCACGATACTGAAGCTTTGGCCCGAGGAGCAGGCCTCAACGGGCCTGGCCGAAGCCCACGCTACTGAAGCTTCGGCCCGAGGAGCAGGACTCGATGGGCCTGGCCGAAGCCCACGCTACCGAAGCTTCGGCCCGAGGAGCAGGCCTCGATGGGCCTGGCCGAAGCCAACTTCGGTAGAGATAGAATTGCATGCGTTTCCATCTCAATCTTTATCTCTATCTGGCCGGATTAATAGCAGATTAGATTAGGAGTTAAGCCCCTATAAATAGAGAGGCAAGGCCTGCGTAGAGAACCCCCCCCAACTCAAACCAAACCAAAGCCTCATGCTTTGATCGTATTTACTTTACCTTTATTTTCCTGTACCTCTTCGTGGGTTTGCCTGGAAGCCCTCTGTCGCGCCCCGATTTAATAAATCAGGACCTTTATTGAAATTCCAAAGAAAATCAATAAACCAAGACGTTCATCAAGCGACCACGTACAATACAGGCAATCATTCACGGTTCGTAGACCGCATTAATACAAAAGTGAATGAAAGTGAAGAGAAACTAATAAAATCAAGGGTCCTAGATGAACGCCTCCTTCCAGTCTCGCCTTGACTGGGTCGCTACTCCAGACCTGCATCCTCCTCATAGTAGACGGGCTCTGATGGTGTAAGTCAACGGGATGAGTACAGATGTACTCAGCAAGCCACCGAATGCAAATATAATGCAAGATAATGACAAGGGAGATAGTGGCTAATTTTTGTGGAAGAAGCATACTTGTAAAGCATTAACTGTGATCAATTTATTAGTACTGAAATGTAAACATGTGTATGCATCATCATCTTCTAACTCGAGGGGTACAGTCAGCCCCACCTCGCTCAACAGTCCTTACATGCCATGAATAACTCAACCATTCAAACAATTGTAAACTAACTGCGAGTAGTCACACAACCCGCCCTTGACCGTGGGCTCGGCTTTTTGAAAAGATTAAATTACTCTGATCAGAGATGTACCACTGTACCCACAAGGCACGCACTCATCACCTACACCAAAGTGTAACGAGATGACCCATTTCACGGGAACTCGTGCCAAAACCTTCCATATGGTCCTCCTCGACCCGACAGCACCCTCTTATAGGTTTCATATGGTGTCCCGACGCGTCGGAGCCCCACCATACCCCCCCTTGAGCCTCGTCGGTACAAGTCGCCCGCAGGCTTGCCCCTTGCCCCCTCCACTATGGTGCATCGAGTCGGAGTATTCCATACTTCCAGTTAGGACTTACCCATTAGACTTTTGGTTGGTACGGAAGTGCTTTGCAACAGATCCCGCAGACCGGTCCTTATAGTGCCCCGGGTGCGACAAACCAATGCCCGAGCTTGCATCCGGAACCCACCATACTTATAACTTAGCCAACTCAAACAGAGTCCAGAGACGAGAATAACGGGGAAAAATTATAATTTAGAATCCAGCTATCTACGACTCATTCTTTTTATCCTATAGCAGTTGTGCCGGTACATTGGGCACTAGCTAAAAATTTTATAGTAGAGTGACAAGGAGTTAAGGCTCAATAAGCATGGCTTGGGTTTGCACACAAGGACGGGGATCTAATAAATATAAGTGTAAGGCTTGATATTTGACTAATGCAATAATAACCTATGAGTTATAGTGATAATTTATTAAAACATGGGCTCAATAATGATCAACTGTTTCCACAGGGGTGGTCGATGACTTGCCTTGATCAGCAAATGGGGATGGAGGAACCTCGGGGTAGAACTCCGGCTCCTCGACGAACTCGTAGTCTTCTCAATACGGAAAAATAAACAATACATTCAATAAACAGATAAAAATCCACCAAATAATAAACATACGTATTTGTGGGTTTTATTAAGGTTTTAATATTCTGAAGTTTTTGGTGAAAAACTGTAAACCTATATTTTAAGGTTTTCCTAATTTATTTTCTGATTTAATAGTTTTAACCCTAAGGGGTTTTTATTCATTTATTTATTAAGAATATTTTGGGTAACGGTAACATACTGTTTTTATGGCATTAATGTGTAGATAATAATATACTGAATTTAACAAAATTTGAATGGTGAAATTTGGACTTAAAATGAGCAAGTTATGAATTTTCAAAGTTTAAATCAATTTCTGGAATTTTATTTAAACAGAAAATGGGCTTTAGGCCACGGTGAGCCAGGCCCACGGTGGACAGGTGCACTGTGCGCGTGGACCGGACCGATCTGGATCGTCCGATCCAGATCAAGCGGCCAGGCGCGAGGCGGAACAGTTAAATGAAAATGGACGGCTGCGATTAAAACCGAGCGAACGGGTATGCGTGGACGCCTGAGATCGCTCGGAGGTTTTAAGTGGCGATCGACGGCTGAGAGGCCTCGATACCCCTTTTACCAGATCTGAGGGCCCAGATTAAATCCCGAAGGGATTTAATCCTAGCCCTCCGATCGCGATTGTGCGGTCGCGGCGCGATCCGGCACGGCAAGACGTAAGGGGGCACGTACCCCCTTCGTCTCCGGCGACGGTGGCCTCAGGTGCGACGGCGACGGCGGCGGCGAGCACCTAGGGACCTAGCTATCGGCAAAAATGGGACGAGGAGGGGAGGGCGGTCATGACCGTACCTTCGACGGCGAAGAAGGAGGTCTGGAGGTGACCGGTGGCGAGGGTAGACGGTGAGGGGCCTTCGGGAGCTTGACGGCGACGGCGGTCCGACGGTCCTCACGGCCGTTGGAGGTGTGGCCGAGGACGGGCTGGCGACGACGGACCCGACGGTGGCAATGGCTAGGGCGATGGGGGCCGGGATCGACGGCGAGGGCTCGCCGGAGGTGGAGCAGTGCCAAAGGCCAAAAGCTTCGAGACGGGGCTCTGGAAAGCGATGGCTTGCGCTAAGGAAGTGTGGGCAGTGAGCGGTGGCCGGAGGGGTATAAATAGGAGGGTTGCCGGCGTCTAGATGGCAAGGAACCGAGGGGTTCCCGTGAGCTCCGGCGAGGGCTTACAAGCTTCGGTCAAGCTTCCATAATCGCTAAAACGCGTGGCTTATAGATGGAAAGGGGCAGTGGTGCTTGGGGAAGGCGATCCGGGGAAATCCAAGCAAAAGCGGCGGCCGGCGGAGAGGAAATCAGAAGGGGATCGTCGGGGAGAAGAAAGGGAGGATCCCCTTCCATGGAGAAGACGAACCTGACAGGTGGGCTCCACCTGTCAGTGGGCGGGCGGGAAAGAGAGCGCCGACAGGCGGGGCCGAGTGGTCAGAGGGAGAGGGCCGGGCTGGTGAGGCTGGCGGGTGGGACCGAGACGGGCGCGGCGGGAGAGAGAGGCGGGGAGCGGCGCCGACAGGTTGGCCCCACTGGTCAGCGACTGGTGGTTGGACTGTGCCGGGCTGAGGGTGATTTCAGGGTTGAGGCCTATTAAGGATTTAAATGTTTTTCTGATTTAAAATAATTCTAGTAATTTATATATTTGATTAAGGGTTGAATCACTGTTGATAAAAATTTGTAAAAATTCCTAAAATTATATTTTGGCCTCTAGTTTATCTCATAAAATTTTCAAGTCCAGATTTTGAATATTTCTCCCTGTTTGGCTTTAGTAGGGCTCTTTTAGGATTTTCTTTAATAATAAAAATTCAGAAATGTCTTTTAATATTATTTTCCTTTTATTTTAATTCCTTTTTATTTCTGGGTGTTACACCCTCCGCCGGCCGCTACGGAACAGTGGTAATCCTTGTTACTTCGCCTGTGAAGTATCAGTTAATCTACGTAATAGATTGCTATCGCCTTGGTACTTCGCCTGTGAAGTATCCGCTAATCTGCGTAACAGATTGCTACCTTCGCTACTAGTGCAACACTTAGCAAAATTCGGTCCTCAAGCCGAATTGGTACTTCGAATCATCTTTGTTGTAGGTCCGCACGTTCGGAGCCACTTCGTCGGAGGTGTTCGGAGCTGAGAGATCGGTTTCGGAGGTCCCCAGGACACCCTTCGGCGGGACTGCAGGCTCCGGCAACAGGCTTCGCCAGCATACTTCGTCGCAACAGGCTTCTCCACGACCATACTCCGCACCGGACGAAGTTGCACTCGTGTGTGGCCCTCGCGTCATTATTCCGTAGTTTGCTGTATCGGAGATCTCATGCCGAACCCCGCTGTTCGGAGGTGATCACCGCGTCCAGATCCGTTCGGAGTACATCTTCGGCCGGATCAGTCCGAACGCCGAAGCACCCTTCGGTGGAGCACTTCGCACCAGACGCCGAAGGGACACGTCGGTGACCCCTTCGCACCAGACTTCAAACCAGACGGGCTCCGACTGGATTGCTGAGTTTATTTTGTTTAATCTATCTTTTTCAGCTAATTGGATTATTTTGGGTAATCTGGTTGCCTGGCGACTCCACCCCCCTTATCACGACTAAGGGTAGTCGGAACGCGACGTCGGTGCTACGTCACGCTTAGGATTGTCCCTAAGTATCCGTGCGCTTTTGGATCGTCGAACTGACCGAAGTGCGGGGGCACGTTTCCGTGTCAACACACTTTTTGGTGACTCCGCTGGGGAAGGCTACGCCAACATGATGAGTATGTCCACATCGGCCATCGGTACATCTACATCGACTACTACGTCTACACCGCCGATGGACGCAATAGGAGGCACGGATATCGACAACCGCAACATATTGTCACCTACACTTGAAGATATCCCCGCAGAAGACCGAGCAGAGATCAAGGCAAAGTTAAAGGCGCTCCAAGACATGATGCTTGGGGTCTACATCAAGACACGTGCGGCCTTCGTCAAGCACGACATCGTCACCCCCGACCACGCTCAGGTCCAGGTAACACCTGTATCGCCTCGTTTATCTTCTTTAGAAATTGAGCAAAAAATAGCCGCACCAGTGGATCAAGCCGTTAGCGCTTCGCTAGCCAACCGTTTAGATTCGGCAGTCTGCTCCCAAGTAGAGGCGACTCTTAGAAGGTTCAGCTTTACTGAGGTCATACCCCCAGTTCCTATAGCTAGTGCACCTTCGGCAAATCACGTGTATGGTAGAACTAACGACAGCACTAACGCAATCATGTCTCCGGCCTCATCACTTATGGCCGAGACCAATCAGTACACTTACGGTCAAACTAATACTGCATACCACGCACCACCACCTGCATCAATGCCCGCGCTGCCCGCACCACATGCGCAGGCACCCGGACACGAACATGTCATACAAATAGCGCGTAGGGAAGAGGCCCATGGCCGACACGCTGATATCCCACCGCGTGTCACGCCCCCACATGAGAGGCGCACACAACCAACATACCAAGATGACATAGAGGAGCGGGTCCGCGCACTATTTAGAGAGTGTGCTGGCTTCGTGCCCAAGGGACGGGTTAGGGTTTACCGTAAACCATACCCCGACCATCTTGATACAGTGCCCTACCCCCGCGGCTATAGAATCCATGAATTCACTAAATTCGATGGCGAGGGTAGCAATACTACACTAGAGCACGTTAGTCAATTTTTGGCGCAGTGTGGAGAAGTTAGCGGGATAGATGCTCTAAAGGTTAGACTATTTTCTCTCTCACTATCCGGCACCGCTTTCACTTGGTTTTCGGCGCTCCCGCCGAACTCCATCCACACGTGGGACGATTTGGAGCGGAAATTCCATGATTATTTCTACACTGGTGAGACAGAATTTAGACTTTTGCATTTGACATCGGTCAAACAGAGATCTAGTGAGAGTGCCTCTGAGTACATCAAGCGTTTTAGGGATACTAGAAACCGATGTTTTAGCCTTAATATTTCAGAGAGGGACTTGGCGGAGTTAGCTTTTAATGGGTTGCGTTCCGAAATTAAAGAAAGGTTAGATAACCAAAACTTTTTAGAAGTTAGCCAAGTTCTACAGTAGGCTCTGGTCAAAGAAGGCCGAGCTAAAGATAAGAAATTTATTAAGACGTTTAGCAAGCATAGGGCCGAAATCCACATCATGGAACGCTCTGATGAGGAGGAGTCAGAGGAGGAGGATTCGACCGACATGTACGTGGCCGAATGTGTTTGGAACACTAAAAATAAACCTGTCACTTGCTCCGAGTTACGACCATCCCCCACAAAGAATAGACTTAGTGAGGTCAAGTACTCGTTCGATATAACTAAGTGTGATAAAATATTTGATTTTCTCATAAAAAGTCAGCTTCTCAGGTTACCTAAGGGTTAAGTCATCCCACCTGCCGATGAGTTAAAGAAGCATCCATACTGTAAGTGGCATGATTCACATTCACATAATACTAATGATTGCAATGTTTTTCGACGGTAGATACAATCAGCCATAGAAGAAGGACGATTGAAGATAGACCATGTTCCAAAGATGAAGCTGGATAAAGATCCTTTTCCAGTCAACGCCGTCGACCTCGGCGAAAAGAAGGTGTTGATTTGGCCAGAACAGGCCGAGTCAGCTAAAGGGAAGGATGTAATTGTTGGAGAACCGCGCACTCGCACACTCGTGCCAAAGAACCCCGAGGTAGGAGTGTGGAAACAGAACGTTAATACCCCTCCGGCCAAGGCTCGCAAGAGGCCGAAGGTGACATATGATATGTTGTTAAACAAGCATCAGAGAAGGGCCAAGGTAGCAGGTCCGCACGCCAAGCTAAAATAGCCGAAGGGGCCAAGACCCTCGAAGGGTGGCTTCGGACCGAAGCACGTGAACTCCCCGCGCGAAGGCTTCGGGCCGCGGTGGCCTGATGCTGCGAACGATGGTTCCGAGCCGCGGCGGCCGAACCCCCCGCATGGCAGCTTCGAGCCCAGTGGTCGGATACCCTATGCAACAACTTCAGCCCCCAATGGCCGAACCCCGCACCGTGTTGGACGTCTCCGATGGGAGGCTTCGGCCCGCACTAGCCGAACGTACCTCTGGCCTGGCAGGACCCTTCGCTGGTGTGGTCCGAGATACCTTCGACTTGGCCGAACCCCCCTCCAGGTAATGGGTTCGGCTCATAGTGGGCAAGGCCACTAGAACCAACGATGCCTCCGCCGTATGACTGGGCGGGGACCCCATGGGCTCCGTACGTGTCTAGGCCGGGGTATCCTCCACAACTTAACACTATGCCTTGTTTTCCTTCGGAGTACTATGGATGGCAGGGGCAGACAGACGCAACGGAGGGGGGCATCATCCACAGACTGTCCGTGGTGCCTCCGAATCGGACCATGCAGAGCGAAGCCGAAGGGTGCGAGCACGCGGAGGCCGAAGTCAGGGAGTCCGAAGCCATAACCATCAGAGTTGGGTCTCAGGAAGTCCCAATCCCAAAGACTTTGTCGCCGAAGGCTAACGGAGGTAAGCCGCATGCTTCGGCCGGGCTCCGCGCCGAAGCTTGTTTCGGCCAGCCGAACGAGGACTGCCTATCTGACGGGGTTCGCAGCGAAGGCCTCTCCGAGCACAGTGCGCACAAGGCCGAAGGGCACAGTACCACTTCGGCCAGAATTAATGGAAGCCGAACTGTCGCACCCAGCACATCTTGGGCTCCTCCAGGAATGTCCAAATCACAGAAGAGACGCCTACAAAGGCTGCGGGCACAAGAGATGCGCGAGAAGAAAGCTGAGGCTGAGCGTGACGCTACCTTCGAGGAGATCCGCCCTCGGCCAGCTACTAAATAGGTATGGAGGGAGAAGGCGATTGAGATAACCAACCCGGCTCCTAGTCCAAGCGACGACGATGACGACATGCTCGATGACGATTACTCGCCCATCTCTGAGGGACCCGCACCCTAGGTGATGGACATCAACATCGTCACGCTGCCTGCCGAGTTCGCCCTACCGCAGGACGAGGCTGAGGTTTCTCAATTGAACCTCGGCCCGCGCAATGCCATCTCCGAGAAGCCCGAGGACTCGACTCACCATCTAAAGACCCTCTATGTTAGGGGTCACATAGATGGGAAGCCGATTTCCCGGATGCTCGTCGACGGCGGTGCCACTATTAACTTAATGCCTTATTCGTTGTTGAAGAAATTTGGCAGGGACGAAGATGATCTGAAGAAGACCAACTTGATGCTCAACGGCTTCAACGGCGAGAGCTCCGAGGCCAAGGGAGTACTCTCTATGGAGTTGACGGTGGGCAACAAGACATTGCCAACAGCGTTTTTCATCATCGACGTACAAGGTAACTATAGTGTGCTACTCGGGCGCGACTGGATTCACGCAAACTATTGCATTCCCTCAACTCTACACTAGTGCTTGATACAGTGGGACGGCGATGAGATGGA
The DNA here is from genome assembly GCA_019279435.1 of Zizania palustris. NCBI lineage: Eukaryota > Viridiplantae > Streptophyta > Magnoliopsida > Poales > Poaceae > Zizania > Zizania palustris. The sequence goes on along the minus strand of JAAALK010000283.1, from coordinate 106,320,881 downwards.
GGTCATCCCCGCGGATACTTCGGCCCAAGTAGCTTTGGCTGATGTGTCAGTTGACACTGTCCATAACAAAGTAGAGTGTCTGTCAGGTAGAGATCTTTCGGACTACGATTTTGTTAGCGTATCCGGAGGATGGTTTGTACCAGTGTCTGTAAAGCCGGCTGGAGTAGCACGGCTGTTTTTGTATTAATAGTCATGTCTAGCAAGAATAATCTAGATTGGCTAAAGTCTCGTGTTGAGCAGTATCGGTCTAATAAAGACGGTATTGCCGAAGCCATCGAGGACTTTAGCGAAGTAGAGAAATTAGGACAAGGTTTTGCATCAGCCGATCCCTTGGAAGAAGTCGACATAGGTGATGGTAACATCCCAAGGCCGACTTTTGTAAACCAACATTTGCAGCCCGATGAAAAGGCTGAAGTAATAAAGTTACTTTGATCGTATGTCGATTGTTTCGCATGGGAATATAGCGAGATGTCGGGGCTAAGCCGCGAGCTCGTGGAGCATCGTCTGCCCATCAAGTCCGGATTTAGGCCTTATAAGCAGCCTCCCCTCCGCTTTAATTCGGCCGTCTATGACCGAGTTAAGGAAGAAGTGGAGCGACTACTCAAGGCTGAATTTATTAGGCCGTGTGGTACGCGGAATGGGTTGCTAACATTGTGCCTGTAGAGAAGAAAGGGAGCGGCAAGATACGGGTGTGCATTGATTTCCGGGATCTAAATAGAGCCACTCCGAAGGATGAGTATCCAATGCCAATAGCCGACATGCTGATCAACGATGCTTCAAGACACAAGGTACTAAGTTTTCTTGATGGCAATGCTGGTTATAATCAAATCTTTATGGCCGAAGAGGATGTCTATAAGACTGTCTTTCGATGCCCTGGTTTTGTCGGTTTATTTGAGTGGGTCGTAATGACTTTTGGTTTGAAAAATGTCGGCACCACATATCAGCGCGCTATGAATCTGATCTTTCATGACTTGTTAGGAGTTATGTTAGAAGTTTACATCGATGATGTTGTAGTCAAATCGGACGCTATGGGAAACCATTTAGCCGATTTAAAGGTTACTTTCGATAGGATGTGGCAGTATGGGTTGAAAATGAATCCACTCAAATGTGCTTTTGGTCTGTCGGCGGGTAAGTTCTTAGGTTTCATGATTCACGAAAGAGGCATAGAAATTGATCCTAAGAGACTTGAAAAGATTAGAAACGTCGCAGCGCCGACATGCAAAAAGGATGTGCAAAAGTTTCTAGGCAAGTTGAACTATTTGCGTCGCTTTATATCTAACTTGTCCTGTAAGATTGATGCTTTTGTCCCCATACTCCGGCTAAAAAACGAAGCCGAGTTTACTTGGGGGGCAAGCCAACAAAGTGCTTTCGAAAAGATCAAGGAGTGCTTGTCATCACCGCCTGTGGTGAGAGCACCTAAAGCCGGGATTCCGTGTCGGTTATATATCGCCACTGAAGATAGCGTGATTGGAGCCGTGCTAACCCAAGAGGTAGAAGGGAGGGAGGACATCATCACATTCTTGAGCCGCCGCTTGCTGGACGCTGAAACCAGGTACGCGCTTGTGGAACGATTATGTTTATCACTTTACTACACGTGCACCAAATTACGCCATTATCTTCTCCCCACTACATGTGTTGTCGTTTACCAGACCGATGTTATAAAGCACATGTTACAGAAGCCGATTCTAAGTGGAAGAATCGGAAAATGGGCTTACACGTTGATTGAGTACGATTTGGCCTACGAACCCCTGAGAGTGATGAAAGGCCAAATCGTAGCTAACTTTATAGTTGATCATCACATAGATGTTAGCTTGAGCGATACTATTGCTCAAGTGTAGGACCGAAAGTAGCGACCAGACGGGGGGTGAATGGGCGCCTAAAAAAATTCTTTCGAATCAATGGCCTGCTCCCAATACCCAACGCACCTCAAAAGACTAAGCAGCAAAGCATGAACAGATTGCCTAAGTCTAAAGGTATCTAGCCTAGAAGCAACTGATGTTAAAACAGAGAAACACCAATACAGTGCTAATAGACAGATAAACAGAATACACAAGACATGGCAAGTCAGACTTCTCAGTACAACAATCTAAGTGCACAAAGAGTGAGATGAGAAGTTACTATTCTAAATCTGTCTCCTGTTCGAAACTTGGCGAAGCCTGCTTCGCTGATCGAAGCCTGCTTCGCAGTGTCGAAGCCTGCTTCGCTGTGTCGAAGCCTGCTTTGGAGTTGCTTGTCAAAGTCGAGCGAAGGTTATCGGAGACGTGCCGAAGGTATGTTTGGTCTAGCTTAGTTCGAGTGTGGCAAAGAGCGAAGTATGCTTCGAAGCGAAGTATGCTTCGAAGCGAAGTATGAGAGTTTCGAAGCTTGCTTCGAACAGTGTACTTCGAAGCCTAGACTTTGATCAGAAAGGTTCGAACAAGCTCACAGAAAAGCAACCTCCGAAAGAGAAGCGAAGCCCGACACACGACAGAAAGACCACATCGAAGCCCACACTCTAACTTCGAAGCTAGCTTGGTCTAGGTATGACAACCGAAGTTGAGACCTTCGAACCGAGGGTTAACTTCGTAAGACAAGCTCCGAACTTACACACTGTGACCTTCGAAAATGACATATAGAAGGAACTCACGTCGAGCGAAGTCTACCAGAGAGATAAGCTCCGAAGCTAACTTCAAAGCCTGTCGAAGTATTGACTTAGAACTGCTCGAGACAGAGATCGCCTTTGCAAAGACCGTCGAAGTATGTCAAGCTGACAGACAGCACAAAAACGTACTTCAAAGCTAGAAACACAGTACACAAAGTGAAGTCAAAGTTCAAGCGAAGCCCTCGAGGATGTCAGATCGAAGCTTGCCTCACGAAGCTAAGGGACTTCGAACAGAGAGAAGGGGCTTCGCCAGAAATAGCCAGAAAAGGGACTTGGGCCCTATCAATTCGATCAAAAAGCAAGCCTAGAGTACTAGTGTACGGTTGCTACAGTGAAGTAGTACTACTTGCAACCAGCAAGAACTAGTACTCCTCACGTGAAGAACAGACTGAAGCCACAGAGAAGCTTCTGCTCAGGAATAAATCAGCTGCGTGCAAACCGAACAAACAGAGTCTTAAATGAAGTGTTGCGCATGAGAATCGATAGGAATAAAAGCTTCCAAACAGTGAACAGCCAAATGAATCTTAGGAAGAACAGAAAAGCAAAAGGGTGACCTAACCCTAGGGATTGGGGCCCTATTTATAGGCTGCCCAACACTTAGGAATATTCCACCAGCCCCTTAGGGTTTTTTACAGACGCTGAAATAAAGGAAAAGACTAAACTGCCCTTAGGATTTGTACAAACTCGACTGACTGACTGTGGGCCTAGAGATACAGATGACTTATCCGGAAGGTAAGCTTTCGTAGCGACTACGACTTCTCTTCTGGACAGTCCAATACAAGATAAGCGGTTGTCAGTTTTGCGCCGAAACTGACAAAGCCTCCACCGGCTTTGCACCAGGTACCCGGATTGGGCTGGCCCGATTCCGCAGCTCTCTCAGCCCGGCAATCACTCACCGCCCGTGTACCTGAGTCAATCCTGGCCAACAGCCCAGTGGGTCTTCTACTGCTTCTGGCCCATGTACCCGGATTGGGCCAGCCCGACTTCGCAGCTCTCTCAGCCCAACCGTCACTCGCCGCCCGTGTACCTGAGTCACACGCGGCCCATGAAACAGCAGATCTCCTCTCTTCTATAGTCCTCTTTGACTATCGTTGACAATGACTCATCACATCTGGAGCCATGAGGCCCACGTTATTCAACATGGCTCCTCAATCTCCCCCTTGATGAGTGCATTGTCAACACTTCACTTCTTCAGCTCTTCAGTACCTGCGAACAACTGTGGAAACACGAAAACAAAAACAAAGAAGAAGAAAAGAAAGTAAAAGTTTAACCCTAATGACCAAAAGCCGAACAAAAGCAAGAAGCGGTCATTATGGTTAACCAAAGGTAAAAGCTCAAAACGAGTGCGATCTCAGAAACATCAACAAGGATATTAAAAGAGTAAGTACAAACGGGACAAAAACTCCCCCTTAAACTCATATCCCAAGATTTCTCCCCCTTGTTGACAAGTGAACTCATCAAGCACTCAAAAGAGACACAGACTCCCCCTGAAATGCAACTCCCCCTCAAAATATGCAATGAATGCAACTGGGGTGTAGGTGGAGTGAAGAAAACATGCTTCTCAGATATGATTGACTGCAAGTACAACATCTAACAAGTACAACAAAAGACATATTGTCTAAGACACATGGCAGGATCAGTGCAATAGATGATATCTAAAGAAAGTCATTAGCATGCATTTTTCAGTTTATTCAAACAAAAGCATCACCACATTTTCCGGTTGACAAGCAAGGTAAAACATGAGATGTAGAAGCTAACTGATATCTACCAAGATAAGCATTGTCCAAAACAAAGTGCTTCAGCAAACTTGTTATCATTTCAATTTTCAGGCTTTTTCTTTTTTCTTTTTCATTTTTGCCAGGGGTTATTTGCGTGTCAAACCTTATGCTGACCAACCAAGTCATACCGAAGTGCTATGGTACGCAGTCCAGAACAATGCAATGCGACAAAGCAAACCCACCTAGATCTTTTCAAGTTATGCATAAAAAGGCATGGAATTTTCATTATTCTTGATTTTTCATCATTTTTATAGCACATTTCCATGTTTTAAAGCAGAAAGATGTCCAAGTTGCTTGTTTGCATCTAAGTCAAGAACTAGCTACAAGGCATGAAACAGATAGCAAGAACATTCAGTCTACGCATGCTAGTTACCAGAAGCAATGGTGATCATTTTTCAAGTTTAAAGCATAAAAGCCATGTATATGACAGATATCAGACATATCAAGTGAACTGAATCAAAGCATGATCAATGACAAGTATTCAAAAGCATGTACCAGCTAGAATAGGTAAAGCAGTTCAATCATATAACAGAAACAGCTCTAAAGTGTGATATGTGAATATGCAAGATATGAACACACACAAAAAGACTCAAGAAAAGAGTAAAGAAGAAAGAAAACTGACGCAAAATATCCTAGAAAGGATACACAACACCCAAATCCCCTCGTAAACGCTCAAAGGTAGACTGATCTAGGGGTTTGGTGAAAATGTTAGCCAACTGATGATGGGTATCAACATGAACAAGGTCAATGACACCTTTCTCATATTGATCCCGCAGAAAGTGAAAGCGCACATAAATATGTTTGGTTTTTGAATGGAGACAAGGGTTTTTCCCTACACTAATAGCACTGGTGCTGTCGCAAAACAATGGAACCCTGGTAGGAAAGAACAACCCAAAATCTCGCAAAGTGGAAATCATCCAAACTAACTGTGAGCAGCAGCTAGCAGCAGCTACATACTCAGCCTCAGTGGTCGAAAGAGCAACTCCAGATTGCTTTCGAGAAGACCAAGAAACAAGGGAAGAACCAAGAAACTGGCAAGTACCGGAAGTCGACTTGCGATCCAACCGGCACCCACCAAAATCAGCATCCGAAAAGCCAGATAAATCAAGAGATGATGATGCTGAATAGTAAAGACCAAGATCAGGCGCATAAGTGAGATACCTGAAGATGCGCTTGATAGCCTGCCGATGAGACGCACGTGGAGAAGACTAGAAACGCGCGCAAAGTCCCACGGCGAACTGAATGTCCGGTCTTGTCGCCGTTAAGTACAATAGCGAACCAATCATCCCTCGAAACTCCCTCTCGTTGACCTTGACGCCGCTCTCATCCTTGTCCAGACCCCCAGATGTGCCCATCGAGGTCATCTGCGGCTTCAGCTCCCCACCAAAGTCAAATTTCTTAAGCATGTCACGAGTGTACTTACCTTGGTGGATGAAGGTGTCGTCCTTGGTCTGCTTGATCTAGAGCCCTAAGAAATACTTGAGCTCACCCATGAGGCTCATCTCAAACTCATTGTGCATCTGCTCAGAAAACTTGGACACAAGATCATTAGTAGTACCGCCAAAAATAATATCATCCACATAAATCTGAGCGACTAAGAAGTCTGAAGCATCTCGGAGCAAGAAAAGAGTTTTATCCACAGAACCCATCACAAAGCCCTTCCCCAACAAAAATTGCTTTAATCGGTCATACCAAGCTCTGGGGGCTTGCTTCAACCCGTATAAAGCTTTTTGCAACTTAAAAACATGTCGAGGAAACTTAGGGTTCTCAAAACCGGGGGGCTGCCTAACATAAACTTCCTCCTCTATGAACTCGTTCAGAAAAGCACTCTTAACGTCCATTTGAAAAAGCTTAAAACCCTTCGAAGCGGCAAAAGCTAAGAGAATGTTTATGGACTCAAGACGGGCAACAGGGGCGAAAGTTTCTTCAAAATCAATACCCTCTTTCTGGCAAAAACCCTGGGCAACTAGACAAGCTTTGTTGCGCACCACAACCCCATCTTCACCTTGTTTGTTTTTGAACACCCACTTGGTGCCTATGGGGTTGCATCCTGGTGGCGGCTCAACTAGTGTCCATACCCGATTACGGACAAAATTCTCAAGCTCTTCTTGCATAGCATTAATCCAATTAGAATCAGAAAGAGCATGAGAAACATCTCTGGGCTCAAAAGATGCAACAAAAGCAGATTCAGCAAACACAGCAAGAGAAGTACCAGATGAACGCAAAGTTCTCTCAGTCAAATCACCAATGATGAGCTCTGAGGGGTGATCACGCTGAACTGCTCGGGATCCCTGGTGATCTGAAGTCACCTCACCGGAGTCAGCAGCTGGCACCTCTAGACTCGACTGAGGGGGCTCGATCGAAGTGGAAGAAGTGATCAGAGGTCCGCCCTCGTCCTCAGTCGAAGTCTCAGAAGGTGTGAGCTCTGCAGGAGGTGCAGAAGGCCCACCCTCATCAGCAGTTGGAGTATCCTCATCTTCCTCGAAGATGGACTCTCCGAGCTCATCATCGCCAGAAAGCTCAAAAGAAGGAGTCAAAGAAGGCAAGGACTCATCAAACGAAACCTCACAAGTCTCGACAAGCTGCTGGGATTCGAGGTTCCAAACACGAAAGCCTCGAGAATGCAAAGCGTAGCCAAGAAAAACACCATCCCAGCAACGAGACTCAAACTTGTCCAAATGCCCTCCCTTCTTGAGCACAAAGCACTTGCAGCCAAACGCTCGCAAGTGGCTCACCTTGGGCTGTCTGCCAAACCGCAACTCGTATGAAGTCTTACCAAGGTAAGCTCTAAGAAAAATTCAGTTGGCCAAATAGCAAGCTGTGTTCATGGCTTCAGCCCAAAAACGCCTAGGAGTCCTGTGCTCATCGAGCATCATCCTGTCCATCTCGACTAGCGTGCGGTTCTTTCGGTCCACAACGACGTTCTGTGGGGGAGTGTAAGGAGAAGAAAACTGATGGTCCAGACCCTGATCACTACAGAAACTGACGAACTGAGAGTTCTTGAACTCAGAGCCATTGTCGGAGCGAATTGCTCGCATCCGACCATCGTTCTCATTCTTCAGCTTCAAAATCAGGTCATGAACAAACTGAAACGTTTCATCCTTAGACTCCAAAAAGAAAACCCACGAGAATCGAGAAAAATCGTCAACAATGACAAGCGCGTACCACTTCCCACCGACTGAACGTACCCGAGCTAGACCAATAGTGTCCAAATGTAACAACTCGCCCGGATACGAAGTCATCACCTGAGTCACAGGTGAGTGAGAAGCGGCAACCATTTTCCCATGATGACAGGGATGGCAAACTAAATCCTTCTCCATCTTAAGCTCGGGCAATCCTCGGATGAGGTCCATAGAGCTCAATCTGACTAGCAGATCAAAACTCAAATGACCTAACCTCCTATGCCACTTCCAGAGCTCAGAAGAAGATCCAGCAATCAAACAGCGAGAAGGGCCAAAAGAACTAGAGAAGTCAATTCGAAAAACTTTGCCGAATGATAAGATCTGGCAAATCAAAGATCCTCTAGAATCAAACACAGAAGAATTGCCCTTCTTAAAATGCACTTCTAAACCATCCTCAAGAAGTTGCGAAACAGAAATCAAATTGAAGTTCAAATTCTTAACCAAGGCAACATTCTTTAAAGAGAAATGATCTGAAATGCGAATTGAGCCAATGTCGTGTACCTTCCCTTGACCACTATTCCCGAAGGTGATGTACTCTTTGGAGCTTGGGGGAGTGAGACTCGAGAACCATCTGCGATGTCCCGTCATGTGGCGGGAGCATCCTGAGTCCATGATCCAAACGTCCTCCAGTCCCCGATCCTGCACAATCAGTGGTCGTAAGGGGGAGCAAATGGTCCGGCACCAGGTTTAGCAAAAGAGCTAAACTAATGTCGAGCCATCTGCTCAAAAGACGGAAAACGAAAACCATCAAAAGAATTTGGACCAAAGCGCAGCTCAAAGCGTGGTCCTCTGTTCTGCCTAAAGCCTCGGCCATGAGGTCTAGGACCATAGCCAAAACGGCCTGGAGCTCTGTCGGAACGAACACCACCAACTGGAGCACGGGCATGAAAGCCGTCTCCTCTACCACCACATACACGACGCAGCCTGGCCTCCAGCCTCTCCCCGCGTCGAGGAACACACAGTCTACTGCCCTGCTGGTAGAACTGCTCTTGACCACCACGAGCTCTCTCTGCTCTCTCAACCCGCTTCCTCCTGAAGCAAAACTCCGCAAGATGCCCGTCTCTCTGACAGTACTCACAATGATAGGTGGGCTTCTTGGGATGTGGTTGAGGCTTGGGATTTTTGGGCTTAGTGGTGTGGGTTGAGAGGGTCCAGGAAGAGAGTCAAGAGAGGTGTGGAGGTGTTTGGGCTTTGGAACCCAGATGGGCTTCTTGGGTGGAGCTTTGGGCTGTTCATGGATCACTCCATCCTTGGACTGACTAGCTAGGGAAGACTCAGTGGAGTGAGTCTTGGGGTATCTCTACTCAGGAGTCATTTTACTCCACTCCACTGCCCGGCTAATGGCACTCTTAAAGTCAGCCTTGGTGTAGGTGTAACCTACCCCAAACCCATCCTGCATCTTGAACTGCTGGATCATCATGTCGAGTTGTGGCTCTCTGGCACTGATCCAACTCAGAATAGAACGGAGGTAAAAGTTCTCATTCTGAGAATCAGCTAGCTCCTCTGTCAAGGAAGATAGAACCTCCACCTGAGACAAGTAGGTCTCACACTCACTCTCTACTTGGACAGACTTTTCGGCTTTTAGCTTGATCAATTCCATTCTAAGAGACAAACAGTTCTCACAGACAGTGGGTGGAACTGACAATGTCTCAAGCTCTAGCCTAGTCTGCGCTAGCTCAGCTCTCACTCTCTCCAAATCCCTCAAATGCTCATCGCCCTTGGCTTTCAGCTCAGCTAAAACAATTAGATGAGATGGGCAATCAACACAGGGTGCGACAACAGTGGCTTGAGCATCTTTCAGCTCCAGCTGAGTGCTTTCAAGCTCAGTGGCCAAAGCGTCCCTCTCATCAACCCTTTCTGTGTACCTGGACTTCAGAGTCGATAGGTCACACAGAAGCACCTCACACTTCGGGCACTCACTGCTATCACCCAAGCAGGGGGAAGAAGATAGACTCTCAATTCTGCCGTTGGCTACGGCAAGCTCACTCTCTGTTGGACCGGAAACGGCGACCAGAGGGCGGGTGAATGGGAGCTAATAAAATTTCGGGCTAAAAACTTAGCCTTCGGTTCTGTTCTGTCTTCTGCGGAACAGGCTTCGAACACAACCTTCGAAGGTCTGGTTCGGAGGTACTTCGACAGCTCCGAACACAGGCTTCGCAGGAGCAAAAGTTCGAACCCAAGAAGACTTCGCTCCACTAACAACCCTCGAAAATCTACTCTGCTAAGTCAGTGCAGGCTCCGCACACAAGGTGCTTCGAGCAGGCTTCGCACTTCACCCTTCGCACGAGTGGACAGCCCTCTGAGGACTTCGACCAAGTACTTAGCAACAGCAACTGGTACTGGGCTTCGTACGCGAAGGTCTACACGCACACAAAACGGACTACGCTAAGGGCTTCGACACAAGAAGCACTACGGGAAATGAACAAGGCTTCGCTAGTAAGCAGCGAGGTCTTGCCTCGTGTTACACAGAGCGACAGCACACTGTAAAACACACTTCGCGAGAAAAACACCCTTCGCCAGAACAAGCTTCGGTGCACTAAGACTAGCGAGGTATGTAAAGCGAGCTCAAGCAAAAGCACAAAGAAGCAGGGCTTCGCCGCTTGAACAAGGAACACAAAATATATTGAACTCTGGATGAAAACCAGCGAGGTCTGTGTGTACAGGAGCTCAACAGTAAATGCTCAAAGTGTTAAATGTTACCTACCGAGCCCCCATATTTATAGCCCACAGTTCATCCAAAGGAATTGACTACACTACCCCTAGGGTTTACATTCATTTTGACTCTACAGAACTAAGGGGTACAAAAGGTAGTCCACCTTTATTTTGGAGGCTTCTTTGTCAGCTGCAGAGGGGACAGTGTCAGCCTTTTTCAGAACAGACAGTGTCAGCCTTTACAGTGTTGACTTCTGGAACCTCCCTTCGCACCTGAGGGTGCGGTAGCTTCGGCGAGAAGCCTGCAGCCTGTTGGCCTTCGCTCCGCCGAAGAAGTCCTTCGATACAGTGACGGTTTTAAGCCGAAGCCATCAAAGCCCTTGGGCCTTCGCACCACCACCTCCGGAGTGGATCACCACGGCTTCGCAGCTACTCCCAGCTCGAACACCGTCCGTCCGTGTACCGAAGCCATGCAGGCCGAAGTACCTCAAGTCATCCTCACTCCGAAGCCCCACCTTCGGAGTACCACCCTTCGAAGTCTCTCCTTCGTCCAAGGCCTCCGCATGAAGCATTCCATGAGCACTTCGTCGCAGTGTCTCTCCCCGAGCACACTCCTCGACGAGCCTCACCCGGACCATGCCTTCGATGCGCCTCGACTTCTGAGACCTTCATCGGGCACCTTCGAGTGTCTCCCTCCGGAGCACACTTCGAACTCCTTGCCTCCGCAGAGGACTTGATCCACCAACTCCGAAGTCACTCCATTCGGAGTTCCTTCGAAGTGCCTCACCTCCGAGGACTTTGTCTCGGAGTACCTTCAGCCGGAGCCACGCTTCGCACTCTCTGCCTTCACCAGGCGCGGCTCGACCCGAGGACCGACCCGGACCACCTTCGCAGCCACCGTGACGGAGCTCCCCGCTCCCCTGGCATCAAGCCTCCCGCTTGACCCAGGTTCACTTGGCTCGAACCTTGTCCGTCGCCTCCGAAGTCCCTGCGCACCACAGAAAAGCAAACAAGTGTATCCAGTACTCCGGAGACCTCTCCAGGTTAGCAACCTCCGGTACACACTCCGGTGTACCGCCCAAAGTACCGAAGCCATCGGTACGAACCCAGTCATCGTGTACTGCCGGACCCCTCCGACAGGCACACTCCGCTGCACAGCTGCAGCAAGCAAACACCTCCGAACACCCTTCGGAGAACCACCTCCGAAGCCCCTCCGGAGGTACCCTTCGAACAGAGGGTAAAATCCAGTCAATCACTCATCACAAAACACCGAAACCAACCCTTGGTTTCTCAATCTCCCCCTTGATGAGTGCATTGACAACCAAATCCAAGTTCAAGAAAATTTAAAAACTTTCAGCACACAAGTGACCATAAAAAAACTCAGAAAAGAGCCAAAGCATGTCACTTGATAAAAGAATTTTTCTCCCCCTTTGTAAAAGAGTAAAAGCCCCTTTGGCAAATCTCCCCTTGAAAAGAACTCCCCCTGAGTTGCAAAATTTTTCTCCCCCTTTATGTCAAAAATCTCTCCCCTTTTTCGAAATTATGCCTACATAGCAAATCTCTCCGGAATTCCGGAATTTCTCCCCCTTTGGCAATGCAAGCATCAAGGAGCATGTAAACGATGCAAAGCTTCGAAATGAATAGAATTGCAAAGACATATAATGCAAAAATATGCCAACAGTAATACCATTGTTCATGTGCTCAGCTTAATGTAACATTCTGTGAAACAAGATGATGGCATGTGATTTTGTCATTTGTGAGATAAAAGCATCACCACTGAATTATAGCAGCTAGACATGTGAAGGCAAGGACTGCGCAAAGCTAACAATTTCTACCCTAGACAGACAAGTCTTGTCCAAAAAGGAGCTTTGAAAGCAAACTTGATGAGCAATTAAATTTGTTGTTCTTTTCTTAATGCCAGGGGTTATTTGTTTGTCCACCTTATACTTTCCAATCAAGCCAAGCCTAGGCAAGAGAGCCATCTGAAGCTTAAGGCGGTGATTTTGGCATACACTACACTATCCCAGTTTAGACCAATGTGCAATGGTAAGCAGTCTAGAATAGAGTAGTGCGACAAACAAACCCTCCTGGATTTTTTCATTTAAACCAGGCAAATCATGGATTTTTTGATTTTGATTTTGATGAATGAAATATGTTGAAGAATATCCATGAATGATGAACACATTTTTCAAGTTGCAAATTTTAGCATCCAAGGAACAGTGTCTTGCTGTCAAGTAGATAAAAGATAGCTAAAAGCAGTCCTGCCTAAACAAGCTAGATACACGATTGTGCGGTGAGCAAGTTTTGATTTTAGAAAATAAAACATCATGCACAACCAATGTTCCAGACATATTTCATAGAGCTGAGCTGTCATGATTTCTTTGAATTAAAAGCAGGCATATAATAGCAAAAGATGTAAATGCAATTTCACCCATAATGAGCATATGCAAGACAATTAAAATCAGCTCCCCCTCACAAAATGCCGTAAGGGTGACAAATGCCAAGTTCCCCACGCAAGTAAGCAAATCGAGAAGCATCGAGGGGTTTTGTAAAAATATCGGCAAGCTGGTGTTGGGTATCAACATATTGAAGTTCAATATCACCCTTCTCATTGTGATCTCTGAGAAAATGATACCGTACATCAATGTGTTTGGTTCTGGAGTGCTGAACCGGGTTGTTTGCAATACAAATAGCACTAGTGTTATCACAGAAAAGTGGAACACTCTTATAATCTAACCCGAAATCCCGCAAAGTGGAAACCATCCACAAAATCTGAGAGCAACAGCTAGCTGCAGCAACATATTCGGCCTCAGCCGTCGATTGTGCAACACTAGACTGTTTGCGGGAGGACCAGCAAACCAGAGAAGTACCCAGAAAATGACAAGTACCAGAGGTACTCTTCCTATCAATTCTACACCCAGCAAAGTCCGCATCGGAATAACCTCGAAGACATAAAGATGAAGACGATGAATACCATATGCCAAATTCAAGGGTGTGTTTGAGATACCTTAAGATGCGCTTAACCGCTTGGCGGTGCGAAGCTCGTGGTGAAGCCTGAAAACGAGCGCACAGACACACAGCGAAGTGTATGTCCGGCCTCGTGGCAGTCAAGTAGAGGAGGGAGCCGATCATGCTCCGGAACTCCTTCTGATCTACGGCTTCTCCATCTTCGTCAGGGTCCAATGCTACAGATGTAGCCATTGGAGTGGCGAGGGGCTTCGCATCGGACATGTCGAATTTCTTGAGCAGGTCCTTGGTGTACTTTGTCTGGTGGACAAAAGTACCTTGTTTGCTTTGCTTGATTTGCAAACCAAGGAAAAAGGTGAGTTCACCCATCATTGACATTTCAAACTCCCTGCTCATGGTATCTGCAAACTCGGCAACCAAAGCATGAGAAGAGCCACCAAAGATGATATCATCCACATAAATCTGCACTAGGAGGAAATCTTTGCCATGCTTGAGAGTAAACAGTGTTTTATCAACGGAGCCCATCAAATACCCTCGCTCAAGCAGAAAAGACTTAAGTCTGTCATACCACGCCCGAGGGGCCTGCTTGAGTCCATAAAGAGCCTTATGAAGTTTAAGGACTTTATGTGGGTACTTGGGGTTTTCAAAACCAGGGGGTTGTTTTACATAAACATCTTCACCTATGAAGCCATTAAGAAAAGCACTTTTGACATCCATTTGATAGAGTTTGAATCCCCGGGATGTCGCAAAGGCAAGCAAAATCCTAATGGCCTCAAGGCGAGCAACAGGCGCAAAAGTTTCAGTAAAATCAATCCCTTCTAGTTGAGAAAAGCCCTGAGCTACAAGTCTAGCCTTGTTTCTAACAATTGTCCCATCCTCCCCTTGTTTATTTTTGAAAATCCATTTTGTTCCAATGAAATGAGTGTTTGGTGGAGGATCAACTAAAGTCCAGACTTGGTTTCTCTCAAAATTTTCAAGTTCCTCATGCATGGCATTGATCCAACTAGAATCAGAAAGTGCATGACTAACATCTAAGGGCTCGAAAGAAGCAACAAAAGCAGCATTAGTGAAATGGGCATTAGAACGTGTTACCCTTTGATCAAGCTCACCAATGATCTGCTCGGGAGGGTGCATTCTTTGGATATGATGTGGAGCCTCGCGGCGGGATGCAGTCTCCCCCTCAACTTGTGCGTTGGAGTGGTCCAAGATGACCGATGTTGAGGTAGTCGCTTCGGGACCTCGTGCCGAAGTAGTAGAAGCGGGGTCAGCTTCGGGGGTTGATGTCGAGGGTAGTAGGGGATCATCCTCGAATTCTCCGGGATCTTCGTCTTCGAATAAGGTCTGTTCCATGTCGTGTTCATTTGCCTGTTCAAGAGCAGAACTAACAGAGGGGGTTGATTCATCAAAAGTCACATCACATGACTCGATGACAGTGTTAGTTTCCAAGTTATAAACACGATAAGAATGACCATGAGTAGTATAACCCAAAAAGATCCCGTCAGAAGATCGCGACTCAAATTTATCCAAGTTACCACGTTTTAGGATAAAGCAGCGACAGCCAAAAACTCGAAGATGAGTAACCTTGGGCTGTCTCCCAAAACGCAGCTCATAAGATGTCAAGTTTAAAATTGAGCGCAAGAAAATTTGGTTTGAGATGTAGCAAGCAGTGTTCATGGCCTCAGCCCAGAATTTTCTAGGAGTCCTATGCTCATCAAGCATCGTCCTAGCCATCTCAACCAAAGTGCGGTTCTTCCTATGAACAACACCGTTCTGTTGAGGAACCCGCGGAGCAGAGAATTGATGTTCTATGCCATGCTCCATGCAAAAGTCAACAAAGAGACTATTTTTGAACTCGGTGCCATTATCGCTTCGAATGAATTTTAATGCACCAGGGAGTTCAGTAAAAAGTCTCAAAGCCAAGCTCCGAAAGTGTGAAAACACTTCGTCCTTGCTGACAAGAAAGAAGACCCAAGAGTAGCGAGAGAAATCGTCGACAATTACTAGAACATACCACTTGCCGCCTAAAGAACTAACCCGAGAGGGACCTACAGTGTCCATATGGAGAAGTTCTCCGGGCTGTTCAGTCATCACTGTGGTGACTGGCGAATGCGAAGCGGCAATCATTTTTCCATGTCGACAAGGAGCGCAAACTAAATTCTTCTCAAACTTGAGCTTGGGCAATCCTCGGATCAGACCTAGGGCGCTCAAACGAGCAAGCAACTCAAAGCTCATATGCCCTAGTCTCCTATGCCACTTCCAAAGCTCAGAAGTCGAATGTGCAACAAGACAATGAGAAGAACCAGACGAATCTGAAAAATCAGCTCCAAAAACTCTCCCAACCCTAAAGATCTTACACACCACAACGCCATCAGAATTGAGCACTTGCGAAGTATCGCGATGAAATCGCACTTCGAAGCCCTCATCAAGCAACTGAGATACAGACAGCAAATTGTATCCCAGGTTTTCAACCAAAGCAACATCTTTGAGAGTGAAGTTTGCGTTAATTCTTACCACACCTTTACCTTTCACTCTGCTCCTTCGATTGTTTCCGAAGGTGATATGTTCCCTTTGCTTGGTTGTGGTGAGGCTGGAGAACCAAGCTGCATCTCCGGTCATGTGGCGCGAACAACCGGAGTCCATGATCCACGTGCCCTCCAAGCCTCGACCTGTCGCCTACACATGATAAGAATGTCTCGATCGCTCAGTGCTGGGGTGAGTAAAATAATGACGAGGCATCCAGCACTGAGTGACACGAGTAGTAGGCACAGTAAAAGTAGACGGTCTACGCACATAAAAATCAGAATGATGCAAAGTGCGAGGTCTACCTACATGCAAAGAACGCAAAGCATGTCGAGGTCTCCTACTCTGACGAGGTACAAAGCTACTCGCCCGAGGTCTACCACCATATGGAACATGGTGAACACCTCGAGGAGCAAAACCTCTCCGAGAAGCACGAGGAGCCTCAAAAGCAGGACGAGAGTAGAACTCAGACTCATGCATACCTAAAGATGGGTAATGCATGTCCTGATAGCTCAACGCCTGTGCACGTCGCTCATCCTTGATGCGACGGAAACAGAAACCAATCAAATGACCCGCCCGCTGACAATAAGAACAATGAAACACTCTCCTGGGGGCACTCTCATGGGTCACAGGAGCAACTCTCACAGGCTCCTTGGGTTTCTTTTGAGTGGTTTTCTTGGGAGGATTTTTCTTGGTAGGATGAGTGGTTTTCTTTGGTGGATGGGTAGGCTTTTTGGCTGATGGGGTGTCCAACAGAGCTCTCTCTTTCTCTAGAGTGGTAGGAGAGGTAAAAACAGTTTTGGTCTTACTGTCTGAAGCTATCCTCTCAAAACCCAAACCTAGAGCTACCCCTGCTCTGTCAGCACACAACTTGGTCTTGGCCAAGAGCAAATCCATCCTACCCTTTCCCTCGGTGCATTTATTAACCACGGAAAGAAGGTATTCATTTTCAGACATGAGGTTCTCAGCTCGCTCTCTAACAGTGCTTAGCTGGTCCTTAAGGGTAATGCATGTGTCACACACCGGCTGCACATCCTTAGAACTACCGGCCCTCTCCAATCTAGCCTCCAAATCATGAACATGCTTATCACGTAAATTAATGCTATCGCGTAATAAAGAGCAGTTCATGCAATCAATAACATCATGAGGCCTAGAATCCACCTTCAAAAGCTGCTTCTGTGCAGTCTCAAGCTCAGAAAGAGTTTGAGCATGAACAGAACGCAACTGAGCAAGCTCACTCATGACAACAGAACATGATTCACATTCAGCATCATCAAATTTAGACTTAAGCATGGCATATTCAGTAGAAACATTTTCTAGCCTAAGTCTAAGGTCTTTTCTTTCTCTAGCGGCTTGCACAAGTAATCTATCCTGACCAAGCACTACTTCATTCAGCTCATCTAATTTAATTAGAAGCTGGTCAGATGATAGGTTTACCTCAGATGAGTCAAGCTCATCGCCGCTGTGATCGCTGTCGGCCATGAAGCAAAGGCCGGTGAAGTCACGTCCCTTCTTGTCCTTCTTGTCCTCCTTCCTTGGGGACTCCTCCTCCTCAGAGCTCGACTCCTCAGTTGAGGATGTGTCGATGTCGCTGAGAGCAGCAACAAAAGCTCTGGAAGCGGCCTTGGCTACTTTCTTAGCCATCTTGCCGCGCTTGCCCTTCACAAAAGGCTTCCTCTCCTTTTTGTGGTATTTGGGGCGCTCACTCTCATCTCTCTTCTTGAGCTTGGGGCAATTAGCCTTGATGTGAGAAGTGTCACCGCATTCAAAACAACCACCAAAACCACTTCTCCTCTGATCCCGTCTCTCATGATGAAAGCGGGTGAACCTCCGGGCAATGAGAGCAAGCTCATCATCGGCTAGAGTGTCCACCTGCTCCTTTGTGACGGAGACCAGGGAGGACAAAGCAAAACCATCTGCAAGAACACAAGTGCCTAATGTGCTTGGTTCTGCAGTGGTGCCACGGCTAGTGCTAGAAACCAATGCCAATGGCTGTGGCAAAGAGCTTCTGTGCACAGCGAGAGATGCCTTGGCAATCTCTGTGGACTTAAGCTTGCTAAAGAGTTCATCACAGGTTAGAGTGTCATAGCCTGTGGACTCCTCAATGCTGGATATCTTCACTTCCCATATGCTACGGTCAAGAGCATAGAGAAGCTTGATAGCCCTATCATGATCACTGTAAGCAAGCGTCCCGTTGGAGCGCAAGTTACTCACTATCGCGTCAAAGCGAGAAAACATGGCATCTACAGATTCACCAGGTGCCTGCACAAACAGCTGATACTGTTGATTGTAGGTGCTTTGGCGCCTGGCCTTAATCTGAGCAGATCCCTCATGAAAGACAGTGAGTGTTGTCCAAATTTCCCTAGCAGTCCTAAGGTGCTGAACCCTATCGAACTCACTCCTACTCAGACCAATGAACAGTATGTTCCTTGCCTTCGAGTTGGCAATATACTGATCTTTTTCGGTTTGAGTGGTGCGGGTATCAGGGATGGAGTATTGTGAGTCCACAATCTCCCAAATTGCATTTCCTTGGCTTAACAAGTAAGCCTCCATGCGCACCTTCCAGTATGCAAAATCCGTCCCATCGAACAGAGGAATTTTACTGCCTCTATCCATGTCGCCAACAGATCACAAAACCGGTTAAGGTCAACTGGTGATCTTAACCAAGCTCTGATACCAATTGTTGGACCGAAAACGGCGACTAGAGGGGGGGTGAATGGGAGCTAATAAAATTTCGGGCTAAAAACTTAGCCTTCGGTTCTGTTCTGTCTTCTGCGGAACAGGCTTCGAACACAACCTTCGAAGGTCTGGTTCGGAGGTACTTCGACAGCTCCGAACACAGGCTTCGCAGGAGCAAAAGTTCGAACCCAAGAAGACTTCGCTCCACTAACAACCCTCGAAAATCTACTCTGCTAAGTCAGTGCAGGCTCCGCACACAAGGTGCTTCGAGCAGGCTTCACACTTCACCCTTCGCACGAGTGGACAGCCCTCTGAGGACTTCGACCAAGTACTTAGCAACAGCAACTGGTACTGGGCTTCGTACGCGAAGGTCTACACGCACACAAAACGGACTACGCTAAGGGCTTCGACACAAGAAGCACTACGGGAAATGAACAGGGCTTCGCTAGTAAGCAGCGAGGTCTTGCCTCGTGTTACACAGAGCGACAGCACACTGTAAAACACACTTCGCGAGAAAAACACCCTTCGCCAGAACAAGCTTCGGTGCACTAAGACTAGCGAGGTATGTAAAGCGAGCTCAAGCAAAAGCACAAAGAAGCAGGGCTTCGCCGCTTGAACAAGGAACACAAAATATATTGAACTCTGGATGAAAACCAGCGAGGTCTGTGTGTACAGGAGCTCAACAGTAAATGCTCAAAGTGTTAAATGTTACCTACCGAGCCCCCATATTTATAGCCCACAGTTCATCCAAAGGAATTGACTACACTACCCCTAGGGTTTACATTCATTTTGACTCTACAGAACTAAGGGGTACAAAAGGTAGTCCACCTTTATTTTGGAGGCTTCTCTGTTAGCTGCAGAGGGGACAGTGTCAGCCTTTTTCAGAACAGACAGTGTCAGCCTTTACAGTGTTGACTTCTGGAACCTCCCTTCGCACCTGAGGGTGCGGTAGCTTCGGCGAGAAGCCTGCAGCCTGTTGGCCTTCGCTCCGCCGAAGAAGTCCTTCGATACAGTGACGGTTTTAAGCCGAAGCCGTCAAAGCCCTTGGGCCTTCGCACCACCACCTCCGGAGTGGATCACCACGGCTTCGCAGCTACTCCCAGCTCGAACACCGTCCGTCCGTGTACCGAAGCCATGCAGGCCGAAGTACCTCAAGTCATCCTCACTCCGAAGCCCCACCTTCGGAGTACCACCCTTCGAAGTCTCTCCTTCGTCCAAGGCCTCCGCATGAAGCATTCCATGAGCACTTCGTCGCAGTGTCTCTCCCCGAGCACACTCCTCGACGAGCCTCACCCGGACCATGCCTTCGATGCGCCTCGACATCTGAGACCTTCGTCGGGCACCTTCGAGTGTCTCCCTCTGGAGCACACTTCGAACTCCTTGCCTCCGCAGAGGACTTGATCCACCAACTCCGAAGTCACTCCATTCGGAGTTCCTTCGAAGTGCCTCACCTCCGAGGACTTTGTCTCGGAGTACCTTCAGCCGGAGCCACGCTCCGCACTCTCTGCCTTCACCTGGCGCGGCTCGACCCGAGGACCGACCCGGACCACCTTCGCAGCCACCGTGACGGAGCTCCCCGCTCCCCTGGCATCAAGTCTCCCGCTTGACCCAGGTTCACTTGGCTCGAACCTTGTCCGTCGCCTCCGAAGTCCCTGCGCACCACAGAAAAGCAAACAAGTGTATCCAGTACTCCGGAGACCTCTCCAGGTTAGCAACCTCCGGTACACACTCCGGTGTACCGCCCAAAGTACCGAAGCCATCGGTACGAACCCAGTCATCGTGTACTGCCGGACCCCTCCGACAGGCACACTCCGCTGCACAGCTGCAGCAAGCAAACACCTCCGAACACCCTTCGGAGAACCACCTCCGAAGCCCCTCCGGAGGTACCCTTCGAACAGAGGGTAAAATCCAGTCAATCACTCATCACAAAACACCGAAACCAACCCTTGGTTTCTCACTCTCTAACTCATCTATCCTCTTCTTGGCCCCCCTAAGCAGTTTTTCCCGATATGTTAACTCCTGACGATTGCTTTCAAGTAAATCAACGATTTCTCGCTCATAAGAAGATACCTTTTAGTTGTCATCGTCGGAGTCATCGGAGGATCTCTTTTCTTCCTTATCCCCAAGAGCCATTGAGCAGAAGCTCCTGCGGGATCTTCGGCGCTGATGTGAACAGCTCTTTAGTCTGTCCCCGAAAGCCATGAAGCAGAGGCCCGCCGGATCGTCCTTGTCCTTCCCCTTCCTAATGACAATCTCTTCATCGCTTGAGCTCGATGAAGAGGAAGAAGACGTGGACTGCTTGGAGTAGCTTTTCTCCATCTCGGCGAAGAAGGCCTTGTCGCACTTCTTGTTCTCTTGCCGGTAGTCCTTCAGGGCCTTCTTGAAGAATCTGGTCTTCGGCTTGCCCTTGTTGAAGGCAGAGCTGTCGTGCTTGCCGGAGTCGTGGAAACCACCACCGGTGCCCTTCTTGTGTCCATTGCGCTTGGGGCAGTCGGCGATGAAGTGTCCTGGATCACCACACTCAAAGCACCCGGATTTTGTCTCGTGTCTTTTGAACATTCTCTTGTCATAAACACGACGCACCCGGTTGTTAAAAAGACACAAATCATCATCTCCCAAAGACTCAAGCTGGTCCTCAGTGATAGACATCAAAGAGAACCCAGCACAGCTCACAGAAGCGGGATCAACTGAAGGTGTAGCAAGGGCCAGGGACTTTGATCCAGAACTAGTGAGATTTGATATCAGCTGTATATCAACCTCAGTGGCCTTCAGCTTGCTAAATAACTCAGAAATGGTCAAGGTATCATAAGAAGTGCTCTCAACGATAGAGGATACCTTGATCTCCTAGATCTTTGGGTCCAAGGTATGGAGAACCTTGAGCGACTGCTCGTGATCTGAGACTAAGTGAGCACCCTCAACCTTGTTGTCCCGAAGCTTGTTTATGATCGATTGAAAACAACCAAACAAAGCTTCAACAGATTCACCTGGCTTTTGTGTGAAGTTTTTATATTCACACCGGTAGATCTGATAGAGCCGAGCCTTGACCTGGGTTGTTCCCTCATGGTGTGCCTTGAGGGTAGCCCAGATCTCTCTCGCAGTGGAGAGATGGCTCACACGCTCAAACTCAGTGGGACCTAGACCAGAAAACAGAATGTTCACAGCTTTACTATTGCTCAGATGCTGGGCAATGATACCAGGAGTACCATGCTCAACAACTGGCAATATAACAAATGTATCTTGAACGCAAATGTCCCAGATGTCCGAACCCTAGCTCATGAGATAGGCTCGCATGCGAGTCTTCCAATAGTTATAGCCATAGGCTTCCAAGGACGGGACCTTGCCAGGAGACGTCATGATCACTACTGGGGTTTAGAACGGGTTAAGGTATGGAAAAAGCCTAACCAGACTCTGATACCACTTGTAGGACCGAAAGTAGCGACCAGAGGGGGTGAATGGGCGCCTAAAAAAATTCTTTTGAATCAATGGCCTGCTCCCAATACCCAACTCACCTCAAAAGACTAAGCAGCAAAGCATGAACAGATTGCCTCAGTCTAAAGGTATCTAGCCTAGAAGCAACTGATGTTAAAACAGAGAAACACCAATACAGTGCTAATAGACATATAAACAGAATACACAAGACGTGGCAAGTTAGACTTATCAGTACAACAATCTAAGTGCACAAAGAGTGAGATGAGAAGTTACTGTTCTAAATCTGTCTCCTGTTCGAAACTTGGCGAAGCCTGCTTCGCTGATCGAATCCTGCTTCGCAGTGTCGAAGCCTGCTTCGCTGTGTCGAAGCCTGCTTCGGAGTTGCTTGTCGAAGTCGAGCGAAGGTTATCGGAGACGTGCTGAAGGTATGTTTGGTATAGCCTAGTTCGAGTGTGGCAAAGAGCGAAGTATGCTTCAAAGCGAAGTATGAGAGTTTCGAAGCTTGCTTCGAACAGTGTACTTCGAAGCCTAGACTTCGATCAGAAAGGTTCGAACAAGCTCACAGAAAAGCAACCTCCGAAAGATAAGCGAAGCCCGACACACGACAGAAAGACCACATCGAAGCCCACACTCTAACTTCGAAGCTAGCTTGGTCTAGGTATGACAACAGAAGTTGAGACCTTCGAACCGAGGGTTAACTTCGTAAGACAAGCTCCGAACTTACACACTGTGACCTTCGAAAATGACAGTAAGAAGGAACTCACGTCGAGTGAAGTCTACCAGAGAGATAAGCTTCGAAGCTAACTTCGAAGCCTGTCGAAGTATTGACTTAGAACTGCTCGAGACAGAGATCGCCTTCGTAAAGACCGTCGAAGTATGTCAAGCTGATAGACAGCACAAAAACGTACTTCGAAGCTAGAAACACAGTACACAAAGTGAAGTCGAAGTTCAAGCGAAGCCCTCGAGGATGTCAGATCGAAGCCTGCTTCACGAAGTTGAGGGACTTCGAACAGAGAGAAGGGGCTTCGCCAGAAACAACCAGAAAAGGGACTTGGGCCCTATCAATTCGATCAAAAAGCTACGCAGGAAAAAAGCAAGCCTAGAGTACTAGTGTACTGTTGCTACAGTGAAGTAGTACTACTTGCAACCAGCAAGAACTAGTACTCTTCACGTGAAGAACAGACCGAAGCCACAGAGAAGCTTCTACTCAGGAATAAATCAGCTGCGTGCAAACCGAACAAACAGAGTCTTAAATGAAGTGCTGCACATGAGAATCGATAGGAATAAAAGCTTCCAAACAGTGAACAACCAAATGAATCTTAGGAAGAACAGGAACACTGCCTGGCGGCGCACACAGGGAGAGAGAGCGCAAAGGGAACACAAAAATGACCCAATGGAATAAAAAGTGATTTCAGCAAAAGGGTGACCTAACCCTAGGGATTGGGGCCCTATTTATAGGCTGCCCAACACTTAGGAATATTCCACCAGCCCCTTAGGGTTTTTTACAGACGCTGAAATAAAGGAAAAGACTAAACTGCCCTTAGGATTTTTTACAGACTCGACTGACTGACTGTGGGCCTAGAGATACAGATGACTTATCCGGAAGCTAAGCTTTCATAGCGACTACGGCTTCTCTTCTGGACAGTCCGATACAAGATCAGCGGTTGTCAGTTTTGCGCCGAAACTGACAAAGCCTCCACCGGCTTTGCACCAGGTACCCGGATTGGGCCGGCCCGATTCCGCAGCTCTCTCAACCCGACAATCACTCACCGCCCGTGTACCTGAGGCAATCCAGGTCAACAGTCCAGTGGGTCTTCTGCTGCTTCTGGCCCATGTACCCGGATTGGGCCAGCCTGACTTCGCAGCTCTCTCAGCCCGACCGTCACTCGCTGCTCGTGTACCTGAGTCACACGCGGCCCATGAAACAGCAGATCTCCTCTCTTCTACAGTCCTCTTTGACTATCGTTGACAATGACTCATCACATCTGGAGCCATGAGGCCCACGCTATTCAGCATGGCTCCTCATCTAGTTGAGGTAGTGCTATGGAAACTTTATTTTTATGGTTCGACTTGCAAGAGTGGCCAAGGTATTGGAGTGGTTCTCATATCACATAATGGTATGCACTTTGAAACTTCGGCCCGACTCGAGTTTTCTTCCACCAATAACCAAGCCGAATATGAAGCCTTATTGCTAGGTCTTGAATTGCTAGAATCTGTAGGTGCTAGACATGTTCATGCATATGGTGATTCATTATTAGTAGTACAACAAGTAGCTAAGAATGCTCAATGTTTTAACGGCTTGCTGAATAGTTACTTGGACAAATGTCTAGACATAGTTGCTACTTTTGATGACTTCAAAATATCTCACGTGTCAAGAGAAGCCAATTCAGTCGCCAATGATTTGGCTCAGCAAGCATCTGGCTACCAGGTCAGGAGAGGGAAATTTTCTGTATTAGAGAAGCCGATGTTTGGTCTTACTGCCGATGCTAGTAACGGTGGACAGGCGCACCCTCCGGGTCGAACCCCTCTGGCCGCCGAAGGTCACTACGCGCCAAGGATCCTAGACCAGAGTACCCTGCCGACCGAAGGTGCTGGCACACCGAAGTCCATAGGCCGAAGCCTCCTGCACGGAGAAGGCTCCCCGGAGTCCGAATCCTCCGAAGGGCTTTGGCCCAGCACACTCCGAACGACCACCTCGGCCAGGCTTTGGCAGGAGCTAGAATGGCTCGGGGGGCACCCCGAAGTCAGTAGTTTAGAAATTTTATCAGAAGGTGAGCTAGCCAGACCCTCTGAAGCCTATAAGGGTGATTGGAGAGTTCCAATCGTCCAATATTTGAGAGACCCTAGCCAAAGGGTTGATCGGAAGGTTCGGCGACAAGCATTCAAATTCGTGTTGATAGACGACACATTGTATCGCCGAACCATCGATGGAGTGCTATTGAAGTGTTCAGACCACGAACATTCCCAGGTGGCTATGGGAGAAGTCCATGAAGGACATTGTGGCACTCATCAGTCGGCCCAGATGATGAGTTGGATGCTCAAAAGAGTAGGTTTTTATTGGTCGACTATGATTGATGATTGTTTTAAGTATTATAGAGGGTGTGAAGCATGTCAGAAGTTTGGCAATATTCAGTTAGCTCCTACCTCATTATTCAACCCTATTGTCAAGCCATGGCCGTTTCGAGGTTGGGGTTAGACTTCATCGGCCAGATTCACCCTCCTTCCTCAAAAGGGCATCGGTTCGTGTTGATGGTGATGGATTACTTCACTAAGTGGACCGAGGCCATACCTCTTAAGAACATGACTCACAATGAGGTACATGATTTTGTTTTAAAGCACATCATACATAGATTCGGCATTCCCCAAACTCTTACCACGGATCAAGGTAGTTCATTTGTTTCTAGAGAAGTAAGGGACTTCGCCGAATATTATGGTATTAAGTTGATAAACTCTTCACCTTACTATGCTCAGGCCAATGGTCAGGCCGAGTCTAGTAACAAAACCATGATTAAGCTCATCAAGAAGAAAATTGAAGAGTTTCCTAAAAGGTGGCATGAAGTGATTTTCGAGGTGCTATGGGCTTGTCGAATTGCAAAGCACAGTGCTACCAAAATCAGTCCATATGAATTGGTATATGGACAAGAAGCTGTTCTGCCCGTAGAGGTGGATCTTGGCTCCTTAAGAGTGTTGGAGCAAGATGGCTTATCGGTCGATGAGTATGAAACTCTTCTAAAGGATAATATAGAGGAAGTGACCGATAAGAGACTAAGGGCTTTAGAAGCCATAGAAGTAGACAAGAAGAGAGTAGCTAAAGCCTACAATAAGAAGGTTAGGCCAAAATCGTTTCAAATTGGAGATTTAGTATGGAAAATGATTTTCCCCTTAGGCACGAAGAGTCCCAAGTTTGGTAAATGGTCACCTAGTCGGGAAGGTCCTTTTAAGATAGCCGAAATTGCTCCCGGCAACACATACGTGTTGGAATCCCTGCAGGGAGAGCGGTTTCGAAGAGCTTTGAATGGTAGGTACTTGAAGAGGTATTTCCCAAGTGTGTGGCAAACATCATAAAAGTGTCGAAAAGCTGATATGAATGGTATCGTCTTCAGCTCATTGTGCTTTTAGTTCACTAGTTCACTAAAAGGCAGGGGGGCATGTGTTAATAGCAAAAAATGGCATTAATGGCTAGATTGTCAAAATATCAATTTTGGTGATTTGGGCCGAAAATACACATGTCCATGGTCTGTCCGAAGCCCTACAGGGCCGAAGTCCATCGAGCTATGGGCTCCGGAAGCCTCGAGCCAGCCCATGGGTTCGGTCGGGAAGCCTTTGGAGGCCCACGATACCGAAGCTTCGACTCGAGGAGCGGGCCTCGATGGGCCTGGCCGAAGCCCACGCTACCGAAGCTTCGGCCCGAGGAGCAGGACTCGACGGGCCTGGCCGAAGCCCACGCTGCCAAAGCTTCGGCCCGAGGAGCAGGCCTCGACGGGCCTGGCCGAAGCCCACTTCAGCAGAGATAGAATTGCATGTGTTTCTAGCTCAATCTTTATCTCTATTTGGCCGGATTAATAGCAGATTAGATTAGGAGTTAAGCCCCTATAAATAGAGAGGCAAGGCCGGCGTAGAGAACCCCCAACTCAAACCAAACCAAAGCCCCATGCTTTGATCGTATTTACTTTACCTTTATTTTCCTGTACCTCTTCGTGGGTTTGCCTGGAAGCCCTCCGCCGGCCGCTACGGAACAGTGGTAATCCTTGTTACTTCGCATGTGAAGTATCCGTTAATCTACGTAATAGATTGCTATCGCCTTGGTACTTCTCCTGTGAAGTATTCGCTAATCTGCGTAACAGATTGCTACCTTCCCTACTAGTGCAACACTTAGCAAAATTCGGTCCTCGGGCCGAATTGGTACTTCGAATCATCTTTGTTGCAGGTTCGCACGTTTGAAGCCACTTCATCGGAGGTGTTCGGAGCTGAGAGATCGGTTTCGGAGGTCCCTAGGACACCCTTCGGTGGGACTGCAGGCTCCGGCAACAGGCTTCGCCAGCATACTTCGTCGCAACAGGCTTTGCCATGACCATACTCCGCACCGAACGAAGTTGCACTCACGCGTGGCCCTCGCATCATTATTCCGTAGTTTGCTGTATCGGAGATCTCACGCCGAACCCCACTGTTCGGAGGTGATCGCCGCGTCCAGATCCGTTCGGAGTACATCTTCGGCCGGATCAGTTCAAACGCCGAAGCACCCTTCGGCGGAGCACTTCGCACCAGACGCCGAAGGTACACTTCGGTGACCCCTTCGCACCAGACTTCGAACCAGACGGGCTCCGACTGGTTTGCTGAGTTTATTTTGTTTAATCTATCTTTTTCGGCTAATTGGATTATTTTGTGTAATCTGGTTGCCTGGCGACTCCACCCCCCTTATCACGACAAAGGGTAGTCGGAATGCAACGTCGGTGCTACGTCACGCTTAGACTTGTCCCTAAGTATCCGTCACTTTTGGATCGTCGAACTGACCCAAGTGCGGGGGCACGTTTCCGTGTCAACACCACCACCTCCACCTCGATCGAGAGCGGGAGCAGGGTGCAAATACTTCTCACCTACGTCGACGCGGTCCCTGACGGGTACATATGTAAGTAGTGTGCCAGGAATGAGCAGATGCTCCTCTCGATCCACTTTCGTGCATATCAATGAATCGATTGTTTCACTGACTTTAGGTTCAACGGGTTTAACTTGCTACTTCCTGATCAAGAAAGCAAAATGCTTTTGTAAGTTTCTTTTCAGTTTTGTTCTTGGATCTTACTCTATGCCTGAGTGCCAAACAACACTGGCAGCCATACTTTTTTTTTAAAAAAAATAGCTGATTCTTCGAGATAAGCTTATAGGAAGTTTAAATGGGTAATTGCTACAATAGCTGAATATTCATGTCTCTAGATGCTTATGCCTTGTCGTGTCTTCTCTATTGCACATTGCAATGCTTGTGTTGAACGATCTATTGAAGTTTCATGCCTACAATAATAATATGACAACTTCTTGAGATATAGATTTGGCAATTATTATCTGATTGATTGTTTATGTAATTTAGTCTGCTTACTTTTGCCAAGCATTTCACTCTTACCTGTATGCAGCAATTTGGAGTCCACCACACTGCATATCTATTCCAGCATCCTTTTATGGAGAAGCTATAGTGGTAACTTGTAACTTATAAGTGGGAAGTAGCTTGAATTGCCAGTTTCTATTTTGTTTTTTATATCCTATGAAACTGTTGCTCATTATGTGCTGAGTTTTGAATTATTGGTGCACTAAACTATACTGCTCACATCCTGGAATCCTAACAACATTGCTTTACAAATATGTCTGCATTGTTCACATTCCAGTTGTACTATTTTCTATTGCTATCATTTCAACCTGGGCTTTTTATTGGCACTAATTACTGATTACTTCTATTCTTAGGTACTTTATTTTCAATATCATCTGTGACAATGTGCAGCATCAATCAGGTATGAGGTTGCTATTAAACACACCTAATTTTTATTATTGCTAATAATTGTTGGATGTCTATCTTCCTATGTTTTGACTGAGAAATCTGGAGATAGAGTGGTCCACAAGAAAGTTGTTGTAGATAATATCCACTAGAATGGCCAGCGCCCTTTGGGCGCGCATGCTCTATCAATTACGATGGTTTCCTTTTTTAATATAGTTCACGTAATGGATGCCACTAAATTTTCTGATACTAATTTTTCCAAGTCAATTAAGATATATTTATCAACATAAGAATAGATTAACAATATATTAGAGCTTTCCAATAGTGTTGAGCCTAAAACTAAATGAGAGAGTTACTGCATAGGGTAAATTTTGAACCAAATCAAAAAACTGTAAAGCCCAATAAATGCTAAACCTCAGGTGGGCACAATAAAAAAATACATCTTTGATGTGATTTTCTGTTCATACCATTAGATAAGTTGTACTAAAATGTTATTCTTCAATCTTCATGAAACTTGAATGGAAACAACTGGAAAATCATCAATTGAAACGAAAAACTTTGGGAACTACATGTGTAATCTGAGCAGACTCAAGGCTTTGTCCATTATAGCAACGAAATTTAAAGCTTGCAGCATGTGAGGATACACATATGACATATCAAAAGTCATAGAGAAAAAACAGTCAACCACAGTAGTCAGCTTTTCATTAGCCTCTCGAGATCCTTCATTTTGTTCATATTCATCACGTTCATTCTCAAAGCGTGGGGAGTATTCAGGAAGCGAAAGAGGTTCAGATCTTCAGGTTAGCAAAACCTTTCCAGGAAAGTTCCATCCTTTGAGCATTATAACAAAAAGTGTACAAAAAAGAAGTCAGTAAGGCTCGTTTTCAAGTTTATGAGCAGACAAATTTGATAATTGCTAGTTAATAGCCATGGTAAGTAAAATCTCTAACTTACTCTTCAGAATATCATTTACACCCAAAACAAGTATTGCTAGCAAAAGATATTTCAGTAAATGAATTTAACCCAAAGAATGAAACATTCATGCCTTTCTATTGATCAACCAACTAAAACATGTAATCATGAAAGAGGACAAATCTATATTCTGAACCATGAAGCAGTTCACCTAGACCAAGTAACATTCGCAACACCCATGCATTCTCGCGACCGAATGCAATAGAAACTCAGAAGTCTTTAAGTCTTAATTATAGATGTTGAAAATCCTCGGATGCGTCCACTCACCTTTACCTAGAACCCAGATGGAAAAGGGTGACAATTTTCCATGAACCAACGCATGAACTATATGACTTTATTGAAAACCACCAAAAAATCAGAAATAACTAAGTTCACTCACAACTTTAAAATTATTTGAAAAGGCTTCACCTGGCATCAGAATGAATGCCATGGGTAAGTGTCCAAAGATTATTTTCGACAATCTCAGTTGATGAGAACTTATGTGTTGGCAAAACATACTCAAATGCAATGTATATTTCCAGATAAATACCATGTGCAACTCAAAAGGCCAAGAATCCTGCCTGGAATAAAGATCAATGAGAAATCTAAGAAGATTGGATGCTCATTATCGCAACAACTATAGCCCTGCTTAAAAGTTTTTTGTTTCACTTATGCAAAAGAGAATATTTTATCTCCTAAAAGAATAATAATCCCAAAGCAAATCAACTAACTTCATGTTGTTACCTAAGCAGACGCAACTGAAAAAAGTAATGCATCTCCATGCCTCCAAAGCTCCAATGGCTTCCTCAAAAGTAACATTTATTCTTAGTCTTTGCAGAATTATATGCACACTATAAGAATAAAGCAGTAAAACATGAAGATGATATGGGGCCTTATATGCAACTTTTCCATGTAACATGTATCTGTTCAGCAGTTGCTGACCTGACCAAACCTTGCCAGAAGATATAGAATAATCTTACATTCCATCTAGTGCATGACAGCCATTTAATTATCTGCAAGCCTTGAAACAAAATCACATTAAAAGCAAAGATTTCTACATCTAGTAACACAATTCTGGAGCAGACAACACTATCCAAATATAATAAAGTAATTAGACTAAATGGGAGATTCTCTTCTTACCATCATAATTGCTTGTAGTGGGAAATGTAAGGGTTGAATTTTCAGTTTGAACTTTAAGTTCCCAACGTGAGACATAAAGGTTGAAATAATTATGGCCATGATCCTTCAAAATATAAATCGTTGTCAGTAATGGACACATTTGTATATTTTTCATGTCTTGTGTTCAGAATAATTCTTAGTTATACACAAAAATTATCCCATATAAAGCACACCCAAACTAAACTGATTGCATTTTTTTAACTGTGCAGCAAAACTGTTATCTAACCAATTCTAGTAGATGAATAGATGGAACAATCAAAATGACCAGATTATCAAAGTTTCCCCCAAATAGACCATTAATCAACAAAATTAGTCAACATTTTTAAGCAGGCAACTAAACAATTTGTTTAATCAAGCAGATCTCACTTTACATTAATTATAGGATGTATATAGTACCATCTTGCCAGCAAGAATCATCGTTAGCCCACCTGCAACCTAACCAGAAAAAATCACAATAGTTGTATCTCTGCAAGAAACACAAAACCATAATAACTAATTGAACTGCAGCAGCAGCGACGACATCTATTTACTTCAGAAAATGCAAACCTTCATACATGCAATTAGTGTGATTGATTGGTTACCTTGGAGAACATCCACAAAAAGAGCTCACATTTTTCTGGAAATAGATGAACACAAAGAAATAAAGATTTACATCCCAAGCTTTCCCCACTTGTAGTGTGCTAGAGATTGAGGTTGACAATGCCCCTGTCCATGGAGTGTCCATGGAGACATTGGCACTAAAGACAAACGATCCCAACCGAAACCAAATCCAGACCTATTCAAATCGAACCAAAGAGAGATAGGTCGACATCCGATGCGATTGTCAGTGATGAAGGTTGAAACACGGTAGAGCGTGCGAGCCGTCGAACGTGGTCGAGGTCTGCCGGCCTCAGCCCCCAGCACAGTGGCCACATCGTGCCCCTCGCGATTTGGAGCCATTAAGCAGTAGAGGATAGGTCGTACGCAACAAGGAAACCCGCCCCAACCATGTGGGAGGGAGCAAGGGTTAGGGAACGATGGGCAGCGGGTGGAGGGCGAGGGGCGGGGGATGGCCGCCGGCGAGGCCGTCAAGGAACGTGGCAAGGGGGAGGAGGCGGAGAGAGCTAGATCGGGAGTAAATGGGGGAGTACGGAGGAGTGGCGGTCTTGGCAAGGGAGGGCATGTGGGCAGGTAGCTCTATGTCATATTTGCACAAATGCCTCTATTTTTCCTGATTTTAGAGTGCCATCCCAGACGGACGTGTGAGCAGGGGGCTGGACGTTCAGAAAATTAGCACATAACCAGAGGACCTTTTCGTGAAACGGTGACGTGGCTCGCTGTGGGTGCAGGAATTGGGAGCTACTTTTAATATAAGTAATAATATGCAATTTGTCTAGAGCTGGATGAGTAATACAAGTAAGCAAGTAAGCACATATGTAAAGTTAAATTTTTTATTTCATTTGTCACTGGCCGTGTAATCTTTTATGATCAAGCAAGAGGGTTTGTTTCTTGCTGATTCAATTATGCAAAACTGGTGGGCATATTATGCCGTGTAATCTCTTCTGTACATTTTGCATTTTGGGAGTGTATGCGGGTGCTCAGGAGAAGAAGCCCTGAAATCATCAATCATTAAGTTAGGTAAAGTTCTCTATTGGGTTCATACATAAATGCTTATTTATAATTTGAATGGTTCATGCTCTACTCTTCTTGGATGCTCATTTAATTCCCTGAAAAGCTGCAAATATTTTGCCAATACTAATATCTCAATGCATGTGTTGATGCAGATTTTGTACAAGCTTCATAAAGCTTTTGTCAAGTTGTGGAACATTTTAATAGGTGGATTTTATGAACTATCAACGTGTGCTATGCTATTTGAATACTCAATACGTATCGCTATTTGAGAACCTAAAATGTAAAATGTAAACTTGAGTTTAGGATTAATATTTTGTTGTATTCCATTATTCATTTTAAATTTAAGAT
The DNA here is from genome assembly GCA_019279435.1 of Zizania palustris. Lineage (NCBI taxonomy): Eukaryota > Viridiplantae > Streptophyta > Magnoliopsida > Poales > Poaceae > Zizania > Zizania palustris. Next base: position 106,288,466 of record JAAALK010000283.1, on the reverse strand, counting down.
ATTTATTGTTTTTTTGACGTAGTTACGAAACTTTTAATCCTAAAAAGATACAGTCTAAACACAGAGCCGGCCCACTCCATCCGATGGTCCGCATCGTCTCGGCCCAAGTCGCGGGAAACCTCGCTACACCACCCCGCCCCCGCCCCCGCCCCCGCCTCCGCCTCGTCTGGGTTTTTCCCCTTTCCTCTCTTGCCCACGCCTCGCGCGAGCGCTCGAAAACCTAGCCGCCGAAATCCATGGCTCGCCGCGGCCGCGACGATGACGACGACGAGGTGGAGGAGGAGGAGGAGTACGAGGAGGAAGCGTACGGACTGGACGATGAAGACGAGGACGACTACGAGGAGGAGGCGAGGGGCGCGGGGAAGGCCTCCCGCTCCCGCGGTGGCAGCGGTGGTGGTGGCAGAGGAGGCAGGAAGCGGTCGCGGGAAGACAACTTCATTGACGACTCCGCCATCGAGGATGATGAGGAGGATGATGACCACGAGGACGGTGGGGGCCGCCCGAAGAAGAAGGGAGGTGGCGGCGTGCGCGGGTTCTTCGACGAAGAGGCGCAGGTCGACGAGGACGAGGAGGAGGAGGACGAAGGGGAAGGCGAGGACGGTGAGTGCTCTGTTGGATTCCGTCACGATGATATATTTCGGACATTTTCTGCTATTTCGCGAGATCTGAACCTAATTTGGTTGATTTCCTGAGCTGGATTTTTGGGATAACCGAGAAACTAGCAATTTTAATGCCCTTCATGCTCCGAGGGGGATCCATACTTTGTACTTCGTTTTTATGACTTGGTAGCAAGTGAATATTGCTGAGAAATGCTGAGGCCATAGTAGTTACTGGATACACAGAGTTGGTATAGAAGCTAGGAAGCATCATTTTTAATATCAGCATCTGCCATTTATCTTGATATGGGCTTAGTTTGGTTTACTTGTGGTCATAAGCAATGAATTGTGACTGACTACTGATTGTGGTTTGTTAGATGATAGGTATTTTACCAATCAACATGATTAATGATTTACATTTTTTGCATGAATCATTGCCGAGATTTCTGTTAGCTATTCTGTTTGATTACTTGTCAGCTACTCAATCTCCTAATGCCTATAAATATGTATTGGTTCTATTCAATCAATGCAATCAATAGTTCACCTCATCCTATCATGGTATAGAAGTCTAGTTTTCTTCCGCATCTCTTCTAGCGCACACCTCTTCTCCTAGTGCTACTGCTCCTCCATGGTGATCCTGCCGGACATTGCAGAGGATCTCACGGATGGTCCCGACACTGTTGGTGATGCACCCATGGTTGTCACGGCGTCGCCTAGGCGCTGACTAGGTGTCCAGGCGGTCCCCGCCGAGCGCCATGCCAGCTCGCCTCGCCTGGTGGAGTTAGGCGCCCGCTTGGCCGTTCAAGGCGTTGCCCACGGCGACTAGGCGGTCGCCCAGGCGTCTCTGGGCGGACGACTAGGGCAAGGTTCGGTCGCCCCTTGCGCCGCCGGCCGCCGCCTCTGCTACCCCTCCTCGTGCACCGCGCCGCCGCCTCTGCTACCCTTCCCCTTTTGCCGCCGCCTCTGCTTCCCCTCCCCGTGCGCCGCGCCACCGCCTCTGCTACCCTTCCCCTTGCGCCGCCGCCTCTGCTTCCCCTCCTCGGGCGCCGCACCGCCGCCTCTGCTACCCTTCCCCTTGCGCCGCCACCTCTGCTTCCCCTCCCCGGGCGCCGCGCCGCCGCCTCTGCTACCCTTCCCCTTGCACCGTCGCCTCTGCTTCCCCTCCTCGGGCGCCGCCCCGCCACCTCTGCTACCCTTCCCCTTGCGCCGCCACCTCTGCTTCCCCTCCCCGGGCGCCGCGCCGTCGCCTTTGCTACCCTTCCCCTTGCGCCGCTGCCTCTGCTTCCCCTTCCCGTGCGCCGCGCCGCCGCCTCTGCTACCCCTTCCCCTTGCACTGCCGCCGCCTCTGCCACCCCTCCCCGCGGCGCCTCTCTCCTCTCTCCCTCTCTCATCCTCTCCCCCTCCCTTGCTCCCTCGCCGTAGCAGGCAGCAGCAGTAGCAACAACTTTGTTTGCTGATTGGTCGCCTAGGCATCCAGTCGGTTCCCTGGCGACTGGTTTCGCCGGGGCGTCGTCACAACCATGGATGCACCTACCGATGGTCCTTAGCATGCGGCTCTTCTCGCCCATAGTGTTGCTCTCACTCGCATCCAGGATGTCAAGCGCGAGGCCGCCAACGTTTGGCAGGAGCGTGATGTTGTTGATGCCTATCTTCGAGCCGTTCTTGATAGTGCTGCTCGAGAGCGCGCTACAATCACCCTTGCTCTAGATTCCAACATCCCCAACATCAACGTTGGTGATTCCTCCCTCCTCAATTTGCACGAATTGGAGATTGTTGTGCACAACATTCGCACCCTCGTGCCGCTCGTCCTCGACCTCTCTGCCTTCTTCGCGAGATGGCTTGAGTCCTTCTCACCGTCTGCAAGTTTTCTCTGCAAGGACATGTTCTCTCTGATGCTACTTCTCATCAGTTTCCTGATTGGACACATGGACTGCGTCGTTCGGACCTGGCTTCTCAACACCATCTCTGACGACCTTGCCGATGCCATCTCTAAGCGCGACGCCACTTGCTCGAGCCACCTGTCTTGCCATTGAGTCCCAATTTCTTGGCAATCGCGCAACGCGTGCGCTCTTCGCCAACTAGGAGTTCCGTTCCTTTTCATAGGGTGACCTCTCGGTCTCTAAGTATTGCTGGTGGTACAAGCGCATGGCGGAGGACTTGTGTGACGTCGGTGAACCCATCTCTGACCGAACACTTGTCCTCAACATCATTCGAGGCCTCAACGAGTGTTTCACCGCTCTTGGTCTTCATCTTCGCCGCAACAACCCTCTCCCCACCATCCTCTAGGCGTGGGATGACCTTCAGCACGAGGAGCTCACCATGACCAAGACTTCTCCCGTTATGGCTTTTGCTATAGCGAGGTCATTTCTACACCTTCTGCATTGCCTCCACCAAAGACCCAACAACACCAAATGTCATCGGCCACAGCAGAAGACAGGTACGGACGAACACTTTGACGTAGATTATAATTGGAGGAAACAGCCGGCCAAGACCCTGAGCCACGGCAACGTAGCGGCGTCTTGGCGCGGCGCGACGCGAGGCAGAAGGAGCTCCCAGCCAAACCCAATAGGCTAAGCCTATGATCAAATCAAAATTGAAAACTCCTAACTCCCTGCCTTCGGTTTATAATCCACCGAAGATAGCTAACGACCCAAACTAATTCCTATTATTCAGCTAACAACCAGTAGATAAGGCTAACAACCTGAAACCGAATGTAAGAGCCTGGCACAACGCATTTCCGCGCGCGCCGCTCATATGTCAGGCCGACCGTGACATCTCTCCCTCCCTAGAGAAGAAGCTCGTCCTCGATCTTGAAGAGAGGATAAAGTTGTCGAAACTCATCGACGGCGACCCATGAAGCGTCTGCATCTGTTTAGCGACCTTGTTGACCTCGCGCCAGGCGACCTTGAAGCACTCGAGCCGGCACTGGACAAGCGCAACCATGTCAAAACTGAGGCAACTCCCCTGGACCCGTTGGAGTATTACCAGTGAACTTTTTAAGTAGGCTGACATGGAACACATCATGGAGTTTTGCCTTGGCAGGAAGTTGCAGGCGATATGCCACATCATCGATGTGCTTTGTCACCTAGAATGGACCGTAGTACTTAGGCCCGAGCTTGCCACGCCCCTGCACGTCCAGGGACGCAGTTGGCCTATGTAAAAGCCGCAACCATGCCAGTCACCGATTGCGAACTCCAGTTGTCGATGCTTGCGGTCGTAGAACTCCTTGTGCTGCTGCTGCGCCTTCTCTTATTATTCAGCTAACAATCAGGAGATAAGGCTAATAGCTTGAAATCGAATGTAAGATCCTGGCGCGGCGCGTTTCCGCGCACACCGTTCATATGTTAGGTCGACCTTGACACCAACAACTTGTGACATTTGGCTTTGGGAAGCGCAAGAAACACGGAGGCAAGCGCGGAGGTGGCAGGAGTGGCGGTGGCGGCGGAAGTGGTAGTGGTGGGGGTTTTCACTCTAGACTGGCTATTTTCTGGTGTGCCATGTCTAGGGGCATCTTGGCCCAACTTCTACAATCCCTAGTCCGGGTCTATCCAGATGTGGCTTGGACCACGTGTCCTGATTGCTCCTGGGCCGATTGCTCCTTGGCCAACTACACACCCACATGCATTTTTGGCTGGGCCTCAGGGTCATTGGGTTGGATAGTGTGGGGTTTCTCCTCACAATTTCGATCCAGCAAGCTAGGATCAGCAAAGGCAAGAGCAAAGTCTTGCCTCCAATTTTCAGACTATGACTCTTCAACAACTTGAATGGTTTTTTGACACCGGTGCTACTCACAACATGACATCTGATGTTGGTATACTCACTTCCATCTTCACTTCATCTTTTCCTCCACATATTATTGTCGGTAACAGACATTTATTGCTCGTTACCACAACTGGCGTTACTCACTTACCTCTTTATCTTCGTCTTAACAATGTCCTTTTTCCCCAAATCTCATCAAAAACCTTATTTCTGTACGCCAGTTCATCTCTGACAATAATTGTTCTGTGGAGTTTGACCTTTTTGGCTGTTCTGTGAAGGCTCTACCATCTTGGAGAGAGATTGTTAGGTGTGATAGCTTCGGACCCTTTTATCCGCTGAAGCTCACAGCCTCCACATTTCATGCAGCCACTTCTTCCGTTTGGCATCAGCGTCTCAGTCATCTTGGACTTGAAGCCTTCTCCAAGCTTGCATACTTTGTTGGACCTTCTTGTCACAAAAATACCAGCACCATGTGTCATGTTTGTCAACTTAGTTGTCACGCTCAACTACCTTTTCACTTGTCTTCATCTCGAGCAACACATAACTTCCAGTTAATACATTGTGATCTTTGCACCTTCCTTGTCATTAGTGTTTCCAGTTACAAGTACTATCTGGTCATTCTTGATGACCGCTCACATTATCTTTGGACGTTTCCACTTTGTTTGAAGTCTGAAACTTTCTCCACTCTCTCCAACTTCATTGCTTATGTTCGTACCCAGTTCGGTAGCACTATTCAGGGGTTCAATGTGACAATGGTTGTGAGTTTGATAACTCTACCACTCGCTCTTTCTTCTTATTACATGGCATACTTCTTCGCATGTTATGTCCTTATACCTCGCCTCAGAATGGTAAAGTTGAATGCATTATCAGAACCACTAATAATGACATTCGCTCCCTACTATTCCAGGCGAGCATACCTCCCATTTTTTGGGTGGCGGCTCTTAGCACTGCCACCTATCTTCTTAACATTCTTTCTACCAAAACGTTGAATTTTTCCACTCCCCATTTCTCCTTATTTGGGACACAACCTTCATACACGCATTTGCGTGTATTTGGTTTCAAGTGTTATCCAAATCTCTCTGCCACTTCCATACACAAACTTGCTCCTCGCTCTACCTTGTGTGTTTTTATTGGCTACTCTCTTCATCACAGGGGTTACCTTTGCCTTGATCGTCTTTCAAATCAAATCATCATTTCCTGCCATGTGGGTTTTGACGAATCCTCTTTTCCATTCTTTGAGGAGTCATCTCCTCCCACTCCGGCAACCTTTGATTTCTTGGATGATGTTCCTACTCATATGCCGATTCCTTTTGCTTCACCACATAGCCATGTGCGGCTCCTGGTGTTACCGCATAGCCACGTGCGACTCCTGGTGTTACGGCATAGCCACATGCGACTCCTGGTGTTACCGCACAGCCACGCGTGCCTCTTGGTTATACCCCTCAGCCATGTGTGGCTTGCGGCGATCTCGGCACCATAGACTTGCCAACCGACTTGACTCTACCAACCCAACTTGGCATGCCTCCTCGGCGTTTTGGTGTTGTCTACACTTTGTGTCCTGCAACATTAGTACCTCCAGCTCCAGTTTCTATGGATCTTCTTACTGGTGCTTTACCAGTTACTCCCATGGTCAACCAACATGCTATGGTTACCCGTGGAAAGCTTGGGTTTCGATAGACAGTCCTGCTCGCTACCACACCGTTATCCCCAATCTCGAAGACTTATAGGGCTGTTGGCGAGCCGCTATGGATGTTGAGTACTCTACTTTGTTATCCAACCACATGTGGGATCTTCTTCCTCGACCACCCTACTCCAATGTGGTCACCGGAAAATGGGTGTTCAAACACAAGTTCAACGCTGATGGATCCTTTGAAAGATACAAGGCACATTGGGTTCTTCGAGATTTTTCCCAACAACTAGGAGTGGATTTTTCTGAGACTTTTAGTCTAGTTGTTAAACTAGTTACCGTCCGGACTATTCTCTCTTTAGCTATCTCTAGATCCTGGCCTATTCATCAACTTGATATGGATAATGCTTTTCTCCATGGAACCTTGTTTGAGACTGTTTATTGTGCACAACCTTCTGGATTTGAAGATTCTTCTCATCTGGACTATGTGTGCAGACTTAATCGATCTCTTTATGGCCTTAAGCAGACACCACGTGCTTGACATAACTACTTTGCCTCACATCTTCATCTGTTTGGTTTTGTTGCAGCTAAGACAGACACCTCTCTGTTCATCTACCATCGTGGAGCAGATGCAGTTCATCTCCACCTGTATGTTGATGATATTGTGTTGACAGCCTCCTCACCTGCCTTACTTTGCCATACTATTGGGGCTATTCAGCAGGAATTTCCTTTGAAGGATCTTAGTATTCTTCATAATTTTCTTGGAATGCTGGTTCAACACAAAGATGGGGGTCTTTTCTTGTCTCAAAGACAATATATGCTTGTCAATCTTGCACGAGCCGACATGTCTGATTGCAAACCTTGCTCCACACCTTTTTTTTGAGGCAAATCAGTAGGAGAGGCTCCTACCTGAGATTTTTATAAAATTAATTAAGACAAACGAACTAGATACACTGGCGGGAGGGAGGGGGAGATAGAAGAAAAAGGAAAAGTTACAACGAGTCAATCCAGCGTTTCAAGTCCCCCTTAACCTTAGGGGGAAAACGTTGGGACTGAACTGAGAAGATGAGGAGGAAGCGAGTCTTCCAAGAAGAAAGCGTAGGGGCAATCCCGTCAAAGATACATCTATTGCGGATTAACCATAAAGACCAAGCCCCCATTACAGCGATATCCATGAAGAACGGTCTACCAAATGAAAGTTTCAAAGTGGCCAATCTATCTGGGACCGTGTCAAGATAGGCCCAATGGACCCCAGCGAGGCCCAGCACATCCGGCTGAAAGGGCAGTTGAAGAAGAGGTGGGATGCCGACTCTTCCGCCCCCAGAGAGCAAAGACTGCAGTAGGCCTCCTCAGTTGAGCTGAGCAAAGACTGCAAGCGCTGAAACTCGCTGAGGGCCTCCAAGGAGAGCGGGAGAAAGAAGTTGTCCGACAGAGAATTTTGCATGAGGAAATGCTTAACAGAGCAAGTGCGGCGTTTGGCGAAGGAGAACAAGTGGGGGAAGAGGAGTCGAAGGGGGGATGCAGACCAACCGTCTTCCCAGAAGGCGGTGTGACAACCATCCCCAACGGAGGGGTTGGCAATGGCCCGAAAATGATTGGAGAGGGCTAGAATGTCCCGCCACCATCGAGAACCTCGAGCATGAGCAAGGTGAGGGGGCGAAGCGGTGGCGAGGTAGTGAAGATGGACCAGACTGACCCAGGGAGGGAAAGAGGGGCCCATGAATTTATGGAGGTGTTTTAGGAGAAGGGCGATGTTTTGGGTGCGAAGGTCGATGACCCCAAGTCCCCCCTTGACCTTCGGCTTGCAGACTTTGCGCCAGGCCACTCTGGAGGAATTTTTGTTAGCAAGATATGCAGCTTAAAGGTGCACATGGCATAAGTGGGCAGAGCAGAAAGGACCGAATTGACGATTTGAAGCCTGCCAGCCATTGAGAGCCAGGGGGAAAGGGAAGACAACTTCTGCTCAACATTGTCTATAAGAAAGGCGAAATCAGCAGGCTTTGGTTTCAACACTCCAAGGGGGAGGCCGAGATAAGGGAATGGCAAGGAGCCCATAGGGCATCCAAAAGTTGCCGCCAGGAGCTCTCCCTCCTGCATAGAAGTGTTAATCGGCATGAGAGTGGATTTGGACAGATTTATCTTGAGCCCCGTGGATTGGGAGAAGGAATTAAGGAGCCCACGAAGGCAGAAGAGGTTCTTTTGGTCCGCATGAAGGAAGATGATGGTGTCATCGGCATATTGGGCAATAGGAAAGTCAGGTTGGCGGGGTGACATTTGGGACCCTGAATAACCTGCAAACTGGATGCTTTGTTAATGATATGCTGGAGAAGGTCAGCAGCCAGGACGAAAAGTAAAGGGGAAAGAGGGTCCCCTTGTCTCACCCCTCTCTTACAGTGGAAGAATTTTCCAGAGGAGCCATTGAGCAGGACTAAAGTGAAACCAGAGGATAAGAGAAGGCGAATCCAATGGATCCATTTACTGGGGAAGCCCAACTGGGTCATCATGAGCAAGATGGTCGAGTGCTCAATAGTATCGAAGGCCTTTTCAAAGTCCAATTTTAAAATTATGGACTCATGCTTTGAATGTTTGCATCTGTGGGAGAGTTCCAGGGCCCAGGCGAGACAGTCCTGAATGGTTCTACCTTTGATGAAACCATACTGGTTTTTGTGAATCAGGTTAGTGATGACTCCCTGAAGTCTGTTGGCAAGGATTTTGGTGATGATCTTGACACTAGTATTCATTAGGGAGATGGGACGGTAGTCTTTGACAGTAGTTGGGCACTGTCCTTTGGGGATAAGAGCGATGAAGGAGCCATTAATAGGCTGGAGCTGTATGTCCCCATTGGAGAAATGAGAGGCAAGCTCAACGAAATCCTGCCGGATGATGGGCCAACAAGATTTATAAAAGGTGCCGTTGAAGCCATCAGGGCCTGGGGCTTTGTCGGAATGCAAGGACCTAATAACTGAATCTAATTCGGCCTTGGAGATATCCGCCCCCAGGTGATTCAGGCCCTGCAATATGGGGATAAGCTGATCCAACTCGAAAGCCATGCGAGGATTATTGGAGAAGCCCATTTTACAAAGGAAGAAGTCAAGGAAGGCATCTGCTTTTTCCTCATGCGAGGAAACCCAAGAGCCGTTGTCCAATCTAACGGAGGAAATGGCATTGCGACGACACCTGGAGGTAGCAGCCGAGTGAAAGAATTTGGTGTTGGCATCCCCAAGTTTGGTCCAACGGATGGTGTAGCGTTGCTTCCAGTAGCAGTTTCTGATGTCAAGGGGGAAGGTCAAATGCGACTGGAGAAGGCACCTAAAGCGAAATTCGAGTTGGGAAAGTGGACGAAGCTCCTCCGTTCTATCCAAGAAACTGATGATGATAGAGGAGTTTTTGATCCAAAGTTCAAAACCTCTGTTCTTACGCTGCCAAATGGAGAGAACCTTCTGAAGTGATCTTAGCTTATGAGCGATGCGCTGGGCCGGGTCTAGAGGGAAAGTACCGGAGTTCCAACAAGAGCGAACCAAGGGGAGAAAAATCTGGGAGCTTGGTCCAGTAATTCTCAAAGCAAAAAGTAGGGGACCTGGGGATAGTAGTGCCGATCAAAGTAAGGCAAGGGCAATGGTCCGAGCACCCATTGGGGAGTGCAGAAAAGGAGGTATTCGGAAAAGAGGCGGCCCAATGCGACGAGGTGAGGCACCAATCAAGCTGGACGAGCGTTGGGGGGTTCTTCTTGTTAGACCAGGTGAATTGCCTGTTCTGGAGACTGATTTCATGAAGTCCTAGAGAGCTGATGACATCATTGAAGGAACCCATATTGCCTCGGTTGAGCTGACCTCTGCTCTTGTTTTCGCTAAAGCGATAGAGGTTGAAATCGCCAATAAAAAGCCAGTCCTCATTAGCATGAATGTGCAGCGAATGCAACCAAGAAAAGAAAGGGGAGCGCTCCGAAGCCCTATAGGGACCATAGACGTTGGAGAGAACCTAGGAGGAGCCGTTCAACACAGAGGTGAGAGTGATAGTAAGCTGAAAATGGGAGGAGGAGAGGAGAGAACCAGTGAACCTGGCGTTGCTCCAGGCAATGAAAAGCCCCCAGCAGAGCCAAGGGCAGGGGAGAAGAGGAAGCTATCCAGGCGCTTGGGACAAAATTTCCTAACAGAGGAGGGAACCAGGGCAGCCATCTTAGTCTCCTGAAGGCAGACGATATCTGCGTTGGACGAGGCAATGAGATTGCGGACAACAAGCTTTTTGGGGGTAGAGTTCAACCCACGGACATTCCAGCTAACAACCTTCCAAGCTTTAGAGGCACCCATGGAGATAAAGGCCAATAGGGAAAAAGTTTGCGGCGGGGGCAAGGGCCAACCCAACCGGGGGACCTTGAGATCAGGCAAGGCCGAAAAACCCAAGAGAAAACGCGAGTGGGGGCCCAAAGACCAAGGCCCACGAGGGGGAGAGCATATAATTGAACAGGCCAGGTAACCTGGGCCAGCAATAAGTACCACAAAGTGTTCAAAAAATTACAGCAGACAGCAGGCAGAATACGACACGCAGGCCAGTCAGGTTTAGTCATCTTGGACATCATTGGGGATGGAGGCTGAGGCAGGAGGATCCACCATCATGGGAGCCGATGAAGACCCGGCTTCCATCATTGCCTTGCGAGGGGAGGATCCGTCCTCAGAATCACTGGAGAAAAGGGATGAGGGGGTGATTTTAGCAGGATTAATGCCACAAAGGTGCACAGCCGAATGAAGAATTTGATCGAAAGATAGGGGGGACTAGGAGTAGCACACTTGGAAACTTCGATGAACTCCTCAATGGTTGGAAGATTGGAGAGGAAGGGGCCATGCCTCCGGCGAGAAGACGAGCGAAACCCCCTGCTTTTTGCCGAAAGTCTGGCACTTCGGCGCAGACCACGGACCGAGAGGGGAGGAGAACTTGAGGAGCTGGCCAGGGACGGCCCCCCCACCCTCCCGCCGAGCACCGGCACCGCGACGTCTTGAGTAGACAAAACGTATAGGGAGGTTAGCGCGCTGAGGCGGTGGGGGGATGACAGGTGAGACCACCCGCTCGGGAGAGGAAGCAGGGGGCACCACCAAAAGAGAGAGTTGAAGCCTGCTGATGGAGCCCAAAGATCTGGGAGAGGGAATTCTGACATGAGGTTGCATGGGCTGAGGCTGCATGGGTTGGTCGGTGTGGGAGTCCACCGATGGCTCCGAGGAGATGCCCGAGATTTCCATGTTGTCCTGAGGGTCCTCGGCAACCTGGGGCACCTCCTCCACAGCGTCCTCCACCATAGGCTCAAAGAAGTCCTCGAAGAACTGCTTGTCCTCCAGGTCTTCATGCTGGGCGTCTTCTTGATTGTGGTTCTGGACGTGGGCATGCCACTGGTTGGCCATGGGGCCAAACAGTTGAGCGTCCGCCCACTGCTGAATCCATTCAGGCTCCCCTGGCAGGACCTCGCCCAGGAATGGGTGAGGGTTTCCGTTGTCCGGCGGTGGAGGGACTTCATCCCCCGGCCCCTGGTCAGCAAGGTCAGACTGGAGAAGATAGACCGGAAACGTCCACGAGCGGCCACTGCCATCCAACTCATCACCATGCTTAACGGTGATGCTACGAGGAACGTCAAGGTCATCCTCGTAGAGAACCTTGACCAGAACCCTAGCCAAGCTAGGGTCTGCCTCGTGCCAGAAAAACAGCTGGCCAAAGGAAGCACAAACTTGTTGTAGGAAGGGGAGGTTCTTACAGTCGAGGGTGTAACCGAGGAACATGATCCAGCCGGCTCTTGCGAACGGGGATTGCTTGCAGTTCAGGGCTTCGTCGTGCTTGATGAAGCGCACAAGCCGTCCTTGAACGAAGATGGGAGGTGAGTTGACGATCGCGTCCCGCTCGAACTCGGACCCCAGCTTGTAGAGGCCAACCCCGAGAGGATGAAGGCAATAGCGGGCGACTTGGAGGCGGAGCTCGACCCCGAGATGGTGGCGGATGGCGATAAGAAGATCGATCCGCTGCGCCGGCGTCAGAGGACCGTCATGCTCAGCAATGGCGAACATTTCATGGCGCTTGACGAGGTCCCCCGACAAGGCGACGAAGTTCCTTTGCCTACGTAGTGGTCCGCCGCCATCACGGATCACCCCCCCATAGGGGAGGAAGGGCAGCGGGTTGGCCGGGAAGTTCGCCATTGTCTTCCAAGACGGGGGAGAAGCCGGTGGGTGAGTGGGGGAGAAGGGGGCGGACACTCCAAGACTGGGGAAGGCAGGTGCAGGAAGGTAGGCAAGAGGGAGAGGGGTGATCACATTAGAAGCCTCCGCAGGCTCCACCTGAGCCAAGGAAGCTGAAGCGATCGGGCGGGCTTCCGAGGGGACCCAGGAGGCAGCGAGGGAAGGTGGACGGCCCTAACAAGGGGACCGGGAGTGGGAGGTGTGAAAGCAAGCCGAGCAGCGGGTGCAGGGGCGCGAAAAGACCGACTGACTTGTGCAATTAATGCGAGGCGGCGAAGAGGAGGCCGCGAGAACCAAAGGGACAGAGGTCATGGCAAGCTCCCGAGGCGGTCTAGTCGCAGGATATGCGCGGTGGCGAGGGGAGATACGCCGAACCGGAAATGTGCCCTGCACATGCAGTGAAGCTGAACGAGCCAATGGCTTGATCACCGAAGGGGGGGAGGTACTACCGGTCCTGTGGAAAAGGCACAGGGCCAGTGGGCCTGAAACTCTCCGGAGGCACAGGGCCAAGGAGACAGTAGGCCTGGCAGGCCCCCGGGGGGAGTCAGGAAGGAGGTCCGACTTGAGGCGCGAGAAGATGTGCGCAAGCGGAATTGCACCCTGCGAGACCGACCGCGCGGGAGGGAGCAGGGGGAGGGGGCGCAGAGGGGAGGAGGGGCGCAAGGGAGGCGACCAGCCAAGTAGGGAAGGGAGAGAACCATTGAATTTGAAAACTGCACGTGGACCAAGACGCGCAACATGGGGAGGTGGAAGGCTTGCACAAGAAGGAAGGGGGCAGAGAATGGTGCCGACCCTAAGGGACGACGGAGGCAAGGGAGAAGATGGGGAAGATGGAGGGAAGGAGATGACATTGCTGAACGACACCTTCTTAACGGACAAGCCCTTCCGGCGGGCAGACGAACGTGGTGGAGCACGAGCGGCGGAACGAAGGGACGGAGGAGGGCGGAGGGAAAAAGGAGTGGGCGCCAAAACAGCACGGGGGCGTTCAAAACACCGACGATGAGGAAGGTTGGAAGGAGAAGGACGACGCCGGCGAGAAACAGGAGTCCAACTCGCGCATTCCTCCTCGGACCAACGGCGAAGGTCCTTGGACCAACGGGGGCCACCATCGTGCCAAAGGTGGAAATAGATGTCAAACTGATCAGAGATGATCCGCCGTCGGTGACAAACCTCAAAACCCACACGTCTCGAGGAGACCGAGAATCTAAAGTGTCTATCCTGGAGAAAGGAAACATGGAATCCTGCAGGCGTACCGCCCAGGCAAGCATGCAGAGCAAGGCCAACCGAGGACTCAGAGAGACGAAAAGTGAAACGGTGGAAGACAGCGAGGAGAAAGAAGGAACCCGACGGGGAAGAGGAGGGATGGTGAACCGGGGCGGCAAGGGAGTCAAAGATGAACTGCTGGAACTCTCTGCCAGGGGAGAAGTCCCAGGAGGCGATGAGCTCACGAAGGTCGCTGTCCTCATCGAGCTCGACTAGCTCTAAGTAGGGCCCCATCGGGGCCATATTGGGACGAGTAGAAGAGCAGAGAGGAAGGGGTGGGGAGGGGAGAGAGGGATGCACCCGGGGAGGAGGTCAACGAGGGGCTTCCCGGCGGGAGACGTTGGAGGGAGACAGAGGGGCGCAGCCATCCGGAGACATGGGCGGGACGAGCGCGAGCGGAGAGGACTCCATCCGTAGTCAAGAAAGATTAAATCAAAGAAAGTTGGTGCTCCTTCCACTGCTGGTGCTCCTATTTCAGATCTGATTGATTTTCGCAGCATTGCTGGTGCACTTCAATACCCGACCTTCACCAGGCTTGATATTTTCTAGGCTTGATATTTTCAATGCAGTTCAGCAAGTATGTCTTCACATGCATGCCCCAGGGAGCCTATCTTGCTGCTCTCAAGTGCATTTTGCGATATGTTCGTGGTACCTTGGATATGGGATTATCTTTACGACCATGTTCCCAGTCTGATCTAGTTGTCTACCTTGATGCGGATTGGGCCGTCTGTCCAGATACTCGGAGATCAACCTCTAGATATGTTGTTTTCCTCGGTGACAATCTAATCTTGTGGTCTTCTAAACGTCAGATCCACCGTCTCCCGTTCTAGTGCCAAGGATGAATACTGAGCTATTGCCAATGCCGTTGCAGAGGCCACCTGGATTCGCCAACTACTATCCGAGCTACACACTGCGTTGCACAAAACCACCTTGGTATACTGTGACAACATCAGTGCCATCAATATGACATCCAATCTTGTTCAGCATCAACGCACCAAGCATGTTGAGATTGATCTTCATTTTGTTTGGGAGCGCGTTGCTCTTGGTGATATTCGCGTTTTTCATGTCCTCACGACATCTCAGTTCGCCGACATTTTCACTAAAGGATTGCCTACATCCATCTTCTTGGAGTTCTGGTCCAGTCTCAACGTTCGGTCTACTGACATTTCGACTGCGGGGGCGTGTTACACAGCTGTCATTTAGCTGTTCTGGATGTGTAGAAGGGGCATTAGGAGATTTCTGTTAGCTATTCTGTTAAATTACTTGTCAGCTACTCAATCTCCTAATGCCTATAAATATGTACTGGTTCTATTCAATCAATGCAATCAATAGTTCACCTCATTCTATCATTAACTTATAAAACCATGGTTATTTTCTAATGTCTTGAACCCTTCTCCATTGCCTTTTGTCAGACTTCATCAACGATGCTGGGGCAGACATTCCTGATGAGGATGTTGTTAGGGTCTCAAGACATCGTTCCATGCCAATGAGGGATGAAGAGGAGGATATTGATGAGATTGAAAGGCAGGTACGGGAGAGGTATGCAAGATCTAGTCATATTGAATATGGAGAGGAAACTGCAGAAGTGGAGCAGCAGGCTCTCTTGCCATCAGTGAAGGATCCAAAGCTCTGGATGGTGAAATGTGCGGTAGGATCATTCTGTAGCTTATCTAAACTTCCACTAGCTTATCCTAGTTACCATTATTTTATGTTTTAACTTTACTAATACATATATTTTTTGCTTCAGATTGGGCATGAGAGGGAGACAGCAATTTGTCTAATGCAAAAATTCATTGATAGACAAGATCTCCAGATAAAGTCAGTTGTCGCATTAGATCATCTAAAAAATTATATTTATGTTGAAGCAGAGAAGGAGGCTCATGTCAGGGAGGTATACATGTGCTTGACATTTTAGATTTTTCGAAAGTGCATCCCCACTAAACTTGGTTTATGCAGGCTTGCAAAGGTCTGAGGAACATTTACTCTTCAGCAAAAATAACATTGGTTCCAATAAAAGAAATGGCAGATGTCCTCTCTGTTGAGAGCAAATCTGTTGATCTTTCGAGGGATGCTTGGGTTCGAATGAAGTTGGGTATATATAAAGGTGACCTTGCTAAGGTATGGTCACATTACTTTGATATCTTCAAGTAGTCACAATATTTTCTTCATATATTTCCAAAAACTAATGTGATTGTGTTTTCAGGTTGTTGATGTTGACAATGTGCGCCAAAGGGTTACTGTGAAGCTCATTCCTAGAATAGATTTACAAGCTTTGTCTAGTAAACTGGTATGTTGCAATGCTTTGTTTCTGAAAATCATTTGCTGTTGTTTAATGCTTCAGTCCTAATTTTCCTGGATATATTGATGTTTCAAGATCATTGTTTTTTCTATCTTTCAGTTTTCTGTCGTGTTGATTGTTTTACTGTATGTTCTGAATGCTGCATGCTCTAAACTGAAACATTTTACATTCAGGAAGGGAGGGAGGTTGTGAAGAAGAAAGCATTTATTCCACCACCACGTTTTTTTAATATTGATGAAGCCAGGTGTTTTATTGTCCCTGTCATCAAATGATATATAATTTTATTATTGCTTGCTAACTCTCCTGCAACCAGGGAGATGCACATTCGTGTTGAACGGAGGAGGGATAAAGACTCTGGGGAATACTTTGAGATGATTGATGGTTTAATGTTTAAAGATGGTTTCCTGTATAAAACAGTCTCAATAAAATCAATCAGCACACAGAATATTCAGCCATCATTCGATGAATTGGAGAAGTTCAGAAAACCTGGTGATGACATGAATGGGGATATGTCTAGTTTGTCTACTCTTTTTTCTAATAGAAAAAAGGGGCACTTTATGAAGGGTGATGCTGTCATTGTCATCAAAGGCGACCTTAAAAACTTAGAGGGTTGGGTTGAGAAAGTAGAAGATGAAACTGTCCACATTAGACCGAAAATATCTGATCTACCGGTAACTATTTGCAACTTCAACTATCAATATTGCTCGCAATTTTCTTGGGATGTATGGTGTTGGGGGAAAATATCTCATCTTCGGGGTTATTTCCAGAACAGCATGAAGACAGCCAACCGGTTCGAAGATTGTCCGAAGGCCATCTTCGAAGGTGCTCGAAGCCTGGTTCGAAGCCCGAAGGCAGGCATTGGTTCGAAGTATGTCTTCGAACCAAAGCCCTTCAGGATCTTTTCTGCCAGCTAAGATGGAAGACTTATCTTCTATCCTATTAGATTAGTCTTTTACCATTTTAGCCCTATTAAGGAAACCAAATAGTTTCCTTAATGTCGGTTGTAATAGAGGGGTAAATAGGTCTTTTCCTTAACATTTAGGCCTATAAATACCCCCCATTTCACCCTGTAATAGGGACCGATCATAAGTGATTCAATACACACTTTCGAACTATTCTAAGCTATTATCCTTTCGGAGGCTTAGAACAGTTTGCTTCGCAAACACTTCGTTTGTTAGTTTCTTTTCTACAGAAACCTGTTAGCGTAATCTTTTACGCCAACAGTTGGCGCCGTCCGTGGGGAACCTAGTCCAAAAAACTTCGTTCTCTACCAACCTCTTGCATCATGCCTCCTAAGCGGAGCGCACCTCGCAATCCCACTCGGAGGTCCTCTCGGATCTCCGGAGAGATACCCTTCGACACAGTCGAAGTCGGAGGGTCTTCGACTATCCCTCCACCTCAAACTCCGCAAGGGGCTTTTATCCCTCGAGGATACGAAGCCTCTCCACCAACCCCTTCCACACTCCGACCGCCCGGAGCCCCTCTACCACCCTCCATTCCGATTGGAACTGATCATACCAGTTCTCAAGACCCGGAAGGTCCTTCCGGAGGAGATGAAGATAGCCTTGGAGACATGGCCACTCAAATGGCCAATCTTCAAGCCGAGGTAGCAAGGTGGCGGCAAGAGGCTGCGAACAGGCTTCGTCCTCAAGCCACCCCAGCTATCCCCGAAGTGCACGAAGACGACGATCTTGACTATCCCGAAGCCCCGGAGAACGCCTCTTACGACGATGAATCTCCGTTGCATCCCGAGCTTCAGAAGGTTCGCTTCGATCCAAGGTTCAAAGCTTCGAAGCTTAGCAAGTATGCCGGAGATGAAGATCCCAGTGAGTTTGCGCGTTCTTATGCCCTAGCAATCGAGGCTAGTGGCGGAGACAGAGAAACTATGGCGAAGTGCTTCCCGTTAGCTCTCGAAGGAGTGGCGTTGAGATGGTTCTGGTCTTTAAAACCAGGATCAATCACGTCATGGGTACAGTTAAAGAAGAAGTTCATAAGTAACTTTCAAGGTACCTTCGTGCCCCCCATGTCGACAGGAAGCCTTTTCCAAGTGAAACAGCTCCCCGGAGAAACATTGAGGCAGTACTTCAAGCGCTTCGCTCACACGAAGTCGCAAATCCGGGGGCTGTCCACATCCTCGGTGGTTGATGCGGCTCGGGAAGGCGTCAGTCATAAAGGCCTTCTGGATAAATTACATCGGAAGAGCATCACCACAGTATCACAGTTGATGTCGTACTTCGAGGAGTACTCGAAGTCGGAAGAAGGTTGGCTTCGGAGGACTACTGCTACTTCGACAGTGTTGACAGAAGTTAAAGCAGAGGTGAAGACTTCGGTTCCGCCGCAAGAGCCAGTCCCCGAAGTGCAACATGATAGAAGAAGAGGGCAAAAGCACCCTCGTTCTGAGGTCTTAAACATTGCACCCCCGCAGAAGTTTGCACCAAGAGCTCCACAGCCTGCGGGGAACAAGTCCGGCGGCTGGAGGCCACCAGGGAAAACGGCTGGCAAGGGCCAGACCCTTTTTTGCTGTATTCATGGAGAGAATCGAAGCCATGCAACTGACACCTGCAAGGCTATTCTTACCCTTCGGGGAGAATACTTGGAGAGAACTTCGGGTCGAGGTAGTACCGACCGAAGTCCAGCAGCAGCAGTGCGCTCGGAGCCGGTCCAGGCTGTAGCGCGAATAGAAAATTTTGATGCTGCAAGACATCCTCCGGTGGCCAATGTTATGCCACCTCCGAAGCAAGAAGAAGGGCAAGATAGAGGGAAGAGAGTAGTTCTCCCTATCTCCGGTGGAGGTACCCTCGGAAGCATGTCCAAGAGACAGCGAAGAGAGTACGTTCGAGAAGTAGGCCACATTGGGACTTCGTCATCCGCAGCTGCAATGCCGGAGTGGTCTCATGTTCCAATATCTTTCTCTGCGGAGGATGCAGCTGGTATCAAGTTCCCGCATGCAGATCCATTGGTTATCACTGCTGATATTGCAGGGACTGAGGTCCGAAGGGTGCTAATTGACGGAGGTAGCTCGGCAGATATCATATTTGTGCAAGCCTTCGATCAGTTATGCATTTCCCGAAAGCATCTTCTCCCAGCAGCTCGTCCTCTGCAAGGCTTCGCAGGACCTCCGCTAGATGCACTTGGCCAGATAGGCCTGGAAGTAACCTTCGGAGAAGGTTTACTAGCCCGAACTGAGGAAGTTATCTTTGATGTGGTAGATGCCCCGTATGCTTATAATGTTATCTTCGGCCGAGGCATGTTGAATCAGTTCGGAGCAGTGGCGCATCACAACTATTTGTGCATGAAGATGCCCACACAGTTAGGAGTTCTGACAATCTTCGGAGATCAGGCCATAGCCCGGAGAGCAGAATATGGTCATGGTCCTCCTCTTGATCCGAGGCAAGTAAACAATGTCCAAAATAATGGAGAAATTTTTTCAGCCTCCTCCGAAGCTTCGAAGAAGTCATTTCCAAGACCAAGTCCCGAAGGAGAGATTGCAACGAAGGTCATTGTCAAAGATGGTAAAGAATACACTTTTCAATTTGGTAAAGATTTACCTCCCGAAGTTGCAACTTCCTTGGAAAAGGTCGTAGAAGAAAATCTGGATGTCTTCGCTTGGTCTGACGAAGATATCACCGGAGTCGATCGGGATATTATTGAGCACAGCTTGCTTGTAAACCCGAAGGCCCGGCCTGTTCGACAAGGGCTCCGGAAGATGTCCGCAGAGAGAGCTGCTCTAGCTAAGGATGAAGTTGAAAAACTGTTGAAGGCTGGGATTATCAGAGAAGTGGCCCATACAGAGTGGTTAGCCAACCCAGTCTTCGTCAGGAAAAAATCCTCTGGAAAGTGGCGCATGTGCATTGATTTCACATCATTGAATAAAGCGTGCCCACGTGACCCCTACCCCATGCCCCGAATTGATCAACTAGTTGACTCCACTGCAGGTTCGGAGTTACTAAGCTTCCTCGACGCGTATTCCGGCTATCATCAAATATGGTTAAAGCGCGAAGATGAAATCAAGACGAGCTTTGTAACTCCTTCGGGAGTCTTCTGCTATGTAAGAATGCCCTTCGGCCTAAGAAATGCCGGGGCTACTTTTTCAAGATTAGTTGCTAAGGCTCTAGGTCATCAACTAGGTCGCAATGTGGAGGCCTATATGGATGATATTGTAATAAAGAGTGCTTTAAAGCACCAACATAGCCTAGACTTAGCAGAAACATTCAATAGCCTTCGGGCATGTGGGATCCGCCTTAACCCCGAAAAATGTATATTCGGAGCTAAGGCTGGAAAGTTGTTAGGGTACTTAGTTTCAAGCAGGGGAATTGAAGCTAGCCCTACTCAAATAACTGCGCTGCAGAAGATGGCTCCTCCGGAGAATATAAAGCAAGTGCAAAAGCTGACCGGACGTCTGGCCGCACTTAGCAGGTTTTTATCAAGGTCTGCGGAGAGGAGCTTGCCAATCTTTAAAGCTTTGAAAGGGTCCGAAGATTTTGCATGGACACCGGAGTGTCAGAAAAGCTTCGAAGATATTAAAGATTATCTCAGCAATCTTGCTACACTTACGGTGCCTATTACGGACGAAACCCTACTTCTGTATCTTGCAGCCACAGGCTCAGCAGTCAGCGCAGTCCTTGTCAGAGAAGCTGATATCAATGGGAAGTTGGTCCAAAATCCTGTCTATTTTGTATCCGAAGCATTGTCAGGAGCGAAGACAAGATACTCCGAACTTGAGAAGTTCGTTTATGCTCTGATAATGGCTTCGAGGAAGCTAAGACATTATTTTTTGGCTCACAATGTAATTGTACCAACTTCGTATCCTTTAGGAGATATGCTCCGAAGCAAAGATTCCACTGGAAGAATTGGAAAGTGGGCAGTAGAACTAGCACCCTTCGGCATATCTTTCCTGGCAAGGACAGCTATCAAATCTCAAGTCCTAGCAGACTTCGTAGCAGAGTGGACTCCACCTGCGAAGTTGACTCCGGAGAAATCAGATGACGGAGTCTGGACTGTTTACTCCGATGGAGCTTTCCAAGCATCCGGAGCAGGCATTGGGGCAGTATTAATTTCTCCATCAGGACAAAGAGCAATGTACTCCGCAAGACTCAACTTTAAGTCTACCAATAATATAGCGGAGTACGAAGGAATATTATTGGGACTCTGGAAAGCACGTGCTCTAGGGGCTACAAGGATAATTATAAAAACAGATTCTCAGATAGTAGCAGGGCACGTAGACAAAAGTTTTCAAGTCCGACATCCACAGCTTGCAAAGTACTTAGAAGAAATTCGCAAGATCGAAGCACATTTCAAGGGTATTTCCATTCGGAGTATACCAAGAGCTGAAAACGTGCAAGCGGACATTTTAGCGAAGGCTGCTGCCGGAGCTGTGGATGTGCCTGACGAAGCTTTCTATGAGGAGCTCAATACACCTTCGGTGCCACAAGCTGTTTCTGCAGAGATTCTCTGCATTCCTAGTGCAGATTGGAAAGATTCAATCATAGAACTCTTGCAAGGAGGAACAAATTTGCCCGAAGAGCCTCAATTGTCAAGATTAAAGCTCAGAGCAAGAAATTATCAGCTAATCAACGGTATATTATATAAGGCCGGAGTATGTTCCCCTCTACTCCGATGTATATCTCAAGCCGAAGGCCAAGAAATTCTTCGAGAAATTCACGAAGGCCTTTGTGGAAGTCATTTAGCCCCTAGAGCTCTGGCAGGAAAAACACTTCGCCAGGGGCTTTATTGGCCCACAATAACAGCTGATGCGGAGAGCTTGGTCCGCACTTGTCAAGGATGCCAGTGGATGGGTCGACGGAGTCATCGCCCACCAACAGCTCTTCAAGTCATTGCTCCGGTATGGCCTATGGCCAGATGGGGTATGGATCTAATTGGTCCCTTTCCGTTAGCAAAGGGAAATCTGAAGTTCGCAGTGGTAGCTATTGAATATTTTTCTAAGTGGGTCGAAGCAGAGCCCTTAACAGCTATCACTTCGAATAATGTACAAAAATTCTTCTGGAAAAACATTATTTGTCGGTTCGGAGTGCCTAGATATCTCACAGTTGATAATGGAACACAGTTCGACGCAGAACCCTTCAGGAAGTTTTGCGAAGACTTAGGCATTCAACTATGTTTTGCTGCAGTGAGACATCCTCAGTCAAATGGAGCAGTTGAGCGAGCCAATGGAAATATCTTGTCAGGGCTAAATCGAAGAATAGTAGGACTATCAAAAGGACTGTGGACCGAAGAACTTCCGAAGATTCTGTGGTCCATTCGGACTACACAAACAAGGTCCACAGGTTTTACTCCGTTCAGACTGCTATTCGGAGATGAAGCTATGACTCCAACGGAGCTCAAAGGAGGATCACTTCGCAGCACCGAACCAGACATCGAAGAAGAAAGACAAGCTTCGTTAGATTTGTCAGAAGAAACAAGGCTTCGAGCTGTAGCCAATTTATCAAAGTATCATCAGCAGACGAAGACTTGGTATGACCCGAAGGTTAAGCTCAGCGAGTTAAGACCGGGTCATCTTGTTCTACGAAGCATTATAGCACCAGGGAAGTTAGGCAATAAATGGGAAGGTCCATATCTAATCGTCCGCTCGGGGCGCCCTGGTTCATTTAAATTAGCTAATTTAGAAGGTGAAGAGTTAGCACACACTTGGCATGCGGAGCACCTAAAGCGATACTTCGCATAAGGGCTCCTTGTAATTCGCTTGTAATCACCTCTAAATTAATAAAACATACACCAGTGGTTTGCCCTTCCCCTTGACACTCCTAGTTTCCCGAGCGGACGCGCTGGGACGGAAGTCGATCGAGAGGGAAGTGTCATCAAGCTGGCTGTATTTCCGGACTTCGTACCCATAAAGTCGAAGCCTCCGGCGTGGGGGCTGACATAATCCGGAGCCCAGGCCATCGGCTTGTAGGCATCCGTAAAAGAGCCCAAAACCACACTCTACGGAGTCCAAGCTTCGGCTGGTAGACTTCCGTAAAAAGAGCCGAAGGTGGCCAAAATCTACGGAGTCCAAGCTTCGGCTGGTAGACTTCCGTAAAAAGAGCCGAAGGTGGCCAAAATCTGCGGAGTCCAAGCTGCAGCTTGTCAGACTTCCGTAAAAAGAGCCGAAGGTGGCCAAATTCTGCGAAGTCCAAGCTCCGGCTGGTAGACTTCTGCAAAAAAGAGCCCAAGTGGCCAAATTCTGCGAAGTCCAAGCTCCGGCTGGTAGACTTCTGCAAAAATAGCCGAAGGTGGCTACAATTTCTGCGAAATCCAAGCTCCGGCTGGTAGATTTCCGCAAAAAACAGCCGAAGGTGGCTAAAGCAAAACAGCATTTAAGCCATGAGCTTCGAATGACTGTTCATATGCGTCCAAAGTGACAAAAAATTTTTAAGACATTAAAGTGTCCTGGAAGTTATCTCAATTGATTTCTTTCATGAAATAAACAAAGGTACCAAGTTACCATTTTTCTGACTACAAATAGTCGAAGACATTTCATAAGATTTCAAAAGATCTTTAAATGACAGAGGGGCTCCGAACCCCCAAAAAATTGTACTCCGAAGTTTTTTCTTTGCGCATAACCATCTTCGAATACAGTTCGAAGTTGCTTATACCCAAAGAGGGGCTAGTAAATATGGAGACAATTTTAAATCGGCATTCATTATCAAAACAAATGTATTTACAAATTACATTATGAAAAATTGGTATCTATACCAAGAAGGAATCGAAGACCTCTTCGGGCCCGAGAGCTAGGGGTGGAACGACTAGTTCCAACATCGGAAGTTCTAAGAACTTTACGTTTAACTCTCTTCCTCCCCTTCGAAGCTCTAAAATCCTTCTGTTCTTGTTGAAGCTCGGCCCAAGTTCGAAGCCGCTCGGGGCTTCTCTCCCAGCTTCTAAGATCTTCAGATCTTTTATTTTGGGCTTCACCTTCGTCTTCGGACCAATTAGTGTCTTCAGAAGACGAGGTGTTTGCGTCGCTCTCTTTATCTTCCTCTTTAATATAAGACAATATGTCTTTGATTACTTCGGGCGCAATAACGCCGGAGTCATCTCGAGGGATAAGGAATCGAGGACGTTTATAACTCTTGAGAAGTTCGAAGGTTTTCCACAATGAGCGAAGTTCGCTGTTAAGCTCTAACACTTCGATATCTTCGATAAGAGGCAAAGCCTAAAAATATGACAAACAAGATTTTCATTGATAAATATTTACAAGCATCAGCTTTACATAATCAAAAAATCCTAAATAATCCTAAACCTGCGGGTTCGGAGGAGGCTGACTGCTCGAGGCTTGGCTCCGAACTTGCTTTTGGCGTTGGCCTTCGTCAATCCAAGCCTTGATCGCAGATCGACCTTCGGCTCTCCATGAAGTCTGGAAGGCTCGCCAAGCAACAGCTACACCTTCGGAAGGTTTTAAAAGTCGGTCGTCGTCGAAGATGATGGAGCCCTGTGCGCTCGGAGTGATTGATCGGCCCAAATCCTCGTAGTAGCGAAGTATTCCAAGGGCAGACACTTGTCCGGAGAGTTCTCCATAACGTATGCCTGCCGTCTTCATTTGCTTCGCTGCTCCTTGGATCCTCTTTAGCCGGCGCAGCAGAGTTACATTGTCATCCGAAGGTAGTGATCCAGTAGTACCGAAGTACTCCAAGACACTTAACATCTGTTCGATGACCTCCGAAGCCACCTTCTCAGACTTAACCTTTTCTTCGATAAGCATATCCTTGGCCGAAGTCGTTTCAGCTAAAACTCCGGAGATTCTAGCGTTCTCCGTAGCCAAAGCATTCTTTTGAGTTAGGAGCTGGCCAGCCTCTTCTTGCAGCCTTACAAGTGCGGAGTCCTTTGCAGCATCCTCCGTTCGCAGTCTTTCAATCTCCGCTCGAAGCACAATTCTTTCTGCTTCGAGCTCTTTCTTCGCAGCCTCCAAGCTTTGCCTAGCCCTTCGCTCTGCTAGTATTACATTGTCCATTTGAGCTACTCGACCTTCGGAGAAGTTAAAATTTCTTTGAAGAGTTTCGTTCTCTTCCCGAAGTTGAGCAATTTCGTTTTCGTTCGACAAAGCTGCAGCGCGGGCTAAGACTGCTTGCTAAGAAAAAAGAAAAAATGAAATAAGAAATTATTCATATGTAATTTGCTATTTGGTTCGAAGATGCTTTATACCTGATAAGCTGCTCTTTCCACAGCAAGGTTAAGCTCCGAACCCTTCACTCTGCTTAAGCGGGCTACCAGTTCAGTTTCCCCGACTTGGCGACTGGCTTCACCCAAAGGTTTAACCAAAGTCCCAAGCCCGGTTTTCTCCTCCAAAAAAGGAGTTATGAGAGGAAGCAGTTTTGAAGCTTTCTGGTCAGCCCTGCTTAGCGAAGGTCCGGAGGGCTCTTCCGAGGCCCTTGGAACTTCAGAAGATGGCCCCCCCTCAGTCGATTCACTTTCATCCGTTGACTCAGATGAAGTCGATCCTTGAGCAGGGAGAGGCTCGATGTGTCTTTTTCCTCTTCCAGGCCCCGGTAGAGCAACTCCCGGTTGTGGCCCTGAAGTTGTCGAAGGTCTTTGAGTTGTATCTTCGAGAGATACTTCGACAATAGGAGGCTCTAAAAAAAACAAAAATTACACATTGTATAGTTTTGCAAAATTTGATAAGAATTAAGCAAAATTTACCTTCGACATTCTCTGGAATATCGACTACCGGACTGATCGGAGGATCAAAAGTGTAGTCCTCATCCGAATCAGCCGTTAAATCTTGGACTACAGGAGCATCGTCCTGAAGAGTCCTCGTTACTTCTTCGAGAATCGAAGCCATAGTGACTTCGACTCCCCCTTCATCCACTAAAACTCCGGCCTGAGTTGTGTCTTCTTGAACTACCGAAGTCATTGGTTGATCAACATTATCTCCAGACTCCGGTATGTTCGCAGGCACTTCGGCCTCATTTACATTCATAGGGGCTTCGAATTGTTCTTCCTGAGTATCCGGAGCCCTTACTTCTTCGATGTTGGCTTGAGGCTCCAGAATACCTGCATTGTCTTCAATATGAATACTTTGTTGAGCAGCATCTTCGTCAATTAATCTTACTAATAAAATACCTTCGTCTTCTTTAGAGCTAGAAGCCGAAGCTCTTGAGCTCGAAGGTGCGAGGTTTTTTCGGCTTCCGAGCCACCTTCTTCGTCGGAGTCTTTGCGGAGCTGGAGGCTCCAGCTTCGGCTACTCTCTTCTTGGGTCCTTTCTCTTGAGGCACCCAGTCCATCAGAGGGGGCGGAGTTAACTCTAACATTCCCCATACTCTGTTAAAACGCTCCCAACTTCCGATTAATTTGATTCGCCATTCCTTTTCTGACGGAGTTGGAGCACCCAAGATCTTCTCCGAAGCCCTTATAATTTGCTCTGAAGTAATAGGGGCTGAAGAAGCTAAAAAATAACTCAAGTTAATCTTTCTTCGAAGTAAATATGCATTATGCATGTTGGTTTCGAAGTTACCTGCAGGGCTCGAAGTATAGTTTATCTTGCGAAGACCGCCTTCCGAGTCATCTTCGAAGGCGATAGGCCAGTTGGCCATCAACGGAGGAATTTGAAGTCCGATGAACTCTTCAGCTAAGTCCCGCATGCTCAACCTTTTGCTGATTTTCTGAAGCAAGTTAAGGCGAGCTTCGAGTTGGCCTTCGTCGGGTTGCACTAAGGCTTCCTTCCGGAACTGAATTTCCTTGAGGGGACCGGCCAGAGGATTACCCACTCCAACTTCGGCATAAAACCACCTTAGAACCCAATCGGTGTACCATCTGGCATTGGTGGCCTTAGCAGGAAATTGCAGAGCATATTCATCACGAAGCCTAAAATTGATGCTTCCAAAGGAAACTACCACCTTCTTACCTCCGGAGCCTACGAAGGTCTTTGGCTGACAAGTCGCTCTATGCAACGCAGCGAAGATTTCAGCCCTCCCCTCACAACCTTCGGCCCTCAGTGCCCACTCGAAGATAGCTAGTCTGGCTACAGCATTCGGAGACAGTTGGGGGAGGGTTACGTGAAACAAGTCAAGTACTTCGGCTAAAAAATCCACAGCCGGGAGGCCCAAGCCCGCTTCGAAAAAAGCTTCGAACACCACAACTTCTCCGGGTCTCGGTGATGGAATTGATTCTTTGCCCGGTTTCCGAATCATAACTCCATTACTAATATTTCCCCCCGCTGTGATTGCCAAAGATTCTTTCTTGCAGGTAGACCGCCCCAACTCAAAAGATTGATCCAAGTACTTGGTTGAGGGTGGGCACAGACCTTGGACATCGGGAATTTGAGGATTTTTTCCCTTTGCCGCCATGGAAGTTGTCGCCTGCATCGAAGACGTCGCCGCCATTGTTGCCGCTGCCGCCGCCGCAGCCGCTTGTTGACGAGCCAAGGTCGAAGGAGGTGCAGAGCCTTTGGTTTTCGCCATCGCAATTGCTGGATCAACTTGAGAGAATGGGAACTAGGGCTCAAGAACTCGAAAGTTAGGGCTCAAGAACTCAAGAACTCAAGAACTCAAAAGGCTTTTGACTGGGAGCGAGCGGTGAAAAGGTAATCGAGTAAGTTCCAGAGTTCTTTATTTATAGCCTAAAACTTTCCGTTTGTTACCGTTTGGGCTCTGCCCTTTCGCATTCCCGCTTGTTATTTTCCTCCGAAAATAACGCTTCATATAACTCCGTTAGAAACAGAAACTAACGGTTATATTTTCTAAGTCTAAAAGGACTTTCGAACTTCCTGAATCGGTTCTAAGGTAGTTCGAAAAGTAATCACCTTATGACTGATTCGAAGTTCATATCTTCATGCATTTCGAAGATAAAACAAAAATCAATAACCCCTATGATTGGTTATCTTTTCTTTCCGTATACTGCTCTCCTAACGTTACAGGTCAAACGGAGAAGCGTATTCGAGGGGCTACTGTTGGGGGAAAATATCTCATCTTCGGGGTTATTTCCAGAACAGCATGAAGACAGCCAACCGGTTCGAAGATTGTCCGAAGGCCATCTTCGAAGGTGCTCGAAGCCTGGTTCGAAGCCCGAAGGCAGGCATTGGTTCGAAGTATGTCTTCGAACCAAAGCCCTTCAGGATCTTTTCTGCCAGCTAAGATGGAAGACTTATCTTCTATCCTATTAGATTAGTCTTTTACCATTTTAGCCCTATTAAGGAAACCAAATAGTTTCCTTAATGTCGGTTGTAATAGAGGGGTAAATAGGTCTTTTCCTTAACATTTAGGCCTATAAATACCCCCCATTTCACCCTGTAATAGGGACCGATCATAAGTGATTCAATACACACTTTCGAACTATTCTAAGCTATTATCCTTTCGGAGGCTTAGAACAGTTTGCTTCGCAAACACTTCGTTTGTTAGTTTCTTTTCTACAGAAACCTGTTAGCGTAATCTTTTACGCCAACATATGGCTTGTGGTTAAAACTGGTTAATTAATTGATTTTTTTTGTAATTACAGAAAACATTAGTCTTCAATGAAAAAGAGCTTTGCAAGTATTTTAAACCTGGAGACCATGTTAAAGTGGTGTCAGGTGTTCAAGACGGTGCTACAGGCATGGTTGTTAAAGTTGAAGGTCATGTCTTGATTATTTTATCTGACACGACAAAAGAGCACGTGAGCCTTTCTCATGATCCACATTAATGATTTGTAATAGATCAATAGGAAACCCCCACATGATATGTATAATACAGTTTATTTTAACTGTGAAATCATGATTATTGCAGATACGTGTGTTTGCGGATCATGTTGTGGAGAGCTCTGAGATCACAACAGGAATTACCAGAATTGGTGATTATGAACTGCATGATCTTGTTGTTTTGGAGTAAGTTTCCTTTCAAAATCATAATCATATCTTAACTATACTACATACTCTAATTTCTTCCAAACACTTTTCAGCAACTTGTCATTTGGGGTAATTATAAGGGTGGAAACTGAGGCATTTCAGGCAAGTGTTGTTTTAAGTTTTTTTATGGCATGTTGAGGTCTACACAATATTTACCTATGTATATCTTTAGGTTTTGAAAGGAGCACCCGATAGACCAGAAGTTGTGCTCGTAAAATTAAGAGAAATAAAAAGCAAGATTGATCGGCGTACATCTGCAAAAGATCGGTCCAACAATATGATTTCAGCTAAGGATGTTGTTAGAGTTGTTGAGGGATCATGCAAGGTGTGCTCCATTTCACATTTATTTGCTGTTCTGTTTATAAACATGTTAATGTAATTGAAATACTTATATCCATATTCTTATTGAATTAGGGAAAGCAAGGACCTGTGGAACACATACATAAGGGGATATTATTTATCTATGATAGGCACCACCTTGAGCATGCAGGCTTTATTTGTGCAAAAGCACAATCATGCCTTCTTGTTGGTGGATCAACTGCTGGACGTCATGGAAATGTTTGTACTGGAGCTATACTTATCTTGATCAGTTATGCTGAGTCTTTTTGTTCTTTACTTTCCATTTGGTTTGTTGATACAGGGTATGGATACATCAGATCCAAGGCTTGGTGCTTTGAGATCTCCTGCAAGCATTTTGCAATCACCAGGAAGGTTGCCCCCAAGAGGACCTCACATGAACTGTATGTGCAGCTATTCATGAATTCATCTAACTTCTGTTGCTCCTTTTTCCTGTTTGTGATATGATTTAAATATTTTGAAGCAGCTCCATTGCTTTAGCTACACTGTAGATTTATTTAACTTCATCTGATGCAGTAATATGACCTTCTCATTGGATACAGATGGTGGAAGGTTTGGAGGAGGTGGTCATGGTGGTAGGGGGCATGATGCATTAGTGGGAAAATGCATTAAAATTAAATCTGGTCCTTACAAGGGGTACCGCGGTCGTGTTAAAGAAGTGACTGGTGGACTTGTACGTGTGGAGCTTGATTCATTAATGAAGATTGTGACAGGTGATCAATATTATTATTTTCTATTCTCTGACTTCTCATGTACTGAAAGTTCTAATATCGTTACAAAACACAGTTAAGAGAGATGATATTGCTGACACACCTACTGTTGCAACACCATTACGGTAATCCTCTCTGTTCTTGCATTTGGGAAAACTGTTCAATTCTATTTGCTGACATCAGTTGTATTGCAGTGAACCTCGTTATTCATTGGGTGGTGAAACACCAATGCACCCATCTCGAACACCACTTCATCCTTTTCAGACACCAATGCGGGATCCAGGAGGTTTGCTTGCCTTTATCCTCACATTTCAACTGTTCATACATAGCATTTCAAATTATATTGTCACAACAATTCATTTGTGGAGTTCTCTATTTCCTTAAATTGCAAATCCATGGCCATATCATTTAATTTCAGGTACTGTAGCAAAAATAAAAGATTTGTTTGTTTAAAAGGTAAGGTTAGATTAGATTAGATTGAGTCATCAAAAGGTAAGAATAGATTGAGTCTTTAAAGGTAAGGTTAGATTGAGTACTTCAAAGATAAGATTAGATAGGAAGATATTGATTTTAATTAGAAATTAGATATAGAGATTAGATTGGTTTCTATAATAGGGATTATTTTTTTAGATGTCATGTTAGTTCTCCCTATATAAAAGGATCTCTTCTACTCGATTGAGAAGCAATAAAGAAAGAGTGTAGTCTCTCGTCCCAATGTTTTTCTCTCCAACTTAAGTCTACCGCTCATCCCTAGCATCCGCTGTTGCCCGGCTATTTTCACGATAGTATTTATCCAACCCATGACATTTACACTATTGATATGGTTAATCATTAATAAGATACAATCTGGTTGTTTATTGCTGCTTCTGTGCTGTTGCTGTAATATTATAGTTCTTTTGTGAGACCAATCAATTTCTGTGAATCATTCATTCTGTTCAAATCCAATGAATTAGATCAGACCATAAAAGGATTGTTTTCCCAGATGAAGTATTTTGAGGGGCGGATTAGTAATTACACCATGTTGTGAAGCACGAGATAACCATGTTGTCTTTGCAGACTACTAATCCTTAGCAAAATGAGGATGTGTGGCTGATTTAGTGCATTATCAAGATGTGTGTGTCGGTCAATCTTTAGTGCATTAGGAGCTAGGGATTAATCTAGTTATTTCATTTTTAAAGATAGATAGCAGATTATATTGATAATTAGCAGAATAGATTGATAATTAGTAGATTAGATTGTATTAGGATTATAAATACCCCATAAGGGTCATGGAATAAAGCAAGCAGAAGGAATTGTTTAGTTCCTCTCGTGCTCCTACTAGTGATGCTATTAGGTTAGGTTATAGATAGATTAGAATGGTTTAAGAAAATGAGCACACTATCCCTAGTAAATGAAGGTATGAATTTGTTAGCGTGTCGTGTTGTATGTGGGCTCTAGGGGGGTTTGGCCAGCCCTTACCCCCCTGACCGGGTGGTTATATCTATTGTCAAGGGGTCTATCTCTATCTCTATCTCTTATCTCCTAGATTAAATTTATTCAGTTATAGGTAGTTATCCCCTTGCCTCTATATATATGTACCTGAGCATTGTCTCCTCATCAATAAATCTATTCCCAGCCATACTCTTTCATGGTATCAAGAGACCGGGACCTCCCTCCTTCTCTCCCTTCCGCTGCCCCCGTTGATCAGCATGGCCGGGACTCCTCCTACCTCTACCGTCGACCCTGCCGAGCTCGCATGTCGCGACGATGACGACGAGCCAAGGCCTCTCGCCGACGCCCGCACTACTGCCCGTGAGGCCGCCCTAGCTGAAGCCCCAAGGCGTCTAGCTGACACCCGCACGGCTACCCGTGAGGCTGCCCTAGCCGAAGCCCAGGCCGCCGAGGAAGAAGCTCCTGCTGCATCAACCGATCGCGACGCCGCCACCAAGCGCATCCGTGCTGCCCTAGCACGAGCAGCCAAAGCTTGGGCCGACGCCGCTGCCGCGGCTGATCCCATCGCATCTTCTCCAGCGGACGGCCTGGACGTCTCCAACACCATGGCCCTTCACGAAGCAGCCGCCATCCTCAATCTCCACGCTAAGGCGGTCTCCGTCCGGAACGCCCGTAGCTTGGTGCTTATCACCCTCGACACAGCCGACAACTACCTGCGATGGCGCGAACAGTTCCTCGCCGTCATGAAGTACTCGCTGCAAGATCACATCTACAGCGACCATGCCACCTTGGCCCTTCCTGACTGGACACGGATGAACGTCGTGGTCAAATCTTGCCTCTACAGCACGACCTCTTCTGATCTTGTTGAGGCCGTAATCGACCACCGCGCCACCGCCCGTGAAGCTTGGCTTGCCATCGAGGGGCACTTTCTCGGGAACCAGGAGACCCACGCCCTACACCTTGACGCCAAGTTTCGCGCCTTCGCGCAAGGTGATCTCTCCATCACCGAGTACTGCAAGCGTTTCAAGAAGATGGTTGACGATCTCGGCGACCTTGGCGAACACGTGACTGACCGCATCTTGGTCCTCAACGTGATTTGCAGGCTCAACGAACGCTACAGGGACATCGGTGTTCATCTCCGGCGTGGGCGCCCCTTTCCCTCTTTCGCCGCCATTCACAATGAACTTCTACTCGAGGAGATAAACATGGTACAACACCCTGCTGCCCCCCCACCGCCCTCGTCGCTACGGGCTCCTCCGCACCCCACCAGCCCGCACCAACCGATGGCGGCACTCCTCGAACTAGCGCCCCCAAGCAAAACAAGAAGAAGCAGAAGGACCGCCGCACCCCTTCAGGTGGCCCCCCTGCCCCTGGCGGCAGCCCCTCTAGCAGCCCCTCCCCCAACCCCGGGACTTGGCCCTCCTTCTACAATCCGTGGACCGGGTCCATCCAGATGTGGCCCGGCCCACGGACGCCTCCCCTGGCCCAGCTTCCTCAAGGTCGGATGGGCCCTCAACAGCAGCAGGCAATGCTCGCGTTCCAGGGGGGCCAACAAATTCCGCAGGTGGCTCAACAAATTCCCCATCAGCCGGCCTTTTTTTCGCCCTACGGGACCCCTGCCGGGCCTATGTTGCAGCCACAGCAACCAGCACCGTCGACCTGGGCCTCCCAGGCACCGCACCGGCCCATGGTAGGAGCTCCGGCTTGGGACCAGAGCTCCCTCGCCTCCACTTTCAGCACCATGGCGCTCACCCCCCGGTGAACAACGACTGGTATTTTGATACAGGTGCTTCCTCCCACATGACCTCCCATGACGGTTCCCTCTCACTCAATTCCGCGGTATCCCTCTCCCACCTCTATCGTTGTCGGTAATGGTTCGCTCCTGCCAGTCACCGCGACCGGCACGACACATCTTGGCTCTCTTTCTTTAAATAATGTTCTTGTTTCACCACAGCTCATCAAGAATCTTATTTCCGTTCGCCAATTCACTATCGATAACAACTGTTCTGTGGAATTTGACCCTTATGGTTGCTTTGTGAAGGATCTTCTCACGGGGACCGTGACCATCAGGTGCAATAGCTCCGGACTGCTCTACCCTCTGCAGCTTCCCGTGGCGCACTCCCTTGTCGCGGGCTCCACACCGACTTCACTATGGCATCGTCGGCTTGGTCACCCTGGTCGCGAGACTCTCTCCAAGCTTGCTTCGGCCATTCCTGCTTGTAATAAAAACTTGGATTCTATATGTCATGCGTGTCAGTTAGGACGACATGTGCGTCTTCCTTTTGGTACTTCAGCCTCGGGCGTCGAACAACTTTGCTCTTATTCATTGTGACTTGTGGACATCTCCTGTTGTTAGTGTCTCTGGCTACAAATATTACTTGGTTGTTCTCGATGATTGCGCACATTACTTGTGGACATTCCCCCTAAGGCTGAAGTCTGACACATTCACGACATTATCTAACTTTTTTGCTTATGTCTCTACCCAGTTCGGCGCCCGCATCCAGGCCGTTCAAACCGACAACGGCTGGGAGTTTGACAACTCCACCGCACGCACCTTCTTTCTGACACATGGCATCCTCTTTCGCATGTCGTGTCCTTACACGTCCCCACAGAACGGTAAAGCCGAACGGATCATTCGTACCACTAACGATGTCATCTGCTCCCTTTTGTTTCAGGCGGGCATGCCTCCTTCATATTGGGCCGAGGCGTTGCACAATGCAACTCTCCTCCTCAACATCTTACCCACCAAGACCCTTGACTTCTCGACCCCACACTTTGCCCTCCATGGTAGTGCGCCGTCCTACGATCATCTTCGGGTCTTCGGTTGTAAGTGTTACCCCAATCTCTCGGCCACTGCCCCCCATAAACTTTCGTCCCGTTCCGCCCTCTATATCTTCCTGGGATACTCTGCTCACCACAAGGGATACCGTTGCCTTGATCCTACCACCAATAGAATCATCATCTCCCGTCATGTCATCTTCGACGAAACCAACTTTCCCTTTGCCGAGCAACCCTCCCCTCCCACGTCTACAAACTTCACCTTTTTAGATGAATTCCCTAACACGGCAGCTGCTCCCATAGGGCTGCCATTTTTGTCTTCTACAGGTACCTCCAACCGTACCACCACTTCCGGCGCCACTGGTTCCACCAGGGTTTCATACCCTACCTCGCGCGGGTGTTGTGCCACGCGTGGCCACGGCTCCTTCGACGCCCACCGCGCCACGCGTGGCCACGTCTTCACCCTCGACGGCCACCCCGCGCCATGCGCGGACGCCGCCTCTCCTGCACTCCCACGTGCGGGATCTGCGCCACGTGCGGCACCGACTCTGCGCGTCTACTCCAGGCGTCCCTGACCCGTCGAGCCTCCTCCAGCGGCATCCACTACTCCCTCCCTACCGGTGCCGCTACCTCCTGGTGCTATTGCTGTTACCCCAACGGTGAATCAACATCACATGACGACACGGGCCAAGGATGGGTTCCGCGTACCATCCCTGTTCCATGCCGCACCACTGTCTCCAGTCCCGAAGACCTTCCGTGTTGCCCTTGCCGATCCCAATTGGCGGGCCGCCATGAAAGAACATGTTGCTCTCATCCAAAACCAGACCTGGGATCTGGTTCCATGCTTATTAAGGCGTCGCTAAAGCGTCGCTGAAGCGCTAGAGCGGTGCGGAGGGGCAAGGCGTCCCGACGCCTTACTCCCAGAGTTGCAAACCTAGTGGCCCACGCGTCAGAGACAGATATTTACCGCTAGGTTTTTATGCCCCTGTCCAAAACCGGTCGAGAAGACCAAGCGGCGGCGCGGTGTGGAGACGTGGTGGAGCTCAGATCCGGCGAGGCACGGCGCAGATCCGGCGAGGCGCGGCGCAGACCCAACGAGTGCGCGTCCCCGGAGAGAGAAGAGGGAAGTCGTGGCGGCTAGAGTGAGGGGAGGATAGGGTGGCGGCTGGAGTGAGGGGAGAGGGAACTGTGCTGAGAGTGTGCATAGTGTGGGAGATAGTTTAGGGTTTGTAACTAGGCCTTGGGCCTGGTTTGTAACTGGGTCTTGGGCCTGGTTTGTAACTGGGCTGAGTTTGACTAAAATTATATGAATAACCTGAATTGAGCTTTAAATATATTATTATACATACTTTTATATTTATTATTGTAATTTTAACTATATATATATATAGTTTTTAGTTTTTTAAGTTAAATAAAGTGATAACATTGCAATTTGTTATTATATCATTATTTTTATGATGCTATATTGCTATTACTATTTAAAATTTACTAGTTATCTATTAATATTTAGTCATAAATACTATTTTTTATATGGGCATAAGGCGTCGCCTCGCCTTACGCCTTACCGCTTAAGCGGTAAGGCAGTAGTCCACCGCCTCGCCTCGCCTTACCGCCTTAATAACTATGTCTGGTTCCTCGGTCGCGACATGCTAACATTGTCACCGGTAAAATGGATATTCAAGCACAAGTTCCTCGCCAACGGTTCCTTGGAGCGTTACAAGGCACGTTGGGTCCTCCGCGGCTTCACTCAATGTCCAGGTGTTGACTTTACAGAGATATTCAGCCCTGTCGTCAAGCCTGCCACAGTTCGCACGGTTCTCTCGTTGGCTCTCTCCCGCAAGTCGCCCGTTCATCAGCTCGATGTCAAAAATGCTTTCCTCCATGGCACTCTGATAGAGACAGTGTTTGCGGCTCAACCGTCTGGATTCGAAGACCCTGCTCACCCAGACTTTGTTTGCCACCTCAACAAGTCTCTTTATGGGCTGAAATAGGCCCCACGTGCTTGGTACAATCGTTTTGCCACGCACCTGGTCTCCCGCGGTTTCGTGGAAGCCAAATCAGATACTTCGTTGTTCATCTACCGTCGTGGCACTGATATGGCATATCTGCTTCTCTACGTTGATGACATCGTTCTCACCGCTTCCTCAGCACAGCTCCTACGACAAGCTATCTCAGCTCTTCAGCAAGAATTTGCCATGAAGGATTTGGGCGAGCTCCACCATTTCTTGGGGATGCAGGTACAACGCGATGATGATGGTATGATTCTCTCTCAGCGGCAGTACATGCTTGACATCCTGGACCGAGCAGGCATGACAGAGTGCAAACCTTGCAATACGCTAGTGGACACTAACCCCAAAGTTTCTGCCTACTCTGGGGCTCTAGTCGCTGATCCTTCAGATTACTGCAGCCTTGCAGGCGCCCTGCAGTATCTGACCTTCACGCGACCTGACATCTCCTATGCCGTACAACAAGTTTGTCTTTACATGCATGATCCTCGAGAGGCTCACCTTGCTGCTCTCAAGCGCATTCTTCGGTACATTCGGGGTACCTTGCACCTGGGACTTCACCTTCGGCCATCGACGCTGGATGACTTGGTGGTCTATACTGATGCCGACTGGGCTGGTTGTCCAGATACTTGCAAGTCCACCTCGGGCTACGCTGTGTTCCTTGGTGACAACCTGGTTTCTTGGTCGTCCAAACGTCAGAACACCGTCTCCCGCTCCAGTGCCAAAGCTGAGTATCGCGCCGTGGCCAATGGTGTCGCTGAGGCTTCCTAGCTCCGTCAGCTTCTTCATGAGCTTCACACTCCGCTTCACTACGCCATACTTGTCTACTACGACAACATCAGTACATGTCTTCCAATCCAGTTCAGCATCAACGAACGAAGCATATCGAGATCGATCTTCACTTCATTCGTGAGAAGGTAGCCATGGGTGCCGTTCGGGTCCTTCATGTCCCCACGACATCCTAGTTCGCCGACATCTTCACCAAAGGGCTGCCTTCTTCGGTGTTCACTGAGTTTCGGTCCAGTCTGAATGTCCGTGGGTAAGCACCGACGTTCAGACTGCGGGGGCGTGTTAGCGTGTCGTGTTGTATGTGGACTCTAGGGGGGTTCGGCCAGCCCTTATCCCCCTGGCCGGGTGGTTATATCTGTTGGCAAGGGGTCTATCTCTATCTCTTATCTCCTAGATTAGATCTATTCAGTTATAAGTAGTTATCCCCTTGCCTCTATATATATGTACCTGAGCATTGGCTCCTCATCAATAAATCTATTCCCAGCCATACTCTTTCAGAATTCAATTTATGCTTCTAATACTTGATGGAATACTGGATTGTGGGTACCATAAAATGTCAAGGGCATCAGTCCCTACGGTTGGGGGCCTGTACTATGTAGATCGTAACAGTAGGATAGGTTGGTGCAGGGTTGATCCCTTTGCCAAGCTATGTTGGAGAATGAGAGAGACTTTAGAGAATTGGGTAGACTTTAGAGAATTGGAATAAAGACTAGATTGATCTTTCTTTTTTCATACAATGGACCTCTTTATATAGAGTAGGGATCCCCTTTATTTCCAATCGACTCTAACTGCAATTGGATAAGTAAACTGTGGTGGGTTGCCGGTTGAGAGCGTAAGGGGTAGGAGTGGCTAGGGGCTGGCCTGCTCCTGGGACGCCTGGAACCAGGGGGTTCCAGGGTGCTTTCTTGCTTTCTTGCGGTAGGAAGAAGGGGATGAGAGAATAGGAGAAAAGGGAGGAGCAGAGGAACAGGAGATGATTGAACTGAATTCTGCTTGCCTTTATTCCCACAGTACTCAAAGTATTTATAGGCTCTTGTACAACACAATTCTCTTATCTAGAATACCAGAATTCTAATAGAATTCTTTACAAGACTCACGCAGGGCCTGGGCTCAAGCCTGCCCTCTGCCTTGCGCCCTTGGCCCCTCTACGGTGATACACAATTCCGACTCTAACATAAACTAACAAGACTCTAACTAATCTTAACTAACTCATGGCCTGCTGCACGGGTACTGTTCACCTTGGGCCTGGTGGCCCTGGCCCATAGCACATGACATCTCCCCATCTCTTGAAGATCAGCTCATCCTCGAGCTGGTAGAGTGGGTGTGGAACTGTCGATGTCTTCCTATGTGGCAGGTAGGCGAGGCCGTGCAAGCAGACCCTGTGATCCCTGCGCCATAAGGACATGGTGAGGTTACTAACATCCCAGGTGGTCAGTCCCAACAATGGCAGCCACTGTGTTCTGAGCATGATGAGGTAGTTGGTCGTGCGATACTGTTCACGTGAACAGTATCTGCGGGTACTGCAGCAATATGGCATATTAGAGTCCAAGTTTGTTAATGGATAGAGTCCTAGAGTCGTAATGTATTCGGTTAGTTATTTGGTTAGGTTTTTTAGGCTCAATAAATAGGGTTGTATTGATCAAGTAATCAAGGAATAAGAAGAAAGAAGTCTAATCTCTCGTCCCAATGTTCTTCTCTCACCTAAAGTCTAGGTGTCATCTTGAGTAGCCGACGCCACCCGGCTATCCTCCCGGGAGGTGTTTACCCTGTCATGGGTTCAGCCCATGATATAAAATCACTTTTTTTTCAATATATTGTGTGCTGTAAGTTCACCACAAGATTATTGAAAAAGGGTACAGTACCAGTTTGCAAGTTTTCTGGTACTATATTTCACCCTGTTTTGCCTAGGTAAAAGAAGCAATGAACAATGGCTATCACCTTTGAATTGCGATTTTGAACTAGTATTTCCAACTTTGCAGGCACATCGCATGTGCTTCTGTATGGAAACTAACATGTTGCTTTTACTCTGATCTGAACAGATACTAGTGGGTTTCAAAACCAATGCAGCACAACTTTGCTATTCATTCACAGTTCTCGTCCATCTTTTATATTTCTGCATGTTCCCATCAATTTTTGGATACTGACAAGTCATCTGTTTCTACAGCAACCCCGATACATGATGGAATGCGGACTCCTATGCGCGCTCGTGCCTGGGCTCCTATGAGCCCTCCGAGGTTGTACAACTTCTCCGTCTGATTTTCTGATCCATACAAGCATATCTGGTTACTTGGGCAGAATAAATAGCTTTCTGCTTTCATTGTGTTGCTTTTATATTCCACCCACTCTCTTTTAATGTTGGCAGTGTCTTTTGGTGATTTAACAGGGATAACTGGGAAGAAGGAAATCCTGCTACTTGGGGAAGCAGTCCGGCATACCAGGTTAGGTGTTTGTGATTCAGTTTACTATTCATTTTTAGGACCTGTTTGGATGAGATCTACGAAGCCCATGTTTGTGTTGTCAAATTTCAGCCAGGAACTCCACCAGCTCGGCCATTTGAAGCACCCACACCTGGATCAGGGTGGGCAAATACACCAGGAGTTAGCTATAACGATGCTCCAACTCCCAGAGAGAGCAGCTATGGTAGTGAAATATATTTAGATATCTATTTTGTATATGCTGGTATGGTAATGCACAGTCCTGCATCAATGGTTTAATTCTAATATTTTTTGCACTATCTTAGGAAATACTCCAAGCCCATATGTGCCTTCCACTCCTGTTGGTCAACCAATGACACCAAATTCTGCCTCCTACCTTCCTGGTACACCTGGTGGGCAACCGATGACTCCAGGCAATGTTGGAATGGATATAATGTCACCTATAATAGGTGTGCTTTTGTTTCCAATATTGCATCCATAGAGCTTCCTATGCAATGTGCTGCCATCTAAATACATGTCAATATCTGTAGGTGGTGAAGGTGAAGGTAACTGGCTTTTGCCAGATGTTTTGGTTAATGTGTTAAGGGCAGGTAATGATGGCCCTGGTGTAGTGAGGGAAGTGCTTGCGGTATGTGTTTGGCACTACATTATTTGCCTTCATTGTTACCTACGAGCTGATGCCTGATGCCACTGGGCCATCTAAACTTGCAGGATGGATCTTGTCGTGTTGCGGTTGGTTCGTCAGGCAACGGAGATATCGTGACAGTTCTTCCTAATGATGTCGAAGTTGTCAGGCCAAAGAAGAGCGACAAGGTGAAGATAATGAATGGCAACTTCCGTGGATACAATGGGAAACTTATAGGAATAGATGGTTCTGACGGCATTGTGAAGCTTGATGACACATACGAAGTCAAGATCTTAGATATGGTGATTTTGGCCAAACTGGCTAGCTGAGAACTTTAGATGGATGTATATTTTGTACACGAGCCCTTCATATAGCCAAATGTTCTAGCTCCCTTTTGTAGTCAATAAAACACCTGTTGTTTGTTTCATTAGTTGTAACCAGATTTTGACATCAAAAGAAAACATGTCTTAACGGAAGCGTACACGCGTCGTCTGCAAATTGTCTCCCTACCTCTTCATTACCGAAAAACTGTACTCACCATCTCTTTAATTTTACAGATCATTGCAAATGTTGAAAGAAATAACTGATCCAATTACAAGCCAAAGATATCGGGGAAATATCTTGTGCAATCGAGCGATCTGGTGCATCCAATCAAGATCCAATGGTTACAGTATTTATTTACTTTTTTCATCTGTAACCGTTAGATCTTGATTGGATGCACCAGATTGTACGATTGCAGATTGTAAATGATATTTTCCCAAAGATATCATTACAAATGAATCTGACACAAGCTCTGATTACACAAGAATTCATAGGTAAAGTGAGTTGAGATTTCGACGAAAAATTAGACTCCAACAACACTTCTAAATAAATCTATATCTTAAATCATTTCCTAAATCTTTTACTATCTATTCAAAATTTAGGATTAACTTCCGTTCCTTATTTAAAAAATAGGTATTCTAACTACTGTACATCAAATTAGTTTTTATGGAATAACAGGAATAAAATGGTTCCTATATCATATTTTAAGGAATAAAATTTAAAGCATCTAACAGTAAAACTGATCAATTGATTCACATAATTAAGTGAGAAAAAAATAAGCCGAGATGTCGTGGCCTTTACTGTGCTCTCCTTGTCGGGTTATTAGCTTCCATGCCACCGTTATTCCGCAGAACGCCAAATATGCCACTGGAATTTCGCTATTAGCCAAGAAGCCATTATTTTTTGCTGAACGATGCTACTGTGCCATTTTAGTCAACTGCTAGCACTTCGGGCCCACTTGCAGGCAACACACATTTCATATTGCCCCTTTTGCCCCTCACTAATAACGGTGGAGCTGGACTGGGGCCCGCGCCGGTGGAGGTGGCACCAGGGCCATGGCCATGGACGCGGCCGCAGCCTCGCCTCTTTTCCTACGCTTCGGTGACCCGGAGGAGGAGGACGAGGGTGAAGACGAGTCGGAGCTCGCCAGATCGGGATATGGCCGCTTGTCGCTCGCAGCTGCAGCGGCCGCGACGACGATCTCGGAGCCAATGCGGAGCGGGAAGTTGAGGAGCGCGCGGGAGCCGCGCATGCGGTAGGCGGCGCGGTCGTACGCCACGGCGGCTTCCTCGGCGGAGTCGAACGTTCCAAGCCACACGCGAGTGCCGTTCTTGGCTGGGTCACGGATCTCTGCGGCGAGGTTGCGCTTATATTTGTTTGGATTAGGAGCAATGGGTGGCGACGGCGGGCAATCGACAGCCCCGTCCCACCAATTTTATGGGCCCTCGTGCCAGTAACACACTAAAAACCCGACAATCTAATATTTTAATATAATAATTACAATATATAATAATATTGTTAACATATAATTTGTAGCATATATATATATAATTCTTCTTGGAAAAGTAACAGTGCATCAAAGAAGAATAAAAACGACAAAATAACTATGATGGTTACCTCAAATAAAAGTACAATGCTTTAGTGCTTTTTAAAAAGGCGTCTTTGGGCATTTCTTGATGCAAAATTGAGAAACCAAGGGTGGTTTCAGTGTTTTGTGATGAGTGATTGACAGGCCTTTTTACCCTCTGTTCGAAGGGTACCTCCGAAGGGGCTTCGGAGGTGGTACCTCCGAAGGGTGTTCGGAGGTGTGTCACCGGAGTGTGTTCGGTGTTTGCTTGCTGCAGCTGTGCAGCGGAGTGTACCTGTCGGAGGGGTCCGACAGTACGCGATGATAGGGTTTGTACCGAAGGCTTCGGTACTTTGGGCGGTACACCGGAGTGTGTGCCGAAGGTTGCTAACCCGGAGAGGTCTCCGGAGTACTGGATACACTTGTCTGCTTGTCTGTGGTGCGCAGGGACTTCGGAGGCGACGGACAGGGTTCGAGCCAGGTGAACTTGGGTCAAGCGGGTGGTTTGATGCCGAGGGAGCGGGGAGCTCCGTCACGGTGGCTGCGAAGGTGGTCCGGGTCGGTCCTCGGGTCGAGGCGTGCCAGGTGAAGGCAGAGAGTGCGGAGCGTGGCTCCGGCTGAAGGTACTCCGAGACAAAGTCCTCGGAGGTGAGGCACTTCGAAGGTACTCCGGATGGAGTGACTTCGGAGTTGGTGGACCAAGTCCTCTGCGGAGGCAAGGTGTTCGAAGTGTGCTCCGGAAGGAGACACTCGAAGGTGGCCCGACGAAGGTCTCAGAAGTCGAGGCGCATCGAAGGCATGGTCCGGGTGGGGCTCGTCGAGGAGTGTGCTCGGAGTGAGACACTGCGACGAAGTGCTCATGGAATGCTTCATGCGGAGGCCTTGGACGAAGGAGGGACTTCGAAGGGTGGTACTCCGAAGGTGGGGCTTCGGAGTGTGAAGGACTTCGGAGCGAGGCTAGCTCCGGAGTGAGGTTGACTTGTGGTGCTTCGGCCATGCATGGCTTCGGTACACGGACAGACGGTGGTTGAGCTCGGAGTAGCTGCGAAGCCGTGGTGGTCCACTCCGAAGGTGGTGGTGCGAAGGCCCAAGGGCTTTGACGGCTTCGGCTTAAAACCGTCACTGTATCGAAGGTCTTCTTCGGCGGA
Organism: Zizania palustris; assembly: GCA_019279435.1. Taxonomy (NCBI): domain Eukaryota; kingdom Viridiplantae; phylum Streptophyta; class Magnoliopsida; order Poales; family Poaceae; genus Zizania; species Zizania palustris. The sequence goes on along the minus strand of JAAALK010000283.1, from coordinate 106,245,735 downwards.
GCGAAGGCCAACAGGCTGCAGGCTTCGCGCCGAAGCTTCCGCACCCCTCGCGTGCGAAGGGAGGTTCCAGAAGTCAACACTGTAAAGGCTGACACTGTCTGTTCTGAAAAAGGCTGACACTGTCCCCTCTGCAGCTGACAGAGAAGCCTCCAAAATAAAGGTGGACTACCTTTTGTACCCCTTAGTTCTGTAGAGACAAAATGGATGTAAACCCTAGGGGTAAAGTAGTCACTTCCTTAGGATGAAGCCATGGGCTATAAATATGGGGGCTCGGTAGGTAACATTTAACACTTTGAGCATTTACTGTTGAGCTCCTGTAGCCACACTTCGATTGAATACATCCTGAGTTCATTTTCAGTGTTCCTTGTTCAAGCGGCGAAGCCCTGTTTGTCTTGTGCTTTTTGCTTGAGCTCGATCTACATACTTCGCTAGTTTAGTGCGCCGAAGCCTGTTAAGGCGAAGGTTGTTTTTCGTGCGAGGTGTGTTTTGTCAGTGTGCTGTCGCTCTGTGTAACACGAGGCAAGACCTCGCTGCTTACTAGCGAAGCCCTGTTCTTTTCCCGTTTTGCTTCTTGTGTCGAAGCCTTTAGCGAAGTCCGTTGTGTGTGCGTGTAGACCTTCGGGTACGAAGCCCAGCACACGTTGCTGTCGTCAAGTACTTGGTCGTAGTCCTCAGAGGGCTGTCCACTCTTGCGAAGGGTGAAGTGCGAAGCCTGCTCGAAGCACCTCGTGTGCGGAGCCTGCACTGACTTAGCAGAGTAGATTTTCGAGGGTTGTAAGTGGAGCGAAGTCTTCTTGACTTCGAACTTTTGCCTCTCCGAAGCCTGTGTTCGAAGGTGTCGAAGTACCTCCGAACCAGACCTTCGAAGGCTGTGTTCGAAGCCTGTTCCGCAGAAGACTGAACAGATCCGAAGGCTAAGTTTTTAGCCAGAATTTTTCAAAGCTCCCATTCACCCCCCCCTCTGGTCGCCGTTTCCGGTCCAACAATTGGTATCAGAGCGGGTTAAGATCACCAGTTGACCTTAACCGGTTTTGTGATCTGTTGGCGACATGGATAGAGGCAGTAAAATTCCTCTGTTCGATGGGACAGATTTTGCATACTGGAAGGTGCGCATGGAGGCTTACTTGTTAAGCCAAGGAAATGCAATTTGGGAGATTGTGGACTCACAATACTCCATCCCTGATACCCGCACCACTCAAACCGAAAAAGATCAATATATTGCCAACTCGAAGGCAAGAAACATACTGTTCATTGGTTTGAGTCGGAGTGAGTTTGATAGGGTGCAGCACCTTAGGACTGCTAGGGAAATTTGGACAACACTCACTATTTATCATGAGGGCTCTACTCAGATTAAGGCCAGGCGCCAAAGCACCTACAACCAACAGTATCAGCTGTTTGTGCAGGCACCTGGTGAATCTATAGATGCCATGTTTTCTCGTTTTGACGCGATAGTGAGTAACCTGCGATCCAACGGGACGCTTGCTTACAGTGATCATGATAGGGCTATCAAGCTTCTCTATGCTCTTGACCGTAGCATATGGGAGGTAAAGATATCCAGCATTGAGGAGTCCACAGGCTATGACACTCTAACCTGTGATGAACTCTTTAGCAAGCTGAAGTCCACAGAGATTGCCAAGGCATCTCTTGCTGTGCACAGAAGCTCTTTGCCACAGCCATTGGCATTGGTTTCTAGCACTAGCCGTGGCACCACTGCAGAACCAAGCACATCAGGCACTTGTGTTCTTGCAGATGGTTTTGCTTTGTCCTCCCTGGTCTCCGTCACAAAGGAACAGGTGGATACTCTAGCTGATGACGAGCTTGCTCTCATTGCCCGGAGGTTCACCCGCTTTCATCATGAGAGACGGGATCAGAGGAGAAGTGGTTTTAGTGGCTGCTATGAATGTGGCGACACCTCTCACATAAAGGCCAATTGCCCCAAAGTCAAAAAGAGAGATGAGAGTGACCGCCCTAAATACCACAAGAAGGAGAGGAAACCCTTTGTGAAGGGCAAGCGCGGCAAGATGGCTAAGAAAGTAGCCAAGGCCGCTTCCAGAGCTTTTGTTGCTGCTCTCAGCGACATCGACACATCCTCAACTGAGGAGTCGAGCTCTGAGGAGGAGGAGTCCCCAAGGAAGGAGGACAAAAAGGACAAGAAGGGACGTGACTTCACCGGCCTTTGCTTCATGGCCGACAGCGATCACAGCGGCGATGAGCTTGACTCATCTGAGGTAAACCTATCATCTGACCAGCTTCTAATTAAATTAGATGAGCTGAATGAAGTTGTGCTAGGTCAGGATAGATTGCTTGTGCAAGCCGCTAGAGAAAGAAAAGACCTTAGACTTAGGCTAGAATCTGTATCTACTGAATATGCCATGCTTAAGTCTAAATATGATGATGATGCTGATTGTGAATCATGTTCTGTTGTCATGAGTGAGCTTGCTCAGTTGCGTTCTGTACATGCTCAAACTCTTTCTGAGCTTGAGACTGCACAGAAGCAGCTTTTGGAGGTGGATTCTAGACCTCATGAAATTATTGATTGCATGAACTGTTCTTTATTACGCGATAGCATTTCTCTACGCGATAAGCATGTTCATGATTTGGAGGCTAGATTGGAGAGGGCCGGTAGTTCTAAGGATGTGCAACCTGTTTGTGACACTTGCATCACCCTTAAGGACCAGCTAGGCACTGCTAGAGAGCGAGCTGAGAACCTAATGTCTGAAAATGAATACCTTCTTTCTGTGGTGAATAAATGCACTGAAGGGAAGGGTAGGATGGATTTGCTCTTGGCCAAGACCAAGTTGTGTGCTGATAGAGCCGGGGTAGCTCTAGGTTTGGGTTTTGAGAGGATAGCTTCAGACAGTAAGTCCAAAACTGTTTTCACCTCTCCCACCACCCTAGAGAAAGAGAGAGCTCTGTTGGACACCCCTCCAGCCAAAAAGCCTACCCATCCACCAAAGAAAACCACGCCTCCTACCAAGAAAAATCCTCCCAAGAAAGCCACTCAGAAGAAACCCAAGGAGCCTGTGAGAGTTGCTCCTGTGACCCATGAGAGTGCCCCCAGGAGAGTGTTTCACTGTTCTTATTGTCAGCGGGCGGGTCATTTGATTGGTTTCTGTTTCCGTCGCATCAAGGATGAGCGACGTGCACAGGCGATGAGCTATCAGGACATGCATTACCCATCTTTAGGTATGCATGAGTCTGAGTATTACTCTCGTCCTGTTTTCGAGGCTCCTCGTGCTTCTCGGAGAGGTTTTGCTCCTCGAGGTGTTCACCATGTTCCATATGGTGGTAGACCTCGGGCGAGTAGCTTTGTACCTCGTCAGAGTAGGAGACCTCGACATGCTTTGCGTTCTTTGCATGTAGGTAGACCTCGCACTTTGCATCATTCTGATTATTATGTGCGTAGACCGTCTACTTTTACTGTGCCTACTACTCGTGTCACTCAGTGCTGGATGCCTCGTCATTATTTTACTCACCCCAGCACTGAGCGATCGAGGCGTTCTTATCATGTGTAGGCGACAGGTCGAGGCTTGGAGGGCACGTGGATCATGGACTCCGGTTGTTCGCGCCACATGACCGGAGATGCAGCTTGGTTCTCCAGCCTCACTACAACCAAGCAAAGGGAACATATCACCTTCGGAAACAATCGAAGGAGTAGAGTGAAAGGTAAAGGTGTGGTAAGAATTAATTCGAACTTCACTCTCAAAGATGTTGCTTTGGTTGAGAACCTGGGATACAATTTGTTGTCTGTATCTCAGTTGCTTGATGAGGGCTTCGAAGTGCGATTTCATCGCGATACTTCGCAAGTGCTCAATTCTGATGGCGTTGTGGTTTGTAAGATCTTTAGGGTTGGGAGAGTTTTTGGAGCTGATTTTTCAGAGTCGTCTGGTTCTTCTCATTGTCTTGTTGCTCATTCGACTTCTGAGCTTTGGAAGTGGCATAGGAGACTAGGGCATATGAGCTTTGAGTTGCTCGCTCGTCTGAGCGCCCTAGGTTTGATCCGAGGATTGCCCAAGCTCAAGTTTGAGAAGAATTTAGTTTGCGCTCCTTGTCGACATGGAAAAATGATTGCCGCTTCGCATTCGCCAGTCACCACAGTGATGACTGAACAGCCCGGAGAACTTCTCCATATGGACACTGTAGGTCCTTCTCGGGTTAGTTCTTTAGGCGGCAAGTGGTATGTACTTGTTATTGTCGACGATTTCTCTCGCTACTCTTGGGTCTTCTTTCTTGCCAGCAAGGATGAAGTGTTTTCACACTTTCGGAGCTTGGCTTTGAGACTGTTCACTGAACTCCCTGGTGCATTAAAATTCATTCGAAGCGATAATGGCACCGAGTTCAAAAATAGTCTCTTTGTTGACTTTTGCATGGAGCATGGCATAGAACATCAATTCTCTGCTCCGCGGGTTCCTCAACAAAACGGTGTTGTTGAGAGGAAAAACCGCACTTTGGTTGAGATGGCTAGGACGATGCTTGATGAGCATAGGACTCCTAGAAAATTCTGGGCTGAGGCCATGAACACTGCATGTTACATCTCAAACCGAATTTTCTTGCGCTCAATTTTGAACTTGACATCTTATGAGCTGCGTTTTGGGAGACAGCCCAAGGTTACTCATCTTCGAGTTTTTGGCTGTCGCTGCTTTATCCTAAAACGTGGTAACTTGGATAAATTTGAGTCGCGATCTTCTGACGGGATCTTTTTGGGTTATACTACTCATGGTCATTCTTATCGTGTTTATAACTTGGAAACTAACACTGTCATCGAGTCATGTGATGTGACTTTTGATGAATCAACCCCCTCTGTTAGTTCTGCTCTTGAACAGGCAAATGAACACGACATGGAACAGACCCTATTCGAAGACGAAGATCCCGGAGAGTTCGAGGATGAACCCCTACTACCCTCGACATCGACCCCCGAAGCTGACCCTGCTTCTACTACTTCGGCACGAGGTCCCGAAGCGACTACCTCAACATCGGTCATCTTGGACCACTCCAACGCACAAGTTGAGGGGGAGACTGCATCCCGCCGCGAGGCTCCACATCATGTCCAAAGGATGCATCCTCCCGAGCAGATCATTGGTGAGCTTGATCAAAGGGTAACACGTTCTCACGCTCATTTTACTAATGCTGCTTTTGTTGCTTCTTTCGAGCCCTTAGATGTTAGTCATGCACTGTCTGATTCTAGTTGGATCAATGCCATGCATGAGGAACTTGAGAATTTTGAAAGAAATCAAGTCTGGACTTTAGTTGATCCTCCACCAAATGTTCATTTCATTGGAACAAAATGGATTTTCAAAAATAAACAAGGGGAGGATGGAACAATTGTTAGAAATAAGGCTAGACTAGTAGCTCAGGGCTTTTCTCAACTAGAAGGGATTGATTTTACTGAAACTTTTGCACCTGTTGCTCGCCTTGAGGCCATTAGGATTTTGCTTGCCTTTGCGACATCCCGGGGATTCAAACTCTATCAAATGGATGTCAAAAGTGCTTTTCTTAATGGCTTCATAGGTGAAGATGTTTATGTAAAACAACCCCCTGGTTTTGAAAACCCCAAGTACCCACATAAAGTCCTTAAACTTCATAAGGCTCTTTATGGACTCAAGCAGGCCCCTCGGGCATGGTATGATAGACTTAAGTCTTTTTTGCTTGAGCGAGGGTATTTGATGGGCTCTGTTGATAAAACTTTGTTTACTCTCAAGCATGGCAAAGATTTCCTCCTAGTTCAGATTTATGTGGATGATATCATCTTTGGTGGCTCTTCTCATGCTTTAGTTGCCGAGTTTGCAGATACCATGAGCAGGGAATTTGAAATGTCGATGATGGGTGAACTCACCTTTTTCCTTGGTTTGCAAATCAAGCAAAGCAAACAAGGTACTTTTGTCCACCAGACAAAGTACACCAAGGACCTGCTCAAGAAATTCGACATGTCCGATGCGAAGCCCCTCGCCACTCCAATGGCTACATCTGTAGCATTGGACCCTGACGAAGATGGAGAAGCTGTAGATCAGAAGGAGTTCCGGAGCATGATCGGCTCCCTCCTCTACTTGACTGCCACGAGGCCGGACATACACTTCGCTGTATGTCTGTGCGCTCGTTTTCAGGCTTCACCACGAGCTTCGCACCGCCAAGCGGTTAAGCGCATACTCAGGTATCTCAAACACACCCTTGAATTCGGCATATGGTATTCATCGTCTTCATCTTTATGTCTTAGAGGCTATTCAGATGCGGATTTTGCTGGGTGTAGAATTGATAGGAAGAGTACCTCTGGTACTTGTCATTTTCTGGGTACGTCTCTGGTTTGCTGGTCTTCCCGCAAACAGTCTAATGTTGCACAATCGACGGCCGAGGCCGAATATGTTGCTGCAGCTAGCTGTTGCTCTCAGATTTTGTGGATGGTTTCCACTTTGCGGGACTTCGGGTTAGATTATAAGAGTGTTCCACTTTTCTGTGATAACACTAGTGCTATTTGTATTGCAAACAACCCGGTTCAGCACTCCAGAACCAAACACATTGATGTACGGTATCATTTTCTCAGAGATCACAATGAGAAGGGTGATATTGAACTTCAATATGTTGATACCCAACACCAGCTTGCCGATATTTTTACAAAACCCCTCGATGCTTCTCGGTTTGCTTACTTGCGTGGGGAACTTGGTATTTGTCATCCCTACGGCATTTTGTGAGGGGGAGCTGTTTTTAATTGTCTTGCATATGCTCATTATGTGTGGAATTGCACTTACATCTTTTGCTATTATATGCCTGCTTTTAATTCAAAGAAATCATGACAGCTCAGCTCTATGAAATATGTCTGGAACATTGATTGTGCATGATGTTTTATTTTCTAAAAATCAAAACTTGCTCACCGCATAATCTTGTATCTAGCTTGTTTAGGGAGGACTGCTTTTAGCTATCTTTTATCTACTTGACAGCAAGACACTGTTCCTTGGATGCTAAAATATGCAACTTGAAAAATGTGTTCTTTATTCATGGATACTCTTCAAAATAATTATCTCATCAAAATCAAAATCCATGATTTGTCTGGTTTCAATGAAAAGATCCAGGAGGGTTTGTTTGTCGCACTACTCTATTCTAGACTGCTTACCATTGCACTTTGGTCTGAACTGGAATAGTGTAGTGTATGCCAAAATCACCGCCTTAAGCTTCAGATGGCTTTCATGCCTAGGCTTGGCCTGATTGGAAAGTATAAGGTGGACAAACAAATAACCCCTGGCATTAAGAAAAAGAACAACAAAATTAATTGATCATCAAGTTTGCTTTCACAGCTCCTTTTGAACCAGACTTGTCTGTCTAGGGTAGAATTTGTTAGCTTTGCGCAGTCCTTGCCTTTCATGTCTAGCTACTGTGATTAAGTGGTGATGCTTTCACTTCAAAATGACAAAATCACATGCCATCATCTTGATTCACAGATTGTTAAATTAAGCTGAGCACATGATCATTTGTGTTAATTTTGGCATATTTTTGCATTATATGTCCTTGCAATTCTATTCATTCCGAAGCTTTGCATCTTTTGATTGCTCCTTGATGCTTGCATTGCCAAAGGGGGAGAGGTTTGCTATGTTCTCTGCCGCAAGAAGGCATAATTTTGAAAAGGGGGAGAGATTTTTTGACATAAAGGGGGAGAAAAATTTGCTCAACTCAGGGGGAGTTTTTATCCAAAGGGAGTTTTGCCGAAGGGGCTTTTACTCTTTTTCAAGGGGAAGAAAAATTCTTTTATCAAGTGACATGCTTTGGCTCTTTTCTGAGTTTTTAATGGTCACTTGTGTGCTGAAAATTTTTACTTTTTCTTGAACTTCGATTTGGTTGTCAATGCACTCATCAAGGGGGAGATTGAGAAACCAAGGGTGGTTTCAGTGTTTTGTGATGAGTGATTGACAGGCCTTTTTACCCTCTGTTCGAAGGGTACCTCCGAAGGGGCTTCGGAGGTGGTACCTCCGAAGGGTGTTCGGAGGTGTGTCACCGGAGTGTGTTCGGTGTTTGCTTGCTGCAGCTGTGCAGCGGAGTGTACCTGTCGGAGGGGTCCGACAGTACGCGATGATAGGGTTTGTACCGAAGGCTTCGGTACTTTGGGCGGTACACCGGAGTGTGTGCCGAAGGTTGCTAACCCGGAGAGGTCTCCGGAGTACTGGATACACTTGTCTGCTTGTCTGTGGTGCGCAGGGACTTCGGAGGCGACGGACAGGGTTCGAGCCAGGTGAACTTGGGTCAAGCGGGTGGTTTGATGCCGAGGGAGCGGGGAGCTCCGTCACGGTGGCTGCGAAGGTGGTCCGGGTCGGTCCTCGGGTCGAGGCGTGCCAGGTGAAGGCAGAGAGTGCGGAGCGTGGCTCCGGCTGAAGGTACTCCGAGACAAAGTCCTCGGAGGTGAGGCACTTCGAAGGTACTCCGGATGGAGTGACTTCGGAGTTGGTGGACCAAGTCCTCTGCGGAGGCAAGGTGTTCGAAGTGTGCTCCGGAAGGAGACACTCGAAGGTGGCCCGACGAAGGTCTCAGAAGTCGAGGCGCATCGAAGGCATGGTCCGGGTGGGGCTCGTCGAGGAGTGTGCTCGGAGTGAGACACTGCGACGAAGTGCTCATGGAATGCTTCATGCGGAGGCCTTGGACGAAGGAGGGACTTCGAAGGGTGGTACTCCGAAGGTGGGGCTTCGGAGTGTGAAGGACTTCGGAGCGAGGCTAGCTCCGGAGTGAGGTTGACTTGTGGTGCTTCGGCCATGCATGGCTTCGGTACACGGACAGACGGTGGTTGAGCTCGGAGTAGCTGCGAAGCCGTGGTGGTCCACTCCGAAGGTGGTGGTGCGAAGGCCCAAGGGCTTTGACGGCTTCGGCTTAAAACCGTCACTGTATCGAAGGTCTTCTTCGGCGGAGCGAAGGCCAACAGGCTGCAGGCTTCGCGCCGAAGCTTCCGCACCCCTCGCGTGCGAAGGGAGGTTCCAGAAGTCAACACTGTAAAGGCTGACACTGTCTGTTCTGAAAAAGGCTGACACTGTCCCCTCTGCAGCTGACAGAGAAGCCTCCAAAATAAAGGTGGACTACCTTTTGTACCCCTTAGTTCTGTAGAGACAAAATGGATGTAAACCCTAGGGGTAAAGTAGTCACTTCCTTAGGATGAAGCCATGGGCTATAAATATGGGGGCTCGGTAGGTAACATTTAACACTTTGAGCATTTACTGTTGAGCTCCTGTAGCCACACTTCGATTGAATACATCCTGAGTTCATTTTCAGTGTTCCTTGTTCAAGCGGCGAAGCCCTGTTTGTCTTGTGCTTTTTGCTTGAGCTCGATCTACATACTTCGCTAGTTTAGTGCGCCGAAGCCTGTTAAGGCGAAGGTTGTTTTTCGTGCGAGGTGTGTTTTGTCAGTGTGCTGTCGCTCTGTGTAACACGAGGCAAGACCTCGCTGCTTACTAGCGAAGCCCTGTTCTTTTCCCGTTTTGCTTCTTGTGTCGAAGCCTTTAGCGAAGTCCGTTGTGTGTGCGTGTAGACCTTCGGGTACGAAGCCCAGCACACGTTGCTGTCGTCAAGTACTTGGTCGTAGTCCTCAGAGGGCTGTCCACTCTTGCGAAGGGTGAAGTGCGAAGCCTGCTCGAAGCACCTCGTGTGCGGAGCCTGCACTGACTTAGCAGAGTAGATTTTCGAGGGTTGTAAGTGGAGCGAAGTCTTCTTGACTTCGAACTTTTGCCTCTCCGAAGCCTGTGTTCGAAGGTGTCGAAGTACCTCCGAACCAGACCTTCGAAGGCTGTGTTCGAAGCCTGTTCCGCAGAAGACTGAACAGATCCGAAGGCTAAGTTTTTAGCCAGAATTTTTCAAAGCTCCCATTCACCCCCCCCTCTGGTCGCCGTTTCCGGTCCAACAAAAATCTTCAATAACACTGTCAAGATCAATTGTATCTAAAATATCCTTCTCAATGTTGTATATAGCCAAGCCATTTAATCTTTCTTGTAGCATAGTTGATCTCAAACAATTTCTTAATAGCTTCAATTTGAGAAGCTTCTTTCAGCTGATGCTACTGTCATTGGAATAGTTAATATAATCCAATATGCAATAGAAGCATTTGGATAGCAATCTGCAACTTTAATAAAGTGAAGAATCTTTAACAAAGTGAAGAATCTCAGATGCTGACATCAACTGATCTAGCAAAGTTACTTGCAACACTTTTAACTCAGAGAACAAATCATCTAACTCAACATCAGACTTATTATCATGAGAAAATTTATTCGCAAAAATGTATACATACATGGTAGATTCATGGGCCCCCAAGCCTGCGGGGCCCCCGGCCATCGCACGGGGTGCACCCCCCTCTAAGACGGGCCTGGCAATCGACGATCGCCGCCGAAACCGAAGACGTCGAGCGCGGCGACCGGCGGGTCGCGGACAGCAACGGGGAGGAGGGAAGCCAGTACTTCTCCGACGCGGAGGACCAATCGTGGGCCTCGCACTCGCGCCACAACTCCACTGCCTACGATGACTACATCTCGACCTACGCCTCAGTCCGCGCGAGCTCCTTCGACGGCGACCTCGGCGAGGAGGCCGGCGAGCACCGCCGTAAGTCGTCGTGCGTGTCGGAGGGCTCGCTGGAAGACGTCGACCTGGAGGCCGGGCTGGCCGACATCATCAAGGCCAGCCCCGAGAAAGCGGAGAAGAACTGCCGTATTTGCCACCTCGGCCTCGAGAGCGCGGCGCCGGAGTCGGGCGCCAGCATCACACTTGGCTGCTCCTGCAAAGGCGACCTCTCCTACTGCCACAAGCAGTGCGCCGAGACCTGGTTCAAGATTAGAGGCAACAAGTAAGCCCCGATTCATTTAACTCAGTAATCCAGTTCAGTCCACTCAGAATTATTTCATTAGATGCAAATGCAATGTTCAGATGGGGAGAAAAAGGCAAAGCAGTGAATTAATTTTAGCACTGTTGTAGGAATCCGGGAGGTTGAGATCATTGGATATGATAAAGTCCCTCCGGAGGAGAAGGCGTCGCGGGTGCTCTGAGGGGCAAAAGGGGCAATATGAAATGTGTGTTGCCTGCAAGTGGGCCCGAAGTGCTAGCAGTTGACTAAAATGGCATAGTGACATCGTTCAGCAAAAAATAATGGCTTATTAGCTAATAGTGAAATTCCAGTGGTATATTTGGCGTTCTGCGGAATAACAGTGGCATGGAAGCTAATAACCCCTTGTTAACGGTGGCATGGAAGCTAATAACCCCTCCTTGTCCCATGGAGGTCGTCTTCTTCCCATCAGCCGACGTCCTGCTTGCACTGCTGGAACGCCTGCAGGATGTTGCGGTACGGGCTCCTGGACGACGGCGGCGAGCCGGTGCTGGCGCGCTGGCGCTTGCTGCTCGACGGCCGCTACTCCGGGCTCTCCTGCTCCGGCAGTGGCTGCTCCGCGTCCTTCCGCAGGGCCTCCAAGAAGGACTCCTTCACCGCCCCGTCGATCTGATAAAAAGTCAAAACGAGCATCAATTGTTAAGCTCCGGCCGCACGCAACCTCAACCTTGTCCTGCCCGCGCCGACACCTCCACGCAGTCAGCAACACCGGTGACGAACCAAGAAATCAAAAAAGCCATCGCGCGGGGAGAGATTGATAGATAGATAGATGGATAGTTGGGACATGAACTGGGCTTCCAGGAGATCTCAGGTACCATGAATCTCGCGCCGATCTCCACCATTTCCCCTGTTTGATCTCCTCTGCTCCTTCCTTTCCGTGCCCACGCGCTCGACTCGAAAATGCTCGGCGCGGTTTGGAATGGGCACCTTTTCAGCCGCTGGTACCTTCTCAGCCGCTTTCCTTTTTGTGCGGTGCACGACCAGTTCGAACTTCGAAATCTAGAGCCCGTGAAAACTGAAAAGCGGAAAATAGCAACGCCTACTTTTTTGCATGGGAATTGGGATGTGTATTATTTGCAGGTTTTAAGGTTGTACTCCTAGTATAAAAGTTAATTAATAAGTTAGTTAGAGTAAAGGAAAATAATATGGCAATAAGATTGACAAGAAATACGTGCGACACTAAACAAATAAAATTTCTTAATTTAATTCTAATATTTAGTTACACAATCAAAAAACTGAAGTACAATTCGGAAGTTGGAAAACATATGTTACTTTGCCATTGCTTTTAAGAATTGCAAGTCCTCTGAAACAAAACAAAAAATTTTGGGCTTTTGCTACCTTACTTTTGCGGGCTTATCCAGGGAGGCGTGTGTTTCAATCTTCTCAAAAGCTATTTGTAACCGATACAAGGCGTTGATCGCTCGTCGGCGTATTAGAGAGTTCACCGGAGAAGAGAAGAATGAGGATCGCTACAAAGATAAGCCAACACACACAACGACAATGGGAAATTTTTCTGTTACGATTTCTTTCTTGATTTGCACACTACTAGCCAGAGGCGGGCGCAGGATTTGAATCATGGGTATTCAAAATTTTAAATAATTTTTTTGTGTGTAACGAAAGATAAAAACAACATAACCACATGTACAACAAAAGATAACATTAATTATATTATTATATATAGTTTTAACTTACATGATACTATAATAAATGATATAAATGATGTAACATTTAAATAAGAAGATTCAAAAAATCGATCGCTTGTGATACGAAAAGTTAAGGAGAAATCAAATATATTAGACAATACTTTCTCCTCCGTACAATGACCTTACTTTTAAAATATAAATATTAATTGTATTATTATATATAGTTTTCAACTTATGTGATACTATAATAAATGATGCAAAAATATATTAAATAAAAATTTTTAAAATTGGTCTATTGTGAAACAAAGTTAAGGAGAAATTAAATACATTATACAATAATCCCTCCACACTATGATGATCTTACTTTTAAAATAAAATTATTAAATTAAAGGTATGATAGAAATCAAATACATTAGACAATGCTTTCTCTGCTCTACCATGATTTTATTTTTAAAATAAATTTATTAAATTAGTGGTAAGAGTAAAAAAATATAATTACTTATTTCTTTGTGTTTCATTGCAAATAAAAAACATAAGGTGAGAGAGACTTGAACTCTAGACCTTGTGATAACTCAATTGCTAAGTAACTATGTACTAGCAAACTGTGCCAACACCACATCTTGTTTGATAACAATTTTATTTTTTGATGTATATACATAGTATATATTATATATATAAATTTTTGTTGCAAAATAATGGGTATTCAACTGCATACCCTTGAATACAAGTGGGCTTGCCCCTGCTACTAGCGCATATTCGACAATATACCTTGTCCTCGCTACTAACTCCAGCCAATGTTTTACGATTCCACTTACAAGAATTACATATCCTTAATCTGAATGCATCTTTTCGTAAGTATGTGACCAATACACATCCCGATCAATTCCTGCCCAATCTTCATTTGATCGGCGCTAACGATGGCACAACCCTTGCTGTGACACACACACACACACCCCCCCGAGCAACAACATCTTTCTAGATTGCAGCTTCCGAAAATCACGTCTGTAAAACTGAGTTGTCCTCCCAGTAGCGGGAAATTTAACTATTTGCCACCCTCTTCGTTGCCACCTCTTCAAATGCCATCCTCTTCGTTGCAATTAATTTTTTGCCACTCTCTTCGTGAGCCAATTAATTTTTTGCCACTCGGTGTCCAGTCACTAGCCACGTCATCCGCCACATCAAATTTTTGCCACCTCACGCCGCCACGTCACCTCTTCTTCCTCCTCTTTTTCTCTCCCCAAGCCAAGCCGGCCACCGCCGCGCCCCGCGGCCGCCGCGCCCGCACGCCGCCGCGCCCGCGGCCGCTGCCCCCACGCGCCGCCGCGTCCGCCCGCCGCCGCCCCCGCCCTCGCCCGCCGCCGCGCCCGCACGCCGCCGCGCCCGCGGCCGCTGCCCCCACGCGCCGCCGCGCCCGCACGCCGCCGCCCCCGCCCTCGCCCGCCTCCGCGCCCGAGCGCCGCCGCCCCTGCGCCCGCGCGCCTCCGCCCCGCCGCCACCGCGCCCGCGCGCCGCCGCCCCCGCCGCCTCCGCCCCCGCCGCGCCCGCGCGCCTCTGCCTCAAATGCGCGGGCGAGGGCGCGGGCGCGGCGGGAGCGGAGGCGGCGGGGGCGGCGGCGCGCGGGCGCAGGGGCGGCGGCGCGCGGGCGCGGAGGCGAGCGAGGGCGGGGGCGGCGGCGGGCGGACGCGGCGGCGCGTGGGGGCAGCGGCCGCGGGGCGCGGCGGTGGCCGGCTTGGCTTGGGGAGAGAAAAAGAGGAGGAAGAAGAGGTGACGTGGCGGCGTGAGGTGGCAAAAATTTGATGTGGCGGATGACGTGGCTAGTGACTGGACACCGAGTGGCAAAAAATTAATTGGCTCACGAAGAGAGTGGCAAAAAATTAATTGCAACGAAGAGGGTGGCATTTGAAGAGGTGGCAACGAAGAGGGTGGCAAATAGTTAAATTTCCCCCCAGTAGCAGGCTGATGGTAGAGTATCCCATGTAACCAATAGTTGAACATGTGCTACATTTCCTTTCTTGACCAATCGCCGCTCTAGAATTGTCGAAGGAACCAACAGTGTCCAGCTTCAATGTCATCGGTAATGTTGAGAAAACTAGACTGTGCTATGGAATAAATGGTTTGAGTTTAGACACATGAAAAACTGGATGGAGCTATCCGGTGGTAATTTCAATTTATAGGCAACAGTACCAAGCTAGTCCAAAACCTTAAATGGACCAAAATATTTAAATGAAATTTTAGGATATGGTCTCTTGGCCGCCGTAGTTTGTAATATTTTGCCAAGCTTCTTTTGGTATAGGAAGTGGTTGTAATAACCCTAGAGTCTTGCATAATTCATGTTTTGCATGTTGACAGATGCTACATTGTTGTATATACTCTTGTACTATCCCTTTGAGACCAGACCAAGTCAAAATCTTATGGATTCGTTGATAGGGTGCCTTCACCCCTGAATGCCCTCCAATAGCAGATGAGTGAACAACAAGAATTAATTTGGTTTGTAATGCTGAATTATTACCAATTCATATCTTGCCATACAACTGAATCAATCCCTCTATTAAAGTATATCCTTGAGTATTAGAACCACAAATAGTCAATTCCTTTAGTAGTGATTGAGCCATTTCATCAACCGCATAGAAATTCAAACCATCCTGAATCCAGATTGGTTGGACCATTGAAATGGCTTGCAAGTGAAATAAGCGGCCCACTTGTGAAAGAGCATCAACAACTGCATTATCCTCTCCTCTACGGTACTGAAATTTGTAGTGAAGTCCAATAAGCTTAGTCATTGCCTTTCTCTGCATTTCAGACGATAAGGTTTGAGTTTCCAAGTGACACAATGCTCTGTGGTTAGTATAGATTCTAAAAGGCCCTATAATCAAGTAAGAACGCCATTTATCGACTGCCATTAAAATTACCAAGAATTCCTTCTCATAGATAGATAATTTCTAATTGTTCACACCCAATGACTTGCTTTAAAGTGCAATGAGAAGTCCATCTTGGGACAAAATAGCACCCACACCTAGGGTCGTTCCTAGCATTTTGGGGCCCTAGGCGAAAAAATATTTGGGGGCCTTTTACCTATCTTCAATCACTCGTAAAAAACAATCATAAACTCATAGCTATATTAGTTGCCGAAAGTGATTTTTTCTTACATTTCTAAATACAAAATCATAAATAATAGTATTTATATCAATTTGATCCAATATATCTTTTTCTATGCAGAAAGTGATTACCGAAAGAATTTCTAGTAACCAAGGAGGCATCATAGGGATCAAGATTCAAGAATGCATCATAGTCCATATGTATATGTATATGTATATATATATATATACTTTGAATTTTTGATAGGAATCAAGAGATTAGGATTTAGGTAGGGATTTCTAAGAACTAGTCACCACTCACCAGCGCTTTGTGCTCCACCACTCCGGTAGAGTAATCGCGGCGACGAGAGCCTCACTCGGCCGTTGCTCGTCGCCACAGTGGGCACCGACGGTCATGAGCTTAGATTTGAAGATTTAGGGGTTGCCGAGTGAGCTGGCTACTTTGTATTTGGACGATATCATGGGCGTGGATGGCTGACTGCTTTTCTTGCAAGTAGCATGTTGTGTATTGCATTGGGCTTAGCAAAGTTGTTAGTTATTGCGTGTTGTATGCTAGGAATTGGGCAAATGAGTCGTGGGCTATTTTTTATTTTTGTTGATGGTTTGTTGTTGCGTATTGGTTGTGGGCTTATGACTGTTGTGAGCCATGATGCGGACTAGCATGAGTATGAAAAATATTGGACTATATACACATGTATTTATAAATTAGGGGCCCTTAATTTTCTTGGGCCCTAGGCGGTCGCCCCTCTCGCCCTGGCTCAGGAACGACCCTGTCCACACCCGTGTCACATGCATCCGTTTCTACTGAAAATGGTTTATCAAATAGTGGTAATGCAAGTACTAGAGTAGTACACATTGCAAGTTTCACTACATCAAAGGCTTCCTGAGCTTGAATAGTCCAAGTAAACAGAGTTGTTTTCTTCAATAAAGAAGTAAGTGGTTTAGTAATAATACCATTAATGATGAGGACATCACCGGCTCAGATATAACCATGTTTATGCTTTATAATAAACAACATGAGGTGCATGTGTTTTATATTATATTTATATTTTATATCTTTGAGCTAAGGATGCTACACCATGAAATAGTTTTGTTTTCAATTACAAAAATTCTTACATGGATCAAGCGACATGTTGAGAGCACATAAAGGACATGGAATATCATGGAAGTTGATTGGGGACCAAGTCAAGGCCATCCAAATATAATATATAAGTTTGGGACGTTATTTTTGTGCCAATAGAAATTGGAGCTAAAGTTCTACACATTTTGAACTCGGACTCAGACTACAAGGATAACACCAAATTCAATCAAGCATAACTTTTACACGAAAGTTCCGATTTAGATGATCTTGCACTTTTTAGAAAGGTTGATACATCCTCTTTCCAAAGGATCTAGCTACACCTCCAGCTTCCATCCGAGGATATCTCAATCACCAAAACAATCCGTGTGACTCAGATTCGGACTTCAGGGAGAACACTAGATTCAAACATGCATTACTTTTACATGGAATCTCCGATTTGGATGATCTTAGACTTTTTGAAAAGCTGAGAATGTCTACATGGAATATAATATATTTATTCCTCCAAAAAATTCAATCCATGGCATAAGAATCTAAGTTTCCTTTTTCTAGTCAATTTATTTAGGAAATAATTAGTACTTTCCATATGTAATAATTTCCAAACTTTGGAAATGTTCATAGGGCTATAAATACCCCTAGAGACTTCAATTTTAACTTGGGTTTTGATTAAAGTAAAGTTTAGCCAATGCTACATTTTCCGTGTAAACCCGTGATCGTTTAGATTGCCAGTTTCTCGTTTCACAACCCCAACTATCCATCGTGCAGCTTTCATATTCAGCAATATTAGTTGCTCCATTGTCTTGTTCATGCTTGTTCTTTGATTGCTTGCAGGAATAATGTTGATCACTGATAAGATCAATAACCCTTGGATTTGGTATATCGATCGCTAATGCGCAACACAAACGTCTCGTACGGTTATAGTTGGGTCATCAACGTCATCTCCTTCTAGTCGAACTTATCTTATCCTTTCATCGAGCGGTCGGGCCACCAAAGTTGACATCAAGTGATGCCCGAGATTTCGTTGCTCAGTGAGAGATCTCTATATCGTATTATTCTTTTCTTAAAGTCCAAAAAAGAGCCAAAAAATCTACATATACATATTAGTTTGCCCTTCATCCGAGACAAATTTGTGCCTTTTACTGCTACTACTTAGTTCTGGTTTGTGCCTTTTGCATTGTTGTGTCAAGTTGTTGGTCTTAGAGTCTAGTTTGTTTAGAGTTTCAAGTTATTGTTACTTTTTACCACCCATGTTTGGTCTATTTATTAAGTGTTTAAGGTATTTTTATTCCTTAATCTTCGATTATAGATCAATTTGGAGTTGGTTTTATTATTGGAATCCGAGTAGGATTCGGGCAGACTGTGCAGGTGTCAATAAATTTTCATATCTCACGCATGCAAACTCAGGATGGGAGAGTTTTGATACTTTTTATAAAGCTTATAACAAAATATTTAATTTTCCGTTTAGAGTCATCTTTAGATTCGGTCGTTTGCTTTCTGTTTTAGATTGTACAAAATTCAAGAGTCCTGCATTGAGATTTTGTGTATATTCAAACTTTGTCATTTGCTGTTCTTCAAAAAAAGGAGAGAAAAAAAGAAGAGAAAAAAGAATAAAAAAAAGCAGAAGGGTGCTCAAAAAGAAAAAAATCCGCGCCAAAAAAGAGAAGAAAAAAGAGTGTAGATAGAAAACTTGTGAGAAAAGAGGAAAAAAGCTAGTTCTACCTTTATCAGTTTGGTGGTATCATTTGTGTCTAGGTTCGTGTCTCTAGTACCACTACTACAAATCGTAACTGTAGTGGCGTTGAGCGATTTCAATGTAGTGGCGGGATATAAGAGGCCTGCCACTACAGTGGCACCAGCCGCTGCCGTGCTAGCTCCCGCCACTTGTATAGCCACTAGTAGTGGCCGATAGAAAACTGCCCGCCACTGCTACGCTATCCGTCACTAATGTGATAATGACATCATAGGCGACCGTCACTACTATTTTGGCTATAAATACACACCTTCTTCCTCACCGAGCTTAAGGCTACATGAGTTCGCAATTTGGTCCGTACAATGGCGACAAAAATCTAGAAAGTGGAGGGGGAGACTTTGTTTTTATTTCTTTTCAAGGATTTCATTCTAGGAGGTAAATCCATGCCGAATATCACATTTATTTTGTCTTTAATTAAGTATATAATGAGTTATTAGTGTTTTACTAATCTAGGATTTGTGAATAGAAATGTTCAAATATTCTTCAATTTATAGTGTTTCTTTCTCCCAAATAAACAAATATGACCCTCCACACAATTATTCATCACTTGTATACATTTTTCCTCATTTTAATCTCTTTTTTAATTTTATTTATGATTATAGATCTAGATTTATGTTGTTTGGAGAGAGAAACCAATATAGTTAATTTATTTAATAATTTTTTATTCTACTTAATACTATTACTCCTTTATAATTAACAAGGTTTACATAGTTTCAATTAAAGCATTTTTAATTAATGTTGTTATGAGAGAAATCAATATCTTTTTAATTTGTAACTTACTAAAATTAACAATAATGAATATGTAGCCTTTTATTAATATTTTTTAAATAATATGTTTAGATGGAGCATAGGTCCTCGATGTACTCATCAACGACGGAGATGTGGTGGCATATTTTATCCGAGTAACTGAATTTATTGAAGCTGCCGCACAATATGCTTCCCGTCAGAGTGAAACAGCAATATATTGTCACTGTAAAGTTTGTAAGAACGAAGCGATGTATCTGTGTTTAGATCGTGAAACCATACGATTTCACTTGTTGAAAAATGGCTTCGTGAAGAACTACTATATATGGACGAAACACGGTGAGATGGGTGAAAATCCTCCTGATGATTCTGATGTGCCGCAAGATGCCCATCAACATAGAAGAGGTTGTGATCATACATCCAACATAACACATGATGTTGATCAACATGATGATGATGATGAGGCCTTTGATGTGGAGGAACTGATGCAAAATATTGCGCCTGAGGTACTGTTACAGAGACCTACAACGAAAGGCTATGATAACTTTGAAGCACTTGACAAAGCATCGAAAAACCTTCTTTACGAGGAACGTCATGGTTGCGATAAGTAGTATACTGTGCTGTACACAACTCTTGAGCTTATGAAACTGAAGGCCAGCAATGGATGGTCTAACACTAATTTTTCAGATCTTTTGTAGCTCCTAAAAAAGATTTTGCCGAAACCCAATGGTCTACCATCTGATACGTACCAAGCAAAGAAGATGATTTGTCTGTTGACTTTGGACATTCAAAAGATTCATGCATGCCCGAACCACTTTATCCGATATAGAAAGAAGTATGAATTGTTAGAGAGCTGTCCGCAGTGCAATGCAAGTCGATACAAACGTGCAAATAACTGTGTGGAGGACTACAATGACCACCAGAAGAATAATAAGAGGTTATAGAAGAGGAAGGGGAGTGTTATTGTAGACCAGCACATATATAAGATGGAGAGGAAAGTTCCAGCCTTAGTAATGTGGTACCTACCGGTGATTGATCGCTTGAAACATATGTTCTCTAATCCCAAAGATGATGAACTATTAATCTGGCATTTCGGTGGGAAAAAGAAGGACAGAAAACTTCGGCACCCTGCGGATGCTAGGTAGTGGAAATCATTTGACCTAGCCCATCTAGACTTCTCGGAGGATCCCAAAAATATCAGGGTGGGACTTAGCACGAATGGAATGAATCCCTTCGGTGAGATGAGGAACCCATACAGTACGTGGCCGATCTTTCTGTGCTTGTTCAACATTCCATCATGGTTGTGCCATAAAAGAAAGTACCTTATGCTCACTACTCTAATTTCCAGTCCAAAACAACCTGGCAATGACATTGATGTCTTTCTAGAACCTTTGATGGAGGATATGAAACGTCTATGGGAACATGGTGTCCGTGTGTGGGATGAGCACAAGAAAGAGCACTTCAATCTAAGAGTCATGATATTTTGCACCATAGTTGAGAACCCGGGGCGTATGTCCCTAACATGATAGGTTAAAGGAAAGACAACATGTGTAGTGTGTGCGAACCAGACAAAATCTATGCATCTTCCATCATTTGTTAAGACAATATAAATGCGACACCGCAGATTTTTACCAAGAAACCACAAATATTGAAGAAATAGGAACCATTTCGATGGTACAATCCAACTTGGGCATCCGCCACGATATCGAGATGGCAAATTTCTATTCGAAATGGTGAAAAATATCAAAGTTGTTTTTGGAAAGAAGAGGAAGAAATCTGAAAAAATTTTAAAGGACACTCCATTTAAAAAGCAGTCAATCTTCTTTATGTACTTACCCTATTGGAAGGAGTTGGAGATTGGTCATGCTATTGATACCATGCCCATTGAGAAGAATGTCTTCGAAAGCACCATCGGTATTTTGTTATACATACCGGGCAAGTCAAAAGATGGACTCAAAGTACGAAGGGAACTTCAAACTCTCGGAATTAGACCCGAGCTTCACCCACAGGAAAGGGCCAATGGAAAATTTTTCCTTCCGGCTCTAGCTATAACATCATAATTGACAAGAAAAGATCAATTTGTAGGTGTCTACATGGAATCAGAGTTCCAACAGGATTCTCAACAAACATAAAGAACATTATCTCCGAAGCAGATCTGAGGATGAGCGGCTACAACACTCATGATTGTCATGTTATGCTTGGGCTATTCCTTGCCATCACAGTAAGAAGAATCAAACATTCATTTCTGAAGATGGTGATCACACGCATGTGTCACTTCTTCAATGTCATATCAAAGAAGTTGATCGACCCTAAAGAGTTAAATGAATTACGTAAACAAATGAGGGAGACTATGTGTCAGCTTGAGATGTGCTTTCCTCCTTCATACTTTGATATTATGGAGCACTATATGATACATATAGCAGACAATATGTACGCGTACGAGCGTCTCATGGTTATCTTCAAGGGTTACGTACGAAATCGTGTTTATCGAGAGGGTTTCCATGATAGAGGGTGTAACACCCCAGAAATTAAAAAGGAATAAAATAAAAAGAAAATAATATTTAAATCATTTTTGGATTTATTATTAAAGAAGAAATCACAAAAGAGCCCAAATAAAACCAAACAGGGAGAAATACTCAAAATTTGGACCTGAAAATTTTATGAGATAAACTAGAGATCAAGATGTAATTTTAGAAATTTTTACAAATTTTTATCAACAGTGATTCAACCCTTAATCAAATATTTGATTTTCTGGAATTATTTTAAATCAGAAATCAATTTTTAATCCTATTGGGCCGAAACCCTGAAACTCCCTCCAGCGGCCTTTTTGGCCCAGCCCATTACCACCTACCCACTGACAGGAGGGGCCCGCCTGTCGGCGCTCGCCTCCCCTCTCTCCTCCCGCCCGCGCCCCGCCTGACCCCACGCGTCAGCCACCTTGCACCCTCTGACCACTCGGCCCCGCTTGTCTGCCCTTTCCTTTTTTGTTCGCTCACTGACAGGTGGAGCCCACCTGTCAGATCCATCGTCTCCGATGGAAGGGGATCGCTCCCCTTTCCTTCCCCGGCGATCCCCTTCTGCTTCCACGCCGCCGGCCACCGGATCGCCTCGGATCTCCCTCCGATCACCTTCTCTGGTCGCCACCGCTCCCCTTCCATCTATAGCCGACACGTTTTCACGCTTAAGGAAGCTAACCGAGCCAAAGGAAAGCCTCGCCGGAGTTAGGAATTAAACCTTCGGGTTTCCTCGGTTTTGCCTTCCATTCTCGCCGCCGGTGACCCCTATATAAGCCCCTCTGGCCTCCGCACTCAGTCCACACCGTAGCCACCCAAGCCGAGCGAGAACAGAGCGCCACCGCCTTCTGTTGGCATTTTGCTCTGCTTCGCCTCCGGCGAGCCCTCACCCTCGCCTCGGACCTCCTCCGTCCACGACGTCGCCACCTTCGTGATCACCTGAGCTCGCCCGTCCTCGGCCACGACTCCGTTGGTCGAGAGGACCGCCAGATCGCCTCGCCGCCGACGAACCCGAACGGTCCCTCCGCCCCTCTTCGACGCCGGTCGCCGTCCGCTCGCCGCCACCGCCCCCACCGGTACGACCAAGTTCCCCTCTCGTCACTGGTTCCATTTTTGGCCTTAGCGTCGACATCCTATCCACGCCGTCGCCGGAATCCTTCGCCGTTGGACCGCCGGAGCTGAGAACGAAGGGGGTAATCACCCCTTTTGCTCGTGCCGTGCCGGACGGGTCCCTGGCCGTCCGATCCAGATCGAAGGGCTAGGATTAAATCCCTTCGGGATCTAATCCAGGCCCTCGGATCCGGTCAAACCGGTATCGTTGAATCTCGGCCGTAGATCATGACTTAAAACGCTGAAGCAATCCCGTGCGTCCACGTATACCCCTTCGCCACGTTTTAATCTGGGCCGTTGAAACTCATTTAAAACCCCCGCCTCGCATCTGGCCGCTGGATCCTGATCCAACGGTCCAGATATGATCGGTCCACGCGCATAGTCACGGGTTCACGGTGAACCTGGTTCACCGTGGACCAGAGACTGTTTTTAGTTTAAATAAAATCCAGAAAATTGATTTAAACTTTGAAAATTCATATCTTGCTCAATTTAACTCCAAATTTCACCATTCAAATTTTGTTAGAACCAGAATATTATTCTCTATACATTAATGCAATAAAAACAGTATGTTTCTGTTACCCAAAATATTATTAATAAATAAATGAATAAAAATCCTTAGGGTTTAAAATTAATAATACAGAAAATAAATTGGGAAAAATTCTAAAATATTAAACCTTACTGTTTGAACAAAACTTGAAATAGTGAAAATATTACTTCACATAATAAAACTTACAAATGTGTATGTTTAATATTTGGTGAATTTTAGCTGTTTATTGAATGTATTGTTTATTTTCCGTATCGAGAAGACTACGAGTTCGTCGAGGAGCAGGAATTCTACCCCGAGGTTCCTCCATCCCTATTTGCTGAGTACATCTGTACTCACCCCGTTGACTTACACCATCAGAGCCAGTCTACTACGAGGAGGATGAAGGTCTGGAGTAGCGACCCAGTCAAGGCGAGACTGGAAGGAGGCGTTCATCTAGGACCCTTATTTTATTAGTTTCTCTTCACCTTTATTCACTTTTGTATTAATGCGGTCTACGAACCGTAATTGATTGCTCGTATTGTACGTGGTCGTGTGATGAACGTCTTGTTTTATTGATTTTCTATGGAATTTCAATAAAGTCCTGATTTATTAAATCGGGGCGCGACAAGATGGTATCAGAGCCGACTTGACTGTAGGAAGCCAAACAGACCTGACCTTAGGACTTATATATATTCACTATATTTTACAAAAGATTACTTATCCTCTCATCTTCTAAGATTTTCACAAAAATTTTCTCTCTTTTGTAGATGCCGGTTCATACCATGAGCGGGACTCTTCGTGACAAGGCCGGATTCATCCGCGAGCTTCGCGTGCTCGTCGACTTTTTGGGGTTTCCCCATGAGCCTGCGTTCCACGGGATCTTTCCCGATGCGAACGAGAGCTACTGCGAGGTCACGGTTGTGATCCGCCCCTCTTCCACGCAGCCACCCTTCTACACCCATGGAGTTGGAGGACCTTCCTTCGTGGTAGCCAGCCAGCGAGCCGCTCTCCAGTCCCTCGCCGAGCTCCGACTGGTCTACGACTGCCACCTCCGCGACACCGTCTACCGCTTCATGCCCATGCGCACACCCAGGAGTCACCGCAGCATCTACATCAGTCCCCTCACCCAGAGCAACTCCGCCATCACCCGCACGATGAGACTTTTGGAGGCCATGGACAACCTCCACACAGAGGTCGTCCTCGACGCAGACAGCCAGCACGACACCATCAACTTCTACCGCCACACTTCGGAGAACCTGACCAGGGAGAACGCCGAGCTCCGTCGACAGCTAGAGCAGAACCCGCTGTTGACCCTTGAGGTAGAGGAGTTGAGACGTCAGAACGAGCTTCTGCGCCAGGGCGCCATGGTCCATACCCAGCTTCGTCAGCAGCTCAGAGAGTTGAAGAAGGACATTGAGGAGATCGCACCTCTTCCGCCTCGCCGGAAGAAACCCATTCAGACCCCCACAGTGAGGCCCAAGAGGATCTCCCGCAGCACACCACCCGCCGGACCGTCCAGTTCCTCGACCCCGCCCGTCTCCCACGAGCCCGAGATCGAGCCGTCCCCTGAGCTGCCATAGACGTAGTATGACGATTGATTGTTATTTCTATTTACTTGATTGTATTAGCATTCATGTCACAATATAAGGCATGAATGAGAAAATTAATAAATGTAACCGCAAGAACGGTATCCTTTTGAAATAAAATATAAAGAAGTTCACCAAAATAAATATGTGTACATATTGAAAATTCCAGGATGACCAACACCCAGGGATCAGATGCTCCTCAGAACGAAGGGGAAAGTGGCAACCTGCCACAATGGGGAGCCACCGGGCAGAGGCAAGCCCCGGTCGCCAACCATCCCACCTTGGCCGAAATGATGGCCACTCAAAATCAGTTGGTCTCGGCCCTCCTGCACCAGATGCAGCAGCAGCAGCAACAAATGCAAGAGCAGCAGGCTCACTTCTTTCGCCTCCACCAACAGCCCGAGCTGCCCCGACCCGCCACACCAGCTCCCGCTCCCGCAACTCAGCTCTCGGAGTTCCTCCGAGTCCGCCCACCGACTTTCTCAAGCACCACCAACCCCATGGAGGCTGGGGATTGGTTGCGGGCGATCGAGAAGAAGCTCGATCTCCTGACCTGCACTGAGCAGGAGAGGGTGGCCTTCGCCACCCACCAGCTTCATGGTCCCGCCGCTGAGTGGTGGGACAACCACCGCGAGACTCTGCCCGAGGGCCACGCCCCCACTTGGGCGGAGTTCTCGGCCGCTTTTCGTGCCGCCCACATCCCTGACGGCATCGTTGCTCAGAAGCAACAAGAGTTCAGAGATCTGCAGCAAGGGAGCAGATCTGTCACCGAGTATCTGCATGAATTTAACCGTCTGGCCCGGTACGCACCAGAGGAGGTCCGTACGGATGCGGCCAGACAGGCCAAGTTCCTTAGGGGACTGAAGGACGAGTTGTCTCTACAACTCATCTCAGGAGACTTCGCCAACTTCCAGAAGTTGGTGAACAAGGCTATCATGCAAGAGACCCAACCTGTTTTGTTTGAGCAGATCCGTGAAGCTCAGTTAGAGGACCCAGATATAGCTGCCATTAAGAAAAACATGAGACAAGGAAAAGCCCCCGGATTTTCAGAGGACGAGAGTGGCACCATATGGTTTGGAACTCGGATATGTGTGCCGGATAAACCTGAAATAAAGACTCTTATCCTAAGAGAAGCCCATGAGACATTGTACTCCATCCATCCCGGCAGTACCAAGATGTACCAAGATCTGAAGGTGTTGGACCGGAAACGGCGACCAGAGGGGGGGTGAATGGGAGCTTTTAAAATTTCGGGCTAAAAACTTAGCCTTCGGTTCTGTTCAGTCTCCTGCGGAACAGGCTTCGAACACAACCTTCGAAGGTCTGGTTCGGAGGTACTTCGACACCTTCGAACACAGGCTTCGGAGTGGCAAAGGTTCGAAGCCAAGAAGACTTCGCTCCACTTACAACCCTCGAAAATCTACTCTGCTAAGTCAGTGCAGGCTCCGCACCCGAGGTGCTTCGAGCAGGCTTCGCACTTCACCCTTCGCAAGAGTGGACAGCCCTCTGAGGACTTCGACCAAGTACTTGGCGACAGCAACGGGTGCTGGGCTTCGTACCCGAAGGTCTACACGCACACGCAAATGGACTACGCTAAGGGCTTCGACACAGGAAGCACTACGGGAAAAGATCAGGGCTTCGCTAGTAAGCTGCGAGGTCTTGCCTCGTGTTACACAGAGCGACAGCACACTGACAAAACACACCTCGCACGAAAAACAACCTTCGCCTCAACAGGCTTCGGTGCACAAAACTAGCGAAGTATGTAGATCGAGCTCAAGCAAAAAGCACAAGACAAACAGGGCTTCGCCGCTTGAACAAGGAACACTGAAAATGAACTCAGGATGTATTCAATCGAAGTGTGGCTACAGGAGCTCAACAGTAAATGCTCAAAGTGTTAAATGTTACCTACCGAGCCCCCATATTTATAGCCCATGGCTTCATCCTAAGGAAGTGACTACTTTACCCCTAGGGTTTACATCCATTTTGTCTCTACAGAACTAAGGGGTACAAAAGGTAGTCCACCTTTATTTTGGAGGCTTCTCTGTCAGCTGCAGAGGGGACAGTGTCAGCCTTTTTCAGAACAGACAGTGTCAGCCTTTACAGTGTTGACTTCTGGAACCTCCCTTCGCACCGGAGGGTGCGGTAGCTTCGGCGAGAAGCCTGCAGCCTGTTGGCCTTCGCTCCGCCGAAGAAGACCTTCGATACAGTGACGGTTTTAAGCCGAAGCCGTCAAAGCCCTTGGGCCTTCGCACCACCACCTTCGGAGTGGACCACCACGGCTTCGCAGCTACTCCGAGCTCAACCCCCGTCCGTCCGTGTACCGAAGCCATGCATGGCCGAAGCACCACAAGTCAACCTCACTCCGGAGCTAGCCTCGCTCCGAAGTCCTTCACACTCCGAAGCCCCACCTTCGGAGTACCACCCTTCGAAGTCCCTCCTTCGTCCAAGGCCTCCGCATGAAGCATTCCATGAGCACTTCGTCGCAGTGTCTCACTCCGAGCACACTCCTCGACGAGCCTCACCCGGACCATGCCTTCGATGCGCCTCGACTTCTGAGACCTTCGTCGGGTAACCTTCGAGTGTCTCCTTCCGGAGCACACTTCGAACACCTTGCCTCCGCAGAGGACTTGTTCCACCAACTCCGAAGTCACTCCATCCGGAGTACCTTCGAAGTGCCTCACCTCCGAGGACTTTGTCTCGGAGTACCTTCAGCCGGAGCCACGCTCCGCACTCTCTGCCTTCACCTGGCACGCCTCGACCCGAGGACCGACCCGGACCACCTTCGCTGCCACCGTGACGGAGCTCCCTGCTCCCTTGGCATCGAGCCACCCGCTTGACCCAAGTTCACCTGGCTCGAACCCTGTCCGTCGCCTCCGAAATCCCTGCGCACCACAGACAAGCAAACAAGTGTATCCAGTACTCCGGAGACCTCTCCGGGTTAGCAACCTCCGGCACACACTCCGGTGTACCGCCCAAAGTACCGAAGCCTTCGGTACGAACCCAGTCATCGCGTACTGTCGGACCCCTCCGACGAGGTACACTCCGCTGCGCAGCTGCAGCAAGCAAACACCGAACACCCTTTGGTGACACACCTCCGAACACCCTTCGGAGGACCACCTCCGAAGCCCCTTCGGAGGTACCCTTCGAACAGAGGGTAAATAATCCTGTCAATCACTCATCACAAACACCGAAACCACCCTTGGTTTCTCAATCTCCCCTTGATGAGTGCATTGACAACCACATTGAAGTTCAAGAAAATGTAAAAAAAATTTTCAGCACACAAGTGACCATAAAAACTCAAAAAGAGCCAAAGCATGTCACTTGATAAAAGAAATTTTTCTCCCCCTTTGTGAAAGAGTAAAAGCCCCTTCAGCAAAACTCCCTTTTGATAAAAACTCCCCCTGAGTTGAGCAAATTTTTCTCCCCCTTTATCAAAAATCTCTCCCCCTTTAGAAATTATGCCTTCTTGCGGCAGAGAACATAGAAAATCTCTCCCCCTTTGGCAATGCAAGCATCAAGGAGCAATCAAAAGATGCAAAGCTTCGAAATGAATAGAATTGCAAGGACATATAATGCAAAAATATGCCAAAATTAACACAAATGATCATGTGCTCAGCTCAATTTAACAATCTGTGAAACAAGATGATGGCATGTGATTTTGTCATTTTGAAGTAAAAGCATCACCACGTAATCAAAGCAGCTAGACATGAGAAGGCAAGGACTGCGCAAAGCTAACAAGTTCTACCCTAGACAGACAAGTCTTGTTCAAAAGGAGCTTTGAAAGCAATCTTGATGATCCATTAATTTGTTGTTCTGTTCTTAATGCCAGGGGTTATTTGTTTGTCCACCTTATACTTTCCAATCAAGCCAAGCCTAGGCAAGAAAGCCATCTGAAGCTTAAGGCGGTGATTTTGGCATACACTACACTATCCCAGTTCAGACCAATGTGCAATGGTAAGCGGTCTAGAATAGAGTAGTGCGACAAACAAACCCTCCTGGATCTTTTCATTGAAAACAGTCAAATCATGGATTTTGATTTTGATTTTGAGGAGTTAATTATTTTGATGAGTATCCATGAATAAAGAACACATTTTTCAAGTTGCATATTTTAGCATCCAAGGAACAGTGTCTTGCTGTCAAGTAGATAAAAGATAGCTAAAAGCAGTCCAGTCTAAACAAGCTAGATGCAAGATTGTGCGGTGAGCAAGTTTTGATTTTAGAAAATAAAACAGCATGCACAACCAATGTTCCAGATATATTTCATAGAGCTGAGCTGTCATGATTTCTTTGAATTAAAAGCAGGCATATAGTAGCAAAAGATGTAAGTGCAATTCCACACATAATGAGCATATGCAAGACAATTAAAACAGCTCCCCCTCACAAAATGCCGTAGGGATGACAAATACCAAGTTCCCCACGCAAGTAAGCAAACCGAGAAGCATCGAGGGGTTTTGTAAAAATATCGGCAAGCTGGTGTTGGGTATCAACATATTGAAGTTCAATATCACCCTTCTCATTGTGATCTCTGAGAAAATGATACCGTACATCAATGTGTTTGGTTCTGGAGTGCTGAACCGGGTTGTTTGCAATACAAATAGCACTAGTGTTATCACAGAAAAGTGGAACACTCTTATAATCTAACCCGAAATCCCGCAAAGTGGAAACCATCCACAAAATCTGAGAGCAACAGCTAGCTGCAGCAACATATTCGGCCTCGGCCGTCGATTGTGCAACACTAGACTGTTTGCGGGAAGACCAGCAAACCAGAGACGTACCCAGAAAATGACAAGTACCAGAGGTACTCTTCCTATCAATTCTACACCCAGCAAAATCCGCATCTGAATAACCTCTAAGACATAAAGATGAAGACGATGAATACCATATGCCAAATTCAAGGGTGTGTTTGAGATACCTTAGAATGCGCTTAACCGCTTGGCGGTGCGAAGCTCGTGGTGAAGCCTGAAAACGAGCGCACAGACATACTGCGAAGTGTATGTCCGGCCTCGTGGCAGTTAAGTAGAGGAGGGAGCCGATCATGCTCCGAAACTCCTTCTGATCTACGGCTTCTCCATCTTCGTCAGGGTCCAATGCTACAGATGTAGCCATTGGAGTGGCGAGGGGCTTCGCATCGGACATGTCGAACTTCTTGAGCAGGTCCTTGGTGTACTTTGTCTGGTGGACAAAAGTACCTTGTTTGCTTTGCTTGATTTGCAAACCAAGGAAAAAGGTGAGTTCACCCATCATCGACATTTCAAATTCCCTGCTCATGGTATCTGCAAACTCGGCAACTAAAGCATGAGAAGAGCCACCAAAGATGATATCATCCACATAAATCTGAACTAGGAGGAAATCTTTGCCATGCTTGAGAGTAAACAATGTTTTATCAACAGAGCCCATCACGTACCCTCGCTCAAGCAGAAAAGACTTAAGTCTATCATACCACGCCCGAGGGGCCTGCTTGAGTCCATAAAGAGCCTTATGAAGTTTAAGGACTTTATGTGGGTACTTGGGGTTTTCAAAACCAGGGGGTTGTTTTACATAAACATCTTCACCTATGAAGCCATTAAGAAAAGCACTTTTGACATCCATTTGATAGAGTTTGAATCCCCGGGATGTCGCAAAGGCAAGCAAAATCCTAATGGCCTCAAGGCGAGCGACAGGTGCAAAAGTTTCAGTAAAATCAATCCCTTCTAGTTGAGAAAAGCCCTGAGCTACAAGTCTAGCCTTATTTCTAACAATTGTTCCATCCTCCCCTTGTTTATTTTTAAAAATCCATTTTGTTCCAATGAAATGAACATTTGGTGGAGGATCAACTAAAGTCCAGACTTGATTTCTTTCAAAATTCTCAAGTTCCTCATGCATGGCATTGATCCAACTAGAATCAGAAAGTGCATGACTAACATCTAAGGGCTCGAAAGAAGCAACAAAAGCAGCATTAGTAAAATGAGCGTGAGAACGTGTTACCCTTTGATCAAGCTCACCAATGATCTGCTCGGGAGGGTGCATCCTTTGAACATGATGTGGAGCCTCGCGGCGGGATGCAGTCTCCCCCTCAACTTGTGCGTTGGTGTGGTCCAAGATGACCGATGTTGAGGTAGTCGCTTCGGGACCTCGTGCCGAAGTAGTTGAAGCGGGGTCAGCTTCGGGGGTTGATGTCGAGGGTAGTAGGGGATCATCCTCGAAATCTTCGGGATCTTCGTCTTCGAATAAGGTCTGTTCCATGTCGTGTTCATTTGCCTGTTCAAAAGCAGAACTAACAGAGGGGGTTGATTCATCAAAAGTCACATCACATGACTCGATGACAGTGTTAGTTTCCAAGTTATAAACACGATAGGAATGACCATGAGTTGTATAGCCCAAAAAGATCCCGTCAGAAGATCGCGACTCAAATTTATCCAAGTTACCATGTTTTAGGATAAAGCAGCGACAGCCAAAAACTCGAAGATGAGTAACCTTGGGCTGTCTCCCAAAACGCAGCTCATAAGATGTCAAGTTTAAAATTGAGCGCAAGAAAATTCGGTTTGAGATGTAGCAAGCAGTGTTCATGGCCTCAGCCCAGAATTTTCTAGGAGTCCTATGCTCATCAAGCATCGTCCTAGCCATCTCAACCAAAGTGCGGTTCTTCCTCTCAACAACACCGTTCTGTTGAGGAACCCGCGGAGCAGAGAATTGATGTTCTATGCCATGCTCCATGCAAAAGTCAACAAAGAGACTATTTTTGAACTCGGTGCCATTATCGCTTCGAATGAATTTTAATGCACCAGGGAGTTCAGTGAAAAGTCTCAAAGCCAAGCTCCGAAAGTGTGAAAACACTTCATCCTTGCTGGCAAGAAAGAAGACCCAAGAGTAGCGAGAGAAATCGTCGACAATAACAAGTACATACCACTTGCCGCCTAAAGAACTAACCCGAGAAGGACCTACAGTGTCCATATGGAGAAGTTCTCCGGGCTGTTCAGTCATCACTGTGGTGACTGGCGAATGCGAAGCGGCAATCATTTTTCCATGTCGACAAGGAGCGCAAACTAAATTCTTCTCAAACTTGAGCTTGGGCAATCCTCGGATCAAACCTAGGGCGCTCAGACGAGCGAGCAACTCAAAGCTCATATGCCCTAGTCTCCTATGCCACTTCCAAAGCTCAGAAGTCGAATGTGCAACAAGGCAATGAGAAGAACCAGATGACTCTGAAAAATCAGCTCCAAAAACTCTCCCAACTCTAAAGATCTTACACACAACAACGCCATCAGAGTTGAGCACTTGCGAAGTATCGCGATGAAATCGCACTTCGAAGCCCTCATCAAGCAACTGAGATACAGACAGCAAATTGTATCCCAGATTCTCAACCAAAGCAACATCTTTGAGAGTGAAGTTCGTGTTAATCCTTACCACACCTTTACCTTTCACTCTACTCCTTCGATTGTTTCCGAAGGTGATATGTTCCCTTTGCTTGGTTGTTGTGAGGCTGGAGAACCAGTTTGCATCTCCGGTCATGTGGCGCGAACAACCGGAGTCCATGATCCACGTGCCCTCCAAGCCTCGACCTGTCGCCTACACATGATAAGAACGCCTCGATCGCTCAGTGCTGGGGTGAGTAAAATAATGACGAGGCATCCAGCACTGAGTGACACGAGTAGTAGGCACAGTAAAAGTAGACGGTCTACGCACATAAAAATCAGAATGATGCAAAGTGCGAGGTCTACCTACATGCAAAGAACGCAAAGCATGTCGAGGTCTCCTACTCTGACGAGGTACAAATCTGCTACCCCGAGGTCTACCACCATATGGAGCATGGTGAACACCTAGAGGAGCAAAACCTCTCCGAGAAGCACGAGGAGCCTCAAAAACAGGACGAGAGTAATACTCAGACTCATGCATACCTAAAGATGGGTAACGCATGTCCTGATAGCTCATCGCCTGTGCACGTCGCTCATCCTTGATGCGACGGAAACAGAAACCAATCAAATGACCCGCCCGCTGACAATAAGAACAATGAAACACTCTCCTGGGGGCACTCTCATGGGTCACAGGAGCAACTCTCACAGGCTCCTTGGGTTTCTTCTGAGTGGTTTTCTTGGGAGGATTTTTCTTGGCAGGAGGAGTGGTTTTCTTTGGTGGATGGGTAGGCTTTTTGGCTGAAGGGGTGTCCAACAGAGCTCTCTCTTTCTCTAGGGTGGTGGGAGAGGTGAAAACAGTTTTGGTCTTACTGTCTGAAGCTATCCTCTCAAAACCCAAACCTAGAGCTACCCCGGCTCTATCAGCACACAACTTGGTCTTGGCCAAGAGCAAATCCATCCTACCCTTCCCTTCAGTGCATTTATTCACCACAGAAAGAAGGTATTCATTTTCAGACATTAGGTTCTCAGCTCGCTCTCTAGCAGTGCCTAGCTGGTCCTTAAGGGTGATGCAAGTGTCACAAACAGGTTGCACATCCTTAGAACTACCGGCCCTCTCCAATCTAGCCTCTAGATCATGAACATGCTTATCACGTAAATTAATGCTATCGCGCAATAAGGAGCAGTTCATGCAATCAATAATTCATGAGGTCTAGAATCCACCTCCAAAAGCTGCTTCTGTGCAGTCTCAAGCTCAGAGAGAGTTTGAGCATGTACAGAGCGCAACTGAGCAAGCTCACTCATGACAACAGAACATGATTCACATTCAGCATCATCAAACTTAGACTTAAGCATGGCATATTCAGTAGAAACATTTTCTAGCCTAAGTCTAAGGTCTTTTCTTTCTCTAGCGGCTTGCACAAGCAATCTATCCTGACCTAGCACTACTTCATTCAGCTCATCTAATTTAATTAGTAGCTGGTCAGATGATAGGTTTACCTCAGATGAGTCAAGCTCATCGCCGCTGTGATCGCTGTCGGCCATGAAGCAAAGGCCGGTGAAATCACGTCCCTTCTTGTCCTTCTTATCCTCCTTTCTTGGGGACTCCTCCTCCTCAGAGCTCGACTCCTCAGTTGAGGATGTGTCGATGTCGCTGAGAGCAGCAACAAAAGCTCTGGAAGCGGCCTTGGCTACTTTCTTAGCCATCTTGCCGCGCTTGCCCTTCACAAAGGGCTTCCTCTCCTTTTTGTGGAATTTGGGGCGGTCACTCTCATCTCTCTTTTTGACCTTGGGGCAATTGGCCTTGATGTGAGAAGTGTCGCCACATTCATAGCAGCCACTAAAACCACTTCTCCGCTGATCCCGTCTCTCATGATGAAAGCGGGTGAACCTCCGGGCAATGAGAGCAAGCTCGTCATCTGCTAGAGTATCCACCTGCTCCTTTGTGACGGAGACCAGGGAGGACAAAGCAAAACCATCTGCAAGAACACAAGTGCCTGATGTGCTTGGTTCTGCAGTGGTGCCACGGCTAGTGCTAGAAACCAATGCCAATGGCTGTGGCAAAGAGCTTC
The DNA here is from genome assembly GCA_019279435.1 of Zizania palustris. Lineage (NCBI taxonomy): Eukaryota > Viridiplantae > Streptophyta > Magnoliopsida > Poales > Poaceae > Zizania > Zizania palustris. The sequence goes on along the minus strand of JAAALK010000283.1, from coordinate 106,211,462 downwards.
TGTGCACCGCAAGAGATGCCTTGGCAATCTCTGTGGACTTCAGCTTGCTAAAGAGTTCATCACAGGTTAGAGTGTCATAGCCTGTGGACTCCTCAATGCTGGATATCTTCACCTCCCATATGCTACGGTCAAGAGCATAGAGAAGCTTGATAGCCCTATCATGATCACTGTAAGCAAGCGTCCCGTTGGATCGCAAGTTACTCACTATAGCATCAAAGCGCGAAAACATGGCATCTATAGATTCACCAGGTGCCTGCACAAACAGCTGATACTGTTGGTTGTAGGTGCTTTGGCGCCTGGCCTTAATCTGAGTAGAGCCCTCATGATAAATAGTGAGCGTTGTCCAAATTTCCCTAGCAGTCCTAAGGTGCTGCACCCTATCAAACTCACTCCGACTCAAACCAATGAACAGTATGTTCCTTGCCTTCGAGTTGGCAATATACTGATCTTTTTCAGTTTGAGTGGTGCGGGTATCAGGGATGGAGTATTGTGAGTCCACAATCTCCCAAATTGCATTTCCTTGGCTTAACAAGTAAGCCTCCATGCGCACCTTCCAGTATGCAAAATCTGTCCCATCGAACAGAGGAATTTTACTGCCTCTATCCATGTCGCCAACAGATCACAAAACCGGTTAAGGTCAACTGGTGATCTTAACCCGCTCTGATACCAATTGTTGGACCGGAAACGGCGACCAGAGGGGGGGTGAATGGGAGCTTTTAAAATTTCGGGCTAAAAACTTAGCCTTCGGTTCTGTTCAGTCTCCTGCGGAACAGGCTTCGAACACAACCTTCGAAGGTCTGGTTCGGAGGTACTTCGACACCTTCGAACACAGGCTTCGGAGTGGCAAAGGTTCGAAGCCAAGAAGACTTCGCTCCACTTACAACCCTCGAAAATCTACTCTGCTAAGTCAGTGCAGGCTCCGCACCCGAGGTGCTTCGAGCAGGCTTCGCACTTCACCCTTCGCAAGAGTGGACAGCCCTCTGAGGACTTCGACCAAGTACTTGGCGACAGCAACGGGTGCTGGGCTTCGTACCCGAAGGTCTACACGCACACGCAAATGGACTACGCTAAGGGCTTCGACACAGGAAGCACTACGGGAAAAGATCAGGGCTTCGCTAGTAAGCTGCGAGGTCTTGCCTCGTGTTACACAGAGCGACAGCACACTGACAAAACACACCTCGCACGAAAAACAACCTTCGCCTCAACAGGCTTCGGTGCACAAAACTAGCGAAGTATGTAGATCGAGCTCAAGCAAAAAGCACAAGACAAACAGGGCTTCGCCGCTTGAACAAGGAACACTGAAAATGAACTCAGGATGTATTCAATCGAAGTGTGGCTACAGGAGCTCAACAGTAAATGCTCAAAGTGTTAAATGTTACCTACCGAGCCCCCATATTTATAGCCCATGGCTTCATCCTAAGGAAGTGACTACTTTACCCCTAGGGTTTACATCCATTTTGTCTCTACAGAACTAAGGGGTACAAAAGGTAGTCCACCTTTATTTTGGAGGCTTCTCTGTCAGCTGCAGAGGGGACAGTGTCAGCCTTTTTCAGAACAGACAGTGTCAGCCTTTACAGTGTTGACTTCTGGAACCTCCCTTCGCACGCGAGGGTGCGGTAGCTTCGGCGAGAAGCCTGCAGCCTGTTGGCCTTCGCTCCGCCGAAGAAGACCTTCGATACAGTGACGGTTTTAAGCCGAAGCCGTCAAAGCCCTTGGGCCTTCGCACCACCACCTTCGGAGTGGACCACCACGGCTTCGCAGCTACTCCGAGCTCAACCCCGTCCGTCCGTGTACCGAAGCCATGCATGGCCGAAGCACCACAAGTCAACCTCACTCCGGAGCTAGCCTCGCTCCGAAGTCCTTCACACTCCGAAGCCCCACCTTCGGAGTACCACCCTTCGAAGTCCCTCCTTCGTCCAAGGCCTCCGCATGAAGCATTCCATGAGCACTTCGTCGCAGTGTCTCACTCCGAGCACACTCCTCGACGAGCCTCACCCGGACCATGCCTTCGATGCGCCTCGACTTCTGAGACCTTCGTCGGGTAACCTTCGAGTGTCTCCTTCCGGAGCACACTTCGAACACCTTGCCTCCGCAGAGGACTTGTTCCACCAACTCCGAAGTCACTCCATCCGGAGTACCTTCGAAGTGCCTCACCTCCGAGGACTTTGTCTCGGAGTACCTTCAGCCGGAGCCACGCTCCGCACTCTCTGCCTTCACCTGGCACGCCTCGACCCGAGGACCGACCCGGACCACCTTCGCTGCCACCGTGACGGAGCTCCCTGCTCCCTTGGCATCGAGCCACCCGCTTGACCCAAGTTCACCTGGCTCGAACCCTGTCCGTCGCCTCCGAAATCCCTGCGCACCACAGACAAGCAAACAAGTGTATCCAGTACTCCGGAGACCTCTCCGGGTTAGCAACCTCCGGCACACACTCCGGTGTACCGCCCAAAGTACCGAAGCCTTCGGTACGAACCCAGTCATCGCGTACTGTCGGACCCCTCCGACGAGGTACACTCCGCTGCGCAGCTGCAGCAAGCAAACACCGAACACCCTTTGGTGACACACCTCCGAACACCCTTCGGAGGACCACCTCCGAAGCCCCTTCGGAGGTACCCTTCGAACAGAGGGTAAATAATCCTGTCAATCACTCATCACAAACACCGAAACCACCCTTGGTTTCTCAGAAGGAACGTTATTGGTGGGTTAGCATGAAAAGAGAGATTGCCCAGTTTGTCGCCGAATGTGACACCTGCAGAAGAGTAAAAGCTGAACATCAGAGACCTGCAGGTTTGCTACAACCACTTAAAGTGCCAGAATGGAAGTGGGAAGAGATCGGTATGGATTTTATCACCGGTTTACCAAAGACCCAACTGGGGTATGATTCTATATGGGTGATCATTGATCGGCTTACAAAAGTAGCTCATTTCATAGCCGTCAAGACGACCTTTAGTGGCCCTAAGCTAGCAGAACTATATATGGCCCGGATAGTATGTCTTCATGGAGTACCCAAGAAGATAGTGTCTGACCGAGGAAGTCAGTTTACCTCTCGCTTTTGGAAGAACCTCCAAGAGGAGATGGGCACGAGATTGAATTTCAGTACCGCCTACCATCCTCAGACAGATGGGCAAACAGAAAGGGTAAATCAGATACTAGAGGATATGCTTCGAGCATGTGTTTTGGATTTTGGAGCCACTTGGGACAAGAGCTTGCCATATGCAGAATTTTCATACAACAATAGTTATCAAGCCAGTCTTCAGATGTCTCCTTTTGAGGCCCTATATGGACGTAAGTGCAGAACGCCTCTCCTTTGGGACCAAACGGGTGAATCCCAAGTATTCGGAACCGACATTCTTCGTGAAGCTGAAGAGAAGGTACGGATCATCAGAGACCGACTCAAGACAGCCCAATCACGACAGAAGAGCTACGCCGACAATCGCCGTCGAGACCTAGCCTTTGAAGAAGGAGATCATGTCTACCTTCGGGTTACACCTCTCCGTGGAACTCAACGGTTTAACATGAGAGGAAAGTTGGCCCCTCGATATGTTGGACCATTTCCCGTTATTCGACGCCAAGGCGAAGTTGCATATCAGTTGGAATTACCACCCTCATTGGCTGGAGTGCATGACGTGTTTCATGTTTCCCAACTCAAGAAGTGTCTCCGTGTCCCCACGGAGCAAGTGGATCTTCAGCAGTTGGATGTTCAAGAGGATCTGACCTATGTGGAAAAGCCGGTCAGGATATTGGAAGTCAAAGAAAGAACCACCAGGAGCCGAGTAATCCGCTTCTGCAAAGTGCAGTGGAGCAATCATCCGGTAGAAGAAGCTACTTGGGAAAAGGAAGATGAACTCAAGGCACAGCATCCTGAGCTATTCGAGGATTGATCCGAATCTCGAGGACGAGATTCTCTGTAAGGGGGATAGGATTGTAACACCCCAGAAATTAAAAAGGAATAAAATAAAAAGAAAATAATATTTAAATCATTTTTGGATTTATTATTAAAGAAGAAATCACAAAAGAGCCCAAATAAAACCAAACAGGGAGAAATACTCAAAATTTGGACCTGAAAATTTTATGAGATAAACTAGAGATCAAGATGTAATTTTAGAAATTTTTACAAATTTTTATCAACAGTGATTCAACCCTTAATCAAATATTTGATTTTCTGGAATTATTTTAAATCAGAAATCAATTTTTAATCCTATTGGGCCGAAACCCTGAAACTCCCTCCAGCGGCCTTTTTGGCCCAGCCCATTACCACCTACCCACTGACAGGAGGGGCCCGCCTGTCGGCGCTCGCCTCCCCTCTCTCCTCCCGCCCGCGCCCCGCCTGACCCCACGCGTCAGCCACCTTGCACCCTCTGACCACTCGGCCCCGCCTGTCTGCCCTTTCCTTTTTTGTTCGCTCACTGACAGGTGGAGCCCACCTGTCAGATCCATCGTCTCCGATGGAAGGGGATCGCTCCCCTTTCCTTCCCCGGCGATCCCCTTCTGCTTCCACGCCGCCGGCCACCGGATCGCCTCGGATCTCCCTCCGATCACCTTCTCTGGTCGCCACCGCTCCCCTTCCATCTATAGCCGACACGTTTTCACGCTTAAGGAAGCTAACCGAGCCAAAGGAAAGCCTCGCCGGAGTTAGGAATTAAACCTTCGGGTTTCCTTGGTTTTGCCTTCCATTCTCGCCGCCGGTGACCCCTATATAAGCCCCTCTGGCCTCCGCACTCAGTCCACACCGTAGCCACCCAAGCCGAGCGAGAACAGAGCGCCACCGCCTTCTGTTGGCATTTTGCTCTGCTTCGCCTCCGGCGAGCCCTCACCCTCGCCTCGGACCTCCTCCGTCCACGACGTCGCCACCTTCGTGATCACCTGAGCCCGCCCGTCCTCGGCCACGACTCCGTTGGTCGAGAGGACCGCCAGATCGCCTCGCCGCCGACGAACCCGAACGGTCCCTCCGCCCCTCTTCGACGCCGGTCGCCGTCCGCTCGCCGCCACCGCCCCCACCGGTACGACCAAGTTCCCCTCTCGTCACTGGTTCCATTTTTGGCCTTAGCGTCGACATCCTATCCACGTCGTCGCCGGAATCCTTCGCCGTTGGACCGCCGGAGCCGAGAACGAAGGGGGTAATCACCCCTTTTGCTCGTGCCGTGCCGGACGGGTCCCTGGCCGTCCGATCCAGATCGGAGGGCTAGGATTAAATCCCTTCGGGATCTAATCCAGGCCCTCGGATCCGGTCAAACCGGTATCGTTGAATCTCGGCCGTAGATCATGACTTAAAACGCTGAAGCAATCCCGTGCGTCCACGTATACCCCTTCGCCACGTTTTAATCTGGGCCGTTGAAACTCATTTAAAACCCCCGCCTCGCATCTGGCCGCTGGATCCTGATCCAACGGTCCAGATATGATCGGTCCACGCGCATAGTCACGGGTTCACGGTGAACCTGGTTCAGCGTGGACCAGAGACTGTTTTTAGTTTAAATAAAATCCAGAAAATTGATTTAAACTTTGAAAATTCATATCTTGCTCAATTTAACTCCAAATTTCACCATTCAAATTTTGTTAGAACCAGAATATTATTCTCTATACATTAATGCCATAAAAACAGTATGTTTCTGTTACCCAAAATATTATTAATAAATAAATGAATAAAAATCCTTAGGGTTTAAAATTAATAATACAGAAAATAAATTGGGAAAAATTCTAAAATATTAAACCTTACTGTTTTGAACAAAACTTGAAATAGTGAAAATATTACTTCACATAATAAAACTTACAAATGTGTATGTTTAATATTTGGTGAATTTTAGCTGTTTATTGAATGTATTGTTTATTTTCCGTATCGAGAAGACTACGAGTTCGTCGAGGAGCAGGAATTCTACCCCGAGGTTCCTCCATCCCCATTTGCTGAGTACATCTGTACTCACCCCGTTGACTTACACCATCAGAGCCAGTCTACTACGAGGAGGATGAAGGTCTGGAGTAGCGACCCAGTCAAGGCGAGACTGGAAGGAGGCGTTCATCTAGGACCCTTATTTTATTAGTTTCTCTTCACCTTTATTCACTTTTGTATTAATGCGGTCTACGAACCGTAATTGATTGCTCGTATTGTACGTGGTCGTGTGATGAACGTCTTGTTTTATTGATTTTCTATGGAATTTCAATAAAGTCCTGATTTATTAAATCGGGGCGCGACAGAGGGCTACACGACTGAGGGAGTCATTGAGTGATACGCAGATTATATAAGAGATGGAAAACCAATAGGTGTTCCCATGTTTCGGCACAATGGAAGACTCACCGGTAAAGGAACTAAAGGCAGGAAAATCATATGAGACAATAGCTACCAAATAGTAAGAGAATCACCTTACAATGTCATGCATCAGTTGGCGATTATGAGACCATATGTTGAACAACACCTGCAAGAGCTTCGTGAAAAGAATGAAGATCGCGATGAACAATGGATTATGAAAGAACACAAAATTTATTTCACATCATGGCTGAGGGATCTAAACCTTTCGATCGGAGAAACCGACGAAGAGATGATGATAAATAAATTGTCTTACGGTCCATTGAGCATGGTTAAAACATGGCAAGCGTATGACATCAATGGTTTCACATTCTATACCAAAGCAAAGGATCAAAAGAGTCAGCGCCAAAATAGTGGTGTCAAAGGAGAAGCAGAAGATAGCACTGGACAAAAGAATGCTTACTATGGATACATCGAAGAAATATGGGAACTTAACTACGGGAACTCTATAGAAATCCCTGTATTCAAGTGTCAGTGGGCCAGACATCCAGAAGCTGTGGAGGTGGATGATTACGGGTTTACGATAGTTGACCTTAATAAGGTTGGTTATAAAGATAACCCATGGATACTCGCTCAATCCGTGGCACAAGTATTTTACATACTTGATTCTAAAGATGAGAAGAAATACATCGTTGCTCCAGGAAAACAAAGAATTGTTGGATTTGTTGGAGTCGAGGACGAAGAAAAATACAATCAGTTTGATCAGGTGTCATTCTTTGTTGACATAGCAAGGATCAATGTGGTTGAAGCAAAACTATCATTTGACAATGTGATTCCTTATTTACGTACTGATGGCGATGGAAAATTAGTGCAAGGCTAGATCATTTAGGTTTATCTTAAGAGATTGTGCGTATTTGTAAAATCAATTATGCCATTTGGTAGTGTCATTTATTTTTAAGATATTGGTAATATATGTTTTTAATTTTTTATGTCATTAATATGTCATTATGTTATTATTTAATTATTGGTAATATACGTCTAATCTAATCAAAAAATTCCTTAAGAAAAACAATAATAAAAATCAAGTTGAAAATATATATTTAAACCTTTTATTTACTTATTGGTAATATATGATTTTACTAAATAAAAATACTCCTCAAAGTTAGCTGTGGCGGGCACGTGTTTAATCAGTTGCGGGCAAGCTGACATCACCTGCCCACCACTACTATTCCTCTTAGCAGTGGCGGTTGGGCGACGTCAGCGGCCCACCACAACTAAATCGAACATCAGCGGCGGGCGGCTTAGCAATGGCGGGCTGGTGACGTCACCGCCCGCCACTACTAAGAGAAATAGTAGTGGCGGGCAAGATGACGTCATCTTGCCCGCCACTGCTAATACACCTATATATAGTTTTTCCGCTCCCGCTCCAAAAACCTAATTTCATTTGGAAACTAAACTCCCGCACCGCCAAACTCCGCCCGTCGCCGCCGTCCCGGAACACGTTGCCGCCGCCCCTAGAGTCCGTCGTCGCCCCTGGAGCACGCGGCCACCGTCTCGGAGCCCATCACTACCTTGGAGCCCATCGCCGCCCCGAGCCCATCACTGTCCCAGAGCCCATCGCCTCTGTCCCCGGTGTTACCTCCGTCGTGTTCATCGCTTAGGGTTTGGTATGTTCCCCTTCTGTGATGTGTCCGGTATAGTTTGGACTAGATGAGGTTATGGGATGGTGGTGGATGCTTGTTAAATTTACTATGGATGCATCCAACCAAGTGTAAGTATAAAGGCTTTGATAAATTCATTTTGTATGAATTTGCAAGTATTATAAGTGTAAAGGCTTCGATGGATTCATTTTGTATAGAATGCTCTCAGTATTATTTTTACTTGCTTGGTGATGCATAGAATTGTATGATGCTCATTGTTGCTTCTCCATTATGTGCTAATTAGATAGCTATTTGCAAGTTATTAACATCTGTAATGAATACAGACAACAGATGAACCTATTAGGTAGACTCCAGTGAATTTATTTGTAGATGCAAGTATAAGTATTAAGGCTGTTGGACCGAAAACGGCGACCAGAGGGGGGGTGAATGGGAGCTTTTAAAACTTCAGGCTAAAAATAGCCTTCTGTTTTAATTCAGTTTACTACGGAACAGGCTTCGAACACAACCTTCGAAGTTCTGGTTCGGAGGTATTTTACAGCTCCGAAAACAGGTTTCGCAAGGAGCAAAAGTTCGAGGCCAAGAAGACTTCTCGCCACCCACAACCCCGAAAAATCAACTCTGCTAAGTCAGTGCAGGCTCCGCACACAGGGTGCTTCGAGCAGGCTTCGCACTTCACCCTTCACAAGAGTGGACTACCCTCTGAGGACTTCGACAAAATACTTAGCGACATCAACTGGTGCTGGGCTTCGTACTATGAAGGTCTAAACGCACACTTTACGGACTTCGCTAAGGGCTTCAACACGGGAAGAAAAAATGGGCTTCGATCAGTGCTTCGCTAGTAATCAGCGTGGTCTAGCCTCCAGTTACACAGAACGAACGCACACTGAAAAACACACTTCGCACAAACACACTTCGCCCAAACAGGCTTCGGTGCACTACAAGAAGTCAATGCAGGCAGCGAGGTGTGCTAACAAGCTCAAGCATAAAATGAACACAGAAGCAGGGCTTCGCCGCTTGAACAAGGAACACAATAAATGAACTCACAGGATGAATACAAAGTGTGGTGGCTAGCACAGGAGTTCTACAATGAATGCTCAAAGTGTTAAATGTGACCTACCAGCCCCCACTATTTATAGCCACTATTCACCCATGTGAATTGACTACTTTACCCCTAGGGTTTACATTGGTTTTGTCTCATCAGAACTGAGGGGTACAAAAGGTAGTCAACTTTATTTGGAGGCTTCTCTGTTAGCTTCGCAGAGGGGACAGTGTCAGCTTTTTGTAGAGCAGACACTGTCAGCCTTTACAGTCTTTGACCCTTCTGAAGCCCCCCCTTCGCACGCGAGGGGTGCGGTAGCTTCGGTGAGAAGCCTTGAGCCTGACGGCCTCTGCTTCACCGAAGTCTGCCTTCGATACATTGACGGTTTTGAGCCGAAGCCGTCAAAGCCCTTGGGCCCTTCGCACCAACACCTTCGGAGTGGACCACCACGTCTTCGCAGCTTCTCCCAGCTCGAACTCCGTCAGTCCATGTACCTAAGCCATGCAGGCCGAAGTACCTCAAGTCAACCTCACTCCGGAGCTAGCCTCGCTTCGAAGCCTGCGTCACTCCGAAGCCCCACCTTCGGAGTACCACCCTTCGAAGTCCCTCCTTCGTCCAAGGCCTCCGCATGAAGCATTCTATGAGCACTTCGTCGCAGTGTCTCTCCCCGAGCACACTCCTCGACGAGCCTCACCCGGACCATGCCTTCGATGCACCTCGACTTCTGAGACCTTCGTCGGGTAACCTTCGAGTGTCTCCCTACGGAGCACACCTCGAACACCTTGCCTCTGCTGAGGACTTGATCCACCATACTCCGAAGTCACTCCATTCGGAGTACCCTTCGAAGTGCCTCACCTCCGAGGACTTTGTATCGGAGTACCTTCACCCGGAGTCACACTCCGCACTTACTGCCTTCTCCTGGTGCACCACGACCCGAGGTCCGACCTTGACCCCTTCATAGCCTTCGTGACGGAGCTCCCTGCTCCCCTGGCATCAAGCCTCCCGCTTGACCCAGGTTCACTTGCTACGACCCGTCTGTCGCCTCCGAAGTCCCCTGCGCACCACAGACAAGCAGACAAGTGTATCCAGTACTCCGGAGACCTCTCCGGGTAACAACCCTCGGCACACACTCCGGTGTACCGCCCATCATCGTGTACTGTCGGACCCCTCCGACAGGCACACTCCGCTGCAACAGCTGCAGCAACCAAAGCCACCGAACCCTTCGGTGAAACAGCCTCCGAACCCGAACCCCTTCAGAGGTACCCCTTCGAATCAGAGGTTAAACTCTGTCAATCACTCATCACAGACTCCAAAACCAACCCTTGGTTTCTCAATCTCCCCCTCGATGAGTGCATTGACAACCAAATTCAAGTTCAAGAAAATTTGAAAAATTTCAGCACACAAGTGACCATAAAAACTCAGAACCGAGCCAAATCATGTCACTTGACAAAAGAATTTTCCTCCCCCTTTTCAAAAGAGTAAAAGCCCCTTCGGCAAATCTCCCCTTGCAAGATAAAAGCTCAATAAAAACTCCCCCTGAGTTAATTTATCCCCTTGCTGCAGAGAACCCAAGAGTTTAATTTATCCCCTTGTTGTAGAGAACCCAAGAGTTTCTCCCCCTTTGGCAATGCAAGCATCAAGGAGCATGTACAAGATGCATAGCTTCGAAATGGGCAGAATGGCAAAGACATATAAAGCAAAAATATGCCAATATTAATACCAATTATCATGTGCTCAGCTCAATTTAACATTCTCTAAAAACATGATGACAACATGTGATTTTATCATTTTGAAATAAAAGCATCACCACTCAATCAAGGTAACTAGACAAGTAAAAGCAGGGACTACGCAAAGCTAGTCAATTTCTACTCTAGACAGACAAGTCCAGTTCAAGTGGAGCATTAAAAGCAAACTTGATAATCAATGAATTTTGTTGTTCTTTTTCATAATGCCAGGGGTTATTTGTTTATCCACCTTATGCTTTCCAATCAGGCCAAGCCTAGGCATGAAAGCCATCAGAAGCTTAAAGCAATGATTTTGGCATACACTACACTATCCCAATTCAGACCAATGTGCAATTTTAAGCAGTCTAGAATAGAGTAGTGCGACAAACAAACCCACCTGGATCTTTTTCGCTTGTATCATGCAAATCATGGATTTTTAAATATTTGATTAAGTGAACAAATTGGTTAACACTTGATGAATATCCATGAATACAATTTTTCAAGTTGCATTGTTTAGCATCCAAAGAAAAGGTGTCTTGCTATCAAACAGATAAAAGATAGCTAAAGCAGTCCTGCCTAAACATGTTAGATTCACGACTAAGCAGTGAGCGGATTTGATTTTGGAAAGAAAACCAATCATGCACATAATGGTTTAGATACATTAAATAGAGCTGAGCTGACATGATTTCATGAATTATAATCAGGCATATAAGTGCAAGAGATGTAAATGCAATTTCACACATGATGAGCGTATGCACGACAATTAAAAATAGCTCCCCCTCACAAAATGCCGTAAGGATGACAAATACCAAGTTCTCCACGCAAGTAGGCAAAACGAAAAGCATCGAGGGGTTTTGTGAAAATATCGGCTAGCTGGTGTTGGGTATCAACATATTGAAGTTCAATATCACCCTTCTCATTGTGATCTCTGAGAAAATGATATCGCACATCAATGTGTTTGGTTCTGGAGTGCTGAACCGGGTTGTTTGCAATACAAATAGCGCTAGTGTTATCACAGAAAAGTGGAACACTCTTATAATCTAACCCGAAATCCCGCAAAGTGGAAACCATCCACAAAATCTGAGAGCAACAGCTAGCTGCAGCAACATATTCGGCCTCAGCCGTTGATTGTGCAACACTAGACTGTTTGCGGGAAGACCAGCAAACCAAAGAAGTACCTAGAAAATGACAAGTACCAGAGGTACTTTTCCTATCAATCCTACACCCAGCAAAATCCGCATCTGAATAACCTCGAAGACACAAAGAGGAAGACGCTGAATACCATACGCCGAACTCGAGGGTATGTTTGAGATACATGAGAATGCATTTTACCGCTTGGCGGTGCGAAGCTCATGGTGAAGCCTGAAAACGAGCGCACAGACACACTGCGAAGTGTATGTCTGGCCTCGTAGCAGTCAAGTAGAGGAGGGAGCCGATCATGCTTCGAAACTCCTTCTGATCTATGGCTTCTCCATCTTCGTCAGGGTGCAATGCTACAAATGTAGCCATTGGAGTGGCGAGTGGCTTCGCATCAGCCATGTCGAACTTCTTGAGCAGGTCCTTGGTGTACTTTGTCTGGTGAACGAAAGTACCTTGTGTGCTTTGCTTGATTTGCAAACCAAGGAAAAAGGTAAGCTCGCCCATCATGGACATCTCGAATTCCCTGCTCATGGCATCTGCAAACTCGGCAACCAAAGCATGAGAAGAGCCACTAAAGATGATATCATCCACATAAATCTGAACTAGGAGGAAATCTTTGCCATGCTTGAGAGTGAACAGGGTTTTATCAACAGAGCCCATCAAATACCCCCGCTAAAGCAGAAAAGACTTAAGTCTGTCATACCATGCCCGAGGGGCCTGCTTGAGTCCATAAAGAGCCTTATGAAGTTTAAGGACTTTATGTGGGTACTTAGGGTTTTCAAAACCAGGGGGTTGTTTTACATAAACATCTTCTCCTATGAAACCATTAAGAAAAGCACTTTTGACATTCATTTGATAGAGTTTGAATCCCCGGAATGTCGCAAAGGCAAGCAAAATCCTAATGGCCTCAAGACGAGCAACAGGTGCAAAAGTTTCAGTAAAATCAATCCCTTCTAATTGAGAAAAACTCTGAGCTACAAGTCTAGCCTTGTTTCTAACTATAGTCCCATCCTCCCCTTGTTTGTTTTTGAAAATCCATTTTGTTCCAATGAAATGAACATTTGGTGGAGGATCAACTAATGACCAGACTTGGTTTCTCTCAAAATTTTCAAGTTCCTCATGCATGGCATTGATCCAACTAGAATCAGAAAGTGCATGACTAACATCTAAGGGCTCGAAAGAAGCAACAAAAGCGGAATCAATGAAATGAGCGTGAGAACGTGTTACTCTTTGATCAAGCTCACCAATGATCTGCTCGGGAGGGTGCATGCTTTGAACATGATGTGGAGCCTCGCGGCGGGATGCAGTCTCCCCCTCAACTTGAGCGTTGGAGTGGTCCAAGATGACCGATGTCGAGGTAGTTGCTTCGGGACCTTGAGCCGAAATGGTTGAAGTGGGGTCGGCTTCGGGGTTTGATGTCGAGGGTAGTAGGGGTTCATCCTGAAAATCGCCGGGATTTTCTTCGAAGATAGTCTGTTCCATGTCGTGTTCATTTGCCTGTTCAAATGCAAAACTAATAGAGGGGGTTGATTCATCAAAAGTCACATCACATGACTCGATGACAGTGTTAGTTTCCAAATTATAAACACGATAAGAATGACCATGTGTGGTGTAACCCAAAAAGATCTCTTTAGAAGAACGCGACTCAAATTTGTCCAAATGTTCACGTTTTAGGATAAAGCAACGACAACCAAAAACTCGAAGATGAGTAACCTTGGTCTATCTCCCAAAACGTAGTTCATAAGATGTCAAGTTTAAAATTGAGCGCAAGAATATTCGGTTTGAGATGTAACATGCAGTGTTCATGGCCTCAGCCCAGAATTTTCTAGGAGTCCTGTGCTCATCGAGCATCGTCCTAGCCATCTCAACCAAAGTGCGGTTCTTTCTCTCAACAACACCGTTCTGTTGAGGAACCCGCGGAGCAGAGAATTGATGTTCTATGCCATGCTCCATGCAAAAGTCAACAAAGAGACTGTTCTTGAACTCAGTGCCATTATCACTTCGAATGAATTTCAATGCACCAGTGAGTTTAGTGAAAAGTCTCAAAGCCAAGCTCCAAAAGTGTGAGAACACTTCATCCTTGCTGGCAAGAAAGAAGACCCAAGAGTATCGAGAGAAATCGTCGACAATAACTAGCACATACCACTTGCCGCCTAAAGAACTAACCCGAGAAGGACCTATAGTGTCCATGTGGAGAAGTTCTCCAGGTTGTCAGTCATCACTGTGGTGACTGGCGAGTGCGAAGCGGCAATCATTTTTCCATGTCGACAGGGAGCGCAAACTAAATTCTTCTCAAACTTGAGCTTGGGCAATCCTCGGATCAGACCTAGGGCGCTCAGACGAGCGAGCAACTCAAAGCTCATATGTCCTAGTCTCCTATGCCACTTCCAAAGCTCAGAAGTTGAATGTGCAACAAGACAATGAGAAGAACCAGATGACTCTGAAAAATCAGCTCCAAAAACTCTCCCAACTCTAAAGATCTTACAAACCACAACGCCATCAGAATTGAGTACTTGCGAAGTATCACGATGGAATCACACTTCGAAGCCCTCATCAAGCAACTGAGATACAGAAAGCAAATTGTATCCCAGGTTCTCAACCAAAGAACCATATTTGAGAGTGAAATTCGAGTTAATTCTTACCACACCTTTACCTTTCACTCTACTCCTTCGATTGTTCCCGAAGGTGATATGTTCTCTTTGCTTGGTTGTAGTGAGGCTGGAGAACCATGCTGCATCTCCGGTCATATGGCGCGAACAACCGGAGTCCATGATTCACGTGCCCTCCAAGCCTCGGTCTGTCGCCTACACATGATAAGAATATCTCGATCGCTCAGTGCTGGGGTGAGTGAAAAAATGACGAGGCATCCAACACTGAGTGACACGAGTAGTAGGCACAGTAAAAATAGACTGTCTACGCACATGATAATCAGAATGATGCAAAGTGCGAGGTCTACCTACATGTTGTGAGCTAACAGCATGACGAGGTCTCCTACTCTGATGAGGTACAAAGATACTCGCCTGGGGTCTACCACCACATGGAACATGGTGAACACCTCGAGGAGCAAAACCTCTCCGAGAAGCACGAGGAGTCTCAAACACAGGAGGATAGTAAGACTCAGGCTCATGCATACCTAAAGATGGGTAATGCATGTCCTGGTAGCTCATTACCTGAGAGCGTCGCTCATCTTTGATGCGACGAAAACAGAACCCAACCAAATGACCCACCCGCTGACAGTAGGAACAATAAAAAACTCTCCTAGGGGCACTCTCATGGGTCTTAGGAGCAACTCTCACAGGCTCCTTGGGCTTCTGCTGAGTGGTTTTCTTGGGAGGGATTTTCTTGGTAGGAGGAGTGGTTTTCTTTTGAGTTCGGGTAGGCTTTTTGGCTGATGGAGTGTCTAACAGATCTCTCTCTTTCTCTAGGGTAGTAGGTGAGGTAAAAACAGTTTTGTTCTCATTATCTGAAGGAATCCTCTCAAAACCCAAACCTAGAGCTAACCCTGCTCTGTCAGCACACATCTTGGTCTTGGCCAAGAGCAAATCCATCCTACCCTTTCCCTCAGTGCATTTGTTAACCACAGAAAGAAGATATTCATTTTCAGTCATGAAGTTTTCAGCTCGCTCTCTAACAGTGCCTAGCTGGTCCTTAAGGGTCATGCAAGTGTCACACACAGGTTGCACATCCTTAGAACTACCGGCCCTCTCCAATCTAGCCTCTAAATCATGAACATGCTTATCACGTAAATTAATGCTCTCACGTAATAAAGAACAGTTCATGCAATCAATTACATCATGAGGTGTAGAATCAACCACCAAAAGCTGCTTCTGTGCAGTCTCAAGCTCAGATAGAGTTTGAGCATGTACATAACGCAACTGAGCAAGCTCACCCATGACAACAGTACAAGATTCACATTCAACATCATTAACTTTAGACTTAAGCATGGCATACTCAGTAGAAACAAATTCTAGCCTCAGTCTAAGGTCTTTTCTTTCTCTAGCGGCTTGCACAAGTAATCTATCCTGACTAAGAACTACTTCATTCAGCTCATCTAGTTTAATTGAAAGCTGGTCATAGGATAGTGGTACCTCAGATGAGTCAAGCTCATCGCCGCTGTGATCGCTGTCGGCCATGAAGCAAAGGCCGGTGAAGTCTCGTCCCTTCTTGTCCTTCTTGTCCTCTTTCCTTGGGGACTCCTCCTCCTCAGAGCTCGACTCCTTAGTTGAGGAAGTGTCGATGTTGCTGAGAGCAGCAACAAATGGTCTGGAAGCGGCTTTGGCTACTCTCTTAGCCACCTTGCCGCGCTTGCCCTTCACAAAAGGCTTCCTCTCCTTTTTGTGGTATTTAGGGCGCTCACTCTCATCTTTCTTCTTGAGCTTAGGGCAATTAGCCTTGATGTGAGAAGTGTCGCCACACTCAAAACAACCACTAAAACCACTTCTCCTCTGATCTCGTCTCTCATGATGAAAACGGGTGAATGTTCTAGCAATGAGAGCAAGCTCATCATCATCCAGAGTGTCCACCTGCTCCTTTGTGACGGAGACCAGGGAGGACAAAGCAAAACCATCTGCAAGAACACAAGTGCTAGATGTGCTTGGTTCTGCAGTGGTGCCACTGCTGGTGCTGGAAACCAGTGCCAATGGCTGTGGCAAGGAGTTCCTATGCACTGCAAGAGATGCCTTGGCAATCTCTGTGGACTTCAGCTTGCTGAAGAGCTCATCAAAGGTCAATGTGTCATAACCTGCGGACTCCTCAATGCTGGATATCTTCACTTCTCATATGCTACGATCTAGAGCATAGAGAAGCTTGATAGCCCTATCATGATCATTGTAGGCAAGCGTCCCGTTGGACCGCAAGTTACTCACTATCGCATCAAAGCGAGAAAACATGGCATCTATAGATTCACCAGGTGCCTGCACAAATAGCTGATACTGTTGATTGTATGTGCTTTGGCGCCTGGCCTTGATCTGTGTAGAGCCCTCATGAAAAATAGTGAGAGTGGTCCAAATTTCCCTAGCAGTCCTAAGGTGCTGCACCCTATCAAACTCACTTCTACTCAAACCAATGAACAATATATTTCTTGCCTTGGAGTTGGCATTATACTGATCCTTCTCTGTTTGAGAGGTGCGAGTATCAGGGATGGAGTATTATGAGTCCACAATCTCCCAAATTGCATTTCCTTAGCTTAGCAAGTAAGCCTCCATGCGAACCTTCCAGTATGCAAAGTCAGTCCCATCGAACAGAGGAATTTTGCTAACTCTGTCCATGTCGCCAACAGATCACAAAACCGGTTAAGGTCAACTGGTGATTTTAACCCGCTCTGATACCAATTGTTGGAGCGGAAATGGCGACCAGAGGGGGGGTGAATGGGAGCTTTTAAAATTTCAGGCTAAAAATAGCCTTCTGTCTTAACTCAGTCTACTGCGGAACAGGCTTCGAACACAACCTTCGAAGTTCTGGTTCGGAGGTATTTGACGACTCCGAACACAGGCTTCGCAAGGAGAAAAAGTTCGAAGCCAAGAAGACTTCGCTCCACATATACCCGAAAAACCAACTCCGCTAAGTCAGTGCAGGCTCCGCACACAGGGTGCTTCTAGCAGGCTTCGCACTTCATTCTTCGCAAGAGTGGACTACCCTCTGAGGACTTCGACCAAGTACTTAGCGACAGCAACTGGTGCTGGGCTTCGTACACCGAAGGTCTAACTGCACACTAACAGACTTCGCTAGGGGCTTAGACACGAAAAGCAACACGGGCTTCGCTCAGGGCTTCGCTAGTAAGCAGCGAGGTCTAGCCTCTTGTTACACAGAGCGAACGCACACTGAAAAGCACACTTCGCACAAAACACACTTCGCCTAGACAGGCTTCGGCGCACTACAACTAGCGAGGTATGCAAACAAGCTCAAGCAGAAACTCAACACAGAAGCAGGGCTTCGTTGCTTGAACAAGGAACACAATAAATGAACTCAGGATGAATACAACGTGTGGTGGCTAGTACAGGAGCTCAACAATGAATGCTCAAAGTGTTAAATGTTACCTACCCAGCCCCCATATTTATAGCCACTATTCACCCAAGTGAATTGACTACTTTACCCCTAGGGTTTACATCGGTTTTCTCTCTACAGAACAGAGGGGTACAAAAGGTAGTCAACTTTATTCTGGAGGCTTCTCTGTCAGCTTTGCAGAGAGGACAGCGTCAGCTTTTTGCAGAGCAGACAATGTCAGCCTTTACAGTCTTGACTTTTCAGAAGCCCCCCTTCGCACGCGAGGGGTGCGGTAGCTTCGGTGAGAAGCTTTGAGCCTGACGGCCTTCGCTTCACCGAAGTTAGCCTCCGATACAGTGACGGTTTTGAGCCGAAGCCGTCAAAGCCCTTGGGCCTTCGCACCACCACCTTCGGAGTGGACCACCATGGCTTCGCAGCTTCTCCCAGCTCGAACTCCGTCAGTTCGTGTACCGAAGCCATGCATGGCCGAAGTACCATAAGTCCACCTCACTCCGGAGCTAGCCTCGCTCCGAAGCCCCACCTTCGGAGTTCCACCCTTCGAAGTCCCTCCTTCGTCCAAGGCCTCCGCATGAAGCATTCCATGAGCCCTTCATCGCAGTGTCTCTCCCCGAGCACACTCTTCGACGAGCCTCACCCGGACCATGCCTTCGATGCACCTCGACTTCTGAGACCTTCCTTGGGTAACCTTCGAGTGTCTCCCTCCGGAGCACACCTCGAACACCTTGCCTCTGCTGAGGACTTGATCCACCAAACTCCGAAGTCACTCCATCCGGAGTACCCTTCGAAGTGCCTCACCTCCGAGGACTTTGTCTCGGAGTACCTTCACCCGGAGCCACACTCCTCACTTACTGCCTTCTCCTGGTGCACCTCGACCCGATGTCCGACCTAGACCCCTTTCGCAGCCTTCGTGACGGAGCTCCCCGCTCCACTGGCATCAAGCCTCCCGCTTGACCTAGGTTCACCTGCTACGAACCGTCCGTCGCCTCCGAAGTCCCCTGCGCACCACAGACAAACAGACAAGTGTATCCAGTACTCCGAAGACCTCTTCGGGTTAGCAACCTTCAGCACACACTCCGGTGTACCGCCCAAAGTACCGAGACCTTCGGTACAAACCCAGTCATCGTGTACTGTCGGACCCCTCCGACAGGCACACTCCGCTGCAACACCTGCAGCAACCAAAGCAGCCTCCGAACACTTTCGGAGAAACAACCTCCGAAGTCCCCTTCGGAGAACCAACCTCCGAACCCCTTCGGAGGTACCCCTTCGAACCAGAGGTTAAACACAGTCAATCACTCATCACAGACTCCGAAACCATCCCTTGGTTTCTCAGTACTCCATACCTTGGACCCTAAGATCTGGGAGATCAAGGTTTCTTCTATTGTTGAGAGCGCGTCCTATGATACCTTGACCATCGCAGAGCTTTTTAGTAAGCTCAAGGCCTCATAGGTCGATATTCAGTTGAGATCAAATCTCACTGATTCTGGCTCGAAGACTCTGGCGCTTGCGACACCGTCGGCTGATCCTAATGCCATGAGTTGTACTGCCTTTTCCTTGATGTCTATCTCCGAGGAACAACTTGATACTCTAGGAGATGATGATCTGTGCCTGTTTAACAACCGGGTGCGACGTGTCTATGATAAGAGAATGTTTAAGAGACACGGTACAAAATCTGGGTGCTTTGAGTGTGGTGACTCAGGTCATTTCATTGCCGACTGCCCAAGCAGAAGAATCACAAGAAGGGAACTGGCGGCAACTCCTACAACTCCGACAAGTATGACAATTCCACAAAGGGCAAGCCCAAGACAAGATTTTTTCGAAAGGCTCTAAAGGATTACAGGCGTGAGAACAAGAAGCGAGACAAGACCTTTTTCGCCAAGATGGAGAAAACATACTCCAAGAGGTCCTCGTCCTCCTCCTCGTCTTCAAGTTCAAGTGATGAAGAGATCGTGATCAGGAAGGGGAAGGACAGGGACAATCCGGCGGGCCTTTGTTTCATGGGCTTCGGGGACAAGCCGAAGAGTCGCTCACGTCACAGCCAAAGACTCCACAAGAGTTTCTGCTCAATGGCTCTTGGGGAGAAGAAAGAGAAGGACTCCTCCGATGACTCCGACGACTACGATAATGAGAAGGCATCTTCTTATGAACAAGAAGTTGTTAATTTACTAGAACAGAACAGTCAGGAGTTGAAGTATAGGGAGAAACTGCTTAGAGGGGCTAAGAAGAGGATAAATGAGCTTGAGAGTGAGCTTGCCACAACAAATGGCAAGATTGAGAGTCTGTCTTCTTCTCCTTACTTGGGTGATAGTGGAGAGTGCCCTAACTATGAGGTGCTGGTGTGTGACCTGACGACTCTTAAGTCCAGGTACACAGAGAGAGTAGATGAGAGAGACTCATTGGCCACTGAGCTTGAAAGCGCTCAACAGGAGCTAAAAGATGCTCATGCCACTGTTGTCACACCTTGTGTAGACTGCCCATCTCATTTAGCTAGTATAGCTGAGCTGAGAGCCAAGAGTGATGAGCAATTGAGCGAGTTAGCTGGAGTGAGAGGTGAGTTGGAGCAGACTAAGCTAGAGCTTGAGACCTTGTCAGTTCCATCCACTATTTTTGAGAACTGCTTATCCATTAGAATGGAATTGATCAAGCTAAAAGCTGAGAAGTCTGTTGAAGTTGATAAAGAGTGTGAGATCTGTTTGTCTCAGGTGGAGGTGTTAGCTACTTTGAGAGAGGAGCTAGCTGATGTTTAGAACGAGAACTTTTACCTCCGTTCAATCCTGAGTTGGATCAGTGCTAAAGAGCCACAACTCAGCATGATGATCCAGTAGTTCAAGAGACAGGATGGGTTTGGGGTAGGTTACACCTATACCAAGACTGATTTTGAGAGCGTCGTTAGCTGAGCAGTGGAGTGGAGTAAGATGACTCCCGAACAGAGATATCCCAAGACTCACTCCACTGAGTCCTTTAAGGATAGTCAGCCCAAGGATGGAGTGATCCAAGAACAACCTAAAGCTCCACCTAAGAAGCAGATCTGGGTTCCAAAACCTAAAACACTTCACACTTCTCTTGATTCATTACCTGGACCCTCTCACACCAAAGATGATACATCAAACACCACCAAGCCTAAGAATCCTAAGCCACAACAACATCCCAAGAAGCCTACCTATCATTGTGAGTTTTGTCAGAGAGACGGGCATCTTGAGGAGTTTTGCTTCAGGAGGAAGCGGGTTGAGCGAGCAGAGAGAGCTCGAGGTGGGCAGGAGCAGTTCTACCAGCAGGGTGGTAGACAGAGAGTCCTCGATGTAGAGAGAGGCTAGAGGCCAGGCCACGTCGTGTAGGTGGTGGTAGTGGAGACGATTTTTATGATCGTACTCTGGAGGGTGGTTTCCGTTCCGGCAGAGTTTCGTATCATTCGGTATACGGTTTTGGATCTCATGACCGTGATTTTAGGTAGAACAGAGGACCGCGCTTTGATCCACGCTTTAGTCCAAACTCATATGATTCCTTTTGCTTTCCTACATACGCGCAGATGGCTCGACACTGGTTCAACACTTTTACTAAACTTAGCATTGGACCGTTTGGTCCCACTCATGATTATTGATCGTGTTTTGGGAGCTGTGTATCTTTTTAGGATATTTTGAGTCACCTTTTCATTGGTATCGGTTTTTCCTTCTTCTTTATTTATATTGAGTCTTTTTGTGTGTGCGTTCATATCATGCATAATCATCAATCACATTTTGAGCTTGCTTCTGTTATATGATTAATTTGCTTTACTTTCTCTAGCTACTATATGTTTTTGATTGCTTGTCGATGATCATGTTCTGGTTTAGTTCACATGATATATCTGATATTTGTCATATGCATGGCTTTTATACTTTAAAATTGAAAAATGATCACCATTGCTTCTGGT
This sequence comes from Zizania palustris, assembly GCA_019279435.1. Classification (NCBI taxonomy): domain Eukaryota; kingdom Viridiplantae; phylum Streptophyta; class Magnoliopsida; order Poales; family Poaceae; genus Zizania; species Zizania palustris. The sequence continues at coordinate 106,189,753 of JAAALK010000283.1, read as the reverse complement.
AACTAGCATGTGTAGGCTGAATGCTTTCGCTATCTTTTACATGCCTTGTAGCTAGATCCTTACTTAGATGTAGATATGCAACTTGGACATTTATATGCTTTAAATATGCAAAATGTGCTTTAAAAATGATAAAAATTCAGAAAAATGAAAAATTTACGCATTTTTATGATTATTAGAAAAGATCCAGGTGGGTTTGCTTTGTCGCATTGCATTGTTCTGGACTGCTTACCATAGCACTTTGGTATGAACTGGGACGGTGTAATGTATGCCAAGACCAATGTCTTAAGCTTTTGATGGTCCAGTTCTGGCCTAGGATTGACTTGGTCGGTTAGCATAAGGTTTGACACGCAAATAACCCCTGGCAGAAATGAAAAAATTAAAAAGGAAAAAGAATCAGTCTGAAAAATTTAAAAAGATGACAAGTTTGCTGAAGCACTTTGTTTTGGACAATGCTTATCTCGGTAGATATCAGTTAGCTTTTGCATCTCATGTTTTACCTTGCTTATCAACTAGAAAATGTGGTAATGCTTTTGTTTGCAAAAATCAAAAAATGTGTGCTAATGACTCTATTTAGATATCATATGTTGCACTGATCATGTTATGTATCTTAGACAATATATCTTTTGCTATACCTGTTAGATGTTGTAATTGCAGTTAATCATATCTAAGAAGCATGCTTTTCACACTCCCACATGCACCCCATTTGCATTCATGACATATTTTGAGGGGGAGCTGCATTTCAGGGGGAGTTTATTTCTATGTCTCTTTAAAGTGCATTTAGTCTCACTTGACGAGTCCAATTGTCAACAAGGGGGAGAAATTTTGGATATATTTTTGGCTTTCTCTGGGATTTATTTTAGGGGGAGTTCCTTGTTGGTAATTCTGAGATTTGCATTTGCTTTTGAGTCTTTATTTTTGGTTAACCATAATGACCCATTTTCTTGCTTCTGTTTGGCTTTTGGTCATTAGGGTTAAACTTTTATTTTCTCTCTTCTATTTTCTTTTTGTTTTCTTGTTTCCACATGTTTTGTAGGTTCTGGAGATGAGCTGAAAAGGGTGTTGACAATGCACTCATCAAGGGGGAGATTGAGAAACCATGTTGAAGAATATGGTTTTGATACTACAGATGTGATGAGTGATTGTCAACGGAAGTCAATGGAAGGGAGAGATGAAGACCTACCGAGTCTGAGGCGCATGTGACTCAGGTACACGGGCAGTGAGCGACGGCCGGGCAGAGGAGCCGCGGAGTCGGGCTGGCCCAATCTGGGTACATGGCTAGGAGCGGCAAAGGATCCACCGGTCTGTTGACTGGGTTTGACTCAGGTACACGGGCGGCGAGCGATTGCTGGGCTGAGGAAGCTGCGGGGTCGGGTCGGCCAAATCCGGGTACCCGGTGCGAAGACGGTGGACGCTTTGTCAGTTTCGACGTAAAACTGACGATCTATGTTTAATTCGTTTTTAGGATATTAATATTTAGCTTTTAAGTTTAGAATATTTTTTATTCGAGTCAGTTATTTTTTCTAAGAATATTTTAGTAATTTTCGGAATTTATTTTAGAGTTAGTTTATTTTATCTAAGGGTAAAGTAGTCTTTTCATGTATTAGGATTTGCCTATAAATAGGCCCCTATCCCTTTGGGGATAGTCGACTGTTTTTCTTTCCAAATCAATCTGCAGTCCATTTTCGTTTTTCCACCGAAAATACTTCGATCTACAAATTACATCTAGATTTGTTCATCTCTAGGAACTTGTTTTCTTCTCCGGCGGCGACTCCTGGCGTTTGCCTTCCGCGTGGACGGCTAGCTCGAGCGTGGGCCCCTGCAACGCTGGTGTGTGGCAGAAGCAGCAGCAGGCCAGCGTAGGGACGAGTAGCAGCTTTTTTTTTCTGGCGTTTCCTTTTCGGCACGGCAGCCAAAAAGCCAAGCGAGTTGTTTGCTCTTCGCTTGCACGCCGGCCACGTAAGAATTCCTGTGCACACCACAGCAACAGGCGTGGAAACCAGAGCATCAATTTTGTTCCAGCGGGCCCCACGGCAGCTGCAAGTTGTCTCCCACGAGCACTGTTTCGTTTCTTTCACCGGCAAACTTGTTGCTTTCGCGCGGTGGTCAGCAGCCGGCTGTGCACTGGTTGTAGGTGGCAGTCCCGAGTTTGTTGGCGCAGCGATCAATTCATCTTCGCCGGTGGTAAATTTGAATCCCATGTTGGTTAATTATTTTTAATCTACTATTTTTAGGCAGATAAATTTTATAGATAATTATTTATTAATAAATTAAATAAAAATATATTTTGAAATTTCATTGTTAGTTTTATCTGTCAAATGTCTATTAGTTATCTCGTATTATTTTATTTGTTTAATCTGGTCGCATAAAAAGAAAAAAAAATTTTATTAGTTGCAGTTATAATTTATTCTAGTTTTTATCCGCAATATTTTCGAATTAATCCTGAATTAATTTTTGGATGATCCATATTTTATTCAGTTAATTAGTATTTTATTTAGACTGCAATCTGAACATTTTATTAAGATATTTAGTGTTTTTTTATTACGTCATTAAATATTCTTGATAACACATTTTATTTACTGCAGTCATTTTTATTTAGTTCGATTTATCTTTAATATCATTTTAATTAGGACACCGGTCATTTTTAAGCTAAACAACTTTAATTCCTGAAATTTGCTTTGCAAATATTATTTGTCTGGTTAAGTTTATTTGGGTGGTGGGATTAAAATATAGTTTAGCAAGAAATTTTAGGCGCCCATTCACCCCCCTATGGTCGCTACTTTCGGTCCTACAGCGACGAGCATATCGAGGAGCGCGGGATTTGGCCGGTGAAATTTGGGGCGGTGGCGTGAGGTGGACGACGAGTCTGATGAGTGGGGGCCACAGTCAGTGGGTGCGGGGGTACGGGTGTGGCAACGGGCGGGACTGACCGGTGGGGTCAGGCTCGGCCGAGAGGGGGAGTTGGCGCCAACAGGTGGGCCGGGGTGTCGGGCGCGCGCGGAGGGAGAGGGGGTGGCTGACGAGCGGGGCCCATATGTCAGTGAGGGGGCGCGGGGTTGAGTGGGATGGGCTGGCTGGTTGGGGGAGAATGGGGGAGGGAGGCCCGTTACTGTATAAATCCTTTTTCGAATAAAAATAATTACTGAAATTGGTTTAAATTATTTGGGTTGCTTCCATGAGTGATAAAAAATTGTAAAAATTCTCAAAAATATATCTTGGCCTTGGGATCATATACAAATTTTCTTAGCCTCTGGTTTGGACATTTCCTCTAGGTTCTAGTTCATTTGGGGCATAAATGGCATTAAAGGAATTTCCAAAAATAATATTTTCTAGAAAAATATAGTGTTGGCGTAAAAGATTACGCTAACAGGTTTCTGTAGAAGAGAAACTAACAAACGAAGTGTTTGTGAAGCAAACTGTTCTAAGCCTCCGAAAGGATAATAACTTAGAATAGTTCGAATGTGTGTATTGAATAACTTGTATTCGGTCCCTATTACAGGGTGAAATGGGGGGTATTTATAGGCCCAAACATTAAGGAAAAGACCTATTTACCCCTCTATTACAACCGACATAGTGGAAACTATTCGGTTCCCTTAATAGGGCTAAAATGGTAAAAGACTAATCTAATGAGAAAGAAGATAAGTCTTCCATCTTAGCTGGCAGAAAAGATCTTGAAAAGCCTTAGTTCGAAGATGTACTTCGAACCAATGCCTATCTTCGTACTTCGAACTGGGTTCCGGGTATCTTCGAAGATAATCGTCTGGGAGCCTTCGAATTCGCTGTCTGCCTTTATGTTGCTTCGGCAATAACCCCGAAGATGAGATATTTTCCCACAACAGTAGCCCCTCGAATACGCTTCTCCGTTTGACCTGTAACGTTAGGAGAGCAGTATACGGAAGGAAAAGATAACCAAACATAGGGGTTATTGGTTTTTAGTTCATCTCCGAAATGCATGAAGATATAAACTCCGAATCAGTCTTAAGGTAATTGCTTTTCGAACTACCTTAGAACCGACTCAAGAAGTTCGAAAGTCTTTTAGACTTAGAGAAAATAGCCGTTAAGTTTCTGTTTCTAATGGAAACTGTAGTAAGCGTTAATCTCGGAGAAAAGTAACGGCAGGAATGCGAAACGACATGGATTAACGGTAAAAAAGTGAAGTCTAGGCTATAAATAGAAGGCCTAAAACTTACCCGGTTACCTTTTCACCGTCTTCTCGCATCCAAAAACTTTTCGAGCCCTTTGAGTTCTTAAGCCCTAGCCTCCATTTTCCCCAAAGCAATCCATCGATCGGAATGGTGAAGACTAAGGGATCTGCACCTCCATCGGCCTTGGCCCGGCAACAGGCGGCTGCAGCAGCAGCGGCTGCAACGTTGACGGCAGCACCTTCGATTCCGGCGATGACATCCATGGCGGCAGGAGGGAGAAATCCCCAAATCGTCGATGACCAAGGTCTGTGCCCGCCATCGACAAAATACTTGGATCAATCTTTCCAGTTGGGGCCTTCTACCTGCAAGAGAGAGTCACTGACAATCGCAGTGGGATGGAAAATTGGTAATGGAGTTATGATCCGGAAGCCAAGCAAAGAAATGATTCCATCGCCAAGACCCGGAGAAGTAGTGGTATTCGAAGCCTTCTTCGAAGCTGGCTTGGGCCTTCCTGCAGTGGACTTCCTGGCGGAGGTACTTGATCTGTTCCATGTAACCCTCCCCCAATTATCTCCGAATGCAGTAGCTAGATTAGCTATCTTCGAATGGGCCTTGAGAGCCGAAGGGTGCGAAGGAAGGGCAGAGATCTTCGCTGCATTGCATAGAGCAACTTGTCAACCAAAAACCTTCGTAGGCCCCGGAGGTGAAAAAGTAGTGGTATCCTTCGGTAGTATCAACTTTAGGCTTCGAGATGAATACGCCCTTCAGTTTCCTGCCAAGGCCATCAATGCCAGATGGTATACTGATTGGGTTCTAAGATGGTTCTATGCCGAAGTTGGGGCAAGCAGTCCTCTGGCCGGGCCCCTCAAAGAAATTCAATTCCGGAAGGAAGCTTTAGTGCAGCCCAACGAAGGTCAGCTCGAAGCCCGTCTTAACCTGCTTCAAAAGATTAGCCGAAGGTTAAGCATGCGAGACTTGGCCGAAGAATTCCTCGGCCTGCAAATTGCTCCGCTGATGGCCAACTGGCCTATTATCTTCGAGGATGATTCGGAAGGCGGTCTCCGCAAGATTAACTTGACTTCGAGCCCTGCAGGTAACTTCGAAACCAACATGTATTATACTTATTTACTTCGAAGAAAGACTAACTTGAATTATTTATTTTTTAGCTTCTTCAGCCCCTATTACTTCAGAACAAATTATAAGGGCTTCGGAGAAGATTTTGGGTGCCCCAACTCCGACTAAAAAAGAATGGCGAGTTAAACTGGTCGGGAGTTGGGAAAGGTTTAACAGAGTATGGGGAATGTTGGAGATGACTCCGCCTCCTCTGATGGACTGGGTGCCTTCGGAGAAGGGACCCAAGAAGAGGATAGCTGAAGCCGGAGCTTCGAGCTCCGCAAGGACTCCGGTGAAGAAGGTGGCTTGGAAGCCAAAAAATCTCGCACCTTCGAATCCTGCGCCTTCGAGCTCAAGAACCTCAATCTCCGGTTCTAAAGAAGATGAAGGTATACTATCAGTGAGGTTGATTGATGAAGATGCAGCTCAAAAAGATATTCACATTGAAGATACTGCAGGTATGCCGGAGTCCCAAGCTAATATTGAAGAAGTGAGAGCTCCGGATGCTCAAGAAGAAGAGCAAATCGAAGCCCCTATGGGCGAGGATGAAGTTGAAGTTACTACAACTTCAGTTGTGGATGAAGGGAAGACTGCTCACGGAGATACTCCGACAGTTGAAGTTTTAACTGTGGATTCAGACGAAGACCTCACCTTTGATCCTCCGAGTAGTCCGGTGCTCGATCGCCCTCAGAATGTCGAAGGTAAACTTCGCATAATTCTCTTATTATTTTCTGCAAAATTATACAATGTATAATACCTTTGCTTTTGCAGAGCCCCCTTCTGTAGAAGTACATCACGAAGATCCAATTCAAGGGCCTTCAACAACTTCGGAGCCGCACCCGGAGGTCGCTCAACAGGGGCCTAGAAGGGGTAAAAGACATATAGAGCCTCTCCCTACTCAAGGATCAACTTCGTCTGAATCAACAGATGAAAGTGAATCAACTGAAGGGGGGCCATCTACCGAAGTTCCAAGGACCTCAAAAGAACGCTCCGGAGCTTCGCCAAGCAGGGACGACCAAGAGGCTTCGGCAATGCTCCCTCTTTTAACTCCTTTTTTGGAGCAAAGAACCGGGCTTCGGACTCTGCTCAAACCTTTAGGTCGAGTGAGTCGCGAAGTCGGGGAGACAGAGCTGGTAGCAAAATTAAGCAGGGCGAAGAGTTCGGAGCTTAACGTTGCCCTGGAACGAGCAGCATATCAGGTACGGAACGCCTTCGAATCAATAGCAAATTATACGTGAATAATTTCTTACTTCGGTTTTTTCTTTTCTTAGCAAGCGGTTTTGGCCCGCGCTGCAACTTTATCGAGCGAAAATGAAATTGCTCAGCTTCGGGAAGAAAATGAAGCTCTTAAACGCAACTTGTCTTTCTCCGAAGCTAGAGTGGTTCAAATGGATAACATGATTTCAACGGAGCGTAGGGCCAGACAGGGCTTGGAGGCTGCTAATAAAGAGCTCGAAGTAGAAAGAATCGTGCTTCGAGCAGAAATTGAAAAGGTGCGGTTGGAGCATGCTAGTGCTGGGTCCGAACTTGTGAGGCTCCAAGAGGAAGCTAGCCAACTCCTAAATCAGAAGAATATTTAACTACGAAGAATGCTAGGATTTCCGGAGTTCTAGCAGAAACAACTTCGAGCAAGGATGCATTAATCGAAGAAAAGCTTAAGTCTGAGAAGGTAGCTACGGAGGTCATAGAACAGATGCTAGGTGTCTTGGAGTACTTCGGTACTACTAGATCACTTCCTTCAGATGACAACGTGACTCTGCTGCGCCGGTTAAAAAGGATCCAAGGAGCAGCGAAGCAAATGAAGACGGCAGGCATTCGTTATGGAGAACTCTCCAGACAAGTGTCTGCCCTCGGACTACTTCGTTACTATGAGGATTTGGGCCGAACAATCACTCCGAGCGCAGAGGGCTCCATTACCTTCGACGACGAGCGCCTTTTAAATCCTTTCGAAGGTGTGACTGCTGCCTGGCGAGCCTTTCAAACCTCATGGAGAGCCGAAGGTCGTTCCGCGATCAAGGCTTGGATCGATGAAGGACAATGCCAGAAGCAAGTTCGGAACCAAGCTTCGAGCAGTCAGCCTCCTCCGAACCCGCAGGTTTAGGAATCATTTAGGATTTTTGACTATGTAAAGCTTTATGCTTGTAAACATTTATCAATGAAAATCTTGTTTGTCATATTTTTAGGCTTTGCCCCTTATGGAAGACATCGAAGTATTAGAGCTTAACGACGAACTTCGTTCATTATGGAATACCTTCGAACTTCTAAAGACTTACAAGCGTCCTCGATTTCTAATTCCTCGAGATGACTCCGGCGTAATTGCGCCTGAAGTAATCAAAGATGTATTGTCTTATATTAAAGAGGAAGAGAAAGAGGTTAACGCAAACACCTCGTCTTCTGAAGACACTATTTGGTCTGAAGACGAAGGTGAAGCTCGAAATAAAAGATCTGAAGATCTTAGAAGCTGGGAAAGAAGCCCCGAACGGCTTCGAACTTGGGCCGAGCTTCAACAAGAGCAGAAGGATTTTAGAGCTTCGAAGGGGAGGAAGAGAGTTAAACGTAAAGTTATTAGAACTCCCGATGTTGGAACTAGTCGTTCCACCCCTAGCTCTAGGGACCGAAGAGGCCTCCGATTCCTTCTTGGTATAGATACCAATTTTTCATAGTGTAATCTGTAAACACATTTATTTCAATAATGAATGCCGATTTAAAATTGTCTCCATATTTACTAGCCCCTCTTTGGGTATAAGCAACTTCGAAATGTATTCAAAGATGGTTATGCGCAAAGAAAAAACTTCGGAGTACAATTTTTTTTGGGGGTTCGGAGCCCCTCTGTCATTTAAAGATCTTTTAAAATCTTATGAAATGTCTTCGACTTTTTGCAGTCAGAAGAATGGTAACTTAGTATCTTTGTTTTATGAAAGAAATCACTTGAGATAACCTCCAGGACACTTTAGTGTCTTAAAAAATTTGTCACTTTGGACTATGTTAACAGACATTCGAAGCTCATGGCTCAAATTATGTTTTGCTTTAGCCACCTTCGGCTTATTTTTGCGATCTCTGTCGAACCAATGGTTCGGAGTTTGCAATGGTCTCTTTGGACTCTTTTTACGGATGTCTACCAGCCAATGGCTTGGACTCCGTATATTTTGGCCACCTTCGGCTCTTTTTGCAGAAGTCTACCAGCCAATGGCTTGGACTTCGCAGATTTTGGCCACCTTCGGCTCTTTTTACGGAAGTCTACCAGCCAATGGCTTGGACTCCGTAGGTTTTGGCCACCTTCGGCTCTTTTTACGGAAGTCTACCAGCCAATGGCTTGGACTCCGTAGGGTGTGGTTTTGGGCTCTTTTACGGATGCCTACAAGCCGGTGGCCTGGGCTCCGGATTATGTCAGCCCCCACGTCGGAAGCTTCGAACTTTATGGGTTCGAAGTCCGAAAATACAACCCAGCTTCATGACACTTCCCTCTCGGTCGACCCCGTGGTTCCAGTGCGTCCACTTGGAAGCTGGAAGTCTATGAGGGGAAGGCACTATCAGGATCATATGCTTTATTGATTTAGAAGATGATTACAAGCGAATTACAAGGAGCCCTTATGCGAAGTATCGCTTTAGGTGTTCCGCATGCCAAGTATGTGCTAACTCTTCACCTTCTAAATTAGCTAATTTAAATGAACCAGGGCGCCCTGAGCGGACAATTAGGTATGGACCTTCCCATTTATTGCCTAACTTCCCTGGAACTATAATGCTTTGCAGAACAAGATGACCCGGTCTTAGTTCATTGAGCTTAACCTTCGGGTCATACCAAGCCTTCGTCTGCTGATGATACTTTGATAAATTAGCTACAGCCCGAAGTCTTGTTTCTTCTGATAAATCTAACGAAGCTTGTCTTTCTTCTTCAATGTCCGGTTCGGTGCTACGAAAAGATCCCCCTTTGAGCTCCGTTGGAGTCATAGCTTCATCTCCGAATAGTAGTCTGAACGGAGTAAAACCTGTGGACCTTGTTTGCGTGGTCCGAATGGACCACAGAATCTTCGGAAGCTCTTCGGTCCACAGTCCCTTTGCTAATCCTACTATTCTTCGATTTAGCCCTGATAAAATATTTCCATTGGCTCGCTCTACGGCTCTATTAGACTGAGGATGCCTCACTGCAGCAAAACATAGCTGAATGCCTAGATCTTCGCAAAACTTCCTGAAGGGTTCTGCGTCGAACTGCGTTCCATTATCAACTGTGAGGTATCTAGGCACTCCGAACCGGCAAATAATGTTCTTCCAGAAGAATTTCTGTACATTATTCGAAGTGATTGTTGTTAAGGGTTCTGCTTCCACCCACTTAGAAAAATATTCAATAGCTACCACTGCGAACTTCATATTTCCCTTTGCTAACGGAAAGGGACCAATTAAATCCATACCCCATCTGGCCATAGGCCATACCGGAGCAATGACTTGAAGAGCTGTTGGTGGGCGATGACTCCGTCGACCCATCCACTGGCATCCTTGACAAGTGCGGACCAAGCTCTCCGCATCAGCTGTTATTGTGGGCCAATAAAGCCCCTGGCGAAGTGTTTTTCCTGCCAGAGCTCTAGGGGCTAAATGGCTTCCACAAAGGCCTTCATGAATTTCTCGAAGAATTTCTTGGCCTTCGGCTTGAGATATACATCGGAGTAGAGGGGAACATACTCCGGCCTTGTATAATATACCGTTGATTATCTGATAGTTTCTGGCTCTGAGCTTTAATCTTGACAACTGGGGTTCTTCGGGCAAATTTGTTCCTCCTTGCAAAAGTTCCATGATCGAATTTTTCCAATCTGCACTAGGAATGCAAAGAATCTCCGCAGAGGGAATTTGTGGCACCAAAGGTATATTGAGCTCCTCATAGAAAGCTTCTTCGGGCACATCCACAGCTCCGGCTGCAGCCTTCGCTAAAATGTCCGCTTGCACGTTTTCCGCTCTTGGTATACTCCGAATGGAAATACCCTTGAAGTGTGCTTCGATTTTACGGATTTCTTCTAAGTACTTTGCAAGCTGTGGATGCCGAACTTGGAAACTTTTGTCTACGTGCCCTGCTACTATCTGAGAATCTATCTTTATAATTATTCTTGTAGCCCCTAGAGCACGTGCTTTTCGAAGTCCCAATAAAATCCCTTCGTACTCCGCTATATTATTGGTAGACTTAAAGTTGAGTCTTGCGGAGTACATTGCTCTTTGCCCTGACGGTGAAATCAACACTGCCCCAATGCCTGCTCCGGATGCTTAGAAAGCCCCATCGGAGTAAACAGTCCAAACTCCATCACTTGACTTCTCCGGAGCCAAATTCGCAGGTGGAGTCCACTCTGCTACGAAGTCTGCTAGGACTTGGGATTTGATAGCTGTCCTTGCAAAGAAAGATATGCCGAAGGGTGCTAGCTCAACTGCCCACTTTCCAATCCTTCCAGTGGAATCTTTGCTTCGGAGCATATCTCCTAAGGGATACGAAGTTGGTACAATTACATTGTGAGCCAAAAAATAATGTCTTAACTTCCTCGAAGCCATTATTAGAGCATAAACGAACTTCTCAAGTTCGAAGTATCTTGTCTTCGCTCCTGATAATGCTTCGGATACAAAATAAATAGGATTTTGGACCAACTTCCCATTGAAATCCACTTCTCTGACAAGGACTGCGCTGACAGCTGAACCTGTAGCTGCAAGGTACAGGAGTAGGGTTTCGTCCGCAGTAGGCACCGTGAGTGTAGCAAGATTACTGAGATACTCTTTAATATCTTCGAAGCTTTTCTGACACTCCGGTGTCCATGCAAAATCTTCGGACCCTTTCAATGCTTTGAATATAGGCAAGCTCCTCTCCGCAGACCTTGATAAAAACCTGCTAAGTGCGGCCAGACGCCCAGTCAGCTTTTGCACTTGCTTTAAATTTTCCGGAGGAGCCATCTTCTGCAGCGCGGTTATTTGAGTAGGGCTAGCTTCAATTCCCCTGCTTGAAACTAAATACCCTAACAATTTTCCAGCCTTAGCTCCGAATATACATTTTTCGGGGTTAAGACGGATCCCACATGCCCGAAGGCTATTGAATGTTTCTGCTAAGTCTAGGCTATGTTGGTGCTTTAAAGCACTCTTTATTATAATATCATCCATATAGGCCTCCACATTGCGACCTAGCTGATGACCTAGAGCCTTAGCAACTAATCTCGAAAAAGTAGCCCCGGCATTTCTTAGGCCGAAGGGCATTCTTACAAAACAGAAGACTCCCGAAGGAGTTACGAAGCTTGTCTTGATTTCATCTTCGCGCTTCAACCATATTTGATGATAACCAGAATACGCGTCAAGGAAGCTTAATAACTCCGAACCTGCGGTGGAGTCAACCAGTTGATCAATTCGGGGCATGGGGTAGGGGTCACGTGGGCATGCTTTATTCAAGGATGTGAAATCAATGCACATGCGCCACTTCCCGGAAGACTTCTTTCTGACGAAGACTGGGTTGGCTAACCATTCTGTGTGAGCTACTTCTTTGATAATCCCAGCCTTCAACAATTTTTCAACTTCGTCCTTAGCTAGAGCAGCTCTTTCTGCGGACATCTTCCGGAGACCTTGTCGAACAGGCCGGGCCTTCGAGTTTACAAGTAAACTGTGTTCAATGATATCCCGATCGACTCTGGTGATATCTTCGTCAGACCAAGCGAAGACATCCAAATTTTCTTCCACCACCTTTTCCAAGGAGGTTGCAACTTCAGGAGGTAAATCTTTGCCAAATTGAAAAGTATACTCTTTACCATCTTTAACAATGACCTTCGTTGCAATCTCTCCTTCGGGACTTGGTCTTGGAAAGGACTTTTTCGAAGCTTCGGAGGAGGCTGAAAAAATTTCTTCATTATCCTGCACACTGTTTACTTGCCTCGGATCAAGAGGGGGGCCATGACCATATTCCGCCCTCCGAGCAATGGCTTGATCTCCGAAGATCGTAAGGACTCCTGCTTGTGTGGGCATCTTCATGCACAAGTAATTGTGATGCGCCACAGCTCCGAACTGGTTCAGCATGCCCCTCCCAAAGATGACGTTGTAAGCATACGGGGCATCTATCACATCGAAGATTACTTCTTCAGTCCGGGCCAATAAACCTTCTCCGAAGGTAACTTCCAGGCCTATCTGGCCAAATGCATCAAGCGGGGGTCCTGCGAAGCCTTGCAGAGGACGAGCCGCTGGAAGGAGATGCTTCCTTGAAATGCACAACTGATCGAAGGCTTGAACAAAAATGATATCTGCCGAACTACCTCCGTCAATCAGCACCCTTCGGACTTCAGTGCCCGCAATATCAGCAGTGATAACCAACGGATCTGCGTGCGGGAACTTAATACCAGCTGCATCCTCCGCAGAAAAAGATATCGGAACGTGAGACCACTCTGGCATTGCAGCTGTAGATGACGAGGTCCCAATATGACCTACTTCCCGAACGTACTCTCTTCGCTGTCTCTTGGACATGCTTCCGAGGGTACCTCCTCCGGAGATAGGGAGAACTACTCTTTTTCCTCTATCTTGCCCTTCCTCTTGCTTCGGAGGTGGCATAACATTGGCCACCGGAGGGTGCCTTGCAGCATCAAAATTTTCTATCCGTGCCACAGCCTGAACCGGCTCTAGGCGCGCTGCAGCTGGAACTCGGTCGGTACTGCCTCGACCCGAAGTTCTCTCTAAGTACTCTCCCCTTAGGGTAAGTATAGCCTTGCAAGTATCAGTTGCATGGCTTCGATTTTCTCCATGAATGCAGCAGAAAAGGGTCTGGCCCTTGCCAGCCGTTTTCCCTGGCGGCCTCCAGCCGCTGGCCTTGTTCCCCGTAGACTGTGGAGCTCTTGGTGCAAACTTCTGTGGGGGTGCAATATTCATGACTTCAGAACGAGGGTGCTTTTGCCCTCTTCTCCGATCATGTTGCACTTCGAAGACTGGTTCCTGCAGCTGTGCCGAAGTTTTCACTTCTACTTTGACTTCTTGCAATATGGATGAAGTAGCAGCAGTCCTCCGAAGCCAACCCTCTTCTGACCTCGCATACTCCTCGAAGTATGACATCAACTGAGAGACCGAAGAGATGCTTTTCCGATGCAGCTTATCCAGAAGGCCTTGATGACTGACGCCTTCCCGAGCTGCATCAACCACTGAAGATGCGGACAACCCCCGAATTTGCGACTTCGTATGAGCGAAGCGCTTAAAGTACTGCCTCAATGTTTCTCCGGGGAGCTGTTTCACCTGGAAAAGGCTTCCTGTTGACATAGGAGGCACGAAGGTGCCCTGAAAGTTGCTTATAAACTTCTTCTTCAGCTGCGACCATGAATTGATTGATCCTGGCCTCAAGGACCAGAACCATCTCAATGCCACTCCTTGAAGAGCCAAAGGGAAGCACTTCGCCATGGTGTCTCGAACTCCTCCGCTAGCCTCAATTGCTAAGGCATAAGAACGAACGAACTCTCCGGGATCTTCATCTCCGGCATACTTACAGAGCTTCGAAGTTTTAAACTTTGGATCAAAGCGAACCTTCTGCAGCTCAGGATGCAGCGGAGATTCATTGTCGAAGGATGCGTTCTCCGGGGCTTCGGGATAATCAAGATCGTCGTCTTCGGGCACTTCCGGGATGGTTGGGGTGGCTTGAGAGCGAAGCCTGCTCGCAGCTTCCTGTCGCCACCTTGCCACTTCAGCTTGAAGGTTGGTCATTTGAGTGGCCATATCTCCAAGATTATTTTCATCTCCTCCGGAAGGATCTTCCGGGTCTTGAGAACTGGTCGGATCAGTTCGAATCGGAATGGAGGGTGGAGAAGGAACTCCGGGCGGTCGGAGTATGGAAGGGGTTGGCGGAGAAGCTTCGTATGTTCGAGGGATGGAAGCCCCTTCCGGAGTTTGTGGAGGGAAAGTCGAAGGCCCTCCGACTTCAACTATGTCGAAGGGTATCTCTCTGGAGATCCGAGAGGACCTCCGAGTGGGGTTGCGGGGTGCGCTCCGCTTAGGAGGCATGATGTAAGAAGTTGGTAGAGAACAAAGTTTTTCGGACTAGGTTCCCCACGGACGGCGCCAACTGTTGGCGTAAAAGATTACGCTAACAGGTTTCTGTAGAAGAGAAACTAACAAATGAAGTGTTTGTGAAGCAAACTGTTCTAAGCCTCCGAAAGGATAATAACTTAGAATAGTTCGAATGTGTGTATTGAATAACTTGTATTCGGTCCCTATTACAGGGTGAAATGGGGGGTATTTATAGGCCTAAACATTAAGGAAAAGACCTATTTACCCCTCTATTACAACTGACATAGTGGAAACTATTTGGTTCCCTTAATAGGGCTAAAATGGTAAAAGACTAATCTAATGAGAAAGAAGATAAGTCTTCCATCTTAGCTGGCAGAAAAGATCTTGAAAAGCCTTAGTTCGAAGATGTACTTCGAACCAATGCCTATCTTCGTACTTCGAACTGGGTTCCGGGTATCTTCGAAGATGATCGTCTGGGAGCCTTTGAATTCGCTGTCTGCCTTTATGTTGCTTCGGCAATAACCCCAAAGATGAGATATTTTCCCACAACATATAGTAAAATGTATTTTTATTTCTTTGAAAATTTGGGGTGTTACAGGGGTGAATAGGAGCATTGACAAATTCTTGCGAATATGATGTCCTTTTTAAATCACCCAATGAACCTCTAAATGAACAAGCGTAAGCAGATGTAGTAAAGACTCCGATAAAAATATATGTTATCACCCACCTATCTGATATTATGTCAAATGATAGATTGAGGGATCAACAACACTAAATTTGCACACACAAAGACTGCACTTTAAAAATAGCTCTGAAACTTTTTCTATTCTATACAAAAGACTTACATAAAAAACAATTTCAGAATGGGCTTGATGGAACATGTGCTCGGCAGTACATGCAGTTGTTAATGGCTAAAAGCATCACTGCATATAACAGCACATGATTGACAATCTTGGTAAGAAAAAGAAGGGAGAAAAATGTTTCTATATTCAACTTTCAGCCTTCAAGATTTTCAGCAAATGACCACCTTCCAAAATTTTTATAGCATATAGATGAGCCAAAAACTATATGTAGATGTTTTCAGAACATTTTGAAAACTTCAAACATGGAACCCATGTAACTTGGACAACAAGAGTTATGTAGAACTCAGGTCCAAAAATAGAACCAAAACAGATCAAAAATCACCTCAAAGATTCAATCCACACTGAAAACAAAACACAAAACTTGACAGAAATCAGAAGTTTTCAGAACTTTTTAGGCACTTTGTTGGACAGAACAATATATGCAGTAGTGGTCAAAACCTTTTGCAAATTTCTAACATGGAACCCTTGAAACTTTTACAATAAAAGTTATGTAGAACTCAGGTCCAAAAACAGTACCAAAACAGATCAAAACTCGCCTCAAAGATTGAATCCAAACTGAAGACAGAAAACAATCAGTAGAAATTAGAAGTTTCCAGAACTATTTAGGCACTTTGTTGGACAGAAAAATATATGCAGTAGTGGTCAAAAAATTTTGCAAATTTCAAAATTGGAACCCTAGAAACTTGTACAACAAAAGTCGTGAGAACTCAGGTCCAAAAACAGCCTCAAAATAGTTCAAAACTCAGCTCCAAAAGTGAATCTAAAAAGGATAAACAGTACCTATGCTGGAAGCTCCTGTATGCATGATGTGCTTGATCTGAAGTATGAACACTAAGCACGAAATTAAGAACAGCAAAAAGACTAGAACAAAATAGAAATTGTGGTTGGTAGCCCCAAAATATTCAGCTGAAAGAGTTCCCTAAACCCTAGGCCTTTGGGTCTTTTATATAGGCAAGCCCATTAAATAAATCTCCAAAATTCTATTAGGGTAAAAGTTCTAGGTATTTACCTAATTGCCATAATGAATTTTTAGAATTACAAATTCTGAAAAATCCATTAATGCAAACTCTTAATTTATTACATTATTGACCCTATTCTTTTAATATTTTTTCAGAATTAAGAATTCCGAAAAATACTAAAAGATTACACTTAATCTAAACGACAAAACAGAAAAAATAAACTCCTAATTACTAGAATTAAAAAGATTTTCTGATGCAACGGTTTTCAGCAAAAAACGACAAAGCCTCCTCGAGACCCGACAGGTGACGCCAATCCGCAAACTCGACCGCCAGCAAGTCTTTCCCGCTCTCGATCCCCTCGAGCCGCTTGATCACTTGCACTGGCCTTCCTTTCACTGACTTGACCGTCACGCTGTCTTGACCATCCATCCGTCTATGTCTTGCTCTATCTCCTCGTGCACTCCTGAGATCATCTCCAACTTCACCCGACATCTTTGATCCTCTACCATCGAGCTCCCCACTCGACCCTTGATCACCCGCCATTGACAGTTGGTTTGCATCTCCACCTTGCACACATGAGACAAGGCAAAACAAGAGACGCAACGCACACTGATCCCCTCGGCATAATCCATATCCACACATCGATCCCATCGATGCAATCAAGTTACAACTCACTCACTCATTACTCTAGATCACTCAACCTTTTCAATCACTCATCATACAAGAAAAAACCACAGTGTGACCTCACTTGGTTTCACATTTGTTCATGAATATTTCATGTATAGCGGAAGAAGGACGTCCTGTCAAGGAGCTCATCTACGAGTCTCCTGCAAAATCAAATAAAGAGGGTTCGTCTGAAGGATCCTCCGATAGCGAATCATTGTACCACTCTCCGGAGGATCCACATCTAGTGGAGCCTAGGAAGAAGCGAACGAGAGAAGACGACGATGAGGATTACATTCCTGAAGCTCAAGCAGATGTAATTATTGCATTAGTAACAAGTCAGATCATCTTATAATCGAGGATTACTTTCCTTAAGTTCACATTGTCTATCTTCGTAGGATCGTCCAAAACGAGGAAGAAAGCGTCGATTATTCCATGTCGAGGAAAGAACAACTATTGTGCTAGCTATTGAGTCCTCTGAGCCAATAGCTGTTGAGTCCGCTGCCACTACATTCTCTGCAAATGCAAAGAGGAGAGGAAAACAGAAGAGAAGAAAAAGCTGCATACATCCATGTACGAGGTTGAAGATGTGTATGTTGATGGGGCTCCAAAAAGCCGAAAGAAATCACAGCTAAGTGGTGCAATGACTGTGGATGTCTCATCAGGGAGTGGTGTAAGATAGTTTGGAAAAACTGAAAGAGTGTCCTTGAAGCTACAAAGAACGAATTGTGGGAGCATATAAAAGCGCATTATAAATTCTCGGAAGATCGCTTAGAAGACGCTAAAGCTGCCACATTGAAGACTATTGGGAAATCTCTTCGTACGTTCAAGACTAAACTAAACACACAACACCTTCAGAAAGGAGAGTCACCGCTCAACGACTACGGGTTTATCACGCCAAATAAATGGAACAAATTCAAATTGTAGCATTGCTCAGAAGAAGCCAAACAAAAGAGCATCATGTTCAAAGAACTTAATAAGAAAAATAAGTTCCCACATAAACTTGGCCCAGGTGGATATAAGGACAAGGAAGATGAGTGGAGTAAAAAGGAAGAGGAGGACCATGTGGCTGGGTTACCTGAACAGTTTTCAGGTGCTGATCAGCGCACTAAGAGATGGCTCCTAGGTCAGGCTAAAAAAAATACGTGAGGGCCAATATATCCTCTCTGACTCATAGACCAGTGGAGTATTTCAGAAAGCGAAGGAAATCGCTGAGTTGGAGAAGGCTAGGAAATTGAAAACTCCTAACTCCTTGCCTTCGGTTTATAATCCACCGAAGCTAGCTAACAACCCAAACTAATTCCTATTATTCAGCTAACAACCAGTAGATAGGGCTAACAACCTGAAACCGAATGTAAGAGCCTGGCACGACGCATTTCCGCGCGCGCCGCTCATATGTTAGGCCGACCGTGACATCTCTCCCTCCCTGGAGAAGAAGCTCGTCCTCGATCTTGAAGAGAGGATAAAGTTGTCGAAACTCATTGACGGCGACCCATGAAGCGTCTGCATCTGTTTAGCGACCTTGCCGACCTCACGCCAGGCGGCCTTGAAGCACTCGAGCCGGCACTAGACAAGCGCAACCATGTCAAAACAGAGGCAACTCCCCTGGACCCATTGGAGTATCACCAGTGAACTTTTTAAGTAGGCCGACATGGAACACATCATGGAGTTTTGCCTTGGCAGGAAGTTGCAGGCGATATGCCACATCATCGATGTGCTTTGTCACCTAGAATGGACCGTAGTACTTAGGCTCGAGCTTGCCACGCCCATGCACGTCCAGGGACGCGGTTGGCCTATGTAAAAGCCGCAGCCATGCCCAGTCACCGATTGCGAACTCCAGTTGTCGATGCTTGCGGTCGTAGAACTCCTTGTGCTATTGCTGCGCCTTCTCTTATTATTCAGCTAACAATCAGGAGATAAGGCTAATAGCTTGAAATCTAATGTAAGATCCTGGCACGACGCGTTTCCGCGCACACCGTTCATATGTTAGGTCGACCTTGACACCAAAAACTTGTGACATTTGGCTTTGGGAAGCGCAAGAAACACGGAGGCAAGCGCGGAGGTGGCAGGAGTGGCGGTGGCGGTGGCGGCGGAAGTGGTAGTGGTGGGGGTTTTCACTCTAGACTGGCTATTTTCTGGTGGGCCATGTCTAGGGGCATCTTGGCCCAACTTCTACAATCCCTAGTCCGGGTCTATCCAGATGTGGCTTGGACCACGTGTCCTGATTGCTCCTGGGCCGATTGCTCCTTGGCCAACTACACACCCACATGCATTTTTGGCTGGGCCTCAGGGTCATTGGGTTGGATAGTGCGGGGTTTCTCCTCACAATTCTGATCCAGCAAGCTGGGATCAGCAAAGGCAAGAGCAAAGTCTTGCCTCCAATTTTCAGACTATGACTCTTCAACAACTCGAATGGTTTTTTGACACTGGTGCTACTCACAACATGACATCTGACGTTGGTATACTCACTTCCATCTCCACTTCATCTTTTCCTCCACATATTATTGTCGGTAACAGACATTTATTGCTCGTTACCACAACTGGCGTTACTCACTTACCTCTTTATCTTCGTCTTAACAATGTCCTTTTTCCCCAAATCTCATCAAAAACCTTATTTCTGTACGCCAGTTCACCTCTGACAATAATTGTTCTATGGAGTTTGACCTTTTTGGCTGTTCTGTGAAGGCTCTACCATCTTGGAGAGAGATTGTTAGGTGTGATAGCTTCGGACCCCTTTATCCACTGAAGCTCACAGCCTCCACATTTCATGCAGCCACTTCTTCCGTTTGGCATCAGCGTCTCAATCATCTTGGACTTGAAGCCTTCTCCAGGCTTGCACACTTTGTTGGACCTTCTTGTCACAAAAATACCAGCATCCTGTGTCATGTTTTTCAACTTAGTTGTCACGCTCAACTACCTTTTCACTTGTCTTCATCTCGAGCAACACATAACTTCCAGTTAATACATTGTGATCTTCGCACCTTCCCTATCATTAGTGTTTCCGGTTACAAGTACTATCTGGTCATTCTTGATGATTGCTCACATTATCTTTAGACGTTTCCACTTTGTTTGAAGTGTGAAACTTTCTCCACTCTCTCCAACTTCATTGCTTATGTTTGTACCCAGTTCGGTAGCACTATTCAGGGGTTCAATGTGACAATGGTTGTGAGTTTGATAACTCTACCACTTGCTCTTTCTTCTTATTACATGGCATACTTCTTCGCATGTTATGTCCTTATACCTCGCCTCAGAATGGTAAAGTTGAACACATTATCAGAACCACTAATAATGACATTCGCTCCCTACTATTCTAGGCGAGCATACCTCCCATTTTTTGGGTGGCGGCTCTTAGCACTGCCACCTATCTTCTTAACATTCTTTCTACCAAAACGTTGAATTTTTCCACTCCCCATTTCTCCTTATTTGGGACACAACCTTCATACACGCATTTGCGTGTATTTGGTTTCAAGTGTTATCCAAATCTCTTTGCCACTTCCATACACAAACTTGCTCCTCGCTCTACCTTGTGTGTTTTTATTGGCTACTCTCTTCATCACAAGGGTTACCTTTGCCTTGATCGTCTTTCAAATCAAATCATCATTTCCTGCCATGTGGGTTTTGATGAATCCTCTTTTCCATTCATTGAGGAGTCATCTCCTCCCACTCCGGCGACCTTTGATTTCTTGGATGATGTTTGTTGGACCGGAAACAGCGACCAGAGGGGGGGGGGGGTGAATGGGAGCTTTTAAAATTTCAGACTAAAAATAGCCTTCTATTTTAATTCTGTCTTCTGCGGAACAGGCTTCGAACAAACCCTTCGAAGTTCTGGTTCGGAGGTATTTCACAGCTTTGAATACAGGATTTGCAAGGAGTAAAAGTTCGAAGCCAAGAAGACTTCGCTCCACTCACAAACCCAAAAATTCAGCTTCTGCTAAGTCAGCGCAGCCTTCGCACATAGGGTGCCTTCGTGTAGGCTTCGCACTTGCAAGAGCGGACTTCCCCCTGAGGACTTCGATCAGCTTTGCTAAGTCAGTGCAGGCTCCACACACTGGGTGCTCCGAGCAGGCTTCGCACTTCACCCTTCGCAAGAGCAGACTTCCCTCTACGGGCTTCGACCAAATACTCAGCGACAGCAACTGGTGATGAGCTTTGTACTTCGAAGGTCTAAACGCACACTAAACAGACTTCGCTGAGGACTTCGACAAGGAAAGAAAAATGGGCTTCGATCTAAGTCAAACAGTGCTTCGCTAGTAATCAGAGAGGTCTAGCCTCCAGCTTACACAGAGCGAACAAACACTGAAACACACACTTCGCTCGAACACACTTCGCTCGAACAGGCTTCTCACACACCTCTCCAGAAAAGCTCACAAGAAAATGGAGTACAGAGAAACCGAAGCATGCAAAGAAGTATGCATACAAGCTCAAGCAGTAAATGAACACAGAGTCAAAGCTTCAATGCTTGAACAGGGAACACAAAATGAACTCACAGGATGAATACAGAGAGTGTGGTGGCTAGCACAGGAGTTCTACAATGAATGCTCAAAGTGTTAATGGGACCTACCCAGCCTCCACTATTTATAGGCACTATTTAGCCATGTGAATCGACTACTTTACCCCTAGGGTTTACACTGTTTTTGTCTCATTAGAACAGGGGGTACAACTGGTAGTCTACTTTATTTGGAGGCTTCTTTTGTCAGCTTCGCAGAGGGGACAACACCAGCTTTTGCAGAGCAGACGCTGTCAGCCTTTGCAGTTTTGGACCCTTCTGAAGCCGCCCTTCGCACGTGAGGGGTGCGGTAGCTTCGGTGAGAAGCCTTGAGCCTGACGGCCTTCGCTTCACCGAAGTCAGCCTTCGATACAATGATGATTTTGAGCCGAAGCCATCAAAGCCCTTGGGCCTTTGCACCAACACCTTCGGAGTGGACCACCACGGCTTCACAGCTTCTCCCAGCTCGAACTCTGTCAGTCCGTGTACCGAAGCCATGCATGGCCGAAGTACCTCAAGTCATACTCACTCCGGAGCCATCCTCGATATGAAGCCTGCTTCACTCCGAAGACCCACCTTCGGAGTACCACCATTCGAAGTCCCTCCTTCGTTCAAGGCCTCCACATGAAGCATTCCATGAGCACTTCGTCGCAATGTCTCTCCCCGAGCACACTCCTCGACGAGCCTCACCCGGACCATGCCTTCGATGCACCTTGACTTCTGAGACCTTCGTCGGGTATACCTTCGAGTGTCTCCCTCCGGAGCACACTTCGAACACCTTGCCTCTGCTGAGGACTTGATCCACCATACTCCGAAGTCACTCCATTCGGAGTACCCTTCGAAGTGCCTCGCCTCTGAGGACTTCGTCTCGGAGTACCTTCACCCGGAGTCACACTCCGCACTTACTGCCTTCTCCTGGTGCACCTCGACCCGAGGTCCGACCTCGACCCCTTCGCAGCCTTCGTGACGGAGCTCCCTACTCCCCTGGCATCAAGCCTCCCACTTGACCCAGGTTCACTTGCTGCGAACTATCCGTCACCTCCAAAGTCCCCTACGCACCTCAGACAAACAGACAAGTGTATCCAGTACCCCGGAGACCTCTCCGGGTAAGCAGCCTTCGGAGAACCAACCTCCGAACCCCTTCGGAGGGACCCCTTCGAATTAGAGGGTAAAATCTGTCAATCACTCATCACAGACTCCGAAACCAACCCTTGGTTTCTCAATCTCCCCCTTGATGAGTGCATTGACAACCAAATTCAAGTTCAAGAAAATTTGAAAAATTTCAGCTCACAAGTGACCATAAAAACTCAGAAACGAGCCAAATCATGTCACTTGACAAAAGAATTTTCCTCCCCCTTTTTGAAAAGAGTAAAAGCCCCTTCGGAAACCCTTCGGCAAATCTCCCCTTTGCAAGATAAAAACTCCCCCTGAGTTATTTTACCCCCTTGCTGCAGAGAACTCAAAAATTTCTCCCCCTTTGGCAATGCAAGCATCAATGAGCATGTAAAAGATGCATAGCTTCGAAATGGGAAGAATTGCAAAGACATATAAAGCAAAAATATGCCAATATTAATACCAATTATCATGTGCTCAGCTCAATTTAACATTCTCTATAAACATGATGACAGCATGTGATTTTATCATTTTGAAATAAAAGCATCACCACTCAATCAAGGTAACTAGACAAGTAAAAGAAGGGACTGCGCAAAGCTAGTCAATTTCTACTCTAGACAAACAAGTCCAGTTCAAATGGAGCATTGAAAGCAAACTTGATGATCAATTAGTTTGTTGTTCTTTTCATAATGCCAGGGGTTATTTGTTTGTCTACCTTATACTTTCCAATCAAGCCAAGCCTAGGCATGAAAGCCATCAGAAGCTTAAGGCGGTGATTTTGGCATACACTACACTATCTCATTTCAGACCAATGTGCAATGGTAAGCAGTCTAGAATAGAGTAGTGCGACAAACAAATCCACCTAGATCTTTTTGCTTTGAAGCATGCAAATCATGGATTTTTGGAATTTTGATTAAGTAAACAAATTGTTTAGCACTTGAGGAATATCCATGAGTATGTAGAACAATTTTTCAAGTTACAATGTTTAGCATCCAGAGAAAAAGAGTTTTGCTATCAAGCAGATAAAAGATAGCTAAAGCAGTCCTACCTAAACATGCTAGATTCAAGACTAAGCAGTGAGCATGATTTGATTTTGGAAAGAAGAATCATGCACATAATGTTTCAGACATATTAAATAGAGCTGAGCTGACATGATTACATGAATTATAATTAGGCATATAAGTGCAAAAGATGTAAATGTAATTTCACACATGATGTGCATATGCAAGACAATTAAAATCTGCTCCCCCTCACAAAATGCCGTAAGGGTGACAAATACCAAGTTCCCCACGCAAGTAGGCAAATCGAGAAGCATCGAGGGGTTTTGTGAAAATATCGGCTAGCTGGTGTTGGGTATCAACATATTGAAGTTCAATATTACCCTTCTCATTATGATCTCTGAGAAAATGATATCGCACATCAATGTGTTTGGTTCTGGAGTGCTAAACCGGGTTGTTTGCAATACAAATAGCACTAGTGTTATCACAGAAAAGTGGAACACTCTTATAATCTAACCCTAAATCCCGTAAAGTGGAAACCATCCACAAAATCTGAGAGCAACAGCTAGCTGCAGCAACATATTTGGCCCCAGCCGTCGATTGTGCAACACTAGACTGTTTGCGGGAAGACCAGCAAACCAGAGAAGTACCCAGAAAATGACAAGTACCAGAGGTACTTTTCCTATCAATCCTACATCCAGCAAAATCTGCATCGGAATAACCTCGAAGACACAAAGAGGAAGACGCCGAATACCAAATGCCAAATTCGAGGGTATGTTTGAGATACCTGAGAATGCGCTTCACAGCTTGGCGGTGCGAAGCTCTTGGTGAAGCCTGAAAACGAGCACACAGACACACTGCGAAGTGTATGTCCGACCTCGTAGCAGTCAAGTAGAGGAGGGTGCCGATCATGCTTCGGAACTCCTTCTGATCTACGACTTCTCCATCTTCGTCAGGATCCAATGCTACAGATGTAGCCATTGGAGTGGCGAGTGGCTTCGCTTCAGCCATATCGAACTTCTTGAGTAGGTCCTTGGTGTACTTCGTCTGGTGGATGAAAGTACCTTGTTTGCTTTGCTTGATTTGCAAACCAAGAAAAAATGTGAGTTCGCCCATCATGGACATCTCGAACTCCCTGCTCATGGCATCTGCAAACTTGGCAACCAAAGCATGAGAAGAGCCACCAAAGATGA
Organism: Zizania palustris; assembly: GCA_019279435.1. NCBI lineage: Eukaryota > Viridiplantae > Streptophyta > Magnoliopsida > Poales > Poaceae > Zizania > Zizania palustris. The sequence goes on along the minus strand of JAAALK010000283.1, from coordinate 106,165,238 downwards.
TATCATCCACATAAATCTGAACTAGGAGGAAATCTTTGCCATGCTTGAGAGTGAACAAGGTTTTATCAACAGATCCCATCAAATACCCCCGCTCAAGCAGAAAAGACTTAAGTCTGTCATACCATGCCCGAGGGGCCTGCTTGAGTCCATAAAGAGCCTTATGAAGTTTGAGGACTTTATGTGGGTATTTGGGGTTTTCAAAACCAGGGGGTTGTTTTACATAAACATATTCGCCTATGAAACCATTAAGAAAAGCACTTTTGACATCCATTTGATAGAGTTTGAATCCCCGGGATGTCGCAAAGGCAAGCAAAATCCTAATGGCCTCAAGACGAGCAACAGGTGCAAAAGTTTCAGTAAAATCAATCCCTTCTAATTGAGAAAAACCCTGAGTTACAAGTCTAGCCTTGTTTCTAACTATAGTCCCATCCTCCCCTTGTTTGTTTTTGAAAATCCATTTTGTTCCAATGAAATGAACACTTGGTGGAGGATCAACTAAAGTCCAGACTTGGTTTCTCTCAAAATTTTCAAGTTCTTCATGCATGGCATTGATCCAACTTGAATCAGAAAGTGCATGACTAACATCTAAGGGCTCGAAAGAAGCAACAAAAGCGGAATCAATGAAATGAGCATGAGAACGTGTTACCCTTTGATCAAGCTCACCAATGATCTGCTCGGGAGGATGCATCCTTTGAACATGGTGTGGAGCCTCGCGGTGAGATGCAGTCTCCCCCTCAACTTGTGCGTTGAAGTGGTCCAAGATGACTGATGTCGAGGTAGTTGCTTCGAGACCTTGTGCCGAAGTGGTCGAAGCGGGGTTGGCTTCGGGGGTTGATGCCGAGGGTAGTAGGGGTTCATCCTCGAAATCTTCGGGATCTTCTTCTTCGAAGATAGTCTGTTCCATATCATGTTCATTTGACTGTTCAAGAGCAGAACTAACAGAGGGGGTTGATTCATCAAAAGTCACATCACATGACTCGATGATAGTGTTAGTCTCCAAATTATAAACACGATAAGAATGACCATGTGTAGTATAACCCAAAAAGATCCCGTCAGAAGAACGCGACTCAAATTTGTCCAAATTTCCACATTTTAGGATAAAGCAACGACAGCCAAAAACTCGAAGATGAGTAACCTTGGGCTGTCTCCCAAAACGTAGCTCATAAGATGTCAAATTCAAAATTGAGCGCAAGAAGATTCGGTTTGAGATGTAACAAGCAGTGTTCATGGCCTCAGCCCATAATTTTCTAGGAGTCCTATGCTCATCGAGCATCGTCCTAGCCATCTCAACCAAAGTGCGGTTCTTCCTCTCAACAACACTGTTCTGTTGAGGAACCCGCGGAGCAGAGAATTGATGTTCTATGCCATGCTCCATGCAAAAGTCAACAAAGAGACTGTTTTTGAACTCAGTGCCATTATCACTTTGAATGAATTTCAATGCACCAGGGAGTTCAGTGAAAAGTCTCAAAGCCAAGCTCCGAAAGTGTGAAAACACTTCATCCTTGCTGGCAAGAAAGAAGACCCAAGAGTAGCGAGAGAAATTGTCGACAATGACTAACACATACCACTTGCCACCTAAAGAACTAACCCGAGAAAGACCTACAATGTCCATGTGGAGAAGTTCTCCGGGTTGTTCAGTCATCACTGTGGTGACTAGCGAGTGCGAAGCGGCAATCATTTTTCCATGTCGACAAGGAGCGCAAACTAAATTCTTCTCAAACTTGAGCTTGGGCAATCCTCGGATCAGACCTAGGGCACTCAGATGAGCGAGCAACTCAAAGCTCATATGCCCTAGTCTCCTATGCCACTTCCAATGCTCAGAAGTAGAATGTGGAACAAGACAATGAGGAGAACCAGATGACTCAGAAAAATCAGCTCCAAAAACTCTCCCAACTCTAAAGATCTTGCAAACAACGCCATCAGAATTGAGTACTTGCGAAGTATCGCGATGGAGTCGCACTTCGAAGCCCTCATCAAGCAACTGAGATACAGAAAGCAAATTGTATCCCAGGTTTTCAACCAAAGCAACATCTTTGAGAGTGAAATTCGAGTTAATTCTTACCACACCTTTACCTTTCACTCTACTCCTTCGATTGTTGCCGAAGGTGATATGTTCCCTTTGCTTGGTTGTGGTGAGGCTGGAGAACCATGCTGCATCTCTGGTCATGTGGCGTGAACAACCGGAGTCCATGATCCACGTGCCCTCCAAGCCTCGGTCTATCGCCTACACATGATAAGAAAATCTCGATCGCTCAGTGCTGGGGTGAGTGAAGATATGGTGAGGCATCCAGCACTGAGTGATACGAGTAGTAGGCACAGTAAAAGTAGACTGTCTACGCATAGGATAATCAGAATGATGCAAAGTGCGAGGTCTACCTACATGCTGTGATCTAAAAGCATGACGAGGTCTCCTACTCTGACGAGGTACAAAGCTACTCGCCCGGGGTCTACCACCATATGGAACATGGTGAACACCTCGAGGAGCAAAACCTCTCCGAGCAAAAACAGGACGAGAGTAAAACTCAGACTCATGCATACCTACAGATGGGTAGTGCATGTTCTGGAACCTCATCACCTGAGAGCGTCGCTCATCCTTGATGCAACAAAAACAGAACCCAACTAAATGACCCGCCCTTTGACAGTAGGAATAATGAAAAACTCTCCTAGGGGCACTCTCATTGGTCATAGGAGCAATCCTCACAGGCTCCTTGGGCTTCTGCTGAGTGGTTTTCTTGGGAGGGATTTTCTTGGCAGGAGGAGTGGTTTTCTTTGGATTCCGGGTAGGCTTTTTGGCTGATGGAGTGTCTAACAGAGCTCTCTCTTTCTCTAGGGTAGTGGGTGAGGTAAAAACAGTTTTGTTTTCACTATCTGAAGGAATCCTCTCAAAACCCAAACCTAGAGCTAACCCTGCTCTGTCAGCACACATGTTGGTCTTGGCCAAGAGCAAATCCATCCTACCCTTTCCCTCAGTGCATTTGTTAACCACAGAAAGAAGGTACTCATTCTCAGTCATAAGGTTTTTAGCTCGCTCTCTAACAGTGCCTAGCTGGTCCTTAAGGGTTATGCAAGTGTCACACACAGGCTGCACATCCTTAGAACTACCGGCCCTCTCCAATCTATCCTCTAAATCATGAACATGCTTATCACGTAAATCAATGCTCTCACGTAATAAAGGGCAGTTCATACATTCAGTTATATCATGACTAGAATCCACCCTCAAAAGCTGCTTCTGTGCTGTATCAAGCTTAGAAAGAGTTTGAGCATGCACAGAACGCAATTGAGCAAGCTCACCCATGACAACAGTACAAGAATCACATTCAGCATCATTAACCCTAGACTTAAGCATGGCATAATCAGTAGAAATAGATTCTAGCCTAAGTTTAAGGTCTTTTCTATCTCTAGCGGCTTGCACAAGTAATATATTCTGACCAAGTGCTACTTCATTCAGTTCATCTAATTTAATTGAAAGTTGGTCATAGGATAGAGGTACCTCAGATGAGTCAAGCTCATCGCCGCTGTGATCGCTGTCGGCCAAGAAGCAAAGGCCGGCGAAATCTCGTCCCTTCTTGTCCTTCTTCTCCTCCTTCCTTGGATACTCCTCCTCCTCAGAGCTCGACTCCTCAGTTGAGGAAGTGTTGATGTCACTGAGAGTACCAACAAATGCTCTGGAAGCGGCTTTGGCTACCCTCTTAGCCACCTTGTCGTGCTTGCCCTTCACAAAAGGCTTCCTCTCCTTTTTGTGGTATTTAGGGCGCTCACTCTCATCTCTCTTCTTGAGCTTAGGCCAATTAGCCTTGATGTGAGAAGTGTCGCCACACTCAAAACAACCACTAAAACCACTTCTCCTCTGATCCCGTCTCTCATGATGAAAACGGGTGAACCTTCTGGCAATGAGAGCAAGCTCATCATCATCCAGAGTGTCCACCTGCTCCTTAGTGACGGAGACCAGGGAGGACAAAGCTAAACCATCTGCAAGAACACAAGTGCCAGATGTGCTTGGTTCTGCAGTGGTGCCACGGCTGGTGCTGGAAACCAGTGCCAATGGCTGTGGCAAGGAGTTTCTGTGCACTGCAAGATATGCCTTGGCAATCTCTGTGGACTTCAGCTTGCTGAAGAGCTCATCACAGGTCAATGTGTCATAACCTGCGGACTCCTCAATGCTGGATATCTTCACTTCCCATATGCTACGATCTAGAGCATAGAGAAGCTTGATAGCCCTATCATGATCATTGTAGGCAAGCGTCCCGTTGGACCGCAAGTTACTCACTATCGCATCAAAGCGAGAAAACATGGCATCTATAGATTCACCAGGTGCCTGCACAAACAGCTGATACTGTTGATTGTATGTGCTTTGGCGCCTGGCCTTGATCTGTGTAGAGCCCTCATGAAAAATAGTGAGAGTGGTCCAAATTTCCCTAGCAGTCCTAAGGTGCTGTACCCTATCAAACTCACTTCTACTCAAACCAATGAACAGTATATTTCTTGCCTTGGAGTTGGCATTATACTGATCCTTGTCTGTTTGAGAGGTGCGAGTTTCAGGGATGGAGTATTGTGAGTCCACAATCTCCCAAATTGCATTTCCTTGGTTTAGCAAGTAAGCCTCCATGCGTACCTTCCAGTATGCAAAATCAGTCCCATCGAACAGAGGTATTTTACTAACTCTGTCCATGTCGCCAATAGATCACAAAACCGGTTAAGGTCAACTGGTGATCTTAACCTGCTCTGATACCAATTGTTGGACCGGAAACAGCGACCAGAGGGGGGGGTGAATGGGAGCTTTAAAATTTCAGACTAAAAATAGCCTTCTGTTTTAATTCTGTCTTCTGTGGAACAGGCTTCGAACACACCCTTCGAAGTTCTGGTTCGGAGGTATTTCATAGCTCCGAATACAGGCTTCGCAAGGAGTAAAAGTTCGAAGCCAAGAAGACTTCGCTCCACTCACAAACCCAAAAATTCAGCTTCTGCTAAGTCAACGCAGCCTTCGTACACAGGGTGCCTTCGTGCAGGCTTCGCACTTGCAAGAGCGGACTTCCCCCTGAGGACTTCGATAAGCTTTGCTAAGTCAGTGCAGGCTCCACACACTAGGTTCTCCGAGCAGGCTTCGCACTTCACCCTTCGCAAGAGCAGACTTCCCTCTACGGGCTTCGACCAAATACTCAGCGACAACAACTGGTGCTGGGCTTTGTACTTCGAAGGTCTAAATGCACACTAAATAGACTTCGCTGAGGACTTCGACAAGGAAAGAAAAACGGGCTTTGATCTAAGTCAAACAGAGAGGTCTAGCCTCCAGCTTACACAAAGCGAACAAACACTGAAACACACACTTCGCTCGAACACACTTCGCTCGAACAGGCTTCTCACACACCTCTCCATAAAAGCTCACAAGAAAATGGAGTACAGAGAAACCGAAGCATGCAGAGTAGTATGCATACAAGCTCAAGCAGTAAATGAACACAAAGTCAAAGCTTCAATGCTTGAATAGGGAACACAAAATGAACTCACAGGATGAATACAGAGAGTGTGGTGGCTAGCACAGGAGTTCTACAATGAATGCTCAAAGTGTTAATGCGACCTACCCAGCCTCCACTATTTATAGGCACTATTCAGCCATGTGAATTGACTACTTTACCCCTAGGGTTTACACTGTTTTTGTCTCATCAGAACAGGGGTACAACTGGTAGTCTACTTTATTTGGAGGCTTCTTTTGTCAGCTTCGTAGAGGGGACAGCACCAGCTTTTGCAGAGCAGACGCTGTCAGCCTTTGCAGTTTTGGACCCTTCTAAAGCCCCCCTTCGCACGCGAGGGGTGCGGTAGCTTCGGTGAGAAGCCTTGAGCCTAACGGCCTTCGCTTCACTGAAGTCAGCCTTCGATACAGTGATGGTTTTGAGCTGAAGCCGTCAAAGCCCTTGGGCCTTCGCACCAAAACCTTCGGAGTGGACCACCACAGCTTCACAACTTCTCCCAGCTCGAACTCCGTTAGTCCGTGTACCGAAGCCATGCATGGCCGAAGTACCTCAAGTCATCCTCACTCTGGAGCCATCCTCGCTCCGAAGCCTGCTTCACTCCAAAGCCCCACCTTCGGAGTAACACCCTTCGAAGTCCCTCCTTCGTCCAAGGCCTCCGCATGAAGCATTCCATGAGCACTTCGTCGCAGTGTCTCTCCCCGAGCACACTCCTCGACGAGACTCACCCGGACCATGCCTTCAATGCACCTTGACTTCTGAGACCTTCGTCGGGTATACCTTCGAGTGTATCCCTCCAGAGCACACTTCGAACACCTTGCCTCTGCTGAGGACTTGATCCACCATACTCCGAAGTCACTCCATTCGGAGTACCCTTCGAAGTGCCTCACCTCTGAGGACTTTGTCTCGGAGTACCTTCACCCGGAGTCACACTCCACACTTACTGCCTTCTCCTGGTGCACCTCGACCCGAGGTTTGACCTCGACCCCTTCGCAGCCTTCGCGACGGAGCTCCCTACTCCCCTTGGTATCAAGCCTCCCGCTTGACCCAGGTTCACTTGTTGTGAACCATCCGTCGCCTCCGAAGTCCCCTGCGCACCACAGACAAACAGACAAGTGTATTCAGTACCCCGGAGACCTCTCCGGGTAAGCAGCCTTCGATACACACTCCGGTGTACCGCCCAAAGTAATGAACCCTTCGGTACAGCCAATCATCGTGTACTGTCGGACCCCTCCGACAGGCACACTCCGCTGCAACAGCTGCAGCAACCAGAGCCCACCGAACCCTTCAGTGAAACAGCCTCCGAACACCTTCGGAGAACCAGCCTCCAAACACCTTCGGAGAACCAACCTCCGAACCCCTTCGGAGGGACCCCTTCGAATTAGAGGGTAAAATCTGTCAATCACTCATCACAGACTCCGAAACCAACCCTTGGTTTCTCAATGTTCCTACTCATATGCCGATTCCTTTTGCTTCACCACACAGCCACGTGCGGCGCCTGGTGTTACCGCATAGCCACGTGCGACTCCTGGTGTTACGGCATAGCCACATGCGACTCCTAGTGTTACCGCACAGCCACGTGTGCCTCTTGGTGATACCCCTCAGCCATGTGTGGCTTGCGGCGATCTCGGCACCATAGACTTGCCAACTGACTTGACTCTACCAACCCAACTTGGCATGCCTCCTCGGCATTTTGGTGATGTCTACACTTTGTGTCCTGCAACATTAGTACCTCCAGCTCCAGTTTCTATGGATCTTCTTACTGGTGCTTTACCAGTTACTCCCATGGTCAACCAACATGCTATGGTTACCCGCGGAAAGCTTGGGTTTCGATAGACAGTCCTGCTCGCTACCACACCGTTATCCCCAATCTCGAAGACTTATAGGGCTGCTTTTGCAGACCCTAATTGGCGAGCTGCTAGGGATGTTGAGTACTCTACTTTGTTATCCAACCACATGTGGGATCTTCTTCCTCGACCACCCTACTCCAATGTGGTCACCGGAAAATGGGTGTTCAAACACAAGTTCAACGCTGATGGATCCTTTGAAAGATACAAGGCACATTTGGTTCTTCGAGATTTTTCCCAACAACTAGGAGTGGATTTTTTTGAGACTTTTAGTCTAGTTGTTAAACTAGTTACCGTCCGGACTATTCTCTCTTTAGCTATCTCTAGATCCTGGCCTATTCATCAACTTGATATGGATAATGCTTTTCTCCATGGAACCTTGTTTGAGACTGTTTATTGTGCACAACCTTCTGGATTTGAAGATTCTTCTCATCTGGACTATGTGTGCAGACTTAATCGATCTCTTTATGGCCTTAAGCAGACACCACGTGCTTGACATAACTACTTTGCCTCACATCTTCATCTGTTTGGTTTTGTTGCAGCCAAGACAGACACCTCTCTGTTCATCTACCATCATGAAGCAGATGCAGTTCATCTCCACCTGTATGTTGATGATATTGTGTTGACAGCCTCCTCACCTGCCTTACTTTGCCATACTATTGGGGCTATTCAGCAGGAATTTCATTTGAAGGATCTTAGTATTCTTCATAATTTTCTTGGAATGTTGGTTCAACACAAAGATGGGGTCTTTTCTTGTCTCAAAGACAATATATGCTTGTCAATCTTGCACGAGCCGACATGTCTGACTGCAAACCTTGCTCCACACCTATTTTTTTTGAGGCAAATTAGTAGGAGAGGCTCCTACCTGAGATTTTTATAAAATTAATTAAGACAAATGAACTAGATACACTGGTGGGAGGGAGGGGGAGATAGAAGAAAAAGGAAAAGTTACAACGAGTCAATCCAGCGTTTCAAGTCCCCCTTAACCTTAGGGGGAAACGTTGGGACTGAACTGAGAAGATGAGGAGGAAGCGAGTCTTCCAAGAAGAAAGCGTAGGGGCAATCCCATCAAAGATACATCTATTGCGAATTAACCATAAAGACCAAGCCCCCATTACAGCGATATCCATGAAGAACGGTCTACCAAATGAAAGTTTCAAAGTGGCCAATCTATCTGGGACCGTGTCAAGATAGGCCCAATGGACCCCCAGCGAGGCCCAGCACATGCGGCTGAAAGGGCAGTTGAAGAAGAGGTGGGATGCCGACTCTTCCGCCCCCAGAGAGCAAAGACTGTAGTAGGCCTCCTCAGTTGAGCTGAGAACTCTTTTCCTGCGAAGAATTTGTCTGGTGTTGAGGACGTCCACCAGAAGAAGCTAGAAGAAGACCTTCAGTTTGTTGGAGCATTTGGACTTCCAGAGCCATCGGAAGGACCCATGAGCCTGGATAAACTGGAACTAGTAATTGTAAAAGCTACCAGAGCTGTAAAAAGGGGAGCGCCAGATGAAAGACCAATTATCCGGGGTATTGGGCTAGAGTGTCAGGTTCTCCAACATGGGAAGCAAGCGCTGAAACTCGCTGAGGGCCTCCAAGGAGAGCGGGAGAAAGAAGTTGTCCGATAGAGAATTTTGCATGAGGAAATGCTTAACAGAGCAAGTGCGGCATTTGGCGAAGGAGAACAAGTGGGGGAAGAGGAGTCGAAGGGGGGATGCAGACCAAACGTCTTCCCAGAAGGCGGTGTGACAGCCATCCCCAACGGAGGGGTTGGCAATGGCCCGAAAATGATTGGAGAGGGCTAGAATGTCCTGCCACCATCGAGAACCTTGAGCAGGAGCAAGGTGAGGGGGCGAAGCGGTGGCGAGGTAATGAAGATGGACCAGACTGACCCAGGAAGGGAATGAGGGGCCCATGAATTTATGGAGGTGTTTTAGGAGAAGGGCGATGTTTTGGGTGCGAAGGTCGATGACCCCAAGTCCCCCCTTGACCTCCGGCTTGCAGACATTGCGCCAGGCCACTCTAGAGGAATTTTTGTTAGCAAGACTATGTCTGTGCCAAAGGAAATTTCGGCGGGCCTTGTCAATACGGGAGATGATAGAGATAGGCAGCTTAAAGGTGCACATGGCATAAGTGGGCAGAGCAGAAAGGACCGAATTGACGATTTGAAGCCTGCCAGCCATGGAGAGCTAGGGGGAAAGGGAAGACAGCTTCCGCTCAACATTGTCTATAAGAAAGGAGAAATCAGCAGGCTTTGGTTTCAACACTCCAAGGGGGAGGCTGAGATAAGGAAATGGCAAGGAGCCCATAGGGCATCCAAAAGTTGCCGCCAGGAGCTCTCCCTTCTGCATAGAAGTGTTAATCAGCATGAGAGTGGATTTGGACAGATTTATCTTGATCCCCGTGGACTGGGAGAAGGAATTAAGGAGCCCACGGAGGCAGAAGAGGTTCTTTTGGTCCGCATGAAGGAAGATGATGGTGTCATCGGCATATTGGGCAATAGGAAAGTCATGTTGGCGGGGTGACATTTGGGACCCTGAATAACCTGCAAACTGGATGCTTTGTTAATGATATGCTGGAGAAGGTCAGCAGCCAGGACGAAAAGTAAAGGGGAAAGAGGGTCCCCTTGTCTCACCCCTCTCTTACAGTGGAAGAATTTTCTAGAGGAGCCATTAAACAGGGCTGAAGAGAAACCAGAGGATAAGAGAAGGCGAATCCAATGGATCCATTTACTAGGGAAGCCCAACTGGGTCATCATGAGCAAGATGGTCGAGTGCTCAATAGTATCGAAGGCCTTTTCAAAGTCCAATTTTAAAATTATGGACTTATGCTTTGAATGTTTGCATCTGTGGGAGAGTTCCAGGGCCCAGGCGAGACAGTCCTGAATGGTTCTACCTTTGATGAAACCATACTAGTTTTTGTGAATCAGGTTAGTGATGACTCCCTGAAGTCTGTTGGCAAGGATTTTGGTGATGATCTTGACACTAGTATTCATTAGGGAGATGGGACGGTAGTCTTTGACAGTAGTCGGCCACTATCCTTTGGGGATAAGAGCGATGAAGGAGCCATTAATAGGCTGGAGCTGTATGTCCCCATTGGAGAAATGAGAGGCAAGCTCAACAAAATCTTGTCGGATGTTGGACCAACAAGATTTATAAAAGGTGTCGTTGAAGCCATCAGGGCCTAGGGCTTTGTCGGAATGCAAGGACCCAATAACTGAATCTAATTCGGCCTCGGAGATATCCGCCCCCAGGTGATTCAGGCCCTGCAATCTGGGGATACACTGATCCAACTCGAAATCCATGCGAGGATTATTGGAGAAGCCCATTTTACAAAGAAAGAAGTCAAGGAAGGCATCTGTTTTTTCCTCATGCGAGGAAACCTAGGAGCCGTTGTCCAATCTAACGGAGGAAATGGCATTGCGACGTCACCTAGAGGTAGCAGCCGAGTGAAAGAATTTGGTGTTGGCATCCCCAAGTTTGGTCCAACGGATGGTGTAGCGTTGCTTCTAGTAGCAGTTTCTGATGTCAAGGAGGAAGGTCAAATGCGACTGAAGAAGGCACCTAAAGCGAAATTCAAGTTGGGAAAGTGGACGAAGCTCCTCCGTTCTATCCAAGAAACTGATGATGATAGAGGAGTTTTTGATCCATAGTTCAAAACCTCTGTGCTTACGCTACCAAATGGAGAGAACCTTCTGAAGGGATCTTAGCTTATGACCGATGCGCTGGGCCGGGTCTAGAGGGAAAGTACCGGAGTTCCAACAAGAGCGAACCAAGGGGAGAAAAATCTGTGAGCTTGGTCCAGTAATTCTCAAAGCGAAAAGTAGGGGACCTGGGGATAGTAGTGCCGATCAAAGTAAGGCAAGGGCAATGGTCCGAGCACCCATTGGGGAGTGCAGAAAAGGAGGTATTCAGAAAAGAGGCGGCCCAATGCGACGAGGTGAGGCACCAATCAAGCTGGAACTCTGGTTGAGCTGACCTCTGCCCTTGTTTTCGCTAAAGCGATAGAGGTTGAAATCGCCAATAAAAAGCCAGTCCTCATTAGCATGAATGTGCAGCGAATGCAGCGAAGAAAAGAAAGGGGGCACTCTAAAGCCCTATAGGGACCATAGACGTTGGAGAGAACCCAGGAGGAGCCGTTCAACACAGAGGTGAGAGTGATAGTAAGCTGAAAATGGGAGGAGGAGAGGAGAGAACCAGTGAACCTGGTGCTGCTCCAGGCAATGAAAATCCCCCCAGCAGAGCCAAGGGCAGGAGAGAAGAGGAAGCTATCCAGGCGCTTGGGACAGAATTTCCTAACATAGGAGGGAACCAGGGCAGCCATCTTAGTCTCCTGAAGGTAGACGATATTTGTGTTGGACGAGGCAATGAGATTGCGGACATCAAGCTTTTTGGGGGTAGAGTTCAACCCACGGACATTCTAGCTAACGACCTTCCAAGCTTTAGAGGCACCCATGGAGATAAAGGCCAATAGGGAAAAAGTTTGCGGCGGGGGCAAGGGCCAACCCAACCGGGGGACCTTGAGATCAGGCAAGGCCGAAAAACCCAAGAGAAAACGCGAGTGGGGGCCCAAAGACCAAGGCCCACGAGGGGGAGAGCATATAATTGAACATGCTAGGTAACCTGGGCCAGCAATAAGTACCACAAAGTGTTCAAAAAATTACAGCAGACAGCAGGCAGAATACGGCACGCAGGCCAATCAGGTTTAGTCATCTTGGACATCATTGGGGATGGAGGCTGAGGCAGGAGGATCCACCATCATGGGAGCCGATGAAGACCCGGCTTCCATCATTGCCTTACGAGGGGAGGATTCGTCCTCAGAATCACTGGAGAAAAGGGATGAGGGGGTGATTTTAGCAGGATTAATGCCACAAAGGTGCACAACCGAATGAAGAATTTGATCGAAAGACAGGGGGGACTAGGAGTAGCAGACCTGGAAACTTCGATGAACTCCTCAATGGTTGGAAGATTGGAGAGGAAGGGGCCATGCCTCCGGCGAGAAGACGAGCGGAATCCCCTGCTTTTTGCTGAAAGTCTGGCACTTCGGCGCAGACCACAGACCGAGAGGGGAGGAGACCTTGAGGATCTGGCCAGGGATGCCCCCCCACCCTCCTGCCGAGCATCGGCCCCGTGACGTCTTGAGTAGACAAAACGTACAGGGAGGTTGGAGCATTGAGGCGGCGGGGGGATGACAGGTGAGACCACCCTCTCGGGAGAGGAAGCAGGGGGCACCACCAAAAGAGAGAGTTGAAGCTGGGAAGCCGGAGATAGCAGCCTGCTGATGAAGCCCAAAGATCTAGGAGAGGGAATTCTGACCTGACGTTGCATGGGCTGAGGCTGCATGGGTTGGTCGGTGTGGGAGTCCACCGATGGCTCTGAGGAGATGCCCGAGATTTCCATGCTGTCCTGAGGGTCCTCGGCAACCTGGGGCACCTCCTCCACAGCGTCCTCCACCATAGGCTCAAAGAAGTCCTCGAAGAACTGCTCGTCCTCCAAGTCTTCATGCTGGGCATCTTCTTGATTGTGGTTCTAGACGTGGGCATGCCACTGGTTGGCCATGGGGCCAAACAGTTGAGCGTCCGCCCACTGGTGAATCCATTCAGGCTCCCCTGGCAGGACCTCACCCAGGAATGGGTGAGGGTTTCCGTTGTCCGGCGGTGGAGGGACTTCAACCCCCGGCCCCTGGTCAGCAAGGTCAGACTGGAGAAGATAGACCGGAAACGTCCACGAGCGGCCACTGCCATCCAACTCATCACCATGCTTAACGGTGATGCTACGAGGAACGTCAAGATCATCCTCGTAGAGAACCTTGACCAGAACCCTAGCCAAGCTAGGGTCTGCCTCGTGCTAGAAAAGCAGCTGGCCAAAGGAAGCACAAACTTGCTGTAGGAAGGGGAGGTTCTTACAGTCGAGGGGGTAACCGAGGAACATGATCCAGCCGGCTCTTGCGAACGGGGATTGCTTGCAGTTCAGGGCTTCGTCATGCTTGATGAAGCGCACAAGCCGTCCTTGAACGAAGATGGGAGGTGAGTTGACGATCGCGTCCCACTCGAACTCGGACCCCAGCTTGTAGAGGCCAACCCCGAGAGGATGAAGGCAATAGCAGACGACTTGGAGGCGGAGCTCGACCCCGAGATGGTGGTGGATGGCGATAAGAAGATCGATCCGCTGCGCCGGCGTAAGAGGACCGTCATGCTCAGCAATGGCGAACGTTTCATGGCGCTTGACGAGGTCCCCTGACAAGGCGACGAAGTTCCTTTGCCTACGTAGTGGTCCGCCGCCATCACGGATCACCCCCCCATAGGGGAGGAAGGGCAGCGGGTTGGCCAAGAAGTTCGCCATTGTCTTCCAAGATGGGGGAGAAGCCGGTGGGTGAGTGGGGGAGAAGGGGGCGGACGCTCCAAGACTGGGGAAGGCAGGCAAGAGGGAGAGGGGTGATCACATTAGAAGCCTCCGCAGGCTCCATCTGAGCCAAGGAAGCTTAAGCGATCGGGCGGGCTTTCGAGGGGACCCAGGAGGCAGCGAGGGAAGGTGGACGGCCCTGACAAGGGGACCGGGAGTAGGAGGTGTGAAAGCAAGCAGAGCAGCGGGTGCAGGGGCGCAAAAAGACCGACTAACTTGTGCAATTAATGCGAGGCGGCGAAGAGGAGGAGGCCGCGGGAACCAAAGAGACAGAGGTCATGGCAAGCTCCCGAGGCGGTCTAGTCCCAGGATATGCGCGGTGGCGAGGGGAGATACGCCGAACCGGAAATGTGCCCTGCACATGCAGTGAAGATGAACGAGCCAATGGCTTGATCACCGAAGGGGGGGGAGGTACTGCCGGTCCTATGGAAAAGGCACAGGGCTAGTGGGCCTGAAACTCTCTGGAGGCACAAGGGCCAAGGAGACAGTAGGCCTGGCAGGCCCCCAGGGGGAGTCAGGAAGGAGGTCCGACTTGAGGCGCGAGAAGATGTGCGCAAGTGGAATTGCACCCTGCGAGACCGACCGCACGGGAGGGAGCAGGGGGAGGGGTGCAGAGGGGAGGAGGGGCGCAAGGGAGGTGGCCGGCCAAGTAGGGAAGGGAGAGAACCATTGAATTTGAAAACTGCACGTGGACCAAGACACGCAACAGGGGAGGTGGAAGGCTTGCACTAGAAGGAAGGGAGCAGAGAATGGTGCCGACCCTAAGGGACGACGGAGGCAAGGGAGAAGATGAGGAAGATGGAGGGAAGAAGGAGATGACATTGCTGAACGATACCTTCTTAACGGACAAGCCCTTCCGGCGGGCAGACGAACGTGGTGGAGCATGAGTGGCGAAATGAAGGGACGGAGGAGGGCGGAGGGAAAAAGGAGTGGGCGCCAAAATAGAACGGGGAGTTCAAAACACCAACGATGAGGAAGGTTGGAAGGAGCACGACGACGCCGACGAGAAACATGAGTCCAACTCGCGCATTCCTCCTCAGACCAACAGCAAAGGTCCTTGGACCAACGGGGGCCACCATCGTGCCAAAGGTGGAAATAGATGTCAAACTGATCAGAGATGATCCACCGTCGGCGACAAAGCTCAAAACCCTCACGTCTCGAGGAGACCGAGAATCTAAAGTGTCTATCCTGGAGAAAGGAAACATGGAATCCTGCAGGCGTACCGCCCAGGCAAGCATGCAGAGCAAGGCCAACCGAGGACTCGGAGAGACAAAAAGTGAAACGGCGGAAGACATCGAGGAGAAAGAAGGAACCTGACAGGGAAGAGGAGGGATGGTGAACCGGGGCGGCAAGGGGGTCAAAGATGAACTACTGGAACTCTCTGCCAGGGGAGAAGTCCCAGGAGGCGACGAGCTCACGAAGGTCGCTGTCCTCATCGAGCTCGACCAGCTCGAAGTAGGGCCCCATCGGGGCCATACCGGGACAAGGAGAAGAGCAGAGAGGAAGGGGTGGGGAGGGGAGAGAGGGATGCTCCTGGGAAGGAGGTCAACGAGGGGCTTCCCGATGGGAGACGCCGGAGGGAGACAAAGGGGCGCAGCCATCCGGAGACGTGGGCGGGACGAGCGCGAGCGGAGAGGACTCCATCCGTACTCAAGAAAGATTAAATCAAAGAAAGTTGGTGCTCCTTCCACCGCTGGTGCTCCTATTTCGGATCTAATTGATTTTCGCAACATTGCTGGTGCACTTCAATACCCGACCTTCACTAGGCTTGATATTTTCTAGGCTTGATATTGTCAATGCAGTTCAGCAAGTATGTCTTCACATGCATGCCCCAGGGAGCCTATCTTGCTGCTCTCAAGTGCATTTTGCGATATGTTCGTGGTACCTTGGACATGGGATTATCTTTACGACCATGTTCCCAGTCTGATCTAGTTGTCTACTTTGATGCGGATTGGGCCGTATGTCCAGATACTTGGAGATCAACCTCTAGATATGCTATTTTCCTCGGTGACAATCTAATCTCGTGGTCTTCTAAACGTCAGATCACCGTCTCCCGTTCTAGTGCCGAGGCTAAATACTAAGCTATTGCCAATGCCATTGTAGAGGCCACCTGGATTCGCCAACTACTATCCGAGCTACACACTGCGTTGCACAAAACCACCTTGGTATACTGTGACAACATCAGTGCCATCTACATGACATCCAATGTTGTTCAGCATCAACGCACCAAGCATGTTGAGATTGATCTTCATTTTGTGTGGGAGCGCGTTGCTCTTGGTGATATTCACGTTTTTCATGTCCTCACGACATCTCAGTTCGCCGATATTTTCACTAAAGGATTGCCTACATCCATCTTCTTGGAGTTCTGGTCCAGTCTCAACGTTCGGTATACTGACATTTCGACTGCGGGGGCGTGTTACACAGCTGTCATTTAGCTGTTCTGGATGTGTAGAAGGGGCATTAGGAGATTTCTGTTAGCTATTCTGTTAGATTACTTGTCAGCTACTTAATCTCCTAATGCCTATAAATATGTACTGGTTCTATTCAATCAATGCAATCAATAGTTCACCTCATTCTATCACTAACTTATAAAACCATGGTTATTTTCTAATGTCTTGAACCCTTCTCCATTGCCTTTTGTCAGACTTCATCAACGATGCTGGGGCAGACATTCCTGTGAGGATGTTGTTAGGGTCTCAAGACATCGTTCCATGCCAATGAGGGATGAAGAGGAGGATATTGATGAGATTGAAAGGCAGGTACGGGAGAGGTATGCAAGATCTAGTCATATTGAATATGGAGAGGAAACTGCAGAAGTGGAGCAGCAGGCTCTCTTGCCATCAGTGAAGGATCCAAAGCTCTGGATGGTGAAATGTGCGGTAGGATCATTCTGTAGCTTATCTAAACTTCCACTAGCTTATCCTAGTTACCATTATTTTATGTTTTAACTTTACTAATACATATATTTTTTGCTTCAGATTGGGCATGAGAGGGTGTCATGATCGGACTGCACTACCACTGCTGGCGCACACATGGCAAGGGATCCGGTGACACACCAAATTAGGATAGAGATTAGTGATTGATTAGCAGAAATGGAATAAGATCTTTACTGCCAATTATGTGAGCTAGGTTTATGCTTGTTGCCTTCCTTGCATGATATAAGAAGGAGAAGCCTAGAGGAAAAGGGGGCTTTTGTTTGGAGTGTTCCGGGTAGTCCTTGTCCACGGCGGCGGGGTGCCACAACGGCGCCACCACGCCGACGTGGCCCTGGTCCCCGTCCCTTGACGTATTTCTCATATAATCTAAGGCACAATGTTCCCTCCAATCTCCCACGCTCTCCGACCGCTGACAACCTGGTATCAGCAGATCCAGGACCTGCTTCCGCACCACGCAACATGAGTTTGGCATCCGCTGTCGGCGATGGCTCGGGATCAGCAGCAAAAGAGAAGGACCAGGAGCTCACCATGGGGGACGTCGTGCGACGTCTTCAGGCGATTGAGGACATGATATGACCCTTGATCCCACTCCGTGATCAGGTGGCCGCTATAGAGGTGTCGCTCACGGCGCAAGGACAACATCAACAGCTCTTGAATGACGGCCTCATCCGGCAGAACGTGCTCTGCAACAAGGGCGACCTCCCATAGGCCGCTGACATGACGACGGGGAAGATGACGGCTTCGCTACAACACACAAGTTGGAGTTCCAAAAGTACGACGGCGTGGGGGACCCCTTGTCATGGCTAAATCACTGCGAGCGCTATTTTCGCGTCCGTCGTACTCCTGAGAATCGGCGCGTGGCGTATGCCTCCTACCTCACCGACGATGCGCATCTATGGTACCATCATCTGGAACTCAACAATGGAGCGCCCCCATGGGCATGCTTCGTCCAGCTCGTGAACAAATGCTTCGGGCCACCCATGACGGATAGCCCAATCGACGAGATGGCACTTTTACGTCGCGAAGGCAGCGTCGACGACTTCGCCAAGCGTTTCATGGCCCTGTCCTACAGAGACATGGCGATCTCCGAGGCTCACCAAGTGCAGCTATTTCTGGTGGGCCTCGACAAACCTCTCAGCACGGACATCGCTCTGCACCGCCCGACCACCCTCGACGACGCCGTCATGTTGGCTCGGGCGCACGAACAAAGGGAGTCGTTCTCGACCGCCTCGGTGCCACGCCAGCCGCAATACTTCCACTCCCGTGCATCCACCCCGAGTGTCACCTCCAGCATAGCCCCATCTGCATCGGCCGCATCCTCTCCATCGGTGGCCAAGTTCTCGTCGTCCACCCGGCGGTTGACTCCAGCCGATGTGGCCCAACGCCGCCAAAGTGGGCAATGCTTTCACTACGACGAGCCCTTCATGCCCGGCCACAAAGAGCAATGCAAGCAATTGTTCTGTATTGAAGTTGAGGACGAAGACGACGAACAAACAGATCCGCTGGCCAACCCAGTGATCTCCATACACGGGCTGACAGGCATTCACCCACGCGCGGGCCGCACAATGAAACTCTGCGTCAGCATTAACGGCGCACAAATCACCGCCCTTCTGGACTCGGGGTCCACCCATAATTTCTTGGACATGGACACAGCGGAGCGCATCAGCATCACATTCAACAGCCATTCAAGCCTTCGGGTGACAGTGGCCAATGGCGAACAAGTGTGCAGCCCAGGTTGCTGCAGCAACATGGCCATCACCATCGGACGCGAACAGTTCACACTGGACTGCTGTGGACTCGCGCTCAGCTCACATGAAATGGTCCTAGGCGTTCAATGGCTGGAATCCTTGGGCCCGATCCTGTGGGACTTCACCACACGTACCATTGTGTTCGTGCGAAATGGACACCGGGTGTGTTGGCAAGCCACCGACGCAACGGCGAACCCTCCTTCGGCCATGACCGCGAACGGCGATGTCCTGGAGGACTTGCTGCGTCGCTTCGACGCGGTGTTCGCTACACCGACCGGTCTGCCACCGGTTCGACCACGCAGCCACCATATACGGCTCCTTCCCGACACTGCTCCAGTCGCTGTTCGTCCATACCGCTACGCGCATTTGCAGAAGGAAGAGCTGGAGTCCCAGTGCGCCGAGATGTTGCGTCAAGGAGTGATTCGTCCCAGCTCATCGGCCTTCTCCGCTTCGGTATTACTCATCAGGAAACACGACGGCTCTTGGTGATTTTGCGTTGATTACAGGGCACTCAACAGCAAAACAATCAAAGACAAATTCCCGATACCGGTGGTTGAAGAGCTGCTGGACGAGCTACACGGTGCCTCCTTCACAAAGCTAGACCTGCGATCCGGCTACCACCAAGTGAGGATGCAGGAAGATGACATCGAGAAAACTGTGTTCCGCACACATCAGGGACTCTTTGAGTTTCTGGTCATGCCCTTCGGCTTGACAAATGCGCCGACCACCTTCCAAGCGCTAATGAACGACACTCTCCAGCCGTTTCTCTGCAGGTTCGTGTTGGTATTTTTTGATGATATACTCATCTACAGTTCATCATGGATAGAACATCTCCGCCATCTCCACTTGGTACTGACCAAGCTCCAGGAACACCAATTGTTCCTCAAACGGTCCAAGTGTGCCTTTGGAGCGCGCTCAGTGGCGTATTTGGGCCATGTTATCTCGCACAAGGGCGTTGCCATGGATGAACAAAAGATACAAGCAGTACTTGATTAGCCAAGACCATGCTCGGTCCGCGGTGTCCGGGCATTCCTAGGGCTGGCAGGGTACTATCGCCGCTTCATCCGAAATTACGGCGGTATTGCTACGCCGCTGACAGCCCTCCTGAAGAAAGACGCATTCCAATGGAGCCAACCAGCCGAGGACGCTTTTCATGCGTTGCAGGGTGCACTAACGACGTCACCCCTTCTGCAGCTGCCGGACTTTGACCAGGACTTCGTGGTCGAGTGCGACGCCTCCGGCACGGGCCTGGGAGCCGTTCTGCACCAAGGCAGGTGACCGGTGGCCTTCTTCAGCCGTCAGTTGGCGCCAATACACACCAAGCTCGCTGCTTATGAGCGCGAGCTCATCGGGCTAGTGCAGGCCGTCCGCCATTGGCGGCAATATCTTTGGGGGCACCCATTCATCATCTGGACGGACCACTTCAGCTTGAAATACCTCCTGGATCAGCGGTTGGCAACTATTCCACAGCACCAGTGGGCAAGCAAGCTCATTGGCTTCGACTTTCGGGTCGAGTTTTGCCCCAGCACCAGCAACATCGTGGCGGACGCGCTGTCCCGCCGTGACACAGAAGCAACGGCGGAAGTGGCGGCGCTCTCCGCTCCCTCCTTCGCCATTTTTGATGACTTACGCCGCGAATACACCACTGACCCACATGCTCCGACCCTGTTGGCGCAGGTGCAATCCGGTGACAAGGGCGGCCTCTAGCGGGTCGTGGATGGCCTGATCACAGTCCGCAGCAAAGTGCTTGTGCCTACGGGATCCCCTACCATTCCGGGCCTCCTAGCGCAGGCGCATGGATGCGGCCATGAAGGCCTGGAGAAGACGCTTCATCGGGTGCGCGCCGACTTCCATATCCCGGGCGCCCGCACGCTGGTGCGTGAGTTTGTCCGAGCTTGCGTCGTCTGCCAGCGCAACAAAACTGATCAGCTCCAACCGGTAGGCCTACTTCAACCTCTACCGGTACCATCGGCGGTCTGGGCTAACATAGCCATGGACTTCATCGAAGGCCTCCCTAAAGTAAACGGCCAGACTGTGATACTCATGGTGGTCGACAGGTTTTCTAAGGCGGCTCACTTCATCGCGCTCGGTCATCCGTACACTGCCACGACGGTTGCGCGATGCTTCTTCGACAACATCGTCAAGCTCCATGGCATGCCCAGCTCCATCGTTAGTGACCACGACCCGGCGTTCACGGGGCGCTTCTGGCAAGAACTCTTCCACTGCTGGTGCTCCTATTTCATATCTGATTGATTTTCGCAGCATTGCGGGTGCACTTCAATACCCGACCTTCACCAGGCTTGATATTTTCTAGGCTTGATATTTTCAATGCAGTTCAGCAAGTATGTCTTCACATGCATGCCCCAGGGAGCCTATCTTGCTGCTCTCAAGTGCATTTTGCGATATGTTCGTGGTACCTTGGATATGGGATTATCTTTACGACCATGTTCCCAGTCTGATCTAGTTGTCTACCTTGATGCGGATTGGGCCGTCTGTCCAGATACTCGGAGATCAACCTCTAGATATGTTGTTTTCCTCGGTGACAATCTAATCTCGTGGTCTTCTAAACGTCAGATCCACCGTCTCCTGTTCTAGTGCCAAGGCTGAATACTGAGCTATTGCCAATGCCGTTGCAGAGGCCACCTGGATTCGCCAACTACTATCCGAGCTACACACTGCGTTGCACAAAACCACCTTGGTATACTGTGACAACATCAGTGCCATCAATATGACATCCAATCTTGTTCAGCATCAACGCACCAAGCATGTTGAGATTGATCTTCATTTTGTTTGGGAGCGCGTTGCTCTTGGTGATATTCGCGTTTTTCATGTCCTCACGACATCTTAGTTCGCCGACATTTTCACTAAAGGATTGCCTACATCCATCTTCTTGGAGTTCTGGTCCAGTCTCAACGTTCGGTCTACTGACATTTCGACTGCGGGGGCGTGTTACACAGCTGTCATTTAGCTGTTCTGGATGTGTAGAAGGGGCATTAGGAGATTTCTGTTAGCTATTCTGTTAGATTACTTGTCAGCTACTCAATCTCCTAATGCCTATAAATATGTACTGGTTCTATTCAATCAATGCAATCAATAGTTCACCTCATTCTATCACTAACTTATAAAACCATGGTTATTTTCTAATGTCTTGAACCCTTCTCCATTGCCTTTTGTCAGACTTCATCAACGATGCTGGGGCAGACATTCCTGATGAGGATGTTGTTAGGGTCTCAAGACATCGTTCCATGCCAATGAGGGATGAAGAGGAGGATATTGATGAGATTGAAAGGCAGGTACGGGAGAGGTATGCAAGATCTAGTCATATTGAATATGGAGAGGAAACTGCAGAAGTGGAGCAGCAGGCTCTCTTGCCATCAGTGAAGGATCCAAAGCTCTGGATGGTGAAATGTGCGGTAGGATCATTCTGTAGCTTATCTAAACTTCCACTAGCTTATCCTAGTTACCATTATTTTATGTTTTAACTTTACTAATACATATATTTTTTGCTTCAGATTGGGCATGAGAGGGAGACAGCAATTTGTCTAATGCAAAAATTCATTGATAGACAAGATCTCCAGATAAAGTCAGTTGTCGCATTAGATCATCTAAAAAATTATATTTATGTTGAAGCAGAGAAGGAGGCTCATGTCAGGGAGGTATACATGTGCTTGACATTTTAGATTTTTCGAAAGTGCATCCCCGCTAAACTTGGTTTATGCAGGCTTGCAAAGGTCTGAGGAACATTTACTCTTCAGCAAAAATAACATTGGTTCCGATAAAAGAAATGGCAGATGTCCTCTCTGTTGAGAGCAAATCTGTTGATCTTTCGAGGGATGCTTGGGTTCGAATGAAGTTGGGTATATATAAAGGTGACCTTGCTAAGGTATGGTCACATTACTTTGATATCTTCAAGTAGTCACAATATTTTCTTCATATATTTCCAAAAACTAATGTTATTGTGTTTTCAGGTTGTTGATGTTGACAATGTGCGCCAAAGGGTTACTGTGAAGCTCATTCCTAGAATAGATTTACAAGCTTTGTCTAGTAAACTGGTATGTTGCAATGCTTTGTTTCTGAAAATCATTTGCTGTTGTTTAATGCTTCAGTCCTAATTTTCCTGGATATATTGATGTTTCAAGATCATTGTTTTTTCTATCTTTCAGTTTTCTGTCGTGTTGATTGTTTTACTGTATGTTCTGAATGCTGCATGCTCTAAACTGAAACATTTTACATTCAGGAAGGGAGGGAGGTTGTGAAGAAGAAAGCATTTATTCCACCACCACGTTTTTTTAATATTGATGAAGCCAGGTGTTTTATTGTCCCTGTCATCAAATGATATATAATTTTATTATTGCTTGCTAACTCTCCTGCAACCAGGGAGATGCACATTCGTGTTGAACGGAGGAGGGATAAAGACTCTGGGGAGTACTTTGAGATGATTGATGGTTTAATGTTTAAAGATGGTTTCCTGTATAAAACAGTCTCAATAAAATCAATCAGCACACAGAATATTCAGCCATCATTCGATGAATTGGAGAAGTTCAGAAAACCTGGTGATGACATGAATGGGGATATGTCTAGTTTGTCTACTCTTTTTTCTAATAGAAAAAAGGGGCACTTTATGAAGGGTGATGCTGTCATTGTCATCAAAGGGACCTTAAAAACTTAGAGGGTTGGGTTGAGAAAGTAGAAGATGAAACTGTCCACATTAGACCGAAAATATCTGATCTACCGGTAACTATTTGCAACTTCAACTATCAATATTGCTCGCAATTTTCTTGGGATGTATGGCTTGTGGTTAAAACTGGTTAATTAATTGATTTTTTTTGTAATTACAGAAAACATTAGTCTTCAATGAAAAAGAGCTTTGCAAGTATTTTAAACCTGGAGACCATGTTAAAGTGGTGTCAGGTGTTCAAGACGGTGCTACACAGGCATGGTTGTTAAAGTTGAAGGTCATGTCTTGATTATTTTATCTGACACGACAAAAGAGCACGTGAGCCTTTCTCATGATCCACATTAATGATTTGTAATAGATCAATAGGAAACCCCCACATGATATGTATAATACAGTTTATTTTAACTGTGAAATCATGATTATTGCAGATACGTGTGTTTGCGGATCATGTTGTGGAGAGCTCTGAGATCACAACAGGAATTACCAGAATTGGTGATTATGAACTGCATGATCTTGTTGTTTCGGAGTAAGTTTCCTTTCAAAATCATAATCATATCTTAACTATACTACATACTCTAATTTCTTCCAAACACTTTTCAGCAACTTGTCATTTGGGGTAATTATAAGGGTGGAAACTGAGGCATTTCAGGCAAGTGTTGTTTTAAGTTTTTTTATGGCATGTTGAGGTCTACACAATATTTACCTATGTATATCTTTAGGTTTTGAAAGGAGCACCCGATAGACCAGAAGTTGTGCTCGTAAAATTAAGAGAAATAAAAAGCAAGATTGATCGGCGTACATCTGCAAAAGATCGGTCCAACAATATGATTTCAGCTAAGGATGTTGTTAGAGTTGTTGAGGGATCATGCAAGGTGTGCTCCATTTCACATTTATTTGCTGTTCTGTTTATAAACATGTTAATGTAATTGAAATACTTATATCCATATTCTTATTGAATTAGGGAAAGCAAGGACCTGTGGAACACATACATAAGGGGATATTATTTATCTATGATAGGCACCACCTTGAGCATGCAGGCTTTATTTGTGCAAAAGCACAATCATGCCTTCTTGTTGGTGGATCAACTGCTGGACGTCATGGAAATGTTTGTACTGGAGCTATACTTATCTTGATCAGTTATGCTGAGTCTTTTTGTTCTTTACTTTCCATTTGGTTTGTTGATACAGGGTATGGATACATCAGATCCAAGGCTTGGTGCTTTGAGATCTCCTGCAAGCATTTTGCAATCACCAGGAAGGTTGCCCCCAAGAGGACCTCACATGAACTGTGTGTGCAGCTATTCATGAATTCATCTAACTTCTGTTGCTCCTTTTTCCTGTTTGTGATATGATTTAAATATTTTGAAGCAGCTCCATTGCTTTAGCTACACTGTAGATTTATTTAACTTCATCTGATGCAGTAATATGACCTTCTCATTGGATACAGATGGTGGAAGGTTTGGAGGAGGTGGTCATGGTGGTAGGGGGCATGATGCATTAGTGGGAAAATGCATTAAAATTAAATCTGGTCCTTACAAGGGGTACCGCGGTCGTGTTAAAGAAGTGACTGGTGGACTTGTACGTGTGGAGCTTGATTCATTAATGAAGATTGTGACAGGTGATCAATATTATTATTTTCTATTCTCTGACTTCTCATGTACTGAAAGTTCTAATATCGTTACAAAACACAGTTAAGAGAGATGATATTGCTGACACACCTACTGTTGCAACACCATTACGGTAATCCTCTCTGTTCTTGCATTTGGGAAAACTGTTCAATTCTATTTGCTGACATCAGTTGTATTGCAGTGAACCTCGTTATTCATTGGGTGGTGAAACACCAATGCACCCATCTCGAACACCACTTCATCCTTTTCAGACACCAATGCGGGATTCAGGAGGTTTGCTTGCCTTTATCCTCACATTTCAACTGTTCATACATAGCATTTCAAATTATATTGTCACAACAATTCATTTGTGGAGTTCTCTATTTCCTTAAATTGCAAATCCATGGCCATATCATTTAATTTCAGGTACTGTAGCAAAAATAAAAGATTTGTTTGTTTAAAAGGTAAGGTTAGATTAGATTAGATTGAGTCATCAAAAGGTAAGAATAGATTGAGTCTTTAAAGGTAAGGTTAGATTGAGTACTTCAAAGATAAGATTAGATAGGAAGATATTGATTTTAATTAGAAATTAGATATAGAGATTAGATTGGTTTCTATAATAGGGATTATTTTTTTAGATGTCATGTTAGTTCTCCCTATATAAAAGGATCTCTTTTACTCGATTGAGAAGCAATAAAGAAAGAGTGTAGTCTCTCGTCCCAATGTTTTTCTCTCCAACTTAAGTCTACCGCTCATCCCTAGCATCCGCTGTTGCCCGGCTATTTTCACGATAGTATTTATCCAACCCATGACATTTACACTATTGATATGGTTAATCATTAATAAGATACAATCTGGTTGTTTATTGCTGCTTCTGTGCTGTTGCTGTAATATTATAGTTCTTTTGTGAGACCAATCAATTTCTGTGAATCATTCATTCTGTTCAAATCCAATGAATTAGATCAGACCATAAAAGGATTGTTTTCCCAGATGAAGTATTTTGAGGGGCGGATTAGTAATTACACCATGTTGTGAAGCACGAGATAACCATGTTGTCTTTGCAGACTACTAATCCTTAGCAAAATGAGGATGTGTGGCTGATTTAGTGCATTATCAAGATGTGTGTGTCGGTCAATCTTTAGTGCATTAGGAGCTAGGGATTAATCTAGTTATTTCATTTTTAAAGATAGATAGCAGATTATATTGATAATTAGCAGAATAGATTGATAATTAGTAGATTAGATTGTATTAGGATTATAAATACCCCATAAGGGTCATGGAATAAAGCAAGCAGAAGGAATTGTTTAGTTCCTCTCGTGCTCCTACTAGTGATGCTATTAGGTTAGGTTATAGATAGATTAGAATGGTTTAAGAAAATGAGCACACTATCCCTAGTAAATGAAGGTATGAATTTGTTAGCGTGTCGTGTTGTATGTGGGCTCTAGGGGGGTTTGGCCAGCCCTTATCCCCCTGACCGGGTGGTTATATCTATTGTCAAGGGGTCTATCTCTATCTCTATCTCTTATCTCCTAGATTAAATTTATTCAGTTATAGGTAGTTATCCCCTTGCCTCTATATATATGTACCTGAGCATTGTCTCCTCATCAATAAATCTATTCCCAGCCATACTCTTTCATGGTATCAAGAGACCGGGACCTCCCTCCTTCTCTCCCTTCCGCTGCCCCCGTTGATCAGCATGGCTGGGACTCCTCCTACCTCTACCGTTGACCCTGCCGAGCTCGCATGTCACGACAATGACGACGAGCCAAGGCCTCTCGCCGACGCCCGCACTGCTGCCCGTGAGGCCGCCCTAGCTGAAGCCCCAAGGCGTCTTGCTGACACCCACACGGCTACCCGTGAGGCCGCCCTAGCCGAAGCCCAGGCCGCCGAGGAAGAAGCTGCTGCTGCATCAACCGATCGCGACGCCGCCACCAAGCGCATCCGTGCTGCCCTAGCACGAGTAGCCAAAGCTCGGGCCAACGCCGCTGCCGCGGCTGATCCCATCGCATCTTCTCCAGCGGACGGCCTGGACGTCTCCAACACCATGGCCCTCCACGAAGCAGCCGCCATCCTCAATCTCCATGCTCAGGCGGTCTCTGTCCAAAATGCCCGCAGCTTGGTGCTTATCACCCTGGACACAGCCGACAACTACCTGCGATGGCGCGAACAGTTCCTCGCCGTCATGAAGTACTCGCTGCAAGATCACATCTACAGCGACCATGCCACCTTGGCCCTTCCTGACTGGACACGGATGAACGTCGTGGTCAAATCTTGCCTCTACAGCACGACCTCTTCTGATCTTGTTTAGGCCGTAATCGACCACCATGCCACCGCCCGTGAAGCTTGGCTTGCCATCGAGGGGCACTTTCTCAGGAACCAGGAGACCTGCGCCCTACACCTTGACGCCAAGTTTCGCGCCTTAGCGCAAGGTGATCTCTCCATCACCGAGTACTGCAAGCGTTTCAAGAATATGGCCGACGATCTCGGCGACCTTGGTGAACACTTGACTGACCGCATCTTGGTCCTCAACATGATTCGCAGGCTCAA
Organism: Zizania palustris; assembly: GCA_019279435.1. NCBI lineage: Eukaryota > Viridiplantae > Streptophyta > Magnoliopsida > Poales > Poaceae > Zizania > Zizania palustris. The sequence goes on along the minus strand of JAAALK010000283.1, from coordinate 106,138,022 downwards.
CGAACGCTACAGGGACATCGGTGTTCATCTCCGGCGCGGGCGCCCCTTTCCCTCTTTTGCCGCCGTTCACAATGAACTTCTACTCGAGGAGATAAACATGGTACAACACCATGCTGCCCCCCACCGCCCTCGTCGCTACGGGCTCCTCCGCACCCCACCAGCCCGCACCAACCGATGGCGGCACTCCTCGAACCGGCGCCCCCAAGCAAAACAAGAAGAAGCAGAAGGACCGCCGCATCCCTTCAGGTGGCCCCGCTGCCCCTAGCGGCGGCGGCCCCTCTAGCAGCCCCCCCCAACCCCGGGACTTGGCCCTCCTTCTACAATTCGTGGACCGGGTCCATCCAGATGTGGCCCGGCCCACGGACGCCTCCCCTGGCCCAGCTTCCTCAAGGTCGGATGGGCCCTCAATAGCAGCAGGGAATGCTCGCGTTCCAGGGAGGCCAACAAATTCCGCAGGTGGCTCAACAAATTCCCAAACAGCCGGCCTTTTTTTCCGCCCTACGGGACCCCTGCCGGGCCTATGTTGCAGCCACAACAACCAGCACCGTCGACCTGGGCCTCCGAGGCACCGCACCGGCCCATGATAGGAGCTCCGGCTTGGGACCAGAGCTCCCTCGCCTCCACTTTCAGCACCATGGCGCTCACCCCCCCGGTGAACAACGACTGGTATTTTGATACAGGTGCTTCCTCCCACATGACCTCCCATGACGGTTCCCTCTCTCACTCAATTCCACGGTATCCCTCTCCCACCTCTATCGTTGTCGGTAATGGTTCGCTCCTGCCAGTCACCGCGACCGACACGACACATCTTGGCTCTCTTGCTTTAAATAATGTTCTTGTTTCACCACAGCTCATCAAGAATCTTATTTCCGTTCGCCAATTCACTATCGATAACAACTGTTCTGTTGAATTTGACCCTTATGGTTGCTTTGTGAAGGATCTTCTCACGGGGACCGTGACCATCAGGTGCAATATCTCCGGACTGCTCTACCCTCTACAGCTTCCCGTGGCGCACTCCCTTGTCACGGGCTCCACACCGGCTTCACTATGGCATCGTCGTCTTGGTCACCCTGGTTGCGAGACTCTCTCCAAGCTTGCTTCGGCCATTCCTGCTTGTAATAAAAACATGGATTCTATATGTCATGCGTGTCAGTTAGGATGACATGTGCGTCTTCCTTTTGGTACTTCAGCCTCTCGGGCGTCGAACAACTTTGCTCTTATTCATTGTGACTTGTAGACATCTCCTGTTGTTAGTGTCTCTGGCTACAAATATTACTTGGTTGTTATCGATGATTGCTCACATTACTTGTGGACATTCCCCCTACGGCTGAAGTCTGACACATTCACGACATTATCTAACTTTTTTGCCTATGTCTCTACCCAGTTCGGCGCCCGCATCCAGGCCGTTCAAACCGACAACGACCGGGAGTTTGAAAACTCCACCGCACGCACCTTCTTTCTGACACATGGCATCCTCTTTCGCATGTCGTGTCCTTACACGTCCCCATAGAACGGTAAAGCCAAACGGATCATTCGTACCACTAACGATGTCATCCGCTCCCTTTTGTTTCAGGCGGGCATGCCTCCTTCATATTGGGCCGAGGCGTTGCACAATGCAACTCTCCTCCTCAACATCTTACCCACTAAGACCCTTGACTTCTCGACCCCACACTTTGCCCTCCATGGTAGTGCGCCGTCCTACGATCATCTTCGGGTCTTCGGTTGTAAGTGTTACCCCAATCTCTCGGCCACTGCCCCCCATAAACTTTCGTCCCGTTCCGCCCTCTGTATCTTCCTGGGATACTCTGCTCACCACAAGGGATACCACTGCCTTGATCCTACCACCAATAGAATCATCATCTCCCGTCATGTCATCTTCGACGAAACCAACTTTCCCTTTGCCGAGCAACCCTCCCCTCCCATGTCTACGAACTTCACATTTTTAGATGAATTCCCTAACACAGCAGCTGCTCCCATAGGGCTACCATTTTTGTCTTCTACAGGTACCTCTCCAATCGTACCACCACTTCCGGCGCCACTGGTTCCACCAGGGTTTCATACCCTACCTCGCGTGGGTGTTGTGCCACGCGTGGACACGGCTCCTTCGATGCCCACCGCGCCATGCATGGCCACGTCTTCACCCTCGACGGCCACCCCGCGCCATGCGCGGACGCCGCCTCTCCTGCACTCCCATGTGCGGGATCTGCGCCACGTGCGGCACCGACTCTGCGCGTCTACTCCAGGCGTCCCCGACCCACCGAGCCTCCTCCAGCGGCATCCACTACTCCCTCAGTACCAGTGCCGCTACCTCCTGGTGCTATTGTTGTTACCCCAATGGTGAATCAGCATCACATGACGACACGGGCCAAGGATGGGTTCCGCGTACCATCCCTGTTCCATGCCGCACCACTGTCTCTAGTCCCGAAGACCTTTTGTGGTGCCCTTGCCGATCCCAATTGGCGGGCCGCCATGGAAGAACATGTTGCTCTCATCCAAAACCAGACCTGGGATCTGGTTCCTCGCTCGCGACATGCTAACATTGTCACCGGTAAATGGATATTCAAGCACAAGTTCCTCGACAACGGTTCCTTGGAGCATTACAAGGCGCTTTGGGTCCTCCGCGGCTTCACTCAATGTCCAGGTGTTGACTTTACAGAGATATTTAGCCCTGTCGTCAAGCCCGCCACAGTTCGCACGGTTCTCTCGTTGGCTCTCTCCCGCAAGTGGCCCGTTCATTAGCTCGATGTCAAAAATTCTTTCCTCCATGGCACTCTGATAGAGACAGTGTTTGCGGCTCAGCCGTCTGGATTCGAAGACCCTGCTCACCCAGACTTTGTTTGCCACCTCAACAAGTCTCTTTATGGGCTGAAATAGGCCCCACGTGCTTGGTACAGTCGTTTTGCCACGCACCTGGTCTCCCTCAGTTTCGTGGAAGCCAAATCAGATACTTCGTTGTTAATCTACCGTCGTGGCACTGATATGGCATATCTGCTTCTCTACGTTGATGACATCGTTCTCACCGCTTCCTCAGCACAGCTCCTACGACAAGTTATCTCAGCTCTTCAGCAAGAATTTGCCATGAAGGATTTGGGCGAGCTCCACCATTTCTTGGGGATGCAGGTACATCGCGATGATGATGGTATGATTCTCTCTCAGCGGCAGTACATGCTTGACATCCTGGACCGAGCAGGCATGACAGAGTGCAAACCTTGCAATACGCTAGTGGACACTAACCCCAAAGTTTCTACCGACTCTGGGGCTCTAGTCGCTGATCCTTCAGATTACCGCAGCCTTGCAGGCGCCCTGTAGTATCTGACCTTCACGTTACCTGACATCTCCTATGCCGTACAACAAGTCTGTATTTACATGCATGATCCTCGAGAGGCTCACCTTGCTGCTCTCAAGTGCATTCTTCAGTACATTCGGGGTACCTTGCACCTGGGACTTAACCTTCGGCCATCGACGCTGGATGACTTGGTGGTCTATACTGATGCCGACTGGGCTGGTTGTCTAGATACTCGCAAGTACACCTCGGTCTACGCTGTGTTCCTTGGTGACAACCTGGTTTCTTGGTCGTCCAAACGTCAGAACACCGTCTCCCGCTCCAGTGCCGAAGCTGAGTATCGCGCCGTGGCCAATGGTGTCGCTGAGGCTTCCTGGCTCCGTCAGCTTCTTCATGAGCTTCACACTCCGCTTCACCACGCCATACTTGTCTACTATGACAACATCAGTACGGTCTACATGTCTTCCAATCCAGTTCAGCATCAACGAACGAAGCATATCAAGATCGATCTTCACTTCATTCGTGAGAAGGTAGCCATGGGTGCCGTTTGGGTCCTTCACATCCCCACAACATCCTAGTTCGCCGACATCTTCACCAAAGGGCTGCCTTCTTCGGTGTTCACTGAGTTTCGGTCCAGTCTGAATGTCCGTGGCTAAGCATCGATGTTCAGACTACGGGGGCGTGTTAGCGTGTCGTGTTGTATGTGGAGTCTAGGGGGGTTCGGCCAGCCCTTATCCACCCTGGCTGGGTGGTTATATCTGTTGGCAAGGGGTCTATCTCTATCTCTATCTCTTATATCCTAGATTAGATCTATTTAGTTATAGGTAGTTATCCCCTTGCCTCTATATATATGTACTTGAGCATTGGCTCCTCATCAATAAATCTATTCCCAGCCATACTCTTTCAGAATTCAATTTATGCTTCTAATACTTGATGGAATACTGGATTGTGGGTACCATAAAATGTCAAGGGCATCAGTCCCTATGGTTGGGGGCCCTGTACTGTGTAGATCGTAACAGTAGGATAGGTTGGTGCAGGGTTGATCCCTTTGCCAAGCTATGTTGGAGAATGAGAGAGCCTTTAGAGAATTGGGTAGACTTTAGAGAATTGGAATAAAGACTAGATTGATCTTTCTTTTTTCATACAATGGACCTCTTTATATAGAGTAGGGATCCCCTTTATTTCTAATCGACTCTAACTGCAATTGGATAAGTAAACTGTGGTGGGTTGCCGGTTGAGAGCGTAAGGGGTAGGAGTGGCTAGGGGCTGGCCTGCTCCTAGGACGCCTGGAACCAGGGGGTTCCAGGGTGCTTTCTTGCTTTCTTGTGGTAGGAAGAAGGGGATGAGAGAATAGGAGAAAAGGGAGGAGCAGAGGAACAGGAGGAGATGATTGAACTGAATTCTGCTTGCCTTTATTCCCACAATACTCAAAGTATTTATAGGCTCTTGTACAATACAATTCTCTTATCTAGAATACCAGAATTCTAATAGAATTCTTTACAAGACTCACGCAGGGCCTGGGCTCAAGCCTTCCCTCTGCCTTGCGCCCTTGGCCCCTCTACGGTGATACACAATTCCGATTCTAATATCTCTTCCGTCCTTTGGAAACAGCTCGTCCTCGAGCATGTCCGGAAAGCGAAGTCGGAACTCTTCCATGTTCTCCCATGTAGCATCAGCTGACGTAAGTCCTTCCCACTGAATCAACACCTCAGGTATACCCCGAGCAATCCGACCCCTTAGAGCCTTGGTTGGCTTCGGCAAGACCCTGCCATTAGATAGAGCCGACAGTGCTGGTGGCAATTCTGGTGGCGTACCATAATAAGCCTTGAGGACACCAATGTGAAATACATCATGAATCCGAGCGCCTTGGGGCAAACCAGGAAGTGATGTCGCTTGTCGGTGTAGTAAGCGGACCCAAACCCAATCCCCTTCCTTGAAAGACACGTCACGATGCTTGCCATCATAATAGAGTTTGCCATAGTCTTGCGCCTGGAGCAATCTTTCCTGGATTTCAATTAGGAACTCATCCCATTCCTAGAGGGACTGATCCACTACCGGTGCTCTTGAAGACCCCTTATCATATGACCGAAGAGATGGCGGTGGATGCCCGTACAACACTTTGAATGGTGTGTCACAGAGCGACGTCTGGAATGCAGTGTTAAACCAATATTCTGCCCAAGGAAGCCACCTTAACTAGTGTCGGGGTCGATCTCCCGTGAGACAACGGAGATACATTCCAATTACACGGTTTGCTGCTTCGGACTCCCCGTCACTTTGTGGGTGGAACGCAGAACTGAGATTTAGCTTTACTCCTAAAAGTCGAAAAAGTTCCTTCCAGAAAGCACTTGTGAAGACCGTGTCCCTATCACCAACAATGGAGCTGGGAATACCATGAAGGCGTACTATCTCATTGAAGAATGCCTGTGCCACCGAAGTTGCAGTGTAGGGATGTCCTAGGGGCAAAAAATGTGCATATTTGGATAATCTGTCAACTACTGTGAGCATGACTGATTTCCCATGAATCCTGGGCAACCCTTCGATGAAATCCATTGCAACATCCTCCCAAACTCGAGCTGGAACAGGCAGCGGTTGCAGCAACCCTGCTTGGTGGAGATGCTCAGTTTTGTTCTTTTGACATATTGCACATGTGCACACAAAATCATGCACCATCTTCTTTGCATCTAGGACAGAGAAATCTGTTCGCAAACGATGCAATGTGCGTTCCACCCCTTCATGACCCATGTGACTGCGCCTAATATAGCCTATAGATTGGGGGATGAAACTGGGACATATATCCTGCCATCTTTCAAAATCAGCCCATCAGCAAAACTCCATGATGTGCTCCGCCCTCCTGCCAAGATCTCATCTCGAAGAGAATGGAGACTATCTTCACTTTCAACTTCCTGCCTTAGGCAATCAAAAATGTCAAATGATGGCCCTGAGATAGCCATAGCTGCTAGTTCAATGCCCTCCTCGTGGCGAGACAATGCATCGGCTACCACATTATGGCGTCCTGACTTGAACTCAACCGTAAAATCGAATCCCATCAACTTGCTCACCCAACGATGTTGTGGAATCGTGGCGAGGCGCTGATCTAGCAAGAATTTCAAGCTGTAATGATCAGTGCATACTATGAATTGCCTCCCCCAAAGATAAGCTCTCCAATGGCGCACTACCTGTACCAAACCTATCAACTCCCGTTCATATGCAGCAAGGCCATTGTGTCGAGGTGCTAAGGGTTTGCTGAAGAAAGCAAGTGCCCCTTTGCCTTGATGAAGAACAACCTCAATTCCCGAACCCGATGCATCACATTCAACAATAAACGATTTTGTGAATTCTGGCAGTTGTAGAACTGGTGAGGATGATAATGCATCTTTAAGGGCTTGGAAGGGCTTGGAAGGCTGCTTCTGCTTCTGGTCACCACCGAAACGCCTCCTTGAGTAGTGCTGATAATGGTGCTGCAATGAGCCCATAATTCTGGATAAACTTTTTATAGTATCCTACAAGTCCCAAAAAAGAACGGACAGTCCGTGGGGAATGAGGTGTAGGCCAGTCTCTGATAGCCTCAACTTTATGTTGATCCATAGCCACTTCGCTAGCGGACACAACATGACCCAAATACCCCACCTACTGTTTACCAAAACTACACTTTGATTGCTTCAAAACCAATTGGTTAGTCCGTAATGTAGTCAATACTGCTCGGAGGTGCTGCAAGTGTTCCGACCACATTCGGCTGTAGATTAGTATGTCATCGAAAAAGACCCATATGAATCTGCGCAGGAAAGGTTCTAATACTGTATTCATTAGTGCTTGGAATGTGGCCGGGGCATTGGTCAGCCCGAAAGGAAGAACCAGGAATTCAAAATGCCCTTGGTGGGTCCGAAAAGCAGTCATATGAACGTCTGCTGTGTTCATGCGGACCTGATGGTAGCCGCAGTGAAGATCGAGCTTTGAAAAAAATTTAGCGCCATGGAGCTCGTCCAGCAGCTCCACCATAGGAATAGGAAATTTATCCTTGGAGGTTGCTGCGTTTAGTGCGTGGTAATCCACACAAAACCGCCAGGATCCGCCCTGTTTCTTAACCAGTAGCACTGGAGAGGAGAAAGCAGATGTGCTGGGTCGTATAATCCCTTGTTTCAGCATTGTTGTACATTGTTTTTCCAGCTCATCTTCTGCAATTATGGATATCGGTATGGCCGTACTGCAATTGGCTCAGTTCCTGGATTCAAATGAATTCGTTGATCAAAAATTTTGGCCGATGGTAGCCCTTGTGGTTCTGCGAACAACATGCGGAACTCGGTAAGTAGGGGTTGCAGCAATTCATTGTTACTAAATACAGCACAACAGGCCGGTCTGTTCTTTGTAATTCTAGATAGGGTTACTTCTCTAGTTATCCCTGTAGTATTCCTCCAGATGGCCATCGTCATGTTAACAAAATCCCATAGTATTGGACCAAGAGTGCAGAGCCATTGCGTGCCAACAATGATGTCCACTGTATATAATTCTAGGGCAAAACAGTCCACTCTGAAAAACTCGCCACCAATGTCTAATTGAAGGTTTTGACAACATCCCGGGCTGTCCAAACGATCTCTGTTTTCCACCGCCACATGCAATCCTTGCCGTACGGGCTCTAAGGTTAGCCCCAGTTGCTGTGCTGATTGAGCGTGAATAAAATTGTGTGGATCCAGAGTCGACCAAGGCTGTCAACGAAACTCCTCCTGAGAGACGGACCAACAACCTCATCGTATTTCTGCCCCTAATACCCAAGAGTGCATTTAGCGATATATGAGGCTCGCTCTCCTGCTCCTCTAGCAATTCCCATTCTGTAGCCTCATTGCTAACACACTCGATATAAAACAATCGAGCACATTTATGTCCCCAGATAAATTTATCATCGCAATTATAACACAGTCCCAACTTTCTTCGTTCCGCTAGCTTCATTGGGGATAATCTGCGGAGTTGCCGTAGGGGTGCCTCCACTGTTGGTGCGGCCCCATTGTTTTTGAAAATTGTCCTTGGTGTTCCCCGCATGCTGATTTGTCGTGCTGATTTCTTTTCATATGCTCGGGCGACACTCATTGCTTCCTACAGATTGGTGGGTTTCTGCAATTCAACATCCACCCCAATGTCCTATTGCAAGCTACCTATAAAAAGCTGCACATGTTGGTGTTCTGAGAGGGGATCATTGAGATGGCCAGCCAACACCAAGAATCTTTCCATATATTTCTCCACTGAGTCTGTTTGGGACAACCGTTTAAGCTCTCCCAGGGGGTTGCTGCGGATTGCTGGCCCAAAACGGACATGGCAGAAATTCTTGAATGTCTCCCAATTGGGCGGACCATGATTATGTTCATAGTGGTAATACCATTCCTAGGATGTATCCGTGAGGTGGTACGTTGCCAACCAGACACGATCACCCTCGTCGATATGCTGTCCTCGAAAAAATTGTTCGCAGTGGTTCAGCTAATTTAGAGGATCACTTTTACCATCAAATCTTGGAAACTCTAGTTTGTAGAAACGTGGGATCCCTCCTGAAGATGGCGCCTCTGGTGACCCATTGTTGGCCTGATTTTGCTGCAGGTTATTCCTTGGATATTGGTTCGGTGGTGGCAAGATACTGTCACCTCCCAATCTTGGCATTACTGGCGACGCTCCGGATGTATTTCCACCAACCTCCTGCTCCAACGAATTGACCCTTGCGGTGGCCACTGCTACGGCGCGGTTCAATTCTGCCAAATCCGCCTTCGATGCCAATGTTGAGACAATCTTTAACATGGTGGACAAATCTTGCTGGAGTTTTTCCATGGCCCCTTCACTGGTGGTTGTAGAAGCATCCATACTCCTTGACGACATGGTTCTTGGCTCGGTTCTTGGCTCTGATACCAAGTTGTGGTGGGTTGCTGGTTGAGAGCATAAGGGGTAGGAGTGGCTAGGGGCTGGCCTGCTCCTGGGATGCCTGGAACCAGGGGGTTCCAGGGTGCTTTCTTGCTTTCTTGCGGTAGGAAGAAGGGGATGAGAAAATAGGAGAAAAGGGAGGAGCAGAGGAACAGGAGGAGATGATTGAACTGAATTCTGCTTGCCTTTATTCCCACAGTACTCAAAGTATTTATAGGCTCTTGTACAACACAATTCTCTTATCTAGAATACCAGAATTCTAATAGAATTCTTTACAAGACTCACGCAGGGCCTGGGCTCAAGCCTGCCCTCTGCCTTGCGCCCTTGGCCCCTCTACGGTGATACACAATTCCGACTCTAATATCTCTTCCGTCCTTTGGAAACAGCTCGTCCTCAAGCATGTCCGGATAGCGAAGTCGGAACTCATCCATGTTCTCCCATGTAGCATCAGACGACGTAAGTCCTTCCCACTGAATCAACACCTCAGGTATACCCCGAGCAATCCGACCCCTTAGAGCCTTGGTTGGCTTCGGTAACACCCTGCCATTAGATAGAGCTAACAGTGCTGGTGGCAATTCTGGTGGCGTACCATAATAAGCCTCGAGGACACCAATGTGAAATACATCATGAATCCGAGCGCCTTGGGGCAAGTCTAGCTTATACGCAACGTCCCCAATCTTCTCCACAATCCGATATGGTCCTTAAAAACGGGGAGCTAGCTTCCCACGGTGAAAACTAGGAAGTGATGTCGCTTGTCGGTGTAGTAAGCAAACCCAAACCCAATCCCCTTCCTTGAAAGACACGTCACGATGCTTGCCATCATAATAGAGTTTGCCATAGTCTTGCGCCTGGAGCAATCTTTCCTGGATTTCAATTAGGAACTCATCCCATTCCTAGAGGGACTGATCCACTACCGGTTCTCTTGAAGACCCCTTATCATATGACCGAAGAGATGGCAGTGGATGCCCGTACAACACTTTGAATGGTGGGTCACAGAGCGGCGTCTGGAATGCAGTGTTAAACCAATATTCTGCCCATGGAAGCCACCTTAACCAGTGTCGGGGTCGATCTCCCGTGAGACAACGGAGATACATTCCAGTTACACGGTTTGCTGCTTCGGACTCCCCGTCACTTTGTGGGTGGAACGTAGAACTGAGATTTAGCTTTACTCCTGACAGTCGAAAAAGTTCCTTCCAGAAAGCACTTGTGAAGACCGTGTCCCTATCACCAACAATGGAGCTGGGAATACCATGAAGGCGTACTATCTCATTGAAGAATGCCCGTGCCACCGAAGTTGCAGTGTAGGGATGTCCTAGGGGCAAAAAATGTGCATATTTGGATAATCTGTCAACTACTGTGAGCATGACTGATTTCCCATGAATCCTGGGCAACCCTTCGATGAAATCCATTGCAACATCCTCCCAAACTCGAGATGGAACAGGCAGCGGTTGCAGCAACCCTGCTTGGTGGAGATGCTCAGTTTTGTTCTTTTGACATATTGCACATGTGCACACAAAATCCTGCACCGTCTTCTTTGCATCTAGGACAGAGAAATCTGTTCGCAAACGATGCAATGTGCATTCCACCCCTTCATGACCCATGTGAGCTGCGCCTAATATAGCCTGTAGATTGGGGGATGAAACTGGGACATATATCCTGCCATCTTTCAGAATCAGCCCATCAGCAAACCTCCATGATGTGTTCCGCCCTCCTGCCAAGATCTCATCTCGAAGAGAATGGAGACTATCTTCACTTTCAACTTCCTACCTTTGGCACTCAAAAATATCAAATGATGGCCCTGAGATAGCCATAGCTGCTGGTTCAACGCCCTCCTCATGGCGAGACAATGCATCGGCTACCACATTATGGCGTCCTGACTTGAACTAAACCGTAAAATCGAATCCCATCAACTTGCTCACCCAGCGATGTTGTGGAATCGTGGCGAGGCGCTGATCTAGCAAGAATTTCAAGCTGTAATGATCAGTGCGTACTATGAATTGCCTCCCCCAAAGATAAGCTCTCCAATGGCGCACTGCCTATACCAAACCTATCAACTCCCGTTCATATGCAGCAAGGCCATTGTGTCGAGGTGCTAAGGGTTTGCTGAAGAAAGAAAGCGCCCCTTTGCCTTGATGAAGAACAACCCCAATTCCCGAACCCGATGCATCACATTCAACAATAAACGATTTTGTGAATTCTGGCAGTTGTAGAACTGGTGAGGATGATAATGCATCTTTAAGGGCTTGGAAGGGCTTGGAAGGCTGCTTCTGCTTCTGGTGACCACCGAAACGCCTCCTTGAGTAGTGCTGATAATGGTGCTGCAATGAGCCCATAATTCTGGATAAACTTTTTATAGTATCCTGCAAGTCCCAAAAAAGCACGGACAGTCCGTGGGGAATGAGGTGTAGGCCAGTCTCTGATAGCCTCAACTTTATGTTGATCCATAGCCACTTCGCTAGCGGACACAACATGACCCAAATACCCCACCTACTGTTTACCAAAACTACACTTTGATTCCTTCAAAACCAATTGGTTAGTTCGTAATGTAGTCAATACTGCCCAGAGGTGCTGCAAGTGTTCTGACCACGTCCGGCTGTAGATTAGTATGTCATCAAAAAAACCAATATGAATCTGCGCAGGAAAGGTTCTAATACTGTATTCATTAGTGCTTGGAATGTGGCCGGGGCATTGGTCAGCCCGAAAGGAAGAACCAAGAATTCAAAATGCCCTTGGTGGGTCCGAAAAGCAGTCATATGAATGTCTGTTGTGTTCATGCGGACCTGATGGTAGCCGCAGCGAAGATCGAGCTTTGAAAAAAATTTAGCGCCATGGAGCTCGTCCAGCAGCTCCACCATAGGAATAGGAAATTTATCCTTGGAGGTTGCTGCGTTTAGTGCGTGGTAATCCACACAAAACCGCTAGGATCCGTCCTGTTTCTTAACCAGTAGCACTGGAGAGGAGAAAGCAGATGTGCTGGGTCGTATAATCCCTTGTTTCAGCATTGTTGTACATTGTTTTTCCAGCTCGTCTTCTGCAATTATGGATACCGGTATGGCCGTACTGCAATTGGCTCAGTTCCTGGATTCAAATGAATTCGATGATCAAAAATTTTGGCCGGTGGTAGCCCTTGTGGTTCTGCGAACAACATGCGGAACTCGGTAAGTAGGGGTTGCAGCAATTCATTGTTACTAAATACAGCACAACAGGCCGGTCTGTTCTTTGTAATTCTAGATAGGGTTACTTCTCTAGTTATCCCTGTAGTATTCCTCCAGATGGCCATCCTCATGTTAACAAAATCCCATAGTATTGGACCAAGAGTGCAGAGCCATTGCGTGCCAATAATGATGTCCACTGTATATAATTCTAGGGCAAAACAGTCCACTCTGAAAAACTCGCCACCAATGTCTAATTGAAGGTTTTGACAACGTCCCGGGCTGTCCAAACGATCTCTGTTTGCCACCGCCACACGCAATCCTTGCCGTACGGGCTCTAAGGTTAGCCCCGGTTGCTGTGCTGATTGAGCGTGAATAAAATTGTGTGGATCCAGAGTCGACCAAGGCTGTCAACGAAACTCCTCCTGAGAGATGGACCAGCAACCTCATCGTATTTCTGCCCCTAATACCCAAGAGTGCATTTAGCGATATATGAGGCTCGCTCTCCTGCTCCTCTAGCAATTCCCATTCTGTAGCCTCATTGCTAACACACTCGATATAAAACAATCGAGCACATTTATGTCCCAGATAAATTTCTCATCGCAATTATAACACAGTCCCAACTTTCTTCGTTCCGCTAGCTTCATTGGTGATAATCTGCGGAGTTGCCGTAGGGGTGCCTCCACTGTTGGTGCGGCCCCATTGTTTTTGAAAATTGTCCTTGGTGTTCCCCGCATGCTGATTTGTCGTGCTGATTTCTTTTCATATGCTCGGGCGACACTCATTGCTTCCTACAGATTGGTGGGTTTTTGCAATTCAACATCCACCCCAATGTCCTATTGCAAGCTACCTATAAAAAGCTGCACCTGTTGGTGTTCTGAGAGGGGATCATTGAGATGGCTAGCCAACACCAAGAATCTTTCCATATATTTCTCCACTGAGTCTGTTTGGGACAACCGTTTAAGCTCTCCCAGGGGGTTGCTGCGGATTGCTGGCCCAAAACGGACATGGCAAAAATTCTTGAATGTCTCCCAATTGGGCGGACCATGATTATGTTCATAGTGGTAATACCATTCCTAGGATGTATCCGTGAGGTGGTACGTTGCCAACCAGACACGATCACCCTCGTCGATATGCTGTCCTCGAAAAAATTGTTCGCAGTGGTTCAGCTAATTTAGAGGATCACTTTTACCATCAAATCTTGGAAACTCCAGTTTGTAGAAACGTGGGATCCCTCCTGAAGATGGCGCCTCTGGTGACCCATTGTTGGCCTGATTTTGTTGCAGGTTATTCCTTGGAGATTGGTTCGGTGGTGGCAAGATGCTGTCACCTCCCAATCTTGGCATTACTGGCGATGCTCCGGATGTATTGCCACCAACCTCCTGCTCCAGCGAATTGACCCTTGCGGTGGCCACTGCTACGGCGCAGTTCAATTCTGCCAAATCCGCCTTCGATGCCAATGTTGAGACAATCTTTAACATGGTACGGTGGCCAAATCTTGCTGGAGTTTTTCCATGGCCCCTTCACTGGTGGTTGTAGAAGCATCCATACTCCTTGACGACATGGTTCTTGGCTCGCTTCTTGGCTCTGATACCAAGTTGTGGTGGGTTGCCGGTTGAGAGCGTAAGAGGTAGGAGTGGCTAGGGGCTGGCCTGCTCCTGGGACGCCTGGAACCAGGGGGTTCCAGGGTGCTTTCTTGCGATAGGAAGAAGGGGATGAGAGAATAGGAGAAAAGGGAGGAGCAGAGGAATAGGAGGAGATGATTGAACTGAATTCTGCTTGCCTTTATTCCCACAGTACTCAAAGTATTTATAGGCTCTTGTACAACACAATTCTCTTATCTAGAATACCAGAATTCTAATAGAATTCTTTACAAGACTCACGCAGGGCCTGGGCTCAAGCCTGCCCTCTGCCTTGCACCCTTGGCCCCTCTACGGTGATACACAATTCCGACTCTAACATAAACTAACAAGACTCTAACTAATCTTAACTAACTCATGGCCTGCTGCACGGGTACTGTTCACCTTGGGCCTGGTGGCCTTGGCCCATAGCACATGACATCTCCCCATCTCTTGAAGATCAGCTCATCCTCGAGCTGGTAGAGTGGGTGTGGAACTGTTGATGTCTTCCTATGTGGCAGGTAGGCGAGGCCATGCAAGCAGACCCTGTGATCCCTGCGCCATAAGGACATGGTGAGGTTACTAACATCCCAGGTGGTCAGTCCCAACAATGGAAGCCACTGTGTTCTGAGCATGATGAGGTAGTTGGTCATGCGATACTGTTTACGTGAACAGTATCTGCGGGTACTGCAGCAATATGGCATATTAGAGTCCAAGTTTGTTAATGGATAGAGTCCTAGAGTCGTAATGAATTCGGTTAGTTATTTGGTTAGGTTTTTTAGGCTCTATAAATAGGGTTGTATTGATCAAGTAATCAAGGAATAAGAAGAAATAAGTCTAATCTCTCGTCCCAATGTTCTTCTCTCACCTAAAGTCTAGGTGTCATCTTGAGTAGCCGATGCCACCCGGCTATCCTCCCGGGAGGTGTTTACCCTGTCATGGGTTCAGCCCATGATATAAAATCACTTTTTTTCAATATATTGTGTGTTGTAAGTTCACCATGAGATTATTGAAAAAGGGTACAGTACCAGTTTGCAAGTTTTCTGGTACTATATTTCACCCTATTTTGCCTAGGTAAAAGAAGCAATGAACAATGGCTATCACCTTTGAATTGCGATTTTGAACTAGTATTTCCAACTTTGCAGGCACATCGCATGTGCTTCTGTATGGAAACTAACATGTTGCTTTTACTCTGATCTGAACAGATACTAGTGGGTTTCAAAACCAATGCAGCACAACTTTGCTATTCATTCACAGTTCTCGTCCATCTTTTATATTTCTGCATGTTCCCATCAATTTTTGGATACTGACAAGTCATCTATTTCTACAGCAACCCCGATACATGATGGAATGCGGACTCCTATGCGCGCTCGTGCCTGGGCTCCTATGAGCCCTCTGAGGTTGTACAACTTCTCCGTCTGATTTTCTGATCCATACAAGAATATCTGGTTACTTGGGCAGAATAAATAGCTTTCTGCTTTCATTGTGTTGCTTTTATATTCCACCCACTCTCTTTTAATGTTGGCAGTGTCTTTTGGTGATTTAACTGGGATAACTAGGAAGAAGGAAATCTTGCTACTTGGGGAAGCAGTCCGGCATACCAGGTTAGGTGTTTGTGATTCAGTTTACTATTCATTTTTAGGACCTGTTTGGATGAGATCTACGAAGCCCATGTTTGTGTTGTCAAATTTCAGCCAGGAACTCCACCAGCTCGGCCATTTTGGTTTACCATCAGGTTCGTGTATCTTAGATTAGATTGATTTCATATTCATCCCATAGTCCACAAAAAAGCCAACAAAAAATTTGTAGTCGTAGGTTTTCCCCAATACAAGACCATCCCTAGCCTTTGCACGTTTTGGTTTCAGAGTCCGTAGTATTGAGTTTATGTCCTTGGTCAAGTCCGCTTGCTGGTTAGTATTGTGATCCCTAAATTTGTCTCTCCTTCTTATCATCGTAAATTGTGTATGAAACTACAATGCTTAGTTCAAGGTAACATGTCTGTGAGACAGTATTATGCTGATCTTCGAGAGCGCATGACCCGTTGTAGTGTTGTGGAGCACTCGGAGGACACAATGTGGTGCTTCTTTGATGGATTGAGGCATGAGATTCAAGATATCGTTTATTATAAAGAATTTAATACTCTTAATCATTTGTTCCATCTTACCATCATTGCAGAGAAAGAATTGCAGGAACGACAATACAAGACAAAAGACTCTTATCCACCACGAGTGACGAGCACACCGGTACTAACCAAGCCTTTCTCTTCTTCAAGTGTTCGTCATGCGCCTGCACATGTACCTGCACAAACATCACCAAGAATATGGCCTTCCATCTCCGCACAAGTTGAGGTGTCAGTTAAAAAGTCCTTACAGGTACCTGTTGAGGTTGCTTCATCAACTGAAATAATAGAACACCATTTGCAATTTGATAATGATGCACTTCACCATGATAGGACTAATAACTATACCGTTGTGCATGAGGATGTGAAATCTACTTTGTTACTTTCAACTTCTGATGAAATTGTTAAAGATGATATCAAGACGACAACTAATGAGAGCAAACAACTTGATATTACATCTGAAATTCAGCATGAAATCAAATTAAAATATTCTTCTATCCTTGCACATAAAACTGATCAAACTGAAATTCATAGTCAAGATGTGTGCTACATTGTGATTTGTGAAACAGTTTACTATTCTCTTACTAATATAGTTTATACTTTGCCCCCAGTTATCACTAAGTATTTATCTTATTTGATATGCCTCCCGAGTTTTTATCTTCTATTGAGTTACATAACTATAAACTTATCTTGCCTCCTAAGTCTTGGGATAGTTCCACATTTAACGTTGCAGAGTTGAAACCAACCATGGGAGCAAAAGATGAGTACGAGTCGAGGACGACTCTATTTCAAGAGTGGGAGAATGATGAGAACATCACCAGTTGGGATAGGATCATGATTGTGATGAAACAAGTTTTGGTGCATGCTTTCCATGTTAGATTTAATTTTTGTATATTTGAACTTCAGATGCTACACCATGAGATGCGTTCATTTCAATTTCAGAAATACTTTCTTGGATTAATAGAAGAGATGCATGTATATGGAACTCTTGTATTATCATGAAAGTTGATTGGGGACCAATAGACGTTGAGTCGAGGACGACTCCAAATCAAGAAGGAGAGTATGATGAGGACATCCCTACCAATGATACAACCATACATGAATACCAAGATCCAATTATTCGAGTTCGAGCACAACGATTAAATCTACAAGTCAACTCGTTTCTATGTATCTTAGTATATTATCTTGGGAATAAATTACTACCTAATATTATTATTATTGTTAGTAACCATGGAGATGATGAAAATCACTTGGTGATAAACAAAGAGGTGGAGAAGAACTAGGAAGGACATCCAAGTCAGTTTGAGAGTCCAATCCAACTACAATCCATGTCCAACTCAGATTCCAAGAGCAGCGTGCACTAAAATCATCACCCAAGCCGCATACGGACTCCGTTTTTGATGTTCCACCCAGCCACGAAAAGATAACTTCATAACATTTCTAATGCCATAGGTTTCAGCATGCTATTTTCTGTGTTATTGGGCCTTTGGGCCATTTATCCAGTTGATCCCATTAGGGGTGCATCCCAAACTACTATATAAGGTGTTTCTACAGCCATCTAGGGTTTTGGGGGGTTTAGTTTACACGTTGCTTTGATAGCCGCCACTTCGCCGGATTTGTAAGTGAACCCCAACTCGCAGATTCCAATAGAATTTTCAGTTCGATTGTGTTTTCTGCGTTCTTTCTTATGTTCTTCGATTTGCAGGCAAGGATTAGCCTTCTTGGCGAGATCAATCAGGATATGCTTGGTTGATAACTGTTGGCGTAAAAGATTACGCTAACAGGTGTCTGAAGATTAGAAACTAACAAACGAAGTGTTTGCGAAGAGAACTGTTCTAAGTCTCCGAAAGGATAATAACTTAGAATAGTTCGAATGTGTATCTTGAATAACTTGTATTCGGTCCCTATTACAGGGTAAAACGGGGGTATTTATAGGCTCAAACATTAAGGAAAAGACCTATTTACCCCTCTATTACAACCGACATAGTGGAAACTATTCGGTGCCCTCAATAGGGCTAAAATGGTAAAAGACTAATCTAACAAGAAAGAAGATAAGTCTTCCATCTTAGCTGGCAAGGAAGATCCTGGAAGAGTTTAAGTTCGAAGATGTACTCCGAACTAGAGCCTTTCATCATGCTTCGAACTTGATTCAATGTATCTTCGAAGGTATATGCTAGAAGTCTTTAGCTTAATCACCAGTCTTTATCTTGTCACTGCAGTAACCCTGAAGATGGAATATTTTCTCCCAACAGTAGCCCCTCGAATACGCTCCTCCGCTAAGCCTGTAATGTTAGGAGAGCAGTATACGCAAGAAAAATAATCATGTGTAGGGGTTAGCAGATTTAAACCATCTCCGAACTATGTGGGGATGTACGCTTCGAATCAGTTTTAAGACAATTACTTTCGAACTATCTTAGAACTAACTCAAGAAGCCCGAAAGCCTTTTTAGACTTAGAAGAAATAGCCTTTGGCTTCTTTCTTCTAACGAAAGTTACGCAATGCGTTAATTTTGGAAAAAAGTAACGGGCAAGAATGTGAAACGGCATGGACAAACGGTAAAAAATGTAAAGTCTGGGCTATAAATAGAGAGCCTAGACCTTTCCTGAGTACCTTTCCACCGCTTTCTTGCAAACAAGCCATTCTTTGAGCCTTAGCCTCCATTCTTCTTCCAAAGAAACTCATTAGTTTCAATGGCAAAAACCAAAGGTTCTGGAGCACCTTCAGCCCTGGCTCGACAGCAGGCTGCTGCTGCAGCAGCGGCTGCGTCATTGGCGATGGCAGCTCCAACACCGGCAGCAACAACCATGGCGGCGGGAGGAGGAAATCCCCAAAATGTTGGCGATCAAGGCCTCTTCTCGGCATCAACAAAATACATGGATCAATCCTTCCAGCTGGGGCCTTCAACCTGCAAAAGAGAATCACTGGCGGCCGCAGTAGAGGGCAAAATTAGTTCGGGAGTTATGATCCGCAAACCTGGAAAGGAAGTTATAAGCCTGGAGAAGTAGTCATCTTATAAGCCTTCTTCGAAGCTGGCTTAGGTCTTCCGGCAGTGGATTTCTTGGCTGAGGTATTGGATCTGTTCCATGTCACTCTCCCCCAACTTTCTCCGAACGTAGTAGCTCGTCTCGCCATCTTTGAATGGGCATTGCGAGCCGAAGGTTGTGAAGGGAGGGCAGAGATCTTCGCAGCACTGCACAGAGCTTCGTGCCAGCCGAAGACCTTCGTAGGCTCTGGAGGTGAAAAGCTGGTGGTGGCCTTCGGAAGCATCAATTTCAGACTTCGGGATGAATACGCCCTTCGGTTTCTTGCTAAGGCCATCAATGCAAGATGGTACACCGATTGGATCCTGAATTGGTTTTACGCCGAAGTTGGGGCGAGCAATCGCCTAGCTGGACCCCTTCAAGATATCAACTTCCGAAAGGAAGCCCTTGTGCATCCGGATCCGGGCCAGCTCGAAGCTCGCCTCAGCTTGCTTCAAAAGATTAGTCAACGGTTAAGCATGCGAGACTTAGCCGAAGAGTTCCTCGGGCTCCAAATCCCTCCGTTGATGGCCAACTGGCCAATCACTTTCGAAGAGGACTCGGAAGGCGGTCTTCGCAAGATTACTTCAACTTCGAGCCCTGCAGGTAACTTCGAAAACAACATATATTATGCATATTCATTCTGTTGGGGGAAAATATTCCATCCTCAGGGTTATTGCAGCAACAGCACAAAAGCAGATAGTGGATTCGAAAGTTTTCCGAGCAAGCATCTTCGGAGATGTCCTGAGTCAAGCTCGAAGCCTGAAGATAGACCTTAGTTCGGAGTATATCTTCGAACTAAAGCTCTTTGAGATCTTTTCTGCCAGCTAAGATGGAAGACTTATCTTTTTTCTCATTAGATTAGTCTTTTACCGTTTTAGCCCTATTAAGGGTACCGAATAGTTTCCACTATGTCGGTTGTAATAGAGGGGTAAATAGGTCTTTTCCTTAATGTTTGGGCCTATAAATACCCCCCATTTCACCCTGTAATAAGGACCGAATACAAGTTATTCAATAGACACATTCGAACTATTCTAAGTTGTTATCCTTTCGGAGGCTTAGAACAGTTCATTTCGCAAACACTTCGTTTGTTAGTTTCTAATCTACAGAAACCTGTTAGCGTAATCTTTTACGCCAACAGTTGGCGCCGTCCGTGGGGAACCAAGTCCAAAAAACTTCGTTCTCTACCAATTTCTTACATCATGCCTCCTAAGCGGAGCGCACCTCGTAACCCTGTTCGGAGGTCCTCTCGGATCTCCAGAGAGGCACCATCCGACACGGTTGAGGTTGGAGGGCCTTCGACATTCCCTCCACCTCAAACTCCGGAAGGAGTTTCCATCCCTCGAACATACGGAGTTCCTCCGCCAACTCCCTCTATACTTCGACCATTCGGAGTCCCCCTTCCACCTTCAATCCCACTTCGAACTGATCCTCTCAGTTCTCAAGACCCGGAAGATCCTTCCGGAGGAGATGAAGACAATCTTGGTGATAAGGCCGCTCAAATGGCCAGTCTCCAAGCTGAAGTAGCGAGGTGGCGGCAAGAAGCTGCGAATAGGCTTCGTTCTCAAGCCATCCCGGTTATTCCAGAAGTGCCCGAAGACGACGAACCCATCTATCCCGAAGCCCCGGAGAACGCCTCCTTCGATACTGAATCTCCGCTGCATCCTGAGCTGCAAAAAGTTCGATTCGACCCGAAGTTTAAGACTTCGAAGCTCTGTAAGTATGCCGGAGATGAAGATCCGGGAGAATTTGTCCGTTCTTATGCCCTAGCAATTGAAGCTAGTGGAGGAGTTCGAGATACCATGGCAAAGTGCTTCCCTTTAGCTCTTCAAGGAGTGGCATTAAGGTGGTTCTGGTCTTTGAAGCCAGGATCAATTAATTCATGGGGGCAACTGAAGAAGAAGTTCGTAAGCAATTTTCAAGGCACCTTCGTGCCTCTGATGTCAACGGGAAGCCTTTTCCAGGTGAAGCAACTCCCTGGAGAGACCTTGAGGCAATATTTTAAGCGCTTCGCTCATACGAAGTCGCAGTTCCGAGGGTTGTCCACATCTTCAGTAGTTGATGCAGCTCGGGAAGGTGTCACTCATCAAGGCCTTCTGGATAAGCTTCATCGGAAAAGCATATCCTCGGTTTCTCAGCTGATGTCATACTTTGTGGAATATGCAAGGTCGGAAGAAGGTTGGCTTTGAAGAACTGCAGCTACTCCATCCATATTGCAAGAAGTAAAAGTAGAAGTGAAAACTTCGGCACAACCGCAAGAACCAGTTTTCGAAGTTCAACATGATCGGAGAAGGGGGCAGAAGCATCCTCGTTCTGAAGTCTTGAACATTGCACCCCCGCAAAAGTTCACACAGAGAGCTCCACAGCCTTCGGGGAACAAGGTCAGCGGCTGGAGGCCGCCAGGGAAAACGGCTGGCAAAGGCCAGACCCTTTTCTGCTGCATTCATGGTGAAAATAGAAGCCATGCAACTGATACTTGCAAGGCTATACTCACCCTAAGAGGAGAATATCTAGAAAGAACTTCGGGTCGAGGCACTACTGACCAAGTTCCAGCTCAAGCACGCCCAGAGCCGGTCCAGGCTGTGGCGCGGATAGAAGACTTCGAAGCCGCAAGACGCCCTCCAGTGGCCAATGTTATGCCACCGCCGAAGCAAGAGGAGGGGCAAGACCGAGGGAAAAGAGTAGTCCTCCCCATCTTCGGAGGAGGTACCCTCGGAAGCATGTCAAAAAGACAAAGAAGAGACTATGTCAGAGAGGTGGGCCACATTGGGACTTCATCATCTGCAGCTGCTATGCCGGAATTGTCTCATGTACCAATATCTTTTTCTGTGAAAGACGCAGCTGGCATTAAATTTCCACATGCAGACCCACTTGTTATTACTGCTGATATTGCGGGCACTGAAGTTCGAAGAGTGTTGATTGACGGAGGCAGTTCGGAAGACATTATTTTTGTTCAAGCCTTCGATCAATTGTGCATCTCCAGGAAGCACCTCCTTCCAGCAGCTCACCCTTTGCAAGGCTTCGCAGGACCTCCGCTTGATGCACTCGGCCAAATAGGCCTGGAAGTTACCTTCGGAGAAGGTTTGTTGGCCCGAACTGAGGAAGTAATCTTTGATGTTGTAGATGCCCCATATGCTTACAACGTCATCTTCGGAAGAGGCATGCTAAACCAGTTCGGAGCTGTGGCGCATCACAATTATTTATGTATGAAGATGCCCACGCAAGCAGGAGTTCTTACTGTCTTCGGAGACCAAGCTATCGCCCGAAGAGCGGAATATGGTCATGGTCCCCCTCTTGATCCAAGACAAGTAAACAATGTGCAAGATAATCAAGAAATTTTTCAGCACCTTTCGAAGCTTCGAAGAAATCCTTCCCAAGACCAAGTCCTGAAGGAGAGATTACAGCGAAGGTTATTGTTAAAGATGGTAAAGAATATACATTTCAATTTGGTAAAGATTTACCTCCAGAAGTTGCAACCTCTTTGGAAAAGGTGGTGGCA
This sequence comes from Zizania palustris, assembly GCA_019279435.1. Classification (NCBI taxonomy): domain Eukaryota; kingdom Viridiplantae; phylum Streptophyta; class Magnoliopsida; order Poales; family Poaceae; genus Zizania; species Zizania palustris. The sequence goes on along the minus strand of JAAALK010000283.1, from coordinate 106,115,435 downwards.
AAGAATTTAGATGTCTTCGCTTGGTCTGACGAAGATATCACCGGAGTCAATCGGGATATCATTGAACATAGTTTGCTTGTAAACCCGAAGACCCGACCTGTTCGGCAAGGACTTCGAAAAATGTCTACAGAAAGAGCTGTTCTGGCGAAGGACGAAGTTGAGAAATTGTTGAAGGCTGGGATTATCAGAGAAGTGGCTCACACAGAATGGTTAGCCAACCCAGTCTTCATCAAAAAGAAATCTTCCGGGAAGTGACGCATGTGCATTGATTTCACATCCTTGAATAAAGCATGCCCTCGTGACCCCTACCCCATGCCCCGAATTGATCAATTGGTCGACTCCACCGCAGGTTCGGAGTTATTAAGCTTCCTTGACGCGTATTCTGGTTATCATCAAATATGGTTGAAGCGCGAAGATGAGATCAAGACAAGCTTCGTAACTCCTTCGGGAGTCTTTTGTTATGTAAGAATGCCTTTCGGCTTAAGAAATGCCGGAGCTACTTTTTCGAGGTTAGTTGCTAAGGCTCTAGGTCATCAATTAGGTCGCAATGTGGAGGCCTATATGGATGATATTGTAATAAAGAGTGCTTTAAAGCACCAACAAAGCCTAGACTTAGCAGAAACATTTAATAGCCTTCGGGCATGTGGGATTCGTCTTAACCCCAAAAAATGTATCTTCGGAGCTAAGGCCGGAAAGTTGTTAGGGTATTTAGTTTCAAGCAGGGGAATTGAAGCTAGCCCTACTCAAATAACTGCGCTACAAAAGATGGCTCCTCCGGAAAATTTAAAGCAAGTGCAAAAGCTGACTGGGCGTCTGGCAGCACTTAGCAGGTTTTTATCAAGGTCTGCGGAGAGAAGCTTGCCTATATTTAAATCATTGAAAGGGTCCGAAGATTTTGCATGGACACCGGAGTGTCAAAAAAGCTTCGAAGATATTAAAGAGTATCTCAGTAATCTCGCTACACTCACGGTGCCTACTGCGGACAAAACCCTACTCCTTTACCTTGCAGCTACAGGTTCTGCTGTCAGTGCAGTCCTTGTCAGAGAAGTGGATTTCAATGGGAAGTTGGTACAAAATCCTGTTTATTTTGTGTCCGAAGCATTATCAGGAGCGAAGACAAGATACTCCGAACTCAAAAAGTTCGTTTATGCTCTAATAATGGCTTCGAGGAAATTAAGACATTACTTTTTGGCTCACAATGTAATTGTACCAACTTCGTATCCTTTGGGAGATATGCTCCGAAGTAAAGATTCCACTGGAAGAATTGGAAATGGGCAGTTGAGCTAGCACCCTTCGGCATATCTTTTCTGGCAAGGACAGCAATCAAATCACAAGTCTTAGCAGATTTTGTAGCAGAATGGACTCCACCTGCAACTTTGGTTCCGGAGAAGTCAAGTGACGGAGTTTGGACTGTTTATTCTGATGGGGCTTTCCAAGCATCCGAAGCAGGCATTGGAGCAGTGTTGATTTCGCCTTCAGGGCAAAGAGCAATGTACTCCGCAAGACTCAACTTTAAGTCTACCAATAATATAGTGGAATATGAAGGAATTTTATTGGGACTCTGAAAAGCACGTGCTCTAGGGGCTACAAGAGTTGTTATAAAGACAGATTCTCAAATAGTAGCAGGGCACGTGGATAAAAGTTTTCAAGTTCGGCATCCACAGCTTGTAAAATACTTAGAAGAAATCCGTAAGATCGAAGCACACTTCAAGGGTATTTCCATTCGGAGTATACCAAGAGCAGAAAATGTGCAAGCGGACATCTTAGCAAAAGCTGCAGCCGGAGCTGTGGATGTTCCATAAGAAGCTTTCTATGAGGAGGTCAGTACACCTTCGGTGCCACAAATCCCCTCTACAGAGATTCTTTGCATTCCAAGTGCAGATTGGAAAAATTCAATCATGGAAATTTTTCAAGGAGGAACAAATTTGCCTGAAGAGCCACAGCTTTCAAGATTGAAACTCAGGGCTAGAAATTATCAAATAATCAACGGTATTTTATACAAGGCCGGAGTATGTTCCCCTCTACTCCGATGTATATCTCAAGCCGAAGGTCAAGAAATTCTTCGAGAAATTCATGAAGGCCTTTGCGGTAGCCATTTAGCCCCTTGAGCTTTGGCAGGAAAAACACTTCGCCAGGGGCTTTATTGGCCTACAATAACAGCTGATGCGGAGAGCTTAGTCCGCACTTGTCAAGGATGCCAGTGGATGGGTCGAAGAAGTCATCGCCCACCAATAGCTCTTCAAGTTATTGCTCCGGTATGGCCTATGGCCAGATGGGGCATGGATTTAATTGGTCCCTTTCCAGTAGCCAAGGGAAATCTAAAGTTCGCAGTGGTAGCTATTGAATATTTTTCTAAGTGGGTAGAAGCAGAGCCCTTAACAGCTATCACTTCGAACAATGTACAGAAATTCTTTTGGAAAAACATCATTTGCCGGTTCGGAGTACCTAGGCAACTTACAGTTGATAATGGAACACAGTTCGATGCAGAACCTTTCAGGAAGTTTTGCGAAGAGCTAGGTATCCAGTTATGTTTTGCTGCAGTGAGGCATCCTCAGTCTAATGGAGCTGTAGAAAGAGCCAATGAAAATATTTTGTCAGGGCTAAATCGAAGGATAGTAGGATTAGCAAAAGGACTGTGGACCGAAGAGCTTCCGAAGATTTTGTGCTCCATTCGGACTACGCAAACAAGGTCCACAGGTTTTACTCCATTCAAATTACTATTCGAAGATGAAGCTATGACTCCAACGGAGCTCAAAGGAGGATCATTTCACAGTATCGAACCGGAGATTGAAGAAGAAAGAAAAGCTTCACTAGATTTATCAGAAGAAACAAGACTTCGAGCTGTGGCAAATTTATCAAAGTATAATCAGCAGACAAAAGCTTGGTTTGACCCGAAGGTTAAGATCAATGAACTAAGACCGGGTCATCTTGTTCTACGAAGCATTATAGCGCCAGGGAAATTAGGAAATAAATGGGAAGGTCCATATTTAATTGTTCGTTCAGGACGCCCTGGCTCTTTTAAATTAGCTAATTTAGAAGGTGAAGAGTTAGCACATACTTGGCATGCGGAGCACTTAAAGCGATACTTCACATAAGGGATCCTTGTAAATCACCTGTAATCATCTTCTGAATTAATAAAGCATATGGTTCAGATAGTGCCTTCCCTGATGAGGACATCACTTCATATGATACACACATGGAGCCTCCACCTACAATTCAATTACTAGGACCAATCACACGCGCCCGTGCCCGTCGCTTGAACCATGAGGTTAATTCTTTCCTTAGCAACTTTGATTATATTTGTTTGGATGGGATGCTACTGAATACTAGTGATATTTTGTTGCTTAGGAACATGTGAGATGGAATAGAAGAGTTGGAGTTGAAGACGGAGCCGCACGGATGGTTTGAAGTCAAGAATTCGCTGGTTCGGACTACATCGACCACCATTCACCAAAATGGGCATAACTTCCTCATACGACGTCCGATTGGCGCGTTCTTGGACTTTTTGGAAATCTGAGGAGAAGACGGATCGTTTGCCATTGGTTTCGTCTCATTTGGAGTCCCGAGTCGACCTGTGTGTTTAAAACAGTCCTGCATGACAGAACTGGGCCGTGTTGGCCCATAGTCCAAGTCTGTTCATCTTCTAGCCCACAGCCCAAGTCTGTTCACCTTCCACAGGCTGCCCACGCCCTATATATTCACTCCAGCCGCCTTTAGGGTTAGGTTTTGCTTTGTTTGCATCTACACTGTTGTGTTTAGATCCCGCCTCTTGCAACGGACCGATTGACTGCTGCATTGGCGTTTGTGAAACCTCACCTTATCATCGTTTGTCTGTGATTTGGCATTCGACTTGTATCCTTCCTGTTCTTGCTTGTGTTCTTGGGTTCGCTTGCAGGAATTAGCCTTCGTGGCGAGGTCAATCGTGTCCTGCGTGGTTGATAACCAACAGAGACAGTGGTGTAGCGATTGCAAGGTTTTGATCCGCCGGACCAGAGCCTTGGATCGCCAACGTCGAGATTCTCCAACAACCCAAGTTATCCTTTACCTAACGGAAGATCGGAACCAGTCCCCCATCAGTTGGTATCAGAGCTCAGATTTCCCGTTAGGTAATCTCGATCTGCTTTTGTTTTTACCTAGAGTCCAGAAAACCGCACCAAAAAAAATCCCACCGAGAACCCCTTTGTGCCTTGCGATTTTAATTTCAGTTTTAACCTTGTTGAGTTTGTGTTCTTGGTCGAGTCTTGTTGCTGGTTTAGTAATCCCTTTGTGTCGTTTGAGTAGTAGTTGTTCTTGTGTCTCAAAAATTCCCCACCGAAAAAACCCCCCTTCCGCAACCCTATTTCGTTTTTCCACATCGAGTCTTTGTGACCCCCCTTCAGTAAAACAGGCATAACTTTTCGCTCGTTTGGCAGAAAAATCTGAAATTTTTTGAGCGTGTTCCTGACCCAATTTGGGTGGGTACCCTAACATGGTTCCCCTGTTAGCCCTCACCAAAATCGCCAAAAAATCAGGAAGATAAAGAAAAAAATTGGTCAAAGTTTTTGCTCGCCGGTCAGCGAACTTGTTGAATTTCTGTGAGCCACATCCCACCTCAGTTGTAGGTGCCAATTTTTGTGGTTGCCTCTCTAGTCATCCTTGTTCAAAAAAAAATAGAGTGAAAAAAAAGAAGAGAAAAAAATCAAAAAAAAAATCAAAAAAAGAGAAGAAGTGGTAGTAACAGCATTATCGGCGGCAGTAACAGATTCGGCAGTAATAGCTTCTCAGCGGCAGTAACAGATTCTGCTTGTCCGATCTTTTGTCCGAACTCTTGTCCGGTCAGTGGTAGTAACAGAGTTATCAGCGGCAGTAACAGATTCTGCTTGTCCGATCTCTTGTCCGAACTCTTGTCCGATCCGCGGTAGTAACAGAATTATCAGTGGCAGTAACAGATTCTGCTTGTCGGATCCCTTGTCCGATCTCTTGTCCGATCTGCAGAGAGCTGATTTTGGCCTGTTTTGTTTCCATTTGAGTTTTGGGCACATAGTTTCCCTCTATTGCTTGAATTTTCACTTTGGGAGCACTAAGGCCAGCAACTTTAACGAGTACTAGGGAATACTTATTGAACTTGGTTTAACTGTTATTACTATCGCTAATCCTTGCTACTCACTTGCCTTCCAAGCTACACCTTTCTCTTGGTCAGGACAGGTTCATTTCTTGCAATTGTACACCACCCTCCACTTGGTTCATCACCTGCAGGCCGGTGACCTCACTGCGGCGTGGTAAGAACACTTGCAAGCGTGGGTAAGGCGCTTGACGGATTGCTTCCACCACACACCCACCACCCCACCTAGCTGTTTACATAAGGATTATTCTTTGTTGTTTTGTCTTTTCACTAACATGGCAGCACTTATTGTACAACATGACTTGAGCACTCACATGGACCAGGACGACCAGGCACAACGGAACAATATATTTCAGACCTTCTTCCTCGTCAATAACCGTCGTGCGCATGTCATCATCGACAGCGGTAGTTGCAACAATTTGGTGAGCCTCGACGTGGTAACTAAGCTTCAACTTCCCACACGTGCACATCCACACCCTTACCACGTGCAATGGCTCAACGATAGCAGTAAGGTCAAGGTAACACAAACTGCTCACATCGAATTTTCCATTGGTACATACTTCGGAGTTGCTGATTTTGATGTAGTACCAATGCAAGCATGTTCTCTATTACTTGGTAGACCTTGGGTATATAATGCTGATGCTACACACCGTGGTAGGAGCAATAAGTACACATTTATGTATAAAGGAAAGAAAGTTACATTGCTTCCTATGACTCCTGCTGAAATTGTGAAATTTGAACAAGAAAAACATGCTAGAGACGCACAAAAGAGCAAACAACCTTCTGAAAATCAGCAAGTAGCTAAAACACTTTCGAGGCAACAAAAAGATGAAGTTGATTCTCCTTCTTCATCACAAATTATTAATCTGAAAGGACGTGTCATGCTTGCAACTAAAACTAACCTTGCAGTACGTAGTTTTCTTGGTCTTGCAGGTTTCTACCGGCGTTTTGTGAAAGATTTCAGCACCATAGCCAGCCCTTTACCTGAGTTGACCAAGAAGGGAGTTACTTCTACTTGGGAGCCAACACAAGAACAAGCTTTGGCCACACTCAAGGATTGTCTTACACGTGCACCTCTACTTCAGCTACCCGACTTCAGTAAGCCTGTTGAGTTAGAATGTGATGCTAGTGGTGTTGGAATAGAAGGTGTGCTGCTACAAGGAGGTAAACCCGTGACCTATTCTAGTGAGAAATTGCATGGTCCACAATTGAATTATTCTGCCTATGATAAGGGATTATATGCCTTAGTGCGTGTGCTTGAAACTTGGCAACATTACATTTTGCCTAAGGAGTTTATTATACATTCTGATCATGACGCACTAAAATATTTGAGAGGGCAAGCTAAACTGAATCGTAGACATGTTAAATGGGTTGAATTTATTGAATCTTTCCCATACATTGTGAAATACAAGAATGGCAAAGAAAATGTGGTTGCTGATGCATTGTCTCGTAGGATTGTTCTTTTATCTCAACTTGATATCAACGTTCCAGATTTGGAAAGTTTGAAAGATTTGTATGTTGTAGATAAAGAATTTGCTGAACCATTCACTAAATGTAATGATGGGAAAGACTGGAAAACATTTCATGTTTATGACGGGTTCTTGTTCCATGCTAACAAGCTATGTGTTCCAGATTCGTCCGTACGTTTGCTGTTGTTGCAGGAATCACATGGAGGTGGATTAATGGAACATTTTGGGAGAGAAAAGACTTTGGCCCTGCTGTCCAATAATTTTTATTGGCTAAAGATGCGGAGAGATGTTGAACGATTTGTGCAGCGTTGTGCCACATACCATAAAGCTAAGTCCAAACTTAACCCGTATGGTTTGTATACTCCACTTCCTGTTTCTAGTGCACCTTGGGAAGATATTAGCATGGAATTTATTGTGGGATTGCCTAGGACAAAGAGGGGGAGCGACTCCATATTTGTAAGAGTGGATAGGTTTTCTAAAATGGCACACTTTATTCCCTGTCACAAGACCAACGATGCTTCACATATTGCTGATTTATTTTTCAGGGAAATTGTGAGATTGCACGGGATGCCTAGAACCATTGTTTCAGATCATGATGTGAAGTTTATGAGTTACTTTTGGAAGACAATGTGGGCCAAGCTTGGCACAAAATTGCTATTTTCAACAACTTGTCACCCGCAAACTGAGGGTCAAACAGAGGTGGTAAACCGTACACTCTCCATGTTGCTGCGAACAATGATTAAGAAGAACTTGAAAGAATGGGAGGACTGCCTTCCACATGTTGAATTTGCATACAATAGAGCTGTTCACTCAACAACACAATTGTGCCCGTCTGAAGTGGTGTATGGTTTTAAGCCAATCACACCACTTGATTTGCAGCCACTTCCTTTTCAAGAGAGAGCAAACATGGAGGCAACTAAGCGTGCAGAGTTTGTGAAAGCTATGCATCTGAAAACCAAGGAAGTTATGGAAAAGAAGGCACACTATTTTGCTCAAAAGACAAATAAAGGAAGAAAGAAGATGTTTTTCAAACCAGGAGATCTTGTTTGGTTGTACTTGCGCAAGGATCGTTTTCCTGATTTGAGAAAGTTTAAATTGATGCCCCGTGCTGATGATTTAAAACCCTATTTGGGAGCTGACGATGAGCTTGAGTCGAGGACGACTCCAATTCAAGAGGGGGAGGATGATGAGGACATCACTTCACATGATACACACATGGAGCCTCCACCTACAATTCAATTACTAGGACCAATCACACGCGCCCGTGCCCGTCGCTTGAACCATGAGGTTAATTCTTTCCTTAGCAAATTTGATTATATTTGTTTGGATGGGATGCTACTGAATACTAGTGATATTTTGTTGCTTAGGAACATGGGAGATGGAATAGAAGAGTTGGAGTTGAAGACGGAGCCGCACGGATGATTTGAAGTCAAGAATTCGCTGGTTCGGACTACATCGACCACCATTCACCAAAATGGGCATAACTTCCTCATACGACGTCCGATTGGCACGTTCTTGGACTTTTTGGAAAGCTGAGGAGAAGACAGATCGTTTGCCGTTATTTGGAGTCCCGAGTCGACCTGTGTGTTTAAAACAGTCCTGCATGACAGAACTGGGCCGTGTTGGCCCATAGTCCAAGTCTGTTCATCTTCTAGCCCACAGCCCAAGTCTGTTCACCTTCCACAGGCTGCCCACGCCCTATATATTCACTCCAGCCGCCTTTAGGGTTAGGTTTTGCTTTGTTTGCATCTACACTGTTGTGTTTAGATCCCACCTCTTGCACCGGACCGATTGGCTGCTGCATTGGCGTTTGTGAAACCTCACCTTATCATCGTTTGTCTGTGATTTGGCATTCGACTTGTATCCTTCCTGTTCTTGGTTGTGTTCTTGGGTTCGCTTGCAGGAATTAGCCTTCGTGGCGAGGTCAATCGCATCCTGCGTGGTTGATAACCAACGGAGACAGTGGTGTAGCGATTGCAAGGTTTTGATCCACCGGACCGGAGCCTTGGATCGCCAACGTCGAGATTCTCCAACAACCCAAGTTATCCTTTACCTAACGGAAGATCGGGACCAGTCCCACATCATTCCCCTCATAAACTTCCAGCTTCCGAGTGGACGCACTGGAACCGCGGGGTTGATCGAGAGGGAAGTGTCATAAAGCTTAATCATATTTTCGGACTTCGAATCATTGGTTCGAAGTTTCCGACGTGGGGGCTAACATAATCCGGAGTCCAAGCCACCGGCTTGTAGGCATCCGTAAAAGAGCCCCAAACCACATCATGCGGAGTCCAAGCCATTGGCTGGTAGACTTCCGTAAAAAGAGCCGAAGGTGGCCAAAATATGCGGAGTCCAAGCCATTGGCTGGTAGACTTCCGTAAAAAGAGCCGAAGGTGGCCAAAATATGTGGAGCCCAAGCCATTGGCTGGTAGACTTCCGTAAAAAGAGCCGAAGGTGGCCAAAGCAAAACAGAGTTTGAGCCATGAGCTTCGAATGTCCGTTAACATAGTCCAAAGTGACAAATTATCTAAGACACTAAGGTATCCTGAAAGTTATCTCAAGCGATTTCTTTCAAAAAACAAAGGATACTAAGTTGCCATTCTTCAGACTACAAATAGTCGAAGACATTTTATAAGATTTTAAAAGATCTATAAATTGCAGAGGGGCTCCGAACCCCAAAAAATTGTACTCCGAAGTTTTTCTTTGCGCATAACCATCTTTGAATACAGTTCGAAGTTGCTTATACCCAAAGAGGGGCTAGTAAATAGGGAGACAATTTTAAATCAGTATTCATTATTTGAATGAATATGTTTACAGATTACATCATGAAAAATTGGTCTCTATACCAAGAAGGAATCGAAGACCTCTTTGATCTCTAGAGCTAGGGTTGGAACGACTAGTTCCAGTGCCGGGAGTTCTAACAACTTTACGTTTAACTCTCTTGCCTCCCTTCGAAGCTCTAAAGTCCTTCTGTTCTTGTTGAAGCTCGGCCCAAGTTCGAAGCCGTTCGGGGCTCCTTTCCCAGCTTCCAAGTTCTTCAAGTTTTTTACTTCGAACTTCATCTTCGTTTTCAGACCATATAACGTCTTCAGAAGATGAAGTGTCCAAGTTAACCTCTTTTTCTTCCTCTTTAATATAAGATAGTATATCTTTGCTTATTTCGGGCGTAATTACACCGGAGCTATCTCGAGGAACTAAAAATCGAGGGCGCCTGTAAGCTTTTAGAAGATCGAAGGTAGCCCATAATGAGCGAAGTTCGTCGTTAATGTCTAACACTTCGATATCTTCCATATGAGGCAAAGCCTAAAAATATGATAAACAAATTTTCATTGATAAATGTACATAAGCACAAAGCTTTACATAGTCAAAAATCCTAAGATATATCTAAACCTGCGGGTTCGGAGGAGGCTGACTGCTCGAAGCTTGGAACCGAGCTTGCTTCTGGCGTTGACCTTCGTCGATCCAAGCCTTGATCGCAGAGCGACCTTCGGCTCTCCATGAAGTTTGGAAGGCTTGCCAGGCAGCGGCCACACCTTCGGAAGGAGTCAGAAGCCACCCGTCGTCGAAGGTAATTGGGCCCTCTCCTGCGCCCGGAGTTATCGATCGCCCCAGATTCTCGTAATAACGAAGTAGGCCAACAGCAGCCACTTGTCCGGAGAGTTCTCCGTAGCGAATGCCTGCTATCTTCATCTGCTTCGCTACTCCTTGAATCCTTTTCAATCGGCGCAGAAGAGAAATGTTATCATCAGAAGGAAGTGTTCCGGTAGTACCGAAGTACTCCAGAACACCTAGGAGTTGATCCATAACCTCCGCAGCTACCTTCTCGGACTTCAGCTTATCTTCGATCAATGCGTCCTTCACCGAAGTTACCTCTCTCAGAACTCCAGAAAGTCTAGCAGTTTCGGTAGTCAAGGAATTTTTTTGGTTCAAAAGATGGCTAGCTTCCTCTTGGAGTCTGACAAGCTCGGTCCCCGCAGTAGTGTGCTCCGCCCGCATTCTTTCAATTTCTGCTCGAAGCACAATTCTTTCTGCTTCGAGCTCCTTATTCGCAGCCTCCAAACCTTGTCTGGCCCTACGCTCCGTTGACACTATACTATCCATCTGAACCACTCGGCCTTCGGAGATAGTGAGATTCCGTTGAAGAGTTTCATTTTCCTCTAGAAGGCGAGCGATTTCTCGTTCATTCGATATATTTGCAGCTCGGGCTAAGACTGTTTGCTGCGAAAAGAAAAAATCAAGGTAAGAAATTATTTGCATGTAAACTTAATATTATTTCACAGATGCTTCGTACCTGATAGGCTGCGCGCTCCATAGCAGCGTTAAGCTCCGAGCTCTTCGCCTCACTCAGAATGGCCACCAACTTTGTCTCCCCAATGTCGCGACTAGCTCGATCCAAAGGCTCGAGCAAAGTCCGAAGACCAGTTCTTTGCTCTAAGAAAGGAGCTAGAAGGGGGAGCATACTTATCGCTTGTTGGTCATCTTCGTTTAACGAAGGGCCGGAGTGTTGGCCTGTGGTCTTCGGAGCCTCTGGAGACTGACCCCCCTCGGTAGATTGACTCTCGTCTGTTGACTCAGACGGAGTTGATCCAGAGCTCGTAGCAGGGAGGGAGTCTATATTTCTTTTGCCTCTTCCAGGCCCCATTTGAGTGGCTCTTTGGATTGGCTCCGAAGTCGTCGAAGGTCCAGGTGTTGGGGGAGATAATCCCGATGGCCAGGGGGCCCACCACCTGGAGATCTGAAGCCAAGAATACCGGAGGCTACCCTCTAGGAAGAAGGCCGTCGGAGGTCGCCTTTCGGGAGAAGGTTGCCGGAGGCCCCCCCCGAGAGAAGGATGTCGGAGGCCGCCCTCCGGGAGAAGGCTGCCGGAGGCCGCCATCCGGGAGAGGTTGCTGGAGGTCGCCTTCCGGGAGAAGGTTGCCGGAGGTTGCCCTCCGGGAGAAGGTTGCCGGAGGCCGCCCTCCGAGAGAAGGCTGCCGGAGGTCGCCCTCCGGGAGAGAATTGCCGAAGGCCTCTCCCTCGGGCCGCAGTAACGAACCGGAAGAGAGCGTTGGCGGGAAAAGGACGAGACAAATGTACAGGGGGACAGGATCACGATCCTATGGGCCGTGTCGGGCAGCGCAGGCAGCATCCGACACGGCTGATACGTTGTCAGAGTCGAATCTTCTTGTCTGTACTATTGACCGGCAGTTGGCTGGGTAGCCGTTGGCGTTCCAGAGGCACTTGGCCTCTGGACGGGGTGCCTTATAAATACCCCCAAACTACAGGTGTAATGAACAAGCAAAAAGGAGCATTGAATACACCACCCTCATTCCTACTAAGAAAACCTGCTGGTCCGATCCGTCGTTCCAACAGTTGGCACCGTCCGTGGGGATCTTAGTCCAAGAATCTATCGTCCTCTACACCCACTCACCAAACCATGTCAAGTCGAAAAGGAGCAAGCGCGGTTCCCCCGCGCCGGTCGGCCCGTACCGCCGGGGTCGAGCTCGCCGCGATCCCCGACCCCGGCCCTTCGGCCCCTGCCGATACGCCGGTCGGGGCACCTTCTCTGGAGCCAACCCAGATCCCGGAAGGGACGCCCGAGGCCGGAGGCCCCGCCGGCATGCCTGAGCCAACCTCCGTCAACTTGGCAGGGGTGCCGGAGGTACCGCCGGAGCAGCACGCTCCGGCCGGACCCTCGGTGGTGTCCCTTCGGACTGATTACGCCCGCTCTCGAGACCCCGATACCGCTTTAGGAGGAAGCGGGAGCCAAGCCGACGCCTTGGCCGCTGAAAACGCCCGGCTGAAGGCAGAGCTGGCCTTATGGCGCCAGGAGGCGTCGCTCCGACCTCCAGAACCCCTCCGCGCCGCGAAAGCCATGGCCGTGGCGCTAAGCGACGATGAAGACCCGGAGGGCGAAGAGAACCCGTCGTACGACGAGGAGTCCCCCTTGCACCCGGACCTCCAGAGGGTGCGCTTCGGCTCCAAGTTTCGCGCCGCCAAGCTCCCCAAGTACTCCGGAGACTCCGATCCGGGAGAATTCTCCCGCTCCTACGCCTTGGCCATAGAGGCGTCCGGAGGAAGCCGGGACACCATGGCTAAATGCTTCCCCCTGGCACTCGAGGGGATCGCCCTCCGGTGGTTCTGGTCACTCCGACCCGGGACCATCCATTCATGGGAGCAGCTGAGGAAGAAGTTCGTCAACAACTTCCAAGGAACCTTCGTGGCCCCCATGTCCACCGGGAGCCTCTTCCAAGTGAAGCAGCAGCCCGGGGAAACCTTGCGGCAGTACTCTCAGCGTTTTGCGCACACCAAGGCCCAGATCAAGGGGCTTTCGGCTTCCTCCATCATCGACGCGGCCCGAGAGGGCGTCACCCACCCAGGTCTCCTCGACAAGCTCCACCGAAAACCTATTTCTTCGGTGGCACAACTCATGACGTACTTCGAGGAGTACGCCCGGTCTGAAGAGGGCCAGATGCGCCGGCAGGCGATGGTAGCCCCCGTTCAGGCCCCGAGCGCCAGGACGTGTGAGGCCCCCCCGGATCTTCGCCGGGGCGCACGCTAAGCTCCCAACTTTCGCCGCTAGGAGCCCGGTCGGCAGGATCTCATCCTTCGAGACTCTCGGCGGGGCCGAAAGCACCTTCGGGGGGAAGTCCTCAGTATCACCCCCCAAGCACCCCCCAAGCACCTGCACACGCCCGGCGGTAGCCGTTCAGTCGAAGCCAAGCATCCACCCCGGGCGCTTTCCAAGGAAAGCTTCTACTGCAGCGTCCACGGCGAGAACCGGAGCCACGACACCGACTCTTGCCGAACCATACTTGCCCTTCGTAGCGACTACCTCGAGCGTAACGCTGGCCGCGGCTCCACCGACAGGGGGGTCGCTACCCCTCGCCCCAAAGCGCGGTCCTCCTGGAGTGGTCTCATGTCCCCATCACCTTCTCCGCCGAAGACGCCTCCGGAGTCAAATTCCCGCACGCTGACCCCCTCGTCATTTCAGCAGACATCGCCGAAGCCGAGGTGCGTCGTATACTAGTCGACGGGGGGAGTTCCGCTGACATCATCTTCGTACAGGCCTTCGATCAGCTATGCCTGTCGCGCAAGCACCTCTTGCCAGCTTCGCGCCCGCTCCAAGGCTTCGCAGGTCCTCCGCTGGATGCCCTGGGCCAGATCCTGTTGGAAGTAACCTTCGGCGACTACCCCCTGCAACGCCGCGAAGAAATTCTGTTCGATGTCGTCGACGCCCCGTACGCCTACAACGCCATCTTCGGGAGAGGGATCCTCAATTGCTTCGGAGCCGTCGCGCACCACAACTACCTCTGCCTCAAGATGCCAACTCCCGGGGGGGTGCTGTCAGTCCTGGGTGACCAAGCGGCGGCCCGCCGGGTCGAATATGGCCATTCAGCACCGTTGGAGCCACGGCAAATTCACAGTGTCCGCGGGAGCGCCGAAGGAGCCGGCCTCGAGGGAAGTAAGGAACCCGAGCAGAAGGGTCCCCCCGCCAAACCCCTCCCGGAGGGGGAAATCGTCACCAAGACCCTGACTCAAGGAGGGAAGGACTACCCGGTCAAATTCGGAGGGGGCCTAGAACCGGAGGTATCGGCGCAGATCGAAGCTATCATCCGTGACAACCTCGACATCTTCGCGTGGTCCGACGAAGACATTACCGGAGTTGACCGCTCGATCATCGAGCACTCACTGGCCATCGACCCGAAGGCACGGCCGGTTCGCCAAGGGCTCCGAAGGCTTTCCACCGAGCGGGCTGAGCTCGCCAAGGCGGAGACGGAGAAGCTGCTCCGAGCAGGGGTCATCCGGGAAGTGAGTCATACTGACTGGTTGTCTAACCCAGTGTTTGTCCAGAAGAAAACATCTGACAAGTGGCGCATGTGTATCGACTTTACTTCTCTGAATAAAGCTTGCCCCCGTGACCCCTACCCCCTGCCCCGCATCGACCAGCTAGTCGACTCCACGGCCGGAGCAGAGCTCCTCAGTTTCCTCGACGCTTATTCCGGATACCATCAGATTTGGCTAAGTCCCGAAGACCAGGTGAAAACAAGTTTCGTCACTCCGGCCGGAGTATTCTGCTACCTCCGGATGCCTTTCGGCCTTCGCAACGCCGGGGCAACCTTCTCCAGATTAATCTCCAAAGCCCTAGGTCATCAGCTAGGACGCAATGTGGAAGCTTACATGGACGATATCGTCATCAAAAGTACCACCAAAAGCCACCACGGATCAGACATAGCTGAGACCTTCGACAGCCTCCGGCGGTGTGGAATCCGGCTCAATCCGGACAAATGTGTCTTCGGAGCACGCGCAGGAAAGTTGCTTGGGTATCTCGTTTCCAGCCGGGGCATCGAAGCCAGTCCAACGCAAGATCAGGCGCTACAGAACATGGCCCCCCCTCAGAATCTGAAGCAAGCACAAAAGCTGGACGGGCGGTTGGCGGCCCTCGGGCGTTTTCTGGCCAAATCAGCAGAGCGCAGCCTGCCCATCTTCAAGGCGCTCCGAAGTTCCAAGCATTTCGAATGGACCCCCGAGTGTCAAGACTGCTTCCGGCAAATCAAGGAATATCTTTCCGGCCTCGTGGCCCTCGCCACACCCCAGGCCGATAGGCCCTTATTGGTCTACCTCGCCGCCTCTGGCACAGCAGCGAGCGCGGCTTTAGTTCAAGAAGAGGAACGCGGCGGGAAGCTAATCCAACGTCCTGTCTACTTCGTTTCCGAAGTTCTCGCCGGAGCAAAGGCAAGGTACTCCGAGCTCGAAAAGGTGGCCTACGCCCTCGTCATGGCCTCCCGGAAGCTCCGGCACTACTTCCTGGCTCACGACATCATCATCCCGACCGCCTACCCCCTTGGCGACATATTCCGGAACAAGGACGCCACCGGCCGCATTGAGAAGTGGGCCGTGGAATTAGCCCCGTTCGGGATCTCCTTCGTCGCCCGGACAGCCATCAAATCCCAGATCCTCGCCGATTTCATCGCAGAGTGGGCGATGGCCCACGAAGCCGCGGGCGCCGAAGCAAGCGAAGGGGTTTGGACTGTCTTTTCAGACGGTGCTTACCAGGCCTCGGGGGCTGGGGCCGGAGCAGTCATTGTCTCCCCATCCGGTCAGCAGGCCCTATATTCTACTCGGCTGAACTTCAAGGCCAGAAACAATATCGCCGAGTATGAAGGAGTCCTATTGGGGCTTCGCAAGGCGCACGCATTGGGAGCCGCGCGTGTGGTCGTCAAGACCGATTCTCAAGTCGTCGCCGGGCACATCGACAAGAGTTTCCGGGCTAAGCACCCCGACCTCGCCTCGTACCTCGACTCCATCCGCAAGTTCGAAGCTGCCTTCAAGGTCATATCCGTCCAAAACATTCCGCGCGGCGAAAACAGCCAAGCCGACGCCCTCGCCAAGGCCGGAGCAGGGGCTCAAGCCTTGCCGCCAGGGGCTTTTTTCGAGGAGCTCACCCAACCTTCGGCACCCTCTTGCAGCAAAGCACCCGCCTCCACCTCCTCGGATGAATCCCCTCCGCCATCCCAGCCAGCCCCGGTCCTGTGTACGGTTGACGCTGATTGGCGGGAGCCCATCCTACGCACCCTCGCAGGTGGCGAAGATAACCATCCCAGCCCAGACCAAGCCCGCCTGCAGCTCCGTGCGAGGTCTTTTCAGGTTATCAATGGCATTTTATACAAGTCCGGCGTATGCGCCCCGCTACTCCGATGCATCTCACACTCGGACGGAGTTGCCATGCTCCGAGAAATCCACGGGGGGCTGTGCGGGAGCCACCTCGCGCCGCGGGCCCTCGCGGGAAAAGCTCTCCGACAAGGCGTATACTGGCCCACCGTCGTCGCCGACGCCGAAGAGCTCGTCCGCACCTGCCAGGGTTGTCAGTGGATGGGGCGGCGCAGTCACCGACCTCCGGCCAGCCTGCTACCCATTCCTCCGGTGTGGCCTCTGGCCCGCTGGGGCATGGATCTCATCGGGCCATTCCCCAGAGCGAGAGGAAACCTGCGCTTTGCCGTCATCGCCGTCGAATATTTCTCCAAGTGGGTCGAAGCGGAGCCATTAGTCTCCATCACATCTCGAAGCGCTCAGAAATTCTTCTGGCAAAATTGTTGTGGGAAAATATCTCATCTTCGGGGTTATTACCGAAGCAACATAAAGGCAGACAGCGAATTCGAAGGCTCCCAGACGATCATCTTCGAAGATACCCGGAACCCAGTTCGAAGTACGAAGATAGGCATTGGTTCGAAGTACATCTTCGAACTAAGGCTTTTCAAGATCTTTTCTGCCAGCTAAGATGGAAGACTTATCTTCTATCTCATTAGATTAGTCTTTTACCATTTTAGCCCTATTAAGGGAACCGAATAGTTTCCACTATGTCGGTTGTAATAGAGGGGTAAATAGGTCTTTTCCTTAATGTTTGGGCCTATAAATACCCCCCATTTCACCCTGTAATAGGGACCGAATACAAGTTATTCAATACACACATTCGAACTATTCTAAGTTATTATCCTTTCGGAGGCTTAGAACAGTTTGCTTCACAAACACTTCGTTTGTTAGTTTCTCTTCTACAGAAACCTGTTAGCGTAATCTTTTACGCCAACAGTTGGCGCCGTCCGTGGGGAACCTAGTCCGAAAAACTTCGTTCTCTACCAACTTCTTACATCATGCCTCCTAAGCGGAGCGCACCCCGCAACACCACTCGGAGGTCCTCTCGGATCTCCGGAGAGATACCCTTCGACACAGTTGAAGTCGGAGGGCCTTCGACTTTCCCTCCACAAACTCCGGAAGGGGCTTCCATCCCTCGAACATACGAAGCTTCTCCGCCAACCCCTTCCATACTCCGACCGCCCGGAGTTCCTTCTCCACCCTCCATTCCGATTCGAACTGATCCGACCAGTTCTCAAGACCCGGAAGATCCTTCCGGAGGAGATGAAAATAATCTTGGAGATATGGCCACTCAAATGGCCAACCTTCAAGCTGAAGTGGCAAGGTGGCGACAGGAAGCTGCGAGCAGGCTTCGCTCTCAAGCCACCCCAACCATCCCGGAAGTGCCCGAAGACGACGATCTTGATTATCCCGAAGCCCCGGAGAACGCATCCTTCGACAATGAATCTCCGCTGCATCCTGAGCTGCAGAAGGTTCGCTTTGATCCAAAGTTTAAAACTTCGAAGCTCTGTAAGTATGCCGAAGATGAAGATCCCGGAGAGTTCGTTCGTTCTTATGCCTTAGCAATTGAGGCTAGCGGAGGAGTTCGAGACACCATGGCGAAGTGCTTCCCTTTGGCTCTTCAAGGAGTGGCATTGAGATGGTTCTGGTCCTTGAGGCCAGGATCAATCAATTCATGGTCGCAGCTGAAGAAGAAGTTTATAAGCAACTTTCAGGGCACCTTCGTGCCTCCTATGTCAACAGGAAGCCTTTTCTAGGTGAAACAGCTCCCCGGAGAAACATTGAGGCAGTACTTTAAGCGCTTCGCTCATACGAAGTCGCAAATTCGGGGGCTGTCCGCATCTTCAGTGGTTGATGCAGCTTGGGAAGGCGTCAGTCATCAAGGCCTTCTGGATAAGCTGCATCGGAAAAGCATCTCTTCGGTCTCTCAGTTGATGTCATACTTCAAGGAGTATGCGAGGTCAGAAGAGGGTTGGCTTCGGAGGACTGCTGCTACTTCGTCCATATTGCAAGAAGTCAAAGTAGAAGTGAAAACTTCGGCACAGCCGCAGGAACCAGTCTTCGAAGTGCAACATGATCGGAGAAGAGGGCAAAAGCACCCTCGTTCTGAAGTCATGAATATTTCACCCCCACAGAAGTTTGCACCAAGAGCTCCACAGTCTACGGGCCAGCGGCTGGAGGCCGCCAGGGAAAACGGCTGGCAAGGGCCAGACCCTTTTCTGCTGCATTCATGGAGAAAATCGAAGCCATGCAACTGATACTTGCAAGGCTATACTTACCCTAAGGGGAGAGTACTTAGAGAGAACTTCGGGTCGAGGCAGTACCGACCGAGTTCCAGCTGCAGCGCGCCCAGAACCGGTTCAGGCTGTGGCACGGATAGAAAATTTTGATGCTGCAAGGCACCCTCCGGTGGCCAATGTTATGCCACCTCCGAAGCAAGAGGAAGGGAAAGATAGAGGAAAAAGAGTAGTTCTCCCTATCTCCGGAGGAGGTACCCTCGGAAGCATGTCCAAGAGACAGCGAAGAGAGTACGTTCGGGAAATAGGTCATATTGGGACCTCGTCATCTACAGCTGCAATGTCAGAGTGGTCTCACGTTCCGATATCTTTTTCTGCGGAGGATGCAGCTGGTATTAAGTTCCCGCACGCAGATCCGTTGGTTATCACTGCTGATATTGCGGGCACTGAAGTCCGAAGGGTGCTGATTGACGGAGGTAGTTCGGTAGATATCATTTTTGTTCAAGCCTTCGATCAGTTGTGCATTTCCAGGAAGCATCTCCTTCCAGCGGCTCGTCCTCTGCAAGGCTTCGCAGGACCCCCGCTTGATGCACTTGGCCAGATAGGCCTGGAAGTTACCTTCGGAGAAGGTTTATTGGCCCGGACTGAAGAAGTAATCTTCGATGTGATAGATGCCCCGTATGCTTACAACGTCATCTTTGGGAGGGGCATGCTGAACCAGTTCGGAGCTGTGGCGCATCACAATTACTTGTGCATGAAGATGCCCACACAAGCAGGAGTCCTTACGATCTTCGGAGATCAAGCCATTGCTCAGAGGGCGGAATATGGTCATGGCCCCCCTCTTGATCCGAGGCAAGTAAACAGTGTGCAGGATAATGAAGAAATTTTTTCAGCCTCCTCCGAAGCTTCGAAGAATTCCTTTCCGAGACCATGTCTCGAAGGAGAGATTGCAACGAAGGTCATTGTTAAAGATGGTAAAGAGTATACTTTTCAATTTGGCAAAGATTTACCTCCTGAAGTTGCAACCTCCTTGGAAAAGGTGGTGCAAGAAAATTTGGATGTCTTCGCTTGGTCTGACGAAGAGATCACCGGAGTCGATCGGGATATCATTGAACACAGTTTACTTGTAAACCCGAAGGCCCGGCCTGTTCGACAAGGTCTCCGGAAGATGTCCGCAGAAAGAGCTACTCTAGCTAAGGACAAAGTTGAAAAATTGTTGAAGGCTGGGATTATCAGAGAAGTAGATCACACAGAATGGTTAGCCAACCCAGTATTCGTCAGAAAGAAGTCTTCCGGGAAGTGGCGCATGTGCATTGATTTCACATCCTTGAATAAAGCATGCCCACGTGACCCCTACCCCATGCCCCGAATTGATCAACTGGTTGACTCCACCACAGGTTCGGAGTTATTAAGCTTCCTTGACGCGTATTCTGGTTATCATCAAATATGGTTGAAGCGCGAAGATGAAATCAAGACAAGCTTCGTAACTCCTTCGGGAGTCTTTTGTTATGTAAGAATGCCCTTCGGCCTAAGAAATGCCGGGGCTACTTTTTCGAGATTAGTTGCTAAGGCTCTAGGTCATCAGCTAGGTCGCAATGTGGAGGCCTATATGGATGATATTGTAATAAAGAGTGCTTTAAAGCACCAACATAGCCTAGACTTAGCAGAAACATTCAATAGCCTTCGGGCATGTGGGATCCGTCTTAACCCCGAAAAATGTATATTCGGAGCTAAGGCTGGAAAATTGTTAGGGTATTTAGTTTCAAGCAGGGGAATTGAAGCTAGCCCTACTCAAATAACTACGCTGCAGAAGATGGCTCCTCCGGAAAATTTAAAGCAAGTGCAAAAGCTGACTGGGCGTCTGGCCGCACTTAGCAGGTTTTTATCAAGGTCTGCGGAGAGGAGCTTGCCTATATTCAAAGCATTGAAAGGGTCCGAAGATTTTGCATGGACACCGGAGTGTCAGAAAAGCTTCGAAGATATTAAAGAGTATCTCAGTAATCTTGCTACACTCACGGTGCCTACTGCGGACGAAACCCTACTTTGTACCTTGCAGCTACAGGTTCAGCTGTCAGCGCAGTCCTTGTCAGAGAAGTGGATTTCAATGGGAAGTTGGTCCAAAATCCTGTTTATTTTGTATCCGAAGCATTATCAGGAGCGAAGACAAGATACTCCGAACTTGAGAAGTTCGTTTATGCTCTAATAATGGCTTCGAGGAAGTTAAGACATTATTTTTTGGCTCACAATGTAATTGTACCAACTTCGTATCCCTTAGGAGATATGCTCCGAAGCAAAGATTCCACTGGAAGGATTGGAAAGTGGGCAGTTGAGCTAGCACCCTTCGGCATATCTTTCTTGGCAAGGACAGCTATCAAATCCCAAGTCCTAGCAGACTTCGTAGCAGAGTGGACTCCACCTGCGAATTTGGCTCCGGAGAAGTCAAGTGATGGAGTTTGGACTGTTTACTCCGATGGGGCTTTCCAAGCATCCGGAGCAGGCATTGGGGCAGTGTTGATTTCACCGTCAGGGCAAAGAGCAATGTACTCCGCAAGACTCAACTTTAAGTCTACCAATAATATAGCGGAGTACGAAGGGATTTTATTGGGACTTCGAAAAGCACGTGCTCTAGGGGCTACAAGAATAATTATAAAGACAGATTCTCAGATAGTAGCAGGGCACGTAGACAAAAGTTTCCAAGTTCGGCATCCACAGCTTGCAAAGTACTTAGAAGAAATCCGTAAAATCGAAGCACACTTCAAGGGTATTTCCATTCGGAGTATACCAAGAGCGGAAAACGTGCAAGCGGACATTTTAGCGAAGGCTGCAGCTGGAGCTGTGGATGTGCCCGAAGAAGCTTTCTATGAGGAGCTCAATATACCTTCGGTGCCACAAATTCCCTCTGCGGAGATTCTTTGCATTCCTAATGCAGATTGGAAAAATTCGATCATGGAACTTTTGCAAGGAGGAACAAATTTGCCCGAAGAACCCCAGTTGTCAAGATTAAAGCTCAGAGCCAGAAACTATCAGATAATCAACGGTATATTATACAAGGCCGGAGTATGTTCCCCTCTACTCCGATGTATATCTCAAGCCAAAGGCCAAGAAATTCTTCGAGAAATTCATGAAGGCCTTTGTGGAAGCCATTTAGCCCCTAGAGCTCTGGCAGGAAAAACACTTCGCTAGGGGATTTATTGGCCCACAATAACAGCTGATGCGGAGAGCTTGGTCCGCACTTGTCAAGGATGCCAGTGGATGGGTCGACGAAGTCATCGCCCACCAACAGCTCTTCAAGTCATTGCTCCGGTATGGCCTATGGCCAGATGGGGTATGGATTTAATTGGTCCCTTTCCGTTAGCAAAGGGAAATCTGAAGTTCGCAGTGGTAGCTATTGAATATTTTTCTAAGTGGGTGGAAGCAGAACCCTTAACAGCTATCACTTCGAATAATGTACAGAAATTCTTCTGGAAGAACATTATTTGCCGGTTCGGAGTGCCTAGATACCTCACAGTTGATAATGGAACGCAGTTCGACGCAGAACCCTTCAGGAAGTTTTGCGAAGATCTAGGCATTCAGCTATGTTTTGCTGCAGTGAGGCATCCTCAGTCTAATGGAGCCGTAGAGCGAGCCAATGGAAATATTTTATCAGGGCTAAATCGAAGAATAGTAGGATTAGCAAAGGGACTGTGGACCGAAGAGCTTCCGAAGATTCTGTGGTCCATTCGGACTACGCAAACAAGGTCCACAGGTTTTACTCCGTTCAGACTACTATTCGGAGATGAAGCTATGACTCCAACGGAGCTCAAAGGGGGATCTTTTCGTAGCACCGAACCGGACATTGAAGAAGAAAGACAAGCTTTGTTAGATTTATCAGAAGAAACAAGACTTCGGGCTGTAGCTAATTTATCAAAGTATCATCAGCAGACGAAGGCTTGGTATGACCCGAAGGTTAAGCTCAATGAACTAAGACCGGGTCATCTTGTTCTGCGAAGCATTATAGCTCCAGGGAAGTTAGGCAATAAATGGGAAGGTCCATACCTAATTGTCCGCTCAGGGCGCCCTGGTTCATTTAAATTAGCTAATTTAGAAGGTGAAGAGTTAGCACATACTTGGCATGCGGAGCACCTAAAGCGATACTTCGCATAAGGGCTCCTTGTAATTCGCTTGTAATCATCTTCTAAATCAATAAAGCATATGATCCTGATAGTGCCTTCCCCTCATAGACTTCCAGCTTCCAAGTGGACGCACTGGAACCGCGGGGTCGACCGAGAGGGAAGTGTCATGAAGCTGGGTTGTATTTTCGGACTTCGAACCCATAAAGTTCGAAGCTTCCGACGTGGGGGCTGACATAATCCGGAGCCCAAGCCACCGGCTTGTAGGCATCCATAAAAGAGCCCAAAACCACACCCTACGGAGTCCAAACCATTGGCTGGTAGACTTCCGTAAAAAGAGCCGAAGGTGGCCAAAACCTACGGAGTCCAAGCCATTGGCTGGTAGACTTCCGTAAAAAGAGCCGAAGGTGGCCAAAATCTGCGAAGTCCAAGCCATTGGCTGGTAGACTTCTGCAAAAAGAGCCGAAGGTGGCCAAAATATACGGAGTCCAAGCCATTGGCTGGTAGACATCCGTAAAAAGAGTCCAAAGAGACCATTGCAAACTCCGAACCATTGGTTCGACAGAGATCGCAAAAATAAGCCGAAGGTGGCTAAAGCAAAACAGAATTTGAGCCATGAGCTTCGAATGTCTGTTAACATAGTCCAAAGTGACAAATTTTTTAAGACACTAAAGTGTCCTGGAGGTTATCTCAAGTGATTTCTTTCATAAAACAAAGATACTAAGTTACCATTCTTCTGACTGCAAAAAGTCGAAGACATTTCATAAGATTTTAAAAGATCTTTAAATGACAGAGGGGCTCCGAACCCCCAAAAAAAAATTGTACTCCGAAGTTTTTTCTTTGCGCATAACCATCTTTGAATACATTTCGAAGTTGCTTATACCCAAAGAGGGGCTAGTAAATATGGAGACAATTTTAAATCGGCATTCATTATTGAAATAAATGTGTTTACAGATTACACTATGAAAAATTGGTATCTATACCAAGAAGGAATCGGAGGCCTCTTCGGTCCCTAGAGCTAGGGGTGGAACGACTAGTTCTAACATCGGGAGTTCTAATAACTTTACGTTTAACTCTCTTCCTCCCCTTCGAAGCTCTAAAATCCTTCTGCTCTTGTTGAAGCTCAGCCCAAGTTCGAAGCCGTTCGGGGCTTCTTTCCCAGCTTCTAAGATCTTCAGATCTTTTATTTCGAGCTTCACCTTCGTCTTCAGACCAAATAGTGTCTTCAGAAGACGAGGTGTTTGCGTTAACCTCTTTCTCTTCCTCTTTAATATAAGACAATACATCTTTGATTATGAGAAACCAAGGGTTGGTTTCGGTGTTTTGTGATGAGTGATTGACAGGCTTTTTACCCTCTGTTCGAAGGGTACCTCCGAAGGGGCTTCGGAGGTGGTACCTCCGAAGGGGCTTCGGAGGTGGTTTCACCGAAGGGTGTTCGGTGTTTGCTTGCTGCAGCTGTTGCAGCGGAGTGTGCCTGTCGGAGGGGTCCGACAGTACACGATGACTGGGTGTGTACCGAAGGGTTCGGTACTTTGGGCGGTACACCGGAGTGTGTACCGGAGGTTGCTAACCCGGAGAGGTCTCCGGAGTACTGGATACACTTGTTTGCTTGTCTGTGGTGCGCAGGGACTTCGGAGGCGACGGACAAGGTTCGAGCCAGGTGAACCTGGGTCAAGCGGGAGGCTTGATGCCAGGGGAGCGGGGAGCTCCGTCACGGTGGCTACGAAGGTGGTCCGGGTAGGTCCTCAGGTCGAGGCGTGCCAGGTGAAGGCAGAGAGTGCGGAGCGTGGCTCCAGCTGAAGGTGCTCCGAGACAAAGTCCTCAGAGGCGAGGCACTTCGAAGGTACTCCGAATGGAGTGACTTCGGAGTTGGTGGAACAAGTCCTCTGTGGAGGCAAGGGTTCGAAGTGTGCTCCGGAGGGAGACATTCGAAGGTACCCGACGAAGGTCTCAGAAGTCGAGGCGCATCGAAGGCATGGTCCGGGTGAGGCTCGTCGAGGAGTGTGCTCGGGAGAGGCACTGCGACGAAGTTCTCATGGAATGCTTCATGCGGAGGCCTTGGACGAAGGAGGGACTTCGAAGGGTGGTACTCCGAAGGTGGGGCTTCGGAGTGTGGAAGGCTTCGGAGCAAGGTTAGCTCCGGAGCAAGGTTGACTTGAGGTGCTTCGGCCTGCATGGCTTCGGTACACGGACTGACGGAGTTCGAGCTGGGTGAAGCTGCGAAGCCGTGGTGATCCACTCCGGAGGTGTTGGTGCGAAGGCCCAAGAGCTTTGACGGCTTCGGCTCAAAACCGTCACTGTATCGAAGGTCATCTTCGGCGAAGCGAAGGCCACCAAGATCAAGGCTTCTCGCCGAAGCTTCCGCACCCTCGCGTGCGAAGGGAGGATTCCAGAAAGTCAAAGACTGCAAAGGCTGACACTGTCTGTTCTGTAAAAGGCTGACACTGTCCCCTCTGCAAAGCTGACAGAGAAGCCTCCAAAATAAAGGTGGACTACCTTTTGTACCCCTTAGTTCTGAAGAGACAAAATGAATGTAAACCCTAGGGGTAGTGTAGTCATTTCCTTTGGGTGAACTATGGGCTATAAATATGGGGGCTCGGTAGGTAACATTTAACACATTGAGCATTTACTGTTGAGCTCCTGTAGCCACACTTCGATTGTAATACATCCAGAGAGTTCATTTTTCTGTGTTCCTTGTTCAAGCGGCGAAGCCCTGTGTCTTGTGCTTTTGCTTGAGCTCGCTTTGCATACTTCGCCTGTAGTAGTGCACCGAAGCCTGTTGAGGCGAAGGTTGTTTGTCGTGCGAGGTGTGTTTTGTCAGTGTGCATTCGCTCTGTGTAACAGGAGGCGTGACCTCGCTGCTTACTAGCGAAGCCCTGATTGTTGCCCGTTTTTGCTTCTTGTGTCGAAGCCCCTAGTGTAGTCTGTTTGTGTGCGTGTAGACCTTCGTGTACGAAGCTCAGCACCAGTTGCTGCTGCCAAGTACTTGGTCGAAGTCCTCAGAGGGCTGTCCACTCTTGCGAAGGGTGAAGTGCGAAGCCTGCTCGAAGCACCCTGTGTGCGGAGCCTGCACTGACTTAGCAGAGTAGATTTTCGAGGGTTGTAAGTGGAGCGGAGTCTTCTTGGCTTCGAACTTTTGCTACTCCGAAGCCTGTGTTCGAAGGTGTCGAAGTACCTCCGAACCAGACCTTCGAAGGTAGTGTTCGAAGCCTGTTCCGCAGAAGACAGAACTGAAACCGAAGGCTAGTTTTTAGCCAGAAATTTTAAAAGCTCCCATTCACCCCCCCTCTGGTCGCCGTTTCCGGTCCAACAATTGGTATCAGAGCAGGTTAAGATCACCAGTTGACCTTAACCGGTTTTGTGATCTGTTGGCGACATGGATAGAGGCAGTAAAATTCCTCTGTTCGATGGGACAGACTTCGCATACTGGAAGGTGCGCATGGAGGCTTACTTGTTTAGCCAAGGAAATGCAATTTGGGAGATTGTGGACTCACAATACTCCATCCCTGAGACTCGCACCTCTCAGACTGAGAAGGATCAGTATATTGCCAATTCCAAGGCAAGAAACATACTGTTCATCGGTTTGAGTAGAAGTGAGTTCGATAGGGTGCAACACCTTAGGACTGCTAGGGAGATTTGGACAACACTCACTGTCTTTCATGAGGGCTCTGCTCAGATTAAGGCCAGGCGCCAAAGCACCTACAATCAACAGTATCAGCTGTTTGTGCAGGCACCTGGTGAATCTGTAGATGCCATGTTTTCTCGCTTTGACGCGATAGTGAGTAACTTGCGATCCAACGGGACGCTTGCTTACAGTGATCATGATAGGGCTATCAAGCTTCTCTATGCTCTTGACCGTAGCATATGGGAAGTAAAGATATCCAGCATTGAGGAGTCCACAGGTTATGATACTTTGACCTGTGATGAGCTCTTTAGCAAGCTGAAGTCCACAGAGATTGCCAAGGCATCTCTTGCAGTGCACAGAAGCTCTTTGCCACAGCCATTGGCATTGATTTCTAGCACTAGCCGTGGCACCACTGCAGAACCAAGCACATCAGGCACTTGTGTTCTTGCAGATGGTTTTGCTTTGTCCTCCCTGGTCTCCGTCACAAAGGAGCAGGTGGATACTCTAGCTGATGATGAGCTTGCTCTCATTGCCCGGAGGTTCACCCGCTTTCATCATGAGAGACGGGATCAGATGAGAAGTGGTTTTAGTGGTTGCTATGAATGTGGCGACACCTCTCACATTAAGGCAAATTGCCCTAAGCTCAAGAAGAGAGACGAGAGTGAGCGCCCCAAATACCACAAAAAGGAGAGGAAGCCTTTTGTGAAGGGCAAGCGCGGCAAGATGGCTAAGAAAGTAGCCAAGGCCGCTTCCAGAGCTTTTGTTGCTGCTCTCAGCAACATCGACACTTCCTCAACTGAGGAGTCGAGCTCTGAGGAGGAGGAGTCCCCAAGGAAGGAGGACAAGAAGGACAAGAAGGGACGTGACTTCACCGGCCTTTGCTTCATGGCCGACAGCGATCACAGCGGCGATGAGCTTGACTCATCTGAGGTAAACCTATCATCTGACCAGCTTCTAATTAAATTAGATGAGCTGAATGAAGTAGTGCTTGGTCAGGATAGATTACTTGTGCAAGCCGCTAGAGAAAGAAAAGACCTTAGACTTAGGCTAGAAAATATTTCTACTGAATATGCCATGCTTAAGTCTAAATTTGATGATGCTGAATGTGAATCATGTTCTGTTGTCATGAGTGAGCTTGCTCAGTTGCGTTCTGTTCATGCTCAAACTCTTTCTGAGCTTGAGACTGCACAGAAGCAGCTTTTGGAGGTGGATTCTAGACCTCATGATATTATTGATTGCATGAACTGCTCTTTATTACGCGATAGCATTAATTTACGTGATAAGCATGTTCATGATTTGGAGGCTAGATTGGAGAGGGCCGGTAGTTCTAAGGATGTGCAGCCTGTGTGTGACACTTGCATTACCCTTAAGGACCAACTAGGCACTGTTAGAGAGCGAGCTGAAAACCTCATGTCTGAAAATGAATACCTTCTTTCCGTGGTAAACAAATGCACTGAGGGAAAGGGTAGGATGGATTTGCTCTTGGCCAAGACCAAGTTGTGTGCTGACAGAGCAGGGGTAGCTCTAGGTTTGGGTTTTGAGAGGATACCTTCTGACAGTAAGACCAAAACTGTTTTTACCTCTCCCACTACCCTAGAGAAAGAGAGAGCTCTGTTGGACACCCCATCAGCCAAAAATCCTACCCATCCACCAAAGAAAACCACTCCTCCTGGCAAGAAAAATCCTCCCAAGAAAACCACTCAGAAGAAACCCAAGGAGCCTGTGAGAGTTGCTCCTGTGACCCATGAGAGTGCCCCCAGGAGAGTGTTTCATTGTTCCTATTGTCAGCGGGCGGGTCATTTGGTTGGGTTCTGTTTTCGTCGCATCAAGGATGAGCGACGCGCACAGGCGATGAGTTACCAGGACATGCATTACCCATCTTTAGGTATGCATGAGTCTGAGATGTACTATCGTCCTGCTTTTGAGGCTCCTCGTGCTTCTCGGAGAGGTTTTGCTCCTCGAGGTCTTCACCATGTTCCATATGGTGGTAGACCTCGGGCTAGCAGATTTGTACCTCGTCAGAGTAGGAGACCTCGACATGTTGTTCGTTCACAGCATGTAGGTAGACCTCGCACTTTGCATTATTCTGATTATTATGTGCGTAGACCGTCTACTTTTACTGCGCCTACTACTCGTGTCACTCAGTGCTGGATGCCTCGTCATTATTTTACTCACCCCAGCACTGAGCGATCGAGACGTTCTTATCATGTGTAGGCGACAGATCGAGGCTTGGAGGGCACGTGGATCATGGACTCCGGTTGTTCGCGCCACATGACCGGAGATGCAGCTTGGTTCTCCAGCCTCACCACAACCAAGCAAAGGGAACATATCACCTTCGGAAACAATCGAAGGAGCAGAGTGAAAGGTAAAGGTGTGGTAAGAATTAATTCGAACTTCACTCTCAAAGATGTTGCTTTGGTTGAAAATCTGGGATACAATTTGCTGTCTGTATCTCAGTTGCTTGATGAGGGCTTCGAAGTGCGATTTCATCGCGATACTTCGCAAGTGCTCAATTCTGATGGCGTTATAGTGTGTAAGATCTTCAGAGTTGGGAGAGTTTTTGGAGCTGATTTTTCTGAGTCATCTGGTTCTTCTCATTGTCTTTTTGCACATTCGACTTCTGAGCTATGGAAGTGGCATAGGAGACTAGGGCATATGAGCTTTGAGTTGCTCGCTCGTCTGAGCGCCCTAGGTCTGATCCGAGGATTGCCCAAGCTCAAGTTTGAGAAGAATTTAGTTTGCGCTCCTTGTCGACATGGTAAAATGATTGCCGCTTCGCATTCTCCAGTCACCACAGTGATGACTGAACAGCCCGGAGAACTTCTCCATATGGACACTGTAGGTCCTTCTCGGGTTAGTTCTTTAGGCGGCAAGTGGTACGTTCTAGTTATTGTCGACGATTTCTCTCGCTACTCTTGGGTCTTCTTTCTTGCCAGCAAGGATGAAGTGTTTTCACACTTTCGGAGCTTGGCTTTGAGACTTTTCACTGAACTCCCTGGTGCATTAAAATTCATTCGAAGCGATAATGGCACTGAGTTCAAAAATAGTCTCTTTGTTGACTTTTGCATGGAGCATGGCATAGAACATCAATTCTCTGCTCCGCGGGTTCCTCAACAGAACGGTGTTGTTGAGAGGAAAAACCGCACTTTGGTTGAGATGGCTAGGACGATGCTTGATGAGCATAGGACTCCTAGAAAATTCTGGGCTGAGGCCATGAACACTGCTTGTTACATCTCAAACCGAATTTTCTTGCGCTCAATTTTAAATTTGACATCTTATGAGCTGCGTTTTGGGAGACAGCCCAAGGTTACTCATCTTCGAGTTTTTGGCTGTCGCTGCTTTATCCTAAAACGTGGTAATTTGGATAAATTTGAGTCGCGATCTTCTGACGGGATCTTTTTGGGTTATACTACTCATGGTCATTCCTATCGTGTTTATAACTTGGAAACTAACACTGTCATCGAGTCATGTGATGTGACTTTTGATGAATCAACCCCCTCTGTTAGTTCTGTTTTTGAACAGGAAAATGAACACGACATGGAACAGACCTTATTCGAAGACGAAGATCCCAGAGAATTCGAGGATGAACCCCTACTACCCTCGACATCAACCCCCGAAGCTGACCCCGCTTCAACTACTTCGGCACGAGGTCCCGAAGCGACTACCTCAACATCGGTCATCTTGGACCACTCCAACGCACAAGTTGAGGGGGAGACTGCATCCCGCCGCGAGGCTCCACATCATGTTCAAAGGATGCACCCTCCCGAGCAGATCATTGCAAAGCAAACAAGGTACTTTTGTCCACCAGACAAAGTACACCAAGGACCTGCTCAAGAAGTTTGACATGTCCGATGCGAAGCCCCTCGCCACTCCAATGGCTACATCTGTAGCATTGGACCCTGACGAAGATGGAGAAGCCGTAGATCAGAAGGAGTTCCGGAGCATGATCGGCTCCCTCCTCTACTTGACTGCCACGAGGCCGGACATACACTTCGCAGTGTGTCTGTGCGCTCGTTTTCAGGCTTCACCACGAGCTTCGCACCGCCAAGCGGTTAAGCGCATCCTAAGGTATCTCAAACACACCCTTGAATTTGGCATATGGTATTCAGCATCTTCATCTTTATGTCTTCGAGGTTATTCTGATGCGGACTTTGCTGGGTGTAGAATTGATAGGAAGAGTACCTCTGGTACTTGTCATTTTCTGGGTACTTCTCTGGTTTGCTGGTCTTCCCGCAAACAGTCTAGTGTTGCACAATCGACGGCTGAGGCCGAATATGTTGCTGCAGCTAGCTGTTGCTCTCAGATTTTGTGGATGGTTTCCACTTTGCGGGATTTCGGGTTAGATTATAAGAGTGTTCCACTTTTCTGTGATAACACTAGTGCTATTTGTATTGCAAACAACCCGGTTCAGCACTCCAGAACCAAACACATTGATGTACGGTATCACTTTCTCAGAGATCACAATGAGAAGGGTGATATTGAACTTCAATATGTTGATACCCAACACCAGCTTGCCGATATTTTTACAAAACCCCTCGATGCTTCTCGATTTGCTTACTTGCGTGGGGAACTTGGTATTTGTCATCCCTACGGCATTTTGTGAGGGGGAGCTGATTATAATTGTCTTGCATATGCTCATTATGTGTGAAATTGCATTTACATCTTTTGCTATTATATGCCTGCTTTTAATTCAAAGAAATCATGACAGCTCAGCTCTATGAAATATGTCTGGAACATTGGTTGTGCATGATGTTTTATTTTCTAAAATCAAAACTTGCTCACCGCACAATCGTGTATCTAGCTTGTTTAGGCAGGACTGCTTTTAGCTATCTTTTATCTACTTGACAGCAAGACACTGTTCCTTGGATGCTAAAATTTGCAACTTGAAAAATGTGTTCTTTATTCATGGATATTCATCAAAATATTTAATTCACCTGAATCAAAATCAAAAATCCATGATTTGTCTGGTTTAAATGAAAAGATCCAGGAGGGTTTGTTTGTCGCACTACTCTATTCTAGACTGCTTACCATTGCACTTTGGTCTGAACTGGGATAGTGTAGTGTATGCCAAAATCACCGCCTTAAGCTTCAGATGGATTTCATGCCTAGGCTTGGCCTGATTGGCAAGTATAAGGTGGACAAACAAATAACCCCTGGCATTAAGAAAAGAACAACAAAATTATTTAATCATCAAGTTTGCTTTCAAAGCTCCTTTTTGAACAAGACTTGTCTGTCTAGGGTAGAAATTGTTAGCTTTGCGCAGTCCTTGCCTTCACATGTCTAGCTGGTATGATTAAGTGGTGATGCTTTTATCTCAAAATGACAAAATCACATGCCATCATCTTGTTTCACAGAATGTTAAATTGAGCTGAGCACATGAACATTGGTATTACTGTTGGCATATTTTTGCATTATATGTCTTTGCAATTCTATTCATTTCGAAGCTTTGCATTTTTTGACTGCTCCTTGATGCTTGCATTGCCAAAGGGGGAGAGATTTGCTATGTTCTCTGCCGCAAGAAGGCATAATTTCGAAAAGGGGAGAGATTTTTGACATAAAGGGGGAGGAAAATTTGCTTAACTCAGGGGGAGTTCTTATCAAGGGGAGATTTGCCAAAGGGGCTTTTTCTCTTTTACAAAGGGGAGAAAAATTCTTTTATCAAGTGACATGATCTGGCTCTTTTCTGAGTTTTTATGGTCACTTGTGTGCTGAAAATTTTAAATTTTCTTGAACTTGGATTTGGTTGTCAATGCACTCATCAAGGGGGAGATTGAGAAACCAAGGGTTGGTTTCGGTGTTTTGTGATGAGTGATTGACAGGCTTTTTACCCTCTGTTCGAAGGGTACCTCCGAAGGGGCTTCGGAGGTGGTACCTCCGAAGGGGCTTCGGAGGTGGTTTCACCGAAGGGTGTTCGGTGTTTGCTTGCTGCAGCTGTTGCAGCGGAGTGTGCCTGTCGGAGGGGTCCGACAGTACACGATGACTGGGTGTGTACTGAAGGGTTCGGTACTTTGGGCGGTACACCGGAGTGTGTACCGGAGGTTGCTAACCCGGAGAGGTCTCCGGAGTACTGGATACACTTGTTTGCTTGTCTGTGGTGCGCAGGGACTTCGGAGGCGACGGACAAGGTTCGAGCCAGGTGAACCTGGGTCAAGCGGGAGGCTTGATGCCAGGGGAGCGGGGAGCTCCGTCACGGTGGCTGCGAAGGTGGTCCGGGTAGGTCCTCAGGTCGAGGCGTGCCAGGTGAAGGCAGAGAGTGCAGAGCGTGGCTCCGGCTGAAGGTGCTCCGAGACAAAGTCCTCAGAGGCGAGGCACTTCGAAGGTACTCCGAATGGAGTGACTTCGGAGTTGGTGGAACAAGTCCTCTGTGGAGGCAAGGGTTCGAAGTGTGCTCCGGAGGGAGACATTCGAAGGTACCCGACGAAGGTCTCAGAAGTCGAGGCGCATCGAAGGCATGGTCCGGGTGAGGCTCGTCGAGGAGTGTGCTCGGGAGAGGCACTGCGACGAAGTGCTCATGGAATGCTTCATGCGGAGGCCTTGGACGAAGGAGGGACTTCGAAGGGTGGTACTCCGAAGGTGGGGCTTCGGAGTGTGGAAGGCTTCAGAGCAAGGTTAGCTCCGGAGCAAGGTTGACTTGAGGTGCTTCGGTCTGCATGGCTTCGGTACATGGACTGACGGAGTTCGAGCTGGGTGAAGCTGCGAAGCCGTGGTGATCCACTCCGGAGGTGTTGGTGCGAAGGCCCAAGAGCTTTGACGGCTTCGGCTCAAAACCGTCACTGTATCGAAGGTCATCTTCGGCGAAGCGAAGGCCACCAAGCTCAAGGCTTCTCGCCGAAGCTTCTGCACCCTCGCGTGCGAAGGGAGGATTCCAGAAAGTCAAAGACTGCAAAGGCTGACACTGTCTGTTCTGTAAAAGGCTGACACTGTCCCCTCTGCAAAGCTGACAGAGAAGCCTCCAAAATAAAGGTGGACTACCTTTTGTACCCCTTAGTTCTGAAGAGACAAAATGAATGTAAACCCTAGGGGTAGTGTAGTCATTTCCTTTGGGTGAACTGTGGGCTATAAATATGGGGGCTCGGTAGGTAACATTTAACACATTGAGCATTTACTGTTGAGCTCATGTAGCCACACTTCGATTGTAATACATCCAGAGAGTTCATTTTTCTGTGTTCCTTGTTCAAGCGGCGAAGCCCTGTGTCTTGTGCTTTTGCTTGAGCTCGGTTTGCATACTTCGCCTGTAGTAGTGCACCGAAGCCTGTTGAGGCGAAGGTTGTTTGTCGTGCGAGGTGTGTTTTGTCAGTGTGCATTCGCTCTGTGTAACAGGAGGCGTGACCTCGCTGCTTACTAGCGAAGCCCTGATTGTTGCCCGTTTTTGCTTCTTGTGTCGAAGCCCCTAGTGTAGTCTGTTTGTGTGCGTGTAGACCTTCGTGTACGAAGCTCAGCACCAGTTGCTGCTGCCAAGTACTTGGTCGAAGTCCTCAGAGGGCTGTCCACTCTTGCGAAGGGTGAAGTGCAAAGCCTGCTCGAAGCACCCTGTGTGCGGAGCCTGCACTGACTTAGCAGAGTAGATTTTCGAGGGTTGTAAGTGGAGCGGAGTCTTTTTGGCTTCGAACTTTTGCTACTCCGAAGCCTGTGTTCGAAGGTGTCGAAGTACCTCCGAACCAGACCTTCGAAGGTAGTGTTCGAAGCCTGTTCCGCAGAAGACAGAACTGAAACCGAAGGCTAGTTTTTAGCCAGAAATTTTAAAAGCTCCCATTCACCCCCCCTCTGGTCGCCGTTTCCGGTCCAACAGATTACTTCAGGCGCAATTACGCCGGAGTCATCTCGAGGAATTAGAAATCGAGGACGCTTGTAAGTCTTTAGAAGTTCGAAGGTATTCCATAATGAACGAAGTTCGTCGTTAAGCTCTAATACTTCGATGTCTTCCATAAGGGGCAAAGCCTAAAAATATGACAAACAAGATTTTCATTGATAAATGTTTACAAGCATAAAGCTTTACATAGTCAAAAATCCTAAATGATTCCTAAACCTGCGGGTTCGGAGGAGGCTGACTGCTCGAAGCTTGGTTCCGAACTTGCTTCTGGCGTTGGCCTTCATCGATCCAAGCCTTGATCGCGGAACAACCTTCGGCTCTCCATGAGGTTTGAAAGGCTCGCCAGGCAGCAGTCACAACTTCGGAAGGATTTAAAAGCCGCTCGTCGTCGAAGGTAATGGAGCCCTCTGCGCTCGGAGTGATTGTTCGGCCCAAATCCTCGTAGTAACGAAGTAGTTCGAGGGCAGACACTTGTCCGGAGAGTTCTCCATAACGAATGCCTGCCGTCTTCATTTGCTTCGCTGCTCCTTGGATCCTTTTTAACGGGCGCAGCAGAGTCACGTTGTCATCTGAAGGAAGTGATCCAGTAGTACCAAAGTACTCCAAGACACTTAGCATCTGTTCTATGACCTCCGTAGCTACCTTCTCAGACTTAAGCTTTTCTTCGATTAATGCATCCTTGCTCGAAGTTGTTTCTGCTAGAACTCCGAAAATCCTAGCATTCTCCGTAGTTAAAATATTCTTCTGATTTAGGAGTTGGCTAGCTTCCTCTTGGAGCCTCACAAGTTCGGACCCAGCACTAGCATGCTCCAACCGCACCTTTTCAATTTCTGCTCGAAGCACGATTCTTTCTGCTTCGAGCTCTTTATTAGCAGCCTCCAAGCCCTGTCTGGCCCTACGCTCTGTTGAAATCATGTTATCCATTTGAACCACTCTAGCTTCGGAGAAAGACAAGTTGCGTTTAAGAGCTTCATTTTCTTCCCGAAGCTGAGCAATTTCATTTTCGCTCGATAAAGTTGCAGCGCGGGCCAAAACCGCTTGCTAAGAAAAGAAAAAACCGAAGTAAGAAATTATTCACGTATAATTTGCTATTGATTCGAAGGCGTTCCGTACCTGATATGCTGCTCGTTCCAGGGCAACGTTAAGCTCCGAACTCTTCGCCCTGCTTAATTTTGCTACCAGTTCTGTCTCCCCGACTTCGCGACTCACTCGACCTAAAGGTTTGAGCAGAGTCCGAAGCCCGGTTCTTTGCTCCAAAAAAGGAGTTAAAAGAGGGAGCATTGCCAAAGCCTCTTGGTCGTCCCTACTTGGCGAAGCTCCGGAGCGTTCTCCTGAGGTCCTTGGAACTTCGGTAGATGGCCCCCCTTCAGTTGATTCACTTTCATCTGTTGATTCAGACGAAGTTGATCCTTGAGTAAGGAGAGGCTCTATATGTCTTTTACCCCTTCCAGGCCCCTGTTGAGCGACCTCCGGGTGCGGCTCCGAAGTTGTTGAAGGCCCTTGAATTGGATCTTCGTGATGTACTTCTACAGAAGGGGGCTCTGCAAAAGCAAAGGTATTATACATTGTATAATTTTGCAGAAAATAATAAGAGAATTATGCGAAGTTTACCTTCGACATTCTGAGGGCGATCGAGCACCGGACTGCTCGGAGGATCAAAGGTGAGGTCTTCGTCTGAATCCACAGTTAAAACTTCAACTGTCGGAGTATCTCCGTGAGCAGTCCTCCCTTCATCCACAACTGAAGTTGTAGTAACTTCAACTTCATCCTCGCCCATAGGGGCTTCGATTTGCTCTTCTTCTTGAGCATCCGGAGCTCTCACTTCTTCAATATTAGCTTGGGACTCTGGCATACCTGCAGTATCTTCAATGTGAATATCTTTTTGAGCTGCATCTTCATCAATCAACCTCACTAATAGTATACCTTCATCTTCTTTAGAACCGGAGATTGAGGTTCTTGAGCTCGAAGGCGCAAGATTCGAAGGTGCGAGATTTTTTGGCTTCCGAGCCACCTTCTTCACCGGAGTCCTTGCGGAGCTCGAAGCTCCGGCTTCAGCTATCCTCTTCTTGGGTCCCTTCTCCGAAGGCACCCAGTCCATCAGAGGAGGCGGAGTCATCTCCAACATTCCCCATACTCTGTTAAACCTTTCCCAACTCCCGACCAGTTTAACTCGCCATTCTTTTTCAGTCGGAGTTGGGGCACCCAAAATCTTCTCCGAAGCCCTTATAATTTGTTCTGAAGTAATAGGGGCTGAAGAAGCTAAAAAATAAATAATTCAAGTTAGTCTTTCTTCGAAGTAAATATGTATAATACATGTTGGTTTCGAAGTTACCTGCAGGGCTCGAAGTCAAGTTAATCTTGCGGAGACCGCCTTCTGAATCATCCTCGAAGATAATAGGCCAGTTGGCCATCAGCGGAGCAATTTGCAGGCCAAGGAATTCTTCGGCCAAGTCTCGCATGCTTAACCTTCGGCTAAACTTTTGAAGCAGGTTAAGACGGGCTTCGAGCTGACCTTCGTTGGGCTGCACTAAAGCTTCCTTCCGGAATTGAATTTCTTTGAGGGGCCCGGCCAGAGGACTACTTGCCCCAACTTCGACATAGAACCATCTTAGAACCCAATCAGTATACCATCTGGCATTGATGGCCTTGGCAGGAAACTGAAGGGTGTATTCATCTCGAAGCCTAAAGTTGATACTACCGAAGGATACCACTACTTTTTCACCTCCGGGGCCTACGAAGGTTTTTGGTTGACAAGTTGCTCTATGCAATGCAGCGAAGATCTCTGCCCTTCCTTCGCACCCTTCGGCTCTCAAGGCCCATTCGAAGATAGCTAATCTAGCTACTGCATTCGGAGATAATTGGGGGAGGGTTACATGGAACAGATCAAGTACCTCCGCCAGGAAGTCCACTGCAGGAAGGCCCAAGCCAGCTTCGAAGAAGGCTTCGAATACCACTACTTCTCCGGGTCTTGGCGATGGAATCATTTCTTTGCTTGGCTTCCGGATCATAACTCCATTACCAATTTTCCCTCCCACTGCGATTGCCAGTGACTCTCTCTTGCAGGTAGAAGGCCCCAACTAGAAAGATTGATCCAAGTATTTTGTCGATGGCGGGCACAGACCTTGGTCATCGACGATTTGGGGATTTCTCCCTCCTGCCGCCATGGATGTCATCGCCGGAATCGAAGGTGCCGCCGTCAACGTTGCAGCCGCTGCTGCTGCAGCCGCCTGCTGCCGGGCCAAGGAAGGTGCAGATCCCTTAGTCTTCACCATTCCGATCGATGGATTGCTTTGGGGAAAATGGAGGCTAGGGCTTAAGAACTCAAAGGGCTCGAAAAGTTTTTGGATGCGAGAAGACGGTGAAAAGTTAACCGGGTAAGTTTTAGGCCTTCTATTTATAGCCTAGACTTCACTTTTTTACCATTAATCCATGTCGTTTCGCATTCCTGCCGTTACTTTTCTCCGAGATTAACGCTTACTACAGTTTCTGTTGGAAATAGAAACTTAACGGCTATTTTCTCTAAGTCTAAAAGACTTTCGAACTTCTTGAGTCGGTTCTAAGGTAGTTCGAAAAGCAATTACCTTAAGACTGATTCGGAGTTTATATCTTCATGCATTTCAGAGATGAACTAAAAACCAATAACCCCTATGTTTGGTTATCTTTTCCTTCCGTATACTGCTCTCCTAACGTTACAGGTCAAACGGAGAAGCGTATTCGAGGGGCTACTGTTGTGGGAAAATATCTCATCTTCGGGGTTATTGCCGAAGCAACATAAAGGCAGACAGCGAATTCGAAGGCTCCCAGACGATCATCTTCGAAGATACCCGGAACCCAGTTCGAAGTACGAAGATAGGCATTGGTTAGAAGTACATCTTCGAACTAAGGCTTTTCAAGATCTTTTCTGCCAGCTAAGATGGAAGACTTATCTTCTTTCTCATTAGATTAGTCTTTTACCATTTTAGCCCTATTAAGGGAACCGAATAGTTTCCACTATGTCGGTTGTAATAGAGGGGTAAATAGGTCTTTTCCTTAATGTTTGGGCCTATAAATACCCCCCATTTCACCCTGTAATAGGGACCGAATACAAGTTATTCAATACACACATTCGAACTATTCTAAGTTATTATCCTTTCGGAGGCTTAGAACAGTTTGCTTCACAAACACTTCGTTTGTTAGTTTCTCTTCTACAGAAACCTGTTAGCGTAATCTTTTACGCCAACAGAAATATTGTGTGCCGTTTCGGAGTACCCAAGCAGCTCAGCCTGGACAACGGAACGCAGTTCGACGCCGGACCCTTCCGGGCATTCTGCGACGAATTGGGAGTCCAGCTTTGCTTCGCCGCCGTGCGGCATTCCCAGTCTAACGGAACCGTGGAGCGAGCTAATGGGCACATCCTTTCGGGCCTCAATAAACGCATCGTCAGCTTAGCCAAAGGGTTATGGCCCGACGAGCTGCCGAAGATCTTGTGGTCCATCCGGACAACCACTTCCCGGGCCACCGGCTTCACTCCATTCCGCCTCTTGTTCGGCGACGAAGCAATGACCCCAACGGAGCTCCGAGCCGGCTCGTTGCGTGTCACAGCACCCGAGGGCGAAGACGAGCGTACCATCTCCCTCGGTTTGGCCGAAGAGACGAGGCTCCGGGCAGTCGCCAACCTATCCAAGTATCAGAAAGAGACCAAAGCCTGGTACGATCCCAAGGTCAAGCGCAATGAGTTCCAACCCGGGCACCTCGTCCTGCGCACGTTGATCGCTCCCACCAAGCTGGGCAACAAGTGGGAAGGACCCTACATTATCACAAGGTCTGGGCGACCGGGTTCCTACCGCCTTGCCACCCTCGAAGGCGAAGAGCTGAAGCATACTTGGCATGCGGAGCACCTGAAGCGCTACTTTCCGTAGAGTCGTCACTGTATTCCGCTAACGGCCGATGGCCCCTGATCTTGTATCCTAATTGTATAATGACAATCACCAGACCAATATTCTTAAACAGCACGACATGCGCCACGACTCTAAGCATTTCGCTGCACCCTCGCTATCGGGTTCCGAGCTCCGGCTCGACGCACCCTCGCTATCAGGTTCCGAGCTCCGGCTCGACGCACCCTCGCTATCGGGTTCCGAGCTCCGGCTCGACGCACCCTCGCTATCGGGTTCCGAGCTCCGGCTCGACGCACCCTCGCTATCGGGTTCCGAGCTCCGGCTCGACGCCCCCTCGCTATCGGGTTCTGAGCTCCGGCTCGACGCCCCCTCGCTATCGGGTTCCGAGCTCCGGCTCGACGCACCCTCGCTATCGGGTTCCGAGCTCCGGCTCGACGCACCCTCGCTATCGGGTTCCGAGCTCCGGCTCGACGCACCCTCGCTATCGGGTTCCGAGCTCCGGCTCGACGCACCCTCGCTATCGGGTTCCGAGCTGCTCCAGCTCGACGCACCCTCGCTATCGGGTTCCGAGCTGCTCCGGCTCGACGCACCCTAGCTATCGGGTTCCGAGCTCCGGCTCGACGCACCCTCGCTATCGGGTTCCGAGCTCCAGCTCGACGCACCCTCGCTATCGAGTTCCGAGCTCCGGCTCGACGCCCCCTCGCTATCGGGTTCCGAGCTCCGGCTCGACGCACCCTCGCTATCGGGTTCTGAGCTCTGGCTCGACGCCCCCTCGCTATCGGGTTCCGAGCTCCAGCTCGACGCACCCTAGCTATCGGGTTCTGAGCTCCGGCTCGACGCACCCTCGCTATCGGGTTCCGAGCTCCGGCTCGACGCACCCTCGCTATCGGGTTCCGAGCTCTGGCTCGACGCACCCTCGCTATCGGGTTCCGAGCTTCGGCCCGACGCAACCTCCCTGTCGGATTTCGAGCTCAGACTCGGCAATCCCTCTCATTCGGACTCCTACATACCGTCCGAAGTGTGCCGCCCCCGGGCACGGGATACATTTAACGCGCCTTCCTCCTAGCTAATTAGCGCCCAGCCGGCAAACCGGCTACCCGCTAAGGGGGGAAGGGAAGGAGCAAGGCGAAAGGCTTCGATAGCATGGAGGACATACAATGTTATTACAAATCAAAGGCGGAAAGAAGAGTCAAGAGAAATTTTCATCCAAGCCAAGCAAGAAACGAAGACCCCCTCAGCCGGAGGGGTCACCAGCGCCGGAGCGCGTTTCGGGCATGCGCCCAGGCACGCTTCGCGCGGACCTCTCCTTCCTTTTCTTCCGCTCCTCTTCCTTCTTCCGGGCGCGAAAGGCCCTCTGGTCCTCCTGAAGCTGGGCCCAGCTGCGTAGGTTATCCCCCCCGGAAGGCACTTCGTCTAAGCTGGCCTCCGCATCAGACCAATCCACCGGCTCCGGAGATGAGGACGAAGAGCGGGATCCCGCCTCTTCTTCCTTAATGAAGCCCAGAACCCCGTGAAGGATGTCAGGATCCACGCGTCCATCGCCGCTACGGGGGAGAACGAAGCGTGCGGGCCGGTTCGCCTTCAGGATCTCGAAGATGGCCCATTGATGTCGAAGAGCATAGTCAAAATCAAGCACTTCGATATCGCGTTCGCAATCGCGGCCCTAGTTAAACCCCAAAAGGTACTCTTTATTAATATGCGATTAAGTTCCTAAGCTATTACAAGTTAGTGCAGCGGAGGGTCGCAAAGAGGTTACACCTTCGGGTCCGGCTGGCAAGCCGAGGCCGGGGGCTTCGAAGGATCCAGAGGACCGCGCTTGCGGAGCGCCTCATCCAGCCAAGCTTTGATCGCCTCGGGGCCCTCGGTCTCCCAGACCGCCTTGAGCGCTCGCCAAGATCGATTCAGCGCGACGCTTGGCGTTCGAAGGTGATCTTCCACGAAGATGATCGGATGTGGGCCCGAAGGTGAAGGAAGCGGAAGGCCGGACACCTCGAGATGGTGGAGGATTCCGTAAGCGGCCACCCGAGCAGACACTTCACCGTACTACGCTACGGTCAAGTGTATCTACCGGACGGCGGACTGAATGAACTTCACTCGGCGAAGCAAAGACTCTCGGGCGATGTCGAACGCACCGCACCCGGTGCCGTAGCGCGCCAGCACCTTCCGGAGAGACACCGCGGTGTCGGCCGCCGTTTTCCCCGCCTCAGCAAGGTCCTCGGTCAACTCTCCGTTCCGGGCGGTGAGGTTCGCCTCAGTCCGCTCCATCTGGTCCACTCGTGCGCAGAGGGACCCCGCGCTGGTCGCCGCCTCTTCCCGAAGCTTGCTCTCCTCCGAGACCCGAGCTCGGAGAGAGGAAACCTCCGCTTCTAGCTCGTCGGTCCGGGCAGCTCGGACCTAGAGGGAGGCAACTTCCGCCTCCAGCTCGTCGGCCCGGGCAGCTCGAGCCCGGAGCCCCTCCAATTCCGCAACACGAGCCTTGAGGGAGCCCATCTCGGCTACTTGGGCCTCAAGTGTTTCGGCCCTTGCTGCTTGGAGACGAAGGGCTTCTACTTCCGCCGCCCGCTCTCGAGCCAGTGCCTCCGCGGCATCCCCTCGGGCTGCGAGCCTCGCGGTCTCCGCCTCGCGGCGTTGGCGTTCGGAGAGAAGGGCAATCATCTGGCCCTGCGCCAGGGCGACCACCTGCGTCCGAAGGAGGTTAGCAAGAAAAGGGCTAGAAGCTCAGCGAAGGAATTCCAGGGACATACCTGGCCCACTGCGGTCTCGATGGCCCGGCCAAGGTCTAGGCCGTCGGACGCCCCCAGCTCCTCTATTACCGGGGCTTCGCTGAGCCGCAGATAATAATTATGGACCGGAGCCACCCGGGACACGAAGTCCTCGCTGTTCGCTTGGAAGGGGCGCAGGAGGGGCACCGTAGCGCGCGCGCCCCGGTTGGAAGTAGGGGCCCGAGGTGAGCCCCTGACGCCCTCGGCCGCCTCCAGGGAAGCCTCTTCAGAGGCCCCCACCTCCACTTCGGCTTGCTGCTCCGAAGCCTCCGTCGCTTCAACAGGGGCTGCGGGCCTCTCATCTGCGGCGTCATCCCGGGGCAAGACAACTGGCTCGGCGACCCGGACTGATGTGCCTGCGTATATGAGCGAGGCTGAAGTTTGAAGGAGTCCCGGGGTTTGAAGAAAGGTGGGCAAGCTATCTTACCTTCATCTGCGCCATCGCCAAGATCCTCCGAAGGCGGAGTCGGTCCGGACGTGCTCGGGCGGAAGAAGAGGTCGTCGATGGAGTTCACGGGCGAACCCACCGCCACCGCGGCGAGCTCGGCTTCCATGGCCTCGCGCCCTTCAACGGCCCCGAGGGGGTCGTCCAGCCCGCCACGGTCCAGGCTGTCTGTCGCCCTGCTCCCGTGAGACCCAACGGAGCCCCCCTCCGAAGTAGGTTGCCGCGGAGGAGAAGGCTCTGGAGGCGGCGTCGTCCGAGTGGCAGGGACCCTTTGCCTAGCCCTCGGCGCAGGGTTCTCGGAGCCCGAGCGAGGGAGAGCACCCTCGGTCCTCTCGGTGCCCGAGCGGATGGGCGAAATCGGGTCTGGGATCGCCGGAGGATCCCCCGATTCCGACTGAGCCCCGTCGCTACATCCACCTCCTTCGGAGCCGGAGGCAGAGGCTGGTTCCGGGGAAAGCCGCTTGGGCCCTTTCACTATCTTCTTCTTCTTCTTCGAGGGGTGCCTGGGCGAGTGGCCACCATCGGTTTCGCCCACCTTCCTCTTCGAGACATCCCGAAGGGCCTCTCCCTCCGGAAGAGGCGGAGGCGAGAGCTCGAGAGCGCTCCACACTCGGTTGAAGCGCT
Source organism: Zizania palustris (assembly GCA_019279435.1). Classification (NCBI taxonomy): domain Eukaryota; kingdom Viridiplantae; phylum Streptophyta; class Magnoliopsida; order Poales; family Poaceae; genus Zizania; species Zizania palustris. Next base: position 106,072,752 of record JAAALK010000283.1, on the reverse strand, counting down.
CCCAAGAACCCACCAGTTCCAATCGTCGGGTGCACTCGGCTTGGGTAGGCGCGCCAAGGATCCCCTCCACCAGGCGGGCCACCTCTTCGGGGGTCCAGGCCATGAGCGACCCTGCGGTCCAAAGGTTAGAATCAAGATACCCTCCGAGCAAAAGGCGGAGTCAAGGTAAACAAGCGCAAACACTTACCGAGCTGGCGAGAGAGCTCCGCTGGCATCGATGCATCCCGGCTGCTTCGGAGCGACGCGGGCCATTCTTCCTTCAGCGGAGGGATCTCAAGGGCCATGAATTCCTCCGTCAAGTCGTGCATGCTCATTCGGCGAGCGACGATCTGGAGAAGCTTGATCCTCGCGGAGATCGAGCCGGAGTCAACTTCGACGCGCGCCTCCTTCGGGAACCAGATGTGGCGCGGAATCCCGGCGAGTCCGGAGCTAAGTCCCACATGGACGTAGAACCACCGGCTCACCCATTTGGAGTACCACCTCTCGTTGATGGCCTTCGCCGGGAAGTGGTCCACGTACTTCCTCCGGAGTTGAAAATTAATGCTCCCGGAAAGCTAGGATCTGACCCCCCTTCTTCTTCGGCTGGCAGAGGGCTTCGTGCATCTCCGCGAAGACCTCCACCCTTCCTTCACAGCCCTCGGCGCGCATGGCCCACTCGAAGATGGCGAGGCGGGCCACGGCGTGGGAGACAGCTGCGGGAGCTCCACGTGGAACGCGTCCAGCACCGCAGCAAGGAGCTCCGAGGCGGGAAACCCCA
>JAAALK010000283.1:105848050-106071895 GCA_019279435.1 Zizania palustris | reverse complement strand
AAGAACTCAAGGGGCTCAGAAATCTTTTGATTGTGAGAAAGCGGTGAAAAGGTAACCGGGTAATTTCTAAGCCCTTAATTTATAGCCTAGACTTCACTTTCTTTCCGTTAATCCATGTCGTTTCGCATTCCCGCCGTTACTTCTTTCGCGAAATTAACGCCTGCTACAGTTTCCGTTGTAAACAGAAACTAACGGCTATATCTTCTAAGTCTAAAAAGACTTTCGAACTTCCTGAGTCAATTCTAAGATAGTTCGAAAAGTAACTACCTTAAGACTAATTCGAAGTTCATATCTTCATGCATTTCGGAGATAAAATAAAAACCAATAACCCCTATGATTGGTTATCTTTTCTTTCCGTATACTGCTCTCCTAACGTTACAGGTCGAACGGAGAAGCGTATTCGAGGGGCTACTGTTGGGGGAAAATATCTCATCTTCGGGGTTATTGCCGAAGATGCATGAAGGCAGTCAACCAGTTCGAAGATTCTCCGAAGATCATCTTCGAAGATACCTGGAACCCCGTTCGAAGCCCGAAGACAGGCATTGGTTCGAAGTATGTCTTCGAACTAAAGCCCTTCAAGATCTTTTCTGCCAGCTAAGATGGAAGACTTATCTTCTTTCTTATTAGATTAGTCTTTTACCATTTTAGCCCTATTAAGGAAACCGAATAGTTTCCTTAATGTCGGTTGTAATAGAGGGGTAAATAGGTCTTTTCCTTAATGTTTGGGCCTATAAATACCCCCCATTTCACCCTGTAATAGGGACCGAATACAAGTGATTCAATACACACTTTCGAACTATTCTAAGCTATTATCCTTTCGGAGGCTTAGAACAGTTTGCTTCACAAACACTTCGTTTGTTAGTTTCTTTTCTACAGAAACCTGTTAGCGTAATTGTTGGCGTAAAAGATTACGCTAACAGGTTTCTGTAGAAAAGAAACTAACAAATGAAGTGTTTGCGAAGCAAACTGTTTTAAGCCTCCGAAAGGATAATAGCTTAGAACAGTTCGAAAGTGTGTATTGAATCACTTGTAATCGGTCCTCATTACAGGATGAAATGGGGGGTATTTATAGGCCTAAACATTAAGGAGAAGACCTATTTACCCTTCTATTACAACCGACATTAAGGAAACTATTCGGTTTCCTTAATAGGGCTAAAATGGTAAAAGACTAATCTAATAGGATAGAAGATAAGTCTTCCATCTTAGCTGGCAGAAAAGATCCTGAAGGGCTTTGGTTCGAAGACATACTTCGAACCAGTGCCTGTCTTCGGGCTTCGAACCAGGTTCCGAGCATCTTCGAAGAAGGTCTTCGGACAATCTTCGAACTAGTTGGCTGTCTTCGTACTGCTTTGGCAATAACCCCGAAGATGAGATATTTCCCCCAACAGTAGCCCCTCGAATACGCTTCTCCGTTCGACCTGTAACGTTAGGAGAGCAGTATACGGAAAGAAAAGATAACCAATCATAGGGGTTATTGATTTTTGTTTTATCTCCGAAATGCATGAAGATATGAGCTTCGAATCAGTCATAAGGTAATTACTGTTCGAACTACCTTAGAACTGACTCAGGAAGTTCGAAAGTCTTTTTAGACTTAGAAAAAATAGCCGTTAGTTTCTGTTTCTAACGGAAGTTATATGAGGCGTTATTTTCGGAGGAGAATAACAGGCGGGAATGCGAAAGGGCAGAACCCAAACGGTAACAAACGGAAAGATTAGGCTATAAATAAAGAGCCCCAAAACTTACCCGATTACCTTTTCACCGCTTCTTCTCAGTCAAAAGCTTTTTGAGCCCTTTGAGTTCTTGAGCCCTAGCCTTCGAGTTCTTGAGCCCTAGTCTCCATTCCCTCAGATCAATCCGGCAATCGCGATGGTGAAGACCAAGGGATCTGCGCCTCCTTCGGCCTTGGCTCGGCAGCAGGCAGCCGCAGCAGCAGCGGCGGCGACATTGGCGGCGACATCCTCGATGCAGGCGACAATATCCATGGCGGCAGGGGGGAGAAATCCCCAAATCCCCAACGACCAAGGTCTGTGCCCACCCTCAACTAAGTACTTGGATCAATCTTTTGAGTTGGGGCCGTCTACCTGCAAGAAAGAGTCTTTGGCAATCACAGCGGGGGGAAAGATTAGTGATGGGGTTATGATTCGGAAACCGGGCAAAGAATCGATTCCATCACCGAGACCCGGAGAAGTTGTAGTGTTCGAAGCTTTTTTTGAAGCGGGCTTGGGCCTCCCGGCTGTGGATTTCTTGGCCGAAGTACTTGACTTGTTTCATGTAACCCTCCCCCAGCTGTCTCCGAATGCTGTAGCCAGATTAGCTATCTTCGAGTGGGCACTAAGAGCCGAAGGTTGTGAGGGGAGGGCTGAAATCTTCGCTGCGCTTCATAGAGCAACTTGTCAGCCAAAGACCTTCGTAGGCTCCGGAGGTGAGAAAGTGGTGGTTTCCTTCGGAAGCATCAATTTTAGGCTTCGCGATGAATATGCGCTGCAATTCCCTGCTAAGGCCATTAATGCTAGATGGTACACCGATTGGGTTCTGAGGTGGTTTTATGCCGAAGTTGGAGTGAGGAGTCCTCTGGCCGGTCCCCTCAAAGAAATCCAGTTCCGGAAGGAAGCCTTAGTGCAACCTGACGAAGGCCAACTCGAAGCTCGCCTCAACTTGCTTCAGAAAATCAGCAGAAGGTTGAGTATGCGGGACTTAGCCGAAGAGTTCCTCGGACTGCAAATTCCTCCGTTGATGGCCAACTGGCCTATCGTCTTCGAAGATGACTCGGAAGGCGGTCTTCGCAAGATTAACTATACTTCGAGCCCTGCAGGTAACTTCGAAACCAACATGCATAGTACATACTTATTTCGAAGAAAGACTAACTCGAATTATTTTTTAGCTTCTTCAGCCCCTATTACTTCAGAGCAAATTGTAAGGGCTTCGGAGAAGATTCTGGGTGCTCCAACTCCGTCGGAAAAAGAATGGCGAATCAAATTAGTCGGAAGTTGGGAGCGTTTTAACAGAGTATGGGGAATGCTGGAGTTAACTCCACCCCCTCTGATGGATTGGGTGCCTCAGGAGAAAGGCCCCAAGAAAAGAGTAGCTGAAGCTGGAGCTTCAGGTTCAGCAAAGACTCCGGTGAAGAAGGTGGCTCGAAAGCCAAAGAATCTCGCACCTTTGGATCCTGCTCCTTCAAGCTCAAGAACCTCACTTTCTGGTTCTAAAGAGGATGAAGGTATTTTATTAGTAAAATTAATTGATGAAGATGCAACTCAACGAAGTATTCACATTGAAGATACTGCAGGTATTCCGGAGCCCCAAGCCAACATCGAAGAAGTAAGAGCTCCGGATACCCAGGAAGAACAAATCGAAGCCCCTATGGGTGTAGATGAGGCCGAAGTGCCTGCGAACGTACCGGAGTCTGGAGATAATGCTGATCAACCAATGACTTCGGTAGTTCAAGAAGATACAACTCAGGCCGGAGTTCCTGTGGATGAAGGTGAAGTCGAAGTCACTATGGCTTCGATTCTCGAAGAAGTAACGAGGACTCTTCAGGACGATGCTCCTGCAGTCCAAGATTTAGCGGCTGATTCGGATGAGGACTACACCTTTGATCCTCCGATCAGTCCGATGCTCGATATTCCAGAGAATGTCGAAGGTAAATTTTGCATAATTCTTATCAATTTTTGCAAAATTATACAATGTGTAATATTTTTGTTTTTTCAGAGCCTCCTGTTGTCGAAGTATCCCTCGAAGATACAATTCAAAGACCTTCGACGACTTCGGAGCCACAACCGGGGGTTACTCTACCGGGGCCTGGAAGAGGAAAAAGACACATAGAGCCTCTCCCTGCTCAAGGATCGACTTCATCTGAGTCAACAGATGAAAGTGAATCGACTGAGGGGGGGCCATCTTCAGAAGTTCCAAGGGCCTCAGAAGAACTCTCCGGACCCTCGCTAAGCAGAGCTGATCAGAAGGCTTCAGTAATGCTTCCTCTCATAACTCCATTTTTGGAGGAGAAAACCGGACTTGGGACTTTGGTTAAACCTTTGGGTGAAGCCAGTCGCAAAGTCGGGGAAACAGAACTGGTAGCCCTTTTAAGCAGAGCGAAGGGTTCGGAGCTTAATATTGCTGTGGAAAGAGCAGCTTATCAGGTATAAAGCATCTTCGAACCAAATGGCAAATTATATATGAATAATTTCTTATTCCAGTTTTTCTTTTTTCTTAGCAAGCAGTCTTAGCCCGCGCTGCGGCTTTATCGAGCGAAAACGAAATTGCTCAACTTCGGGAAGAGAACGAAACTCTTCAAAGAAATTTTAACTTCTCCGAAGGTCGAGTAGCTCAAATGGACAATGTAATACTAGCAGAGCGAAGGGCTAGGCAAAGCTTGGAGGCTGCGAAGAAAGAGCTCGAAGCAGAAAGAATTGTGCTTCGAGCGGAGATTGAAAGACTGCGGACGGAGGATGCTGCGAAGGGGTCCGAACTTGTAAGGCTACAAGAAGAGGCTGGCCAACTCCGGACTCAAAAGAATGCTTTGACTACGGAGAACGCTAGAATCTCCGGAGTTTTAGCTGAAACGACTTCGGCCAAAGATGTGCTTATTGAGGAAAGGCTTAAGTCTGAGAAGGTGGCTTCGGAGGTCATCGAACAGATGTTAGGTGTCTTGGAGTACTTCGGTACTACTGGATCACTACCTTCGGATGACAATGTGACTCTGCTGCGCCGGTTAAAGAGGATCCAAGGAGCAGCGAAGCAAATGAAGACGGCAGGCATGCGTTATGGAGAACTCTCCGGACAAGTGTCTGCCCTTGGATTACTTCGTTACTATGAGGATTTGGGCCGAGTAATTACTCCAAGCGCAGAGGGCTCCATCATCTTCGACGACGCAAGACTTCTGACCCATTCCGAAGGCGTGGCTACTGCTTGGCGAGCCTTCCAAACTTCGTGGAGAGCCGAAGGTCGATCTGCGATCAAGGCTTGGATTGATGAAGGCCAACGCCAAAAGCAAGTTCGGAGTCAAGCTTCGAGCAGTCAGCCTCCTCCGAACCCGCATGTTTAGGATTATTTAGGATTTTTTGATTATGTAAAGCTGATGCTTGTAAATATTTATCAATGAAAGTCTTGTTTGTCATATTTTTAGGCTTTGCCTCTTATGGAAGATATCGAAGTGTTAGAGCTTAACAGCGAACTTCGCTCACTGTGGAACACCTTCGAACTTCTAAAGAGTTATAAACGTCCTCGATTCCTTATCCGTCGAGATGACTCCGGCGCTAATGCGCCCGAAGTAATCAAAGACGTATTGTCTTATATTAAAGAGGAAGATAAAGAGATTGACGCAAACACCTCGTCTTCTGAAGACACTAATTGGTCCGAAGACGAAGGTGAAGCCCAAAATAAAAGATCTGAAGATCTTAGAAGCTGGGAAAGAAGCCCCGAGCGGCTTCAAACTTGGGCCGAGCTTCAACAAGAGCAGAAGGATTTTAGAGCTTCGAAGGGGAGGAAGAGAGTTAAACGTAAAGTTCTTAGAACTTCCGATGTTGGAACTAGTCGTTCCACCCCTAGCTCTCGAGACCGAAGAGGTCTTCGATTCCTTCTTGGTATAGATACCAATTTTTCATAGTGTAATCTGTAAACACATTTATTTCAATAATGAATGCCGATTTAAAATTGTCTCCATATTTACTAGCCCCTCTTTGGGTATAAGCAACTTCGAACTGTATTCAAAGATGGTTATGCGCAAAGAAAAAACTTCGGAGCACAATTTTTTGGGGGTTCGGAGCCCCTCTGTCATTTAAAGATCTTTTGAAATCTTATAAAATGTCTTCGACCTTTGTAGTCAGAAGAATGGTAACTTGGTACCTTTGTTTGTTTCATGAGAGAAATCAATTGAGATAACTTTCAGGACACTTTAGTGTCTTAAAAAATTTGTCACTTTGGACGCATATGAACAGACATTCGAAGCTCATGGCTTAAATGATGTTTTGCTTTAGCCACCTTCAGCTGTTTTTTTTTTGCAGAAGTCTACCAGCCGGAGCTTGGACTTCGCAGAAATTGTAGCCACCTTCGGCTATTTTTGCAGAAGTCTACCAGCCGGAGCTTGGACTTCGCAGAATTTGGCCACCTTGGGCTCTTTTTTGCAGAAGTCTACCAGCCGGAGCTTGGACTTCGCAGAATTTGGCCACCTTGGGCTCTTTTTACGGATGTCTGACAAGCTGCAGCTTGGACTCCGCAGATTTTGGCCACCTTCGGCTCTTTTTACGGAAGTCTACCAGCCGAAGCTTGGACTCCGTAGAATGTGGTATTGGCTCTTTTACGGATGCCTACAAGGTATCAGCTTGGGCTCCGGATGGATTTCAGCCACCACACCGAAGGCTTCGACTTTATAAGTACGAAGTCCGGAAATACAGCCCAGCTTGATGACACTTCCCTCTCGATCGACTTCCGTCCCAGCGCGTCCGCTCGGGAAACTAGGAGTGTCAAGGGGAAGGCAAACAGAAGGGTGTATGCTTTATTAATTTAGAGGTGATTACAAGCGAATTACAAGGAGCCCTTATGCGAAGTATCGCTTTAGGTGCTCCGCATGCCAAGTATGTGCTAACTCTTCACCTTCTAAATTAGCTAATTTAAATGAACCAGGGCGCCCCGAGCGGACGATTAGATATGGACCTTCCCATTTATTGCCTAACTTCCCTGGTGCTATAATGCTTCGTAAAACAAGATGACCCGGCCTTAACTCGCTGAGCTTAACCTTCGGGTCATACCAAGTCTTCGTCTGCTGATGATACTTTGATAAATTAGCTACAGCCCGAAGTCTTGTTTCTTCTGACAAATCTAACGAAGCTTGTCTTTCTTCTTCGATGTCCGGTTTGGTGCTGCGAAACGACCCCCCTTTGAGCTCTGTCGGAGTCATAGCTTCATCTCCGAATAGTAGTCTGAATGGAGTAAAACCTGTGGACCTTGTTTGCGTAGTCCGAATGGACCATAGAATCTTCGGAAGCTCTTCGGTCCACAGTCCCTTTGATAATCCTACTATTCTTCGATTTAGCCCTGATAAAATATTTCCATTGGCTCGCTCAACGGCTCCATTTGACTGAGGATGTCTTACTGCAGCAAAACATAGTTGAATGCCTAGGTCTTCGCAAAACTTCCTGAAGGGTTCTGCGTCGAACTGTGTTCCATTATCAACTGTGAGATATCTAGGCACTCCGAACCGGCAAATAATGTTCTTCCAGAAGAATTTCTGTACATTATTCGAAGTGATAGCTGTTAAGGGCTCTGCTTCTACCCACTTAGAAAAATATTCAATAGCTACCACTGCGAACTTCAGATTTCCCTTTGCTAACGGAAAGGGACCAATTAGATCCATACCCCATCTGGCCATAGGCCATACTGGAGCAATGACTTGAAGAGCTGTTGGTGGGCGATGACTCCGTCGACCCATCCACTGGCATCCTTGACAAGTGCGGACCAAGCTCTCCGCATCAGCTGTTATTGTGGGCCAATAAAGCCCCTGGCGAAGTGTTTTTCCTGCCAGAGCTCTAGGGGCTAAATGACTTCCACAAAGGCCTTCGTGAATTTCTCGAAGAATTTCTTGGCCTTCGGCTTGAGATATACATCGGAGTAGAGGGGAACATACTCCGGCCTTGTATAATATACCGTTGATTAACTGATAGTTTCTTGCTCTGAGTTTTAATCTTGACAATTGGGGCTCTTCGGGCAAATTTGTTCCTCCTTGCAAGAGTTCTATGATCGAATCTTTCCAATCTGCACTAGGAATGCAGAGAATCTCTACAGAAGCAACTTGTGGCACCGAAGGTACATTGAGCTCCTCATAGAAAGCTTCGTCAGGCACATCCACAGCTCCGGCAGCAGCCTTTGCTAAAATGTCCGCTTGCACATTTTCAGCTCTTGGTATACTCCGAATGGAAATACCCTTGAAATGTGCTTCGATCTTGCGGATTTCTTCCAAGTACTTTGCAAGCTGTGGATGTCGGACTTGAAAACTTTTGTCTACGTGCCCTGCTACTATCTGAGAATCTGTTTTTATAATTATCCTTGTAGCCCCTAGAGCACGTGCTTTCCGGAGTCCCAATAAAATTCCTTCGTACTCCGCTATATTATTGGTAGACTTAAAGTTGAGTCTTGCGGAGTACATTGCTCTTTGTCCTGATGGTGAAATCAATACTGCCCCTATGCCTGCTCCGGATGCTTGGAAAGCCCCATCGGAGTAAATAGTCCAAACTCCGTCATCTGATTTCTCTGGAGTCAACTTCGCAGGTGGAGTCCACTCTGCTACGAGGTCTGCTAGGACTTGAGATTTGATAGCTGTCCTTGCCAGGAAAGATATGCCGAAGGGTGCTAGTTCTACTGCCCACTTTCCAATTCTTCCAGTGGAATCTTTGCTTCGGAGCATATCTCCTAAAGGATACGAAGTTGGTACAATTACATTATGAGCCAAAAAATAATGTCTTAGCTTCCTCGAAGCCATTATCAGAGCATAAACGAACTTCTCAAGTTCGGAGTATCTTGTCTTCGCTCCTGACAATGCTTCGGATACAAAATAGACAGGATTTTGGACCAACTTCCCATTGATATCAGCTTCTCTGACAAGGACTGCGCTGACAGCTGAGCCTGTGGCTGCAAGATACAGAAGTAGGGTTTCGTCCGCAATAGGCACCGTAAGTGTAGCAAGATTGCTGAGATAATCTTTAATATCTTCGAAGCTTTTCTGACACTCCGGTGTCCATGCAAAATCTTCGGACCCTTTCAAAGCTTTAAAGATTGGCAAGCTCCTCTCCGCAGACCTTGATAAAAACCTGCTAAGTGCGGCCAGACGTCCGGTCAGCTTTTGCACTTGCTTTAAATTCTCCGGAGGAGCCATCTTCTGCAGCGCAGTTATTTGAGTAGGGCTAGCTTCAATTCCCCTGCTTGAAACTAAGTACCCTAACAACTTTCCAGCCTTAGCTCCGAATATACATTTTTCGGGGTTAAGACGGATCCCACATGCCCGAAGGCTATTGAATGTTTCTGCTAAGTCTAGGCTATGTTGGTGCTTTAAAGCACTCTTTATTACAATATCATCCATATAGGCCTCCACATTGCGACCTAGTTGATGACCTAGAGCCTTAGCAACTAATCTTGAAAAAGTAGCCCCGGCATTTCTTAGGCCGAAGGGCATTCTTACATAGCAGAAGACTCCCGAAGGAGTTACAAAGCTCGTCTTGATTTCATCTTCGCGCATCAACCATATTTGATGATAACCGGAATACGCGTCGAGGAAGCTTAGTAACTCCGAACCTGCAGTGGAGTCAACTAGTTGATCAATTCGGGGCATGGGGTAGGGGTCACGTGGGCACGCTTTATTCAAAGATGTGAAATCAATGCACATGCGCCACTTTCCGGAGGACTTCTTCCTGACGAAGACTGGGTTGGCTAACCATTCTGTATGGGCCACTTCTCTGATAATCCCAGCCTTCAACAGTTTTTCAACTTCGTCCTTAGCTAGAGCAGCTCTCTCTGCGGACATCTTCCGGAGCCCTTGTCGAACAGGCCGGGCCTTCGGGTTTACAAGCAAGTTGTGTTCAATAATATCCCGATCGACTCCGGTGATATCTTCGTCAGACCAAGCGAAGACATCCAAATTTTCTTCTACGACCTTTTCCAAGGAAGTGGCAACTTCGGGAGGTAAATCTTTACCAAATTGAAAGGTGTATTCTTTACCATTTTTGACAATGACCTTTGTTGCAATCTCTCCTTCGGGACTTGGTCTTGGAAATGACTTTTTCGAAGCTTCGGAAGAGGCTGAAAAAATTTCTCCATTATCTTGGACACTGTTTACTTGCCTCGGATCAAGAGGAGGACCGTGACCATATTCTGCCCTCCGAGCCATGGCTTGATCTCCGAAGATTATCAGAACTCCTGATTGTGTGGGCATCTTCATGCACAAGTAGTTGTGATGCGCCACAGCTCCGAACTGATTCAACATGCCTCGTCCGAAGATGACATTATAAGCATACGGGGCATCCACCACATCAAAGATAACTTCTTCAGTTCGGGCTAGTAAACCTTCTCCGAAGGTTACTTCCAGGCCTATCTGGCCAAGTGCATCTAGCGGAGGTCCTGCGAAGCCTTGCAGAGGACGAGCCGCTGGGAGGAGATGCTTCCGGGAAATGCATAACTGATCGAAGGCTTGTACAAATATGATATCTGCCGAGCTACCTCCGTCAATTAGCACTCTTCGGACTTCTGTTCCTGCAATATCAGCAGTAATAACCAATGGATCTGCATGCGGGAACTTGATACCAGCTGCATCCTCCGCAGAGAAAGATATTGGAACATGAGACCACTCCGGCATTGCAGCTGCAGATGACGAAGTCCCAATGTGGCCTACTTCTCGAACGTACTCTCTTCGCTGTCTCTTGGACATGCTTCCGAGGGTACCTCCTCCGGAGATAGGGAGAACTACTCTCTTCCCTCTATCTTGCCCTTCTTCTTGCTTCGGAGGTGGCATAACATTGGCCACCGGAGGATGCCTTGCAGCATCAAAATTTTCTATCCGCGCCACAGCCTGGACCGGCTCCGAACGCACTGCTGCTGCTGGACTTCGGTCGGTACTACCTCGACCCGAAGTTCTCTCCAAGTATTCTCCCCGAAGGGTAAGAATAGCCTTGCAGGTGTCAGTTGCATGGCTTCGATTTTCTCCATGAATACAGCAAAAAAGGGTCTGGCCCTTGCCAGCCGTTTTCCCTGGCGGCCTCCAACCGCTGGACTTGTTCCCCGCAGACTGTGGAGCTCTTGGTACAAACTTCTGCGGGGGTGCAATGTTTAAGACTTCCGAGCGAGGGTGCTTTTGCCCTCTTCTTCTATCATGTTGCACTTCGGAGACTGGTTCTTGCGGCTATGCCGAAGTCTTCACCTCTGCTTTAACTTCTGTCAATACTGTCGAAGTAGCAGTAGTCCTCCGAAGCCAACCTTCTTCTTACTTCGAGTACTCCTCGAAGTACGACATCAGCTGTGATACTGTGGTGATGCTCTTCCGATGCAGTTTATCCAGAAGGCCTTTATGACTGACGCCTTCTCGAGCCGCATCAACCACCGAGGATGTGGACAGCCCCCGAATTTGCGACTTCGTGTGAGCGAAGCGCTTGAAGTACTGCCTCAATGTTTCTCCGGGGAGCTGTTTCACTTGGAAAAGGCTTCCTGTCGACATGGGGGGCACGAAGGTGCCCTGAAAGTTACTTATAAACTTCCTCTTCAACTGTGACCACGAAGCGATTGATCCTGGCTTTAAAGACCAGAACCATCTCAACGCCACTCCTTGAAGGGCTAACGGGAAGCACTTCGCCATAGTTTCTCTGTCTCCGCCACTAGCCTCAATTGCTAGGGCATAAGAACGCGCAAACTCACTGGGATCTTCGTCTCCGGCATATTTGCAAAGCTTCGAAGCTTTGAACTTCGGATCGAAGCGAACCTTCTGAAGCTCGGGATGCAACGGAGATTCATTGTCGTAAGAGGCGTTCTCCGGGGCTTCGGGATAATCAAGATCGTCGTCTTCGTGCACTTCGGGGATAACTGGGGTGGCTTGAGGGCGAAGCCTGTTCGCAGCCTCTTGTCGCCACCTCGCTACCTCGGCTTGAAGATTGGCCATTTGAGTGGCCATGTCTCCAAGGCTATCTTCATCTCCTCCGGAAGGACCTTCCGGGTCTTGAGAGCTGGTATGATCAGTTCGAATCGGAATGGAGGGTGGCAGAGTGGCTCCGGGCGGTCGAAGTATGGAAGGGGTTGGCGGAGAGGTTTCGTATCCTCGAGGGATAGAAGCCCCTTGCGGAGTTTGAGGTGGAGGGATAGTCGAAGACCCTCCGACTTCGACTGTGTCGAAGGGTATCTCTCCGGAGATCCGAGAGGACCTCCGAGTGGGATTGCGAGGTGCGCTCCGCTTAGGAGGCATAATGTAAGTAGTTGGTAGAGAACGAAGTTTTTTGGACTAGGTTCCCCACGGACGGCGCCAACTGTTGGCGTAAAAGATTACGCTAACAGGTTTCTGTAGAAAAGAAACTAACAAACGAAGTGTTTGCGAAGCAAACTGTTTTAAGCCTCCGAAAGGATAATAGCTTAGAACAGTTCGAAAGTGTGTATTGAATCACTTGTAATCGGTCCTCATTACAGGATGAAATGGGGGGTATTTATAGGCCTAAACATTAAGGAGAAGACCTATTTACCCTTCTATTACAACCGACATTAAGGAAACTATTCGGTTTCCTTAATAGGGCTAAAATGGTAAAAGACTAATCTAATAGGATAGAAGATAACTCTTCCATCTTAGCTGGCAGAAAAGATCCTGAAGGGCTTTGGTTCGAAGACATACTTCGAACCAGTGCCTGTCTTCGGGCTTCGAACCAGGTTCCGAGCATCTTCGAAGAAGGTCTTCGGACAATCTTCGAACTAGTTGGCTGTCTTCGTACTGCTTTGGCAATAACCCCGAAGATGAGATATTTTCCCCCAACAGTAATCTTTTACGCCAACAGTGTCCAAACCCGATTGCGAACAAAATTTTCAAGATCTTCTTGCATGGCATTTGTCCAATTTGAATTAGACAGAGCATGAGAAACGTCTCTGGGCTCAAAAGTAGCAACAAAAGCAGACTCCACAAACATAGCAAGAGAACCAACTAAAGAACGCAAGGATCTCTCAGTAAGATCACCGATGATGAGCTCTGAGGGGTGATCACGCTGAACTGCTCGGGATCCTAGGAGATCTGAAGTCACCTCACTAGAGTCAGCAACTGGCACCTCTGGACTCGGCTAAGAAGTCATCTCACCGGAGTCAGCAACTGGCACCTCTCGACTCGGCTGAGAAGTCATCTCACTGGAGTCAGCAACTAGCACCTCTGGACTCGGCTGAGGAGGCTCGATCAAAGTAGAAGGAGTGATCAGAGGTCCGTCCTCGTCCTCAGTCGAAGTCTCTGAAGGTGTGGGGTCTGCAGGCTGTGCAGAGGGCCCACCCTTATCAACATCAGGAGTGTCATCATCTTCCTCGAAGATAGACTCTCCAAGCTCATCATCTCCAAAAAGCTCAAAAGAAGGAGTTAGTGAAGGCATGGACTCATCAAAAGAAACCTCACAAGTCTCGACAAGCAGCTGAGAATCTAGGTTCCAAACATGAAAGCCTCGAGAATGCAAAGCATAACCAAGAAAGACTCCATCCCAGCAATGAGACTCAAACTTGTCCAAATGCCCTCCCTTCTTGAGCACAAAGCACTTCCATCCAAACGCTCGCAAGTGACTTACCTTGGGTTGTCTGCCAAACCGCAACTCATATGACGTCTTACCTAAGTAAGCTCTAAGAAAAATGTGGTTGGATAGATAGCAAGTTGTGTTCATAGCTTCATCCCAAAAGCGCCTAGGAGTCCTATACTCATCAAGCGTCCTTCTGGCCATCTCGACTAGTGTGCGGTTCTTTCGTTCCACAACACCATTCTGTGGGGGAGTGTAAGGGGCCGAGAACTGATGATCAAGACCGTGATCACTACAAAAACTGACGAACTGAGAGTTCTTAAACTCAGATTCGTTGTCCGAATGAATTGCTCGCATCCGGCCATTGTTCTCGTTCTTCAGCTTCAAAATCAGGTCATGAACATATTGAAAAGCCTCATCCTTAGACTCTAGAAAGTAAACCCACGAGAATAGAGAAAAATCATCAACTATCACAAGGGTGTACCACTTCCCACCGACTGAACGTACTCAAGCTGGACCAACTGTATCCATGTGTAACAGCTCTCCCGGGTACGAAGTCATCACCTGAGCCACAGATGCGTGAGAAGCGGCAACCATTTTCCCATGATGATAGGGATGGCAAAGTAGATCCTTCTCCATCTTAAGCTTAGGAAATCCTCAGATAAGGTCCATAGAACTCAATCTGACAAGCAGATCAAAGATCAAATGGCCTAACCTTCGATGCCACTTCCAGAGCTCAGAGGAGGATCCAACCATTAGACAACGAGAAGGGCTAGAAGAACTAGAGAAATCAATATGAAAAACCTTACCGAAAGGTAAGATCCGGCAAACTAAAGATCCTCTAGAATCAACAATAGAAGACATGCCCTTCTTAAAGTGAACCTCTAAGCCATCCTCAAGAAGTTGCGAAACAGAAATTAAATTAAAATTCAAGTTTCCATCTAAAGCAACATTCTTCAAAGAGAAATAATCAGAGATGTGAATCGACCCAATACCTTGTACCTTCCCTTGACCACTGTTCCCGAAAGTGATGTATTCCTTGGAGCTCGGGGGAGAGAGGCTGGAGAACCATCTGCGATGTCCCGTCATATGGCGAGAACATCCTGAATCCATGATCCACACGTCCTCCAGTCCTCGATCCTGCAAGATCAATGGTCATGAGTGGGAGCAAATGGTCCGACGCCAGGTGTAGCAAAAGAGCTAAACCAGTGTCGAGCCATCTGCTCGTAAGTAGGAAAGAAGAAGGAATCATATGAGTCTGGACCAAAACACGGCTCAAATTACGGTCCTCTGTTCTGCCTAAAATCACGGCCACGAGGTCCTAAATGTAGGACTGAAAGTAGCGACCAGAGGGGGGGTGAATGGGTGCCTAAAAATTTCTTGCTAAACTATATCCTAACCCCAACACCCAAACGATCTTAACCAGACAAATAATATTAGCAAAGCAAATTACTGGAACTAAAGTTGTCTAGCCTAAAAATGACAGGAGCCCTAATTAAAATGATATTAAGGATAGTCTAAATAAAATACCACAGTAAATAAAAATATCTAGATATACCACGAAATATTTATATTGCAGTCTAGAAATAAAATACTAATCAAATAAATAAAACATGGATCATTCAAAAATTATTTCAGAAATAAACCTAAAATATTATTGCGACTAATAATAATTTTTTTTCTTTTTATATGAGCAAATTAAAACTTAAATAAATAATATGCTAATACTAATAAAATTTAGCAGATAAAATTAATTACGAATAAACTACCAGGTTTAATCTAACTAGAAATTAGGAGATAAAACAACTAACCTGCATCTAGTAGTTGACTTCTCCGCGCAACGTGGCTTCCCGTGGCGAAAGAAAAAACAATCTCACGTACACGACGCGAGCGGCACCCGTCACGTCGGACTGCTGCCTGCTAGGCTATGAACGTGGGGCCCGCGCACGTGAAGCAAAAGCTCAGCCACCGGTGCCTGCGATGCTACCATGGATGTGACAACACGATTGGTCACTACGCATTGCTTCCGGCCGGAAAAAATGAATTCACGCGCCTGTAGCTTTTTCCCGCTCCATCCGAGGAAGTCAGAGCAGCGCTGCTGCTGCTTGGGCTGAGGCTAGCCGACGGAAAGAAGAAATTCGGCTCCCAGGGATCTGACTATCATGGGGCCCACCTGCTGCACGCCTGGACGCAGTGCTGTCGTGCCCTGCTGCTTCTGCGCACAATGTCGTCGTGCGCCTGCATGCCTAAAAGGCAGAAATACTCCGCCCGAACACTGTGATTGCCCTGCTCGAGGCACACAACTCAGGCGTCGTGCACTGGATTGCAGCACGCAGCGACGGAAGAAAAGAAATTTCTTCCGAAGGTGAAGGAGAAATATTTTTCGGTGGAACTCGAAATCGAACGAAAACAATGGATTGTGGATTGTAGATTGATTATGAAAACAGTCACCCTATCCCTAGGGGGGTAGGGACCTATTTATAGGCGATTCCAAATACATGAAAAAGACTAATTTACCCCTAGGGTAAATTACACTAACTCTAAAATAAAATCCGAAAATACTAAAATACCCTTATAAAAATCAACTAACACAAATAAAAATATTCTGGACTTAAAAACTAAATATTAATATAATAACAAATAATCATAGTTTGTCAGTTTGGCGCCAAAACTGACAAAGCGTCCACCGTCTTCGCACCGGGTACACGGATTGGGCCGACCCAACCCTGGAGCTTCCTCAGCCCAGCAATCGCTCGCCGCACGTGTACCTGAGTCAAACTCGGTCAACAGACTAGTGGATCATCTGCCGCTCCTAGCCCATGTACCCGGATTGGGCCAGCCCGACTCTGCGGCTCCTCTGCCCGGCTGTCGCTCGCTGCCCGTGTACCTGAGTCACACACGCCTTAGACACGGCATGTCTTCATGTCTCTTCTTGACTTCCGTTGACAATCACTCATCACATCTGGAGTATCAAACCCATGTTCTTCAACATGATTTCTCCCAAAATCATATCCATAACGATCTGGAGCTCTGCAGGAATGAAAACCACCCTCCAGAGCATGGTCATAAAAACCGTCTCCTCTACCACCACCTACACGATGTGGCCTGGCATCTAGCCTCTCTCTACGTCGAGGAACTCTCTGTCTACCACCCTTCTGGTAGAACTACTCCTGCCCACCTCGAGCTCTCTTTGCTCTCTCAACCCGCTTTCCCCTGAAGCAAAACTCCTCAAGATGCCCGTCTCTCTAACAAAACTCACAGTGATAGGTAGGATTCTTAGGATGTGGTTGAGGCTTGGGATTCTTAGGCTTGGTGGTGTTGGGTGTAGAATCTTTGGTGTGAGAGGGTCCACGTAAAGAATCAAGAGAAGTGTGGAGAGATTTAGGCTTTGGGACCCAGATTTGCTTCTTGGGTGGAGCTTTAGGTTGTTCTTGGAGCACTCTATCCTTGGGCTGACTATCCTTAAAAGACTCAGTGGAATGAGTCTTGGGATATCTCTGTTCAGGAGTCATCTTACTCCACTCCACTGCTCGGCTAATGGCACTCTCAAAATCAGCCTTGGTATAGGTGTAACCTACCCCAAAGCCATCCTGCCTCTTGAACTGCTGGACCAGCATGCCGAGCTGTGGCTCTCTAGCACTAATCCAACTCAGGATCTGACGGAGGTAAAAGTTCTCATTCTGAACATCAGCTAGCTCCTCTTTCAAGGAAGCTAACACCTCTACCTGAGACAAGCAGATCTCACACTCTCTATCAACTTCGATAGACTTCTCAGCTTTTAGCTTGATCAGCTCCAATCTAAGGGATAGGCAGTTCTCACAAACAGTGGGTGGAACTGACAAGGTCTCAAACTCTATCTTAGTCTGCTCCAACTTAGCTCTCACTCCAGCTAACTCACCCAACTGCTCATCACTCTTGGCTCTTAGTTTAGGTATACTAGCTAAATGGGAAGGGCAGTCTACATATGGTACGACGATAGTGGCATGAGCATTTTTTAGCTCCAGCTGAGCGCTTTCAAGCTCAGTGGCCATAGCGTCTCTCTCATCTACTCGCTCAGTGTACCTGGACTTAAGAGTCGTCAGGTCACACAACAACACCTCACAGTTAGGGCACTCACTAATACCACCCATGGCAAGCTCACTCTCAAGCTCATCTATCCTCTTTTTTAGCCCCTCTAAGCAATTTCTTCCGATACTTCAACTCCTGATAGTTCTGTTCTAGTAAATTAACAACTTCTTGTTCATAGGAAGATACCTTTTCATCATTGTTGTCATCGGAGTCATCGAAAGAGTCCTTTTCTTCCTTATCCCCAAGAGCCATTGAATAGAAGCTCTTGCGGGGTCTTCGGCTGTGACGCGAGCGACTCTTCAGCTTGTCCCCAAAGGCCATGAAGCAGAGGCCCGCCGGATCATCCCTATCCTTCCCCTTCTTGATCATGATCTCTTCATCACTTGAACTTGAAGACGAGGAGGAAGACGAAGATCTCTCGGAGTAGATTTTCTCGATCTCGGCGAAGAAGGCCTTGTCTCGCTTCTTGTTCTCACGCCTGTAGTCCTTTTGAGCCTTTCGAAAGAATCTTGTCTTGGGCTTGCCCTTTGTGGAAGTGGAGTTGTCATACTTTCCGGATTCGTAGGAGTTACCGCTTGTTCCCTTCTTGTAGCTCTTCCGCTTGGGGCAATCGTCGATGAAATGACCTGGATCACCACACTCAAAGCATCCGGATTTTGTGTCGTGTCGTTTAAGCATTCGTTTATCATAGACACGTCGCACCCAGTTGTTAAACAAACACAGATCATCATCTCCCAGCGAATCAAGCTGATCCTCGGAGATAGACATCAAAGAAAATGCAGTACAACTCAAGGCAGTATGATCAGCAGATGGTGTCGCAAGGGCAAGAGTTTTTGAGCGAGAACCAGTGAGATTTGATCTCAACTGGATATCAACCTCTGAGGCCTTGAGCTTACTAAAAAGCTCTGCGACAGTCAAGGTATCATAGGAAGCGCTCTCAACAATAGAAGAAACCTTGATCTCCCAGATCTTAGGGTCCAAGGTATGAAGAACCTTGAGCGCCTATTCATGATCTGAGACCAGTTGATAACGCTCGGCCTTGTTGACCCAAAGCTTGTTAATGATCAAATGAAAATGACAAAACAAAGCGTCAACAGTCTCACTCGGCTTCTCTGAGAAATTTTCATACTCACGCTGGTAGGTCTGATAAAGCCTAGCTTTGACCTGAGCTGTCCCCTCATGGTGTGCCTGGAGGGTAGCCCAGATCTCTCGAGCAGTGGTGAGATGGCTAACACGCTCAAACTCACTAGAACCTAGACCAGAAAATAAAATGTTCACCGCTTTGCTATTGTTCTGATGCTGGGTGATTATATCAGGAGAATCACGGTCAGCAACAAGAAATATAGTAAAAGTAGGGTGAGAAAAAATATCCCAAATGTCCGAGCTCTGGCTCATAAGATAGGCTCGCATGCGAGTCTTCCAATAAGTGTAGCCAAAATCTTCAAGGGACGGGATTTTACCAGAGGAAGTCATGATCACTACCTGGGTTTAGAACCGGTTAAGGTATGGAAAAAACCTAACCTCACTCCGATACCACTTGTAGGACCGAAAGTAGTGACCAGAGGGGTGAATGGGCGCCTAAAAATTTCTTACGGATTACTGACCTAATCCCAACACCAAACGCACCTCGACAAAACAAATAGCAGTAGCAAAGAAGATCAAAAGAACTAAAGTTGTCTAGCCTAAAAATGACTGGTGTCCTAATTAAAATGATATTTAAAAATGAACTAGACTAAATAAAATAACTGCAGTGAATAAGCATGAAAACTAGAAAGATTTAATGGCATAGGCAAAATACCTAAATATATTAATAAATATCCAGATTGCAGTCTAACAATAAAATACTAATCAACTGAATAAAACATGGATCATCCAGAAATTAATTCAGAAATAAACCTAAATATTTCATGTAAATCTAGAATAAAAATATTACTACGACTAATAATATTTTTTATATGAGCAGATTAAAAAATATTTAAATAAAAATATGCGAGTATTAATAATATCTAGCAGATAAAAATTAACTACGAAATTACTAAATAAATTTGCTTCTAATTAAGAATAGATAAATATTGATTTAATTAAACAACTAAAAAATAGGAGATTAAAGAAAACTAACCTGCATGCTGTTGAGTCACCGCGTGCGCCGTAGAAGATCCGCCCGGCGAACTTTCCCGCACTATGATTTTCGCCGCCTGACGCAGACAGAAACCAACTCACCGACGGAGAAAAACTTTGCCCCCTGCAGTTTCCGCCGGACATGCGCTGCCGATTCCCATGTCGTGGCCTGCCGATTCCCGTGCCGTGGCCTGCAACGGTGGGTCCCGCTCGCTGGTTGTCGTCGAGAAAAGCTCCCACCGTGGGCCCCGCGACGTATGCACGCTATGGCTGCCGCATGCAGAATAGCTGCCAAGCTAGCTGGCCGGCTATGCGAGATACTGCACAAAGGCTAGGCCTAGGCTGCTGTTGTCTCGCATGCCGTGCGCAAGTAGCTGGATTGGTGTTGTGGCCTTCCTGTACCGCTCGAGCCGCGCGTTGTGACTGATTCCTCACGCCAAAGACCGTTGCACGTCGCTGCCGCGTTGCCTGCTGCCGCACGCTACCGTGGAAAGCAGAAGCCGGCGGCTGGAGAAAAAAACCGCGATGAACAGTAGAAAGTCATGGTGGCGATGCAGATCGAACACGGAGAAAAAATAGGAGATGAAAACTAATCGGTGGACTGTAAATTAATCTCGGAAAAATGATAGTCCCCCTAACCCTAGGGGGTTGGGGCCTATTTATAGGCAACCCACTAATACATGGAAAAGACTAATTTACCCTTAGGGTAAATTACATTGACTCTAAAATAAAATTCGAAATTACTAAAATACCCTTCGAAAAATCAACTGACTCGAATAACAAATATTATGGACTCAAATACTAAATATTAATATCCTAAATCAAAATAATCATCAGTTGTCAGTTTTGCGCTGAAACTGACAAAGCATCCACCGTCTTCACACCGGGTACCCGGATTGGGCCGACCCGATCCCACAGTTTCCTCAGCCCGGCAATCGCTCGCCGCCCGTGTACCTTAGTCAAACTCTGGTCAACAAACCAGTGGATCCTCTGCCGCTCCTAGCCCATGTACCCGGATTGGGCCAGCCCGACTCCACAGCTCCTCTGCCCTGCTGTCGCTTGCTACCCGTGTACCTGAGTCACACGCGCCCCAGACACGGTAGGTCTTCATGTCTCTTATTTGACTTCCATTGACAATCACTCATCACATCTAGTGCATAAGACCCATGCTCTTCAACATGGTTTCTCAAAGGTTGTATGGAATAGCAAACACAGGCCAACAAGAGTACGATGATGCGGTTATATTGAAAGGCGTGAATCCATCTGTTGCCAACCCGATGCGAACATTCCTTGCATCACTAGCAAAGTCTGCATCAAAATCATCTAGAGCCTTCCATGCCTCACCATCAGATGGGTGCACCATTACTTGATTATTCTCACGTACACCTTCTTTATGACATCGCATATGTCTAGCGGTTTTCTTTGAGAGAAATAATCATTTCACTCGAGGTGTAAGAGGCATGTAACGAAGTTGCTTATGAGCAACCTCTGTCGTCACCTTCTCTCCGTCTTCGTTTACGACCTCTACGAATCTCGGTTTACCACATTTTATGCATTTCACCTCATTCCTATGTTCTTTCTAGAAAAGCATATAATTATCTCGGCACACATCAATCCTCTCATACTCCATACTGAGAGAAGAAAGCATTTTCTTTGACTGGTACATGACTTTCGGCACCTTATGGTTCATAGGAAGGATATCGCTGATCAGATTCAGGAGCTCCTTATAACAATTGTTGGAGAATGCAAACTTTGACTTAATGGCCATAAGACGGGTCACGAAAGCGAGAACGTTTACGGTGGTGTGCTCATGCAATGGCTCTTCTGAAGCTCGAAGGAGGTCGAAAAACTTTTGAACCTCCGGTGTTGGATTATCCTTAGGGTTTGATTCAAACTCCGGTCGTATAGCATTAAGCATCTCATCCATCCTATCGTCAGCAACACTATCATCTTCTTGTTCCACTACTAATACCATTTTTTCACGGTCTGTCTCGCCGTGAAAAGTCCAAACTTCATAACCTAGCACGAAACCTTATTTGCAAATATGGAATTACAACGTCCTCTTGTCTTGCCAATGAGAATTTCTGCACTTCATGCATGGGCACCTTGCGCCAGTGTTTGTTGTCAAAGCGAATGCACGATCAACAAATTTCTCAGCGTTGATTACCCACTCCCTCGTGTGAGCTCCACTTTTCATCCAACCACTATACATCCATCGTCGGTCGTCCTCAGTCATTCTATAGGCAAAACATTCATTCAATCGAGAATGCATCATATGTACCATGGGCCTATGTCTATAGGAAAAGATAGGTCCTAAACCCACCCAAGAGTGACCGACAAAGACGTGGTATTTATGACGAGCCATGAGTCCGAACGAAATTTCAGCAACATAACCCCGTTGTTCTCCAATTGCACGCCTGATAGTGGTGCAATGGAGAACAACAAGGTTATGTCACTGAAATCTCATTCGGACTCATGACTCATCATAAAGACCACGCTTTGTCACCCACTCCGAGGCTATCCAAAAAGGGACAATTCCGGACCTACAGATCTCACACGCATGACACGTGTGAGACATGTTGGTCCGAAACGGGTGACGCATAGGTTTCGTTACACTATGTACGTTGGTGTCAAATAAAAAATTACATACGAAAAGAATATATATAAGAAATTATACATATATATAATATACTAATCACCATAATGAAATCATCAACAAACCACAAATTAACACAAGAATATAATTAAGATCATATATAATAGCACATCTCATAGTAAACACTTGTAAAAGCATAAAATTAATTGACTTTTGTTTTTATTAATTACTTTGTGAATGCTACTTTACTCTTGGTAATTAACAACTACTTGTGACATGTGCATAACAATTAACGTCATTGTGAGCAAAAATGAAACAATTATTCATTATATCACATATTACAACAAAAAATAAGTGTCTATCATACAAGCAATCTCTGACCGCTATGACAAAATCATTGCAAACCTAGAGCAATCATTGCAATCAGAAAGAAAAATTCACAAATCAAAAGTGAATAAAATTCTTAAAAAGGAAAAATTACTTGACAGCGATGGATCGGAGGTCGGCGGGCGGTGGAGGTCGACGGGCGTCAAAGGGAATGCTAGCAACTACGATTACAATTCACAGGTTTAGGCTAGAAAAAAAGAAGATAGAATTAGGACAAAAGAATCATTATTGAAAGAAAACAAGTAAAGGAGATTGAAAGAGCAAAAAGGGTGCATTTTGGGTGTTGATAAGGTTCATCCATAGTGTGAGCCAGCAATGGAACTCAAACAATATTCCTTCAAAGTAAAAAAGAAAATTTGCCACCAGTTTAATGACATTTTAGGATTGGACAACCATATTTAGCTTGATAAGTGACATCGAGCAGGAAAGTCTGAAGTCTGAAGCTCTGATTAATAAAGTGTGAAAGCATGGAAATGCTTCCTACCTAATTCAGTAATTCAAAAATAGGAAGTTTGATCTATAAGAAATTACAAATTAGGTCATATTAACAAGATACAAACATTAAAAAAACAAAATGAAGTTTTATGTACAGATCAAATATTCACGCTGGATAATATTCAATCACAACATCGACATTTGTAATAAGCAAACATGATGAGGCAATGCAAGAGACTCTGTATCGCAATTCACCAACTCTAAACAACACAAGTCATATTCACCAAATTGTGATTCACCGAGCAGTTGTTGTATGTGGACCTAAGCCTATGACATAAAGTTAGGGGATTTGATCGGGCACGGAAAAATGCAGGCTAACTTCCATCGGCCACTATGAAAAGCTGATGGAAGTTAGCTTAACTTCTGTCGGCTCCTTGAGGCCGACGGAAGTTATTTAACTTCCGTCGAGTTTTGGAAAAACTGGCGGAAATTATTTTAGCCGACGAAAAAATTCTATTTTCTTGTAGTGGCACTCCATCAACAGCAAGTAATGCCTCAATTTGGTGTAGGAAAAATATAAATATAAGCCAAGCTTCTCTACTTCGGGCTATCGGGTCTCATCATCCAGTAGTATTCTATTGAGGTAGAAAATTACCCTTTCCTTCAAATCTACTTCTTCTACTAGGACTGCCTCGATGGCTTTGTCATTGGCAAAAGATAAGTATAATCTGAACGGAATCCCTTTCTGCGGCAACATTAATACTGGTGGCGAACTTAAGTATTCTTTGATATCATCAAATGCCGTCTACTGCTTTTCTCCCCACACGAGTTCCTGATCAGACTTCAACTTCAGCAGTGGAGTGAATAGTTCTATCTTTCTTGAAAGCTCGACTATGAACCTTCTGAGAAAATTTATCTTCCCAATTAAGGACTGTAACTTGGCTTATCGGTAGAGGGTTTTCCTAACTAATTAGATACATATTTATAGTCTAAAGACTTGTTGTCCAAGTTATCTACATTATAACCGATTCTAGATCATCCTCATTATTGGGGGAAAATTTTTCATCCTCTGGTGAGTATGGAAACCTCGAACATCCACACAATCATAAGAAACAAAGTCATAAGCTTTGGTCTCCGAAGGTCCTAAAAGCGTCAAGGCTTCACTGTATTCGGAGTTTTCTACCATGAAAGCCTCTATCGAGGCTTCAGCATGACGAAGCATTCCCGGAGCCTCTTTGCCTGAAGGGGTACTACCAGCGAGAACAAAAGGATTACTTTCTTACTTTAATTAGTCTTTACCCTTTTAACCCTACGAAGAATATTAAACAGTATCTTCTAAGTCGGTTGTAATTAGTGGGTAAAGGAGTCTTTTCGTAATGTATTTTGCCTATAAATACGACTCTTCGTTCTATAAGGGTTATCAAATACTTAGATATTCAAGAGACACCTCGAACTATCCCAAGCTATTATCCAATTCAGAGGCTTAGAATAGTCTTCATAAGCAAGCACTTCATTTGTTAGTCTTTCAAATTCTCTAAACCTATTAGTGTAATCTTTTACGCCAACAGTTGACGCCATCCGTGGGGAACCTAGTACAAAAACTTCATTCTCTACCAATCCTTTCTTAGAGCCATGCCTCCTAAACGGAGCCTAGGCACTAGCCCCTCCGAAGGTCTTCTCGGACCTCTGGGTTGGGATCTTCGAACACAAACGAGGTCGGAGGACCCTCTGTAGTCCCCCCACCTCAAAGTCCCAAAGCAAATACTCATCCTCGAGCATATAGAGCCCCTCTTGCAGATCTGTCTATGCTCCAAACTAATGGAGCCCCTCCTGCGGCTCTGTCCATGCTCCGAACTGACTTCCTCAGTTCTCAATACCCGGAGGGCCCCTCCGGAGGAAATGAATGCCATTTTGGTGACATGGTGGTCCAGATGGCTCGGCTTCAGGCCGAAGTTGAAAGATGGAGGTAGAAAGCTGCCGATAGGCTTTGCCTTATAGCTAGCCCCGTCATCTCGGAGGTGCCTCAAGATGATGACCCTACTTACTATCCCGAAGCCTCTGAGATCTAGAGATGCGCTGAGAATGCTTCCTTCGATAATGAATCTCCGCTGCACCCAGACTTGCAAAAGGTGCACTTTGACCCCAAGTTCATGACTTCGAAGCTGTGCAAGTACAACCGAGAGGAAGACCCCGGTGAATTCTCCTGATCTTATGCTCTAGCAATTGAAGCCAGCGGAGGGGTTCGAGACACAATGGCGTAGTATTTCCCCCTTGCGCTCGAAGGTGTTGCTCTGCGTTGGTTTTGGTCCTTAAAACTAGGATCAATTAAATCCTAGGAGCATTTAAGGAAGAAGTTTGTGAGCAATTTCCAACGGAACTTCGTGCCCCCTATGTCTACAGGGAGTATTTTTCAGGTGAAGCAGCAACCTGGAGAAACTCTATGACAATTTTTCAAGCGCTTTGCTCATACGAAATCGCAGATAAGAGGGATGTTTGCATCATCCATTGTTGATGCAGCATGGGAAGGAGTCACGAATGCAAGCCTCCTCGACAAGCTTCACCGGAAGCATATTTCCTTAGTAGCTCAACTAATGGCCTACTCCGAGCATGTGGAGTTCGACACAACCCCGAGAAATGTATCTTCGGGGCTAAAGTTGGAAAAAATTTAGGGTACTTAGTTTCGAGTAGAGGGATCGAAGCAAGCCCAACGCAAATAAGTGCATTGCAAAGGATGGCTCAGCAAGAAAATTTGAAGCAAGTCCAAAAGCTCGCTGGACACCTTGCGGCCCTTTGCAGATTTTTGGCAAGGTCCGCAGAGCGGAGCCTCCCAATATTCAAAGCTTTGAAGGGGTCCGAAGATTTTTCCTAGACACCGGAGTGCCAAAAGAGCTTCGATGAAATCAAGGACTATCTCGGCAATCTTGCAACACTCACTGTGCCCCTCCCAGATGAAACTCTTCTTCTCTATCTTGCAGCCACAGGCTCCGCTGTTAGTGCAATACTTCTTCGAGAAGTGGATTTCAACGGAAAGTTGGTACATAATCCGATATACTTCGTATCAAAAGCCTTATCCGGAGCCAAAACTTGGTACTCCGAGCTCGAAAAATTTACCTATGCCCTGGTAATGGCTTCGAGAACATTACGACATTATCTTTTGGCGCATAATGTAATTGTACCAACTTCTTACCCACTTAGAGATATGCTCCAAAGCAAAGATTCTACAGGGAGAATTGTAAAATGGACTGTCGAGCTAGCCCCTTTTGGTATTTCCTTCGTAGCAAGAATAACCATCAAGTCACAAGTGGTAGCTGATTTCGTAGTGGAGTGGACTCCGTCTGCAGTATGGGCTCTGGAAGAATCAAATGAAGGTGTTTGGATCATATACTCTGATGGAGCTTTTCAAGAATCCAGAGTAGGCGCCGGAGCGGTTATAATCTCGCCTTTAGAGAAAAAATCAATGTACTCCGCAAGGCTCAACTTTAAGTCCACTAATAATATTACGAAGTACGAAGGGATTATACTTGTGCTTCGCAAAGCGTGCGCACTTGGCGCTGCAAGAGTCATCATTAAAATAGACTCTCAAATTGTCACAGGGCACGTTGATAAAAGCTTTCAAGTTCGGCATCCGCAACTTGCTAAATATTTGGAAGAAATCCACAAGACCGAAGTAGCATTTAAAGGGATTTCTATCCGGAGCATCCCACAAGCCGATAAATTGCAAGCAAATGTCTTGGCCAAAGCTGCAGCCAGAGCCCTAGACATCCCAGAAGGGGCTTTTTATGAAGACCTTGCCTCTCCTTCAGTGCCACAACTCCCTCCTGCTGAGGTATTTTCCATACCAAGCACTGATTGGTGGAGCCCAATTATGGATTTATTGCAAGGCGAAGTCAATTTGCCCGAAGGCCCAAAGCTATCAAGATTACAGTTGAGGGTCCAGAACTATCATATTATCAACGATATTTATACAAAGCCAAAGTCTGTTCTCCCCTGCTCCGATGTATCTCCCAAGCTAAAGGCCAAGACATACTCTGAGAAATTCATGAAGGCCCATGTGGTAGCCATCTTGCACCTCGGGCTTTAGCAGGAAAAAACACTTCGACAAGGGCTCTATTGGCCTACTATAGTAGCTGATGCGGAGGCATTAGTCCGCACTTGCCAGGCTTGTCAATGGATGAGAAGACAGAGTCATCGTCCACCAACACCTCTTCAAGTTATAACTCCGGTATGGACAATGGCCTGGTGGGGAATGGATCTCATTGGCCCCTTCCCAATGGCAAAAGGCGGCCTGAAATTTGTAGTGGTAGCAATTGAATATTTTTCTAAATGGGTCGAAGTCAAACCCCTGACTGTTATCACTTCCAAGAATGTGCAAAAAATTTTCTAGCAAAATATTATTTGCAAATTCAGAGTGCCTAGGTAGCTGAAAATTGACAATGGCACTCATTTCGATGTTGAACCTTTCGGAGAGTTCTATGAAGGTCTTGGTATCCAA
Source organism: Zizania palustris (assembly GCA_019279435.1). Lineage (NCBI taxonomy): Eukaryota > Viridiplantae > Streptophyta > Magnoliopsida > Poales > Poaceae > Zizania > Zizania palustris. The sequence continues at coordinate 106,044,585 of JAAALK010000283.1, read as the reverse complement.
ATGTGCTTTACAGCTATCCATCATCCCCAATCCAACGGAGCCGTCGAGCGAGCCAATGGTAATATCTTGTTAGGCTTAAATCGAAGGATAGTAGGATTGGCGAAGGGGCTATGGACCGAGGAACTTCCGAAGATCTAGTGGTCCATTCGGACCACTCAGGAAAGGTCTATAGGGTTCACCCCTTTCCTGTTATTATTTGGAGATGAAGCCATGACGCCGACGAAGCTCAAAGGAGGTTCCCTCCGCACCATCGAACCAGAGCTTGACAATGAAAGACTGATTTCGCTGGACTTGACAGAAGAAACAAGGCTTCGAGTTGTTGCTAACCTAACAAAGTATCAACATCAGATGAAGACTTGGTATGACCCAAAAATAAAGCTTAACGAACTTAAGTCGGGCCATTTAGTATTGCGAAGCATAATTGCTCCAGGAAAATTAGGAAATAAATGGGAAAGACCATATATCATCTTGCATTCAGGATGCCCCAGATCTTTTAAATTAGCTAATTTAGAAGATGACAAATTGAAACATGCATGGCATGCAAAGCACCTTAAACGCTACTTTGCTTACGGGCTCCTTGTAATAGATTGTAAATACCTTTATAAATGAATAAAGCTTATGGTTTGAATAATGTGTGCTTCTCAAGATGATTCCTACTCCTAGTGGACGCACTAGGAGAACGGAACTGATTGCGGAGGTAAGTATTATTCATTCGAACCCAATCAACGGACTTCGAGCCATCGGCTCGAAGCATCCATCAATGTGGGAAAGTTTCATAAAAATGGATTCCGAGCCATTGGCTTGAAAGCATCCATAAAAAGAGTCGAAGGCGACCAAAATACACGGATTCCGAGCCATTGGCTTGAAAGCATTCGTAAAAGAGTCTGAAGTGACCAAAATAATCGGATTCCAATACATCCGAAAAAGAGTACTAAGCTACCACTTATGGACTCTGGACCTATAGGTTCGAAGAGCCCTACGAGGTCCATAACAACCATCTATTCGGATTTCGAACCATTGGTTCCAAATTTTTTATCAATACAATAAGGGACTCCGAGCCTCAAAAATCAAAAAACTTATTGAAATTGTACTCTTAGAAGGCATGACAATCGTTGTGGGTGACCTTTTTCGCTTGATAATCGAATACGCTCGCCCTCAAAGAGGGGCTAGGAGGTAAAGGCACAATTTCAAAGCATTTCAGTTTATATTACTCAATCAATTATATTACATTATGAAAAATCGGTGTCTAAGCCAAGAAGAAAATGAAGACCCCTTCGGTCCCTGAGACTAGATTTGGAGTTAGCCCGACTTCGAGGGTGACTTGTTCCTGAGCCCAAAGTCTTTAGAACTTTACGTTTAATCCGCTTCCCTTTCTTTGAAGCCTGGAAGTCCTTTTGTTCTTGCTGAAGCTCAGCCCAGGTCCAAAGTCGTTCGGGGCTAGTCTTCGCCTGATCTTCGCTAGACCACTCCTCTTCAGACCAGTCGATGTCCTCCGAAGATGAAGATGCTAAATTTACAACCTCTTTTCCCATCTTTTCCTCCTTAATATAAGCTAATATTTCTTTCTAAATTTCGGGTATAACCTCTCCATGCCTCCCTCGAGGAATTGAAAATCGAGTACATCTGTGAGGCCTTAATGTTTCGAAGGTAGCTCACTGTTGACGGAGCCCTTCATTAACTTCTAATACTTTGAGTTCATCATCCAATAAATGTGGGAAGTCTTAAAAACATTGCCAAATAAGTCTTTTTCATTCAAAAGAAAGACAGAAACACAAGTTTTTCACATAATCGAACCCTAAGGAGAGCTAGACCTTCGGGTCCAGAGGGGTCATGCTAGTAGAAGGCAGTGTCCGTGCTTGCTTTTGATGGTGGCCTTCATCGATCCACGTCTTCACCGCCGTCCGTCCATCAGCTTTCTAGGATGCTTGAAAGGCCTCCCAAGCTGCGATTATGTCGGGTGAAGGGGTCAATAGCTGGGCATCGCAAAAGCTGACGGGGGATACTCCGGGGTCTGGTGAAACAAAAATCCTGATGTCTTCGAAGTGGTGAAGTACTTCAAGATCGGCTACTTGTTTGGAGATCACTCCGTATCGAGTACCCGAAGTCTTCATCGTCTTCGCCGCTGCTTGGATCGTCTTCAATTTCCGAGTCAAAGTATCATTGTCCGATGACGAAGAGGTGCCAGAAGTCTCGAAATATTCCAAGACGCCACAAAGGACGTCCATGGTGTCAGAGGCCACGCTGTCACACTTTGTTTTTTTCGCAATCAAGGCCTTAGTAGAGCGCTGCATGTCGGGGATCAAAGTGGAGAGCTCAGCCATTTTTGTCATAAGGACAGTCTTCTGCCCAAGCAGCACCCTTACGTCGTCAGCCAAGCGTTGCCGCTCTTCCCGAAGCCTTATAGCCTCACCTCCGGAGGCTGCTTGCTCCTCTCGAAGCCTTTCGACTTCGGTTTGGATCACCACCCGCTCAACCGCAAGATCTTCCTTCGCAGCCTCCAGCTTTGCTTTTGCGCTCCACTCTACGTGAGCTATCTCCTCCAAGCTCAAAGCCCGGCTCTCAGAGTCAGCAAGGCTCTCTTGGAGAGCCATCACCTTCGATTTGAGCCGATTACATTCATGCTCATTGGAAACAACAGCTGCACGAGCTAAAACAATGTGTTGACAAAGGAAAAGAAAAACATGGTGAGTATGTTATATATATACTTTAAATAAAACTAACTTTTGCAGGTGCTTCGTACCTCGTAAGATGCCCATTCAAACGAGGCGTCGAGCTCCGACCCTTTGGCCTCTCCTATAATCGAGACTAATTCGGTCTCCCCAACTTCTCGACTAGCCCAAGCCAGAGGCTCTAGCAAATTCGAAGCCTTGTCCTCCTTTCAGGAAAAAGGGCTAGGAGGGAGAGCCTCGTTAAGGCACTCCGATTGTCATCGGTGGGAGAAGGGCCAGAGCGAAGAGAAGCATCTTCTGAAGCCTCTGTCGACTAACCTCCATCGGTCAACTCCGATGGAGTCCACCCCGCTGTAGGAGTAGGCATTGGCCAAGATTTATCGTTGCCCTTTCCAGGTCCCGTCACCTGCTTCAGAGTTGTCTCCTATGCCGGAGTTGACTCTTGCATCGGAGCCACTTCCACTGCTGGAGCTATCTCCTACACCGAAGTCGGCAATGATGCCGAAGCTGTCTCTAGCTCCGGGACCACCTCCTTAGTCGGGGCCACCTCCGCTGGAGCTGATTCTATGAATTCAAACGTATATTATATTATTTAAATGTTGTAGGTAAAATAAAGTGAAACAAGCTTCAGTCAAGATATACCTCCGACACCTTGTTGTTGGACGAGCACAAGATGGCTCGGAGGCTCCAACATTTGATCGAAGTCTTCCTCAGACTCTAGAGATTGAACCGAAGCAATAGCTGCTGGAGTTTCTTCGGCTACGGAAACTACCACTTCGTCCAAAGTTGAGACCGCCACGTCTAGGGTATGAACCCTTTCGGCCTCAACTCTGCCTTGATCCATAATTGGGGCGTCTGCCCCACCTGATGGAGCAACTTCGGCATCCACTTGCCTAGGTTCACCCCCCGCTTCAGCTAGCGCCACCTCCACACCATCCTAGACGAAGGTCTCAGTTTCCATCCGAGACCCTTCATCCCTCGCAAGAAGAGCTTCAAACTCCTCCGTCGTCGGTATGTTCATGTCGTCTTCATCTTCGGACTGCTCCAGTGACGAAACAGGCGATTTTGAAGGAGCACGAGCCTTCGGCTAGCTGGTCACTGTTGGCGTAAAAGATTACGCTAACAGGTTTCTGTAGAAAAGAAACTAACAAACGAAGTGTTTGCGAAGCAAACTGTTCTAAGCCTCCGAAAGGATAATAGCTTAGAATAGTTCGAAAGTGTATATTGAATCACTTGTAATCGGTCCCTATTACAGGGTGAAATGGGGGGTATTTATAGGCCTAAACATTAAGGAAAAGACCTATTTACCCCTCTATTACAACCGACATTAAGGAAACTATTCGGTTTCCTTAATAGGGCTAAAATGGTAAAAGACTAATCTAATAGGATAGAAGATAAGTCTTCCATCTTAGCTGGCAGAAAAGATCCTGAAGGGCTTTGGTTCGAAGACATTCTTCGAACTAGTGCCTGTCTTCGAGCTTCGAACCAGGTTCTGGGCATCTTCGAAGATGGTCTTCGGACAATCTTCGAACTGGTTGGCTGTCTTCATGCTGCTTTGGCAATAACCCCGAAGATGAGATATTTTCCCCCAACAGTAGCCCCTCGAATACGCTTCTCCGTTTGACCTGTAACGTTTAGGAAAGCAGTATACGCAAGAAAAGTATTCATGCGTAGGGGTTAACAAATTTATATCATCTCCGAACTATGTGGAAATAAATGCTTCGGATTGGCATTCGAAGGAGTTACATTCGAAGTAACTCAGAAGTGTCTTTAGAAATACCGAAGACTTTTTAGACTTAGAAAAAATAGCCGTTAACCTGTTTCTTCTAACAGAAGTTAAACGATCCGTTATTTTCGGAGGAAATAACGGGCAAGAATGCGAAAGGGCAGAACTCAAACGGTAACAAACGGAACATTTAGGCTATAAATAACGAGCCCAAAACTTACCCGATTACCTTTTCACCGTTTCCTCTCAGTCAAAAGCTTTGTGAGCCCCTTGAGTTCTTGAGCCCTAGCCTTTGAGTTCTTGAGCCCTTTGAGTTCTTGAGCAACCGAGCGATCATAATGGTGAAGACCAAAGGATCTGCGCCTCCTTCGGCTTTGGCTCGCCAGCAGGCAGCCGCAGCAGCAGCAGCGGCGACATTGGCGGCGGCACCCTCGATGCAGACGGGAACATCCATGGCAGCAGGGGGGAGAAATCCCCAAATCCCCGATGACCAAGGTCTGTGTCCAGCTTCGACTAAATACTTGGATCAGTCTTTTGAGTTAGGACCCTCTACCTGCAAGAGAGAATCTTTGGCAATCACAGCAGGGGGAAAGATTAGCAATGGGGTTATGGTTCGGAGGCCGGGCAAAGAATCAATTCCATCACCAAGACCCGGAGAGGTCGTAGTGTTCGAAGCTTTTTTCGAAGCAGGCTTAGGCCTCCCTGCTGTGGATTTCTTGGCCGAAGTTCTTGACCTGTTTCATGTAACCCTCCCCCAACTGTCTCCGAATGCCGTAGCTAGATTAGCTATCTTTGAATGGGCGCTGAGAGCCGAAGGTTGTGAGGGGAGAGCTGAAATCTTCGCTGCGCTTCATAGAGCAACTTGTCAGCCGAAGACCTTCGTAGGCTCCGGAGGTGAGAAAGTAGTGGTTGCCTTCGGAAGCATCAATTTTAGGCTTCGAGACGAATACGCTCTGCGATTCCCTGCTAAGGCCATCAATGCTAGATGGTACACTGATTGGGTACTGAGGTGGTTTTATGCCGAAGTCGGAGCTAGCAGTCCTCTGGCTGGGCCCCTCAAAGAAATCCGATTCAGGAAAGAAGCCCTAGTGCAACCTGACGAAGGCCAGCTCGAAGCCCGCCTGAACCTGCTTGAAAAAGTTAGCCGAAGGCTCAGTATGCGAGACTTGGCTGAAGAATTCATCGGTCTTCAAATTCCTCCACTGATGGCCAACTGGCCTATCATCTTCGAAGATGACTCCGAAGGCGGCCTTCGCAAAATCAATTATACTTCGAGCCCTGCAGGTAACTTCGAAACCAACATGCATTGTACATATTTACTTCGAAGAAAGACTAACTCGAATTATTTTTTAGCTTCTTCAGACCCTATTACATCAGAGCAAATCGTAAGGGCTTCGGAGAAGATTCTGGGTGCTCCAACTCCGTCGGAAAAAGAATGGCGAATCAAATTAGTCGGAAGTTGGGAGCGATTTAACAGAGTATGGGGAATGCTGGAGTTAACTCCACCCCCTCTGATGGATTGGGTGCCTCAGGAGAAAGGCCCCAAGAAAAGAGTAGCTGAAGCCGAAGCTTCAAGTTCAGCGAAAACTCCGGTGAAGAAGGTGGCTCGGAAGCCAAAGAATCTCGCACCTTCGGATCCTGCTCCTTCAAGCTCAAGAACCTCACTTTCTGGTTCTAAAGAGGATGAAGGTATTTTATTAGTGAAATTAATTGATGAAGATGCAGCTCAACGAAGTATTCACATTGAAGATACTGCAGGTATTCCAGAGCCTCAAGCCAACATCGAAGAAGTAAGAGCTCCGGATACCCAAGAGGAACAAATCGAAGCCCCTATGGGTGTAGATGAGGCCGAAGTACCTGCGAACGTACCGGAGTCTGGAGATAATGCTGATCAACCAAGGACTTCGGTAGTTCAAGAAGATACAACTCAGGCCGGAGTTCCTGTGGACGAAGGTGGGGTCGAAGTCACTATGGCTTCGATTCCCGAAGAAGTAACGAGGACTCCCCAGGACGATGCTCCTGCAGTCCAAGATTTAGCGGCTGATTCGGATGAGGACTACACTTTTGATCCTCCGATCAGTCCAGTACTTGATCTTCCAGAGAATGTCGAAGGTAAATTTTTGCAAAATTATACAATGTATAATATTTCTGTTTTGGCAGAGCCTCCTGTTGTCGAAGTATCCCTCGAAGATACAATTCAAAGACCTTCGACAACTTCGGAGCCACAACCGGAGGTTACTCTACCGGGGCCTGGAAGAGGAAAAAGACACATAGAGCCTCTCCCTGCTCAAGGATCGACTTCATCTGAGTCAACAGATGAAAGTGAATCGACTGAGGGGGGCCATCTTCAGAAGTTCCAAGGGCCTCGGAAGAACTCTCCGGACCTTCGCTAAGCAGAGCTGATCAGAAGGCTTCAGTAATGCTTCCTCTCATAACTCCTTTTTTGGAGGAGAAAACCGGACTTGGGACTTTGGTTAAACCTTTGGGTCAAGCCAGTCGCAAAGTCGGGGAAACAGAACTGGTAGCCCTTTTAAGCAGAGCGAAGGGTTCGGAGCTTAATCTTGCTGTGGAAAGAGCAGCTTATCAGGTATAAAGCATCTTCGAACCAAATAGCAAATTATATATGAATAATTTCTTATTCCAGTTTTTCTTTTTTTCTCAGCAAGTAGTCTTAGCCCGCGCTGCGGCTTTATCGAACGAAAACGAAATTACTCAACTTCGGGAAGAGAACGAAACTCTTCAAAGAAATTTTAACTTCTCCGAAGGTCGAGTAGCTCAGATGGACAATGTAATACTAGCAGAGCGAAGGGCTAGGCAAAGCTTGGAGGCTGCGAAGAAAGAGCTCGAAGCAGAAAGAATTGTGCTTCGAGCGGAGATTGAAAGACTGCGGACGGAGGATGCTGCCAAGGGGTCTGAACTTGTAAGACTACAAGAAGAGGCTGGCCAACTCCGGACTCAGAAGAATGCTTTGACTACGGAGAATGCTAGAATCTCCGGAGTTTTAGCAGAAACGACTTCGGCTAAGGATGCACTTAATGCGGAAAAGCTCAAGTCTGAGAAGGTGGCTTCGGAGGTCATCGAGCAGATGCTAGGTGTCTTGGAGTACTTCGGTACTACTGGATCACTACCTTCGGATGACAATGTAACTCTGCTGCGCCGGCTAAAGAGGATCCAAGGAGCAGCGAAGCAAATGAAGACGGCAGGCATGCGTTATGGAGAACTCTCCGGACAAGTGTCTGCCCTTGGAATACTTCGTTACTACGAGGATTTGGGCCGAACAATCACTCCGAGCGCAGAGGGTTCCATCATCTTCAACGACGCGAGACTTTTGACCCCTTCCGAAGGCGTAGCTACTGCTTGGCGAGCCTTCCAAACTTCGTGGAGAGCCGAAGGTCGATCTGCGATCAAGGCTTGGATTGATGAAGGCCAACGCCAAAAGCAAGTTCGGAGTCAAGCTTCGAGCAGTCAGCCTCCTCCGAACCCGCAGGTTTAGGATTATTTAGGATTTTTTGATTATGTAAAGCTGATGCTTGTAAATATTTATCAATGAAAGTCTTGTTTGTCATATTTTTAGGCTTTGCCTCTTATGGAAGATATCGAAGTGTTAGAGCTTAACAGCGAACTTCGCTCACTGTGGAACACCTTCGAACTTCTAAAGAGTTATAAACGTCCTCGATTCCTTATCCCTCGAGATGACTCCGGCGTTATTGCGCCCGAAGTAATCAAAGACGTATTGTCTTATATTAAAGAGGAAGATAAAGAGATTGACGCAAACACCTCGTCTTCTGAAGACACTAATTGGTCTGAAGACGAAGGTGAAGCCCAAAATAAAAGATCTGAAGATCTTAGAAGCTGGGAAAGAAGCCCCGAGCGGCTTCGAACTTGGGCCGAGCTTCAACAAGAGCAGAAGGATTTTAGAGCTTCGAAGGGGAGGAAGAGAGTTAAGCGCAAAGTTCTTAGAACTTCTGATGTTGGAACTAGTCGTTCCACCCCTAGCTCTCGGGACCGAAGAGGTCTCCGATTCCTTCTTGGTATAGATACCAATTTTTCATAATGTAATCTGTAAATACATTTATTTCGATAATGAATGCCGATTTAAAATTGTCTCCATATTACTAGCCCCTCTTTGGGTATAAGCAACTTCGAACTGTATTCAAAGATGGTTATGCGCAAAGGAAAGACTTCGGAGTACAATTTTTTGGGGGTTCGGAGCCCCTCTGTCATTTAAAGATCTTTTGAAATCTTATGGAATTTCTTCGACTTTTTGTAGTCAGAAGAATGGTAACTTGGTACCTTTGTTTAACGAAAGAAATCAATTGAGATAACTTCCAGGACACTTTAGTGTCTTAAAAAATTTGTCACTTTGGACTTATATGAACAAACATTCGAAGCTCATGGCTCAAATGTTGTTTTGCTTTAGCCACCTTCGGCTGTTTTTGCAGAAGTCTACCAGCCGGAGCTTGGACTTCGCAGAATTTGGCCACCTTCGGCTCTTTTTTGCAGAAGTCTACCAGCCGGAGCTTGGACTTCGCAGAATTTGGCCACCTTCGGCTCTTTTTACGGAAGTCTACCAGCCGAAGCTTGGACTCCGTAGAATGTGGTATTGGATCTTTTACGGATGCCTACAAGGTATCAGCTTGGGCTCCGGATGGATTTCAGCCACCACACCGGAGGCTTCGACTTTATGGGTACGAAGTCCGGAAATACAACCCAGCTTAATGACACTTCCCTCTCGATCGACTTCCGTCCCAGCGCGTCCGCTCGGGAAACTAGGAGTGTCAAGGGGAAGGCAACCATCAGGGTGTATGCTTTATTAATTTAGAGGTGATTACAAGCGAATTACAAGGAGCCCTTATGCGAAGTATCGCTTTAGGTGCTCCGCATGCCAAGTATGTGCTAACTCTTCACCTTCTAAATTAGCTAATTTAAATGAACCAGGGCGTCCTGAGCGGACAATTAGATATGGACCTTCCCATTTATTGCCTAACTTCCCTGGTGCTATAATGCTTCGTAGAACAAGATGACCCGGCCTTAACTCGCTGAGCTTAACCTTCGGGTCATACCAAGTCTTCGTCTGCTGGTGATATTTTGATAAATTAGCTACAGCTCGAAGTCTTGTTTCTTCTAACAAATCTAACGAAGCTTGTCTCTCTTCTTCGATGTCTGGTTCGGTGCTGCGAAATGATCCTCCTTTGAGCTCCGTTGGAGTCATAGCTTCATCTCCGAATAGCAGTCTGAACGGAGTAAAACCTGTGGACCTTGTTTGCGTAGTCCGAATGGACCAGAGAATCTTCGGAAGCTCTTCGGTCCACAGTCCCTTTGATAATCCTACTATTCTTCGATTTAGCCCTGATAAAATATTTCCATTGGCTCGCTCAACGGCTCCATTCGACTGAGGATGTCTCACTGCAGCAAAACATAGTTGAATGCCTAGGTCTTCGCAAAACTTCCTGAAGGGTTCTGCGTCGAACTGTGTTCCATTATCAACTGTGAGATATCTAGGCACTCCGAACCGGCAAATAATGTTCTTCCAGAAGAATTTCTGTACATTGTTCGAAGTGATAGCTGTTAAGGGCTCTGCTTCTACCCACTTAGAAAAATATTCAATAGCTACCACTGCGAACTTCAGATTTCCCTTTGCTAACGGAAAGGGACCAATTAGATCCATACCCCATCTGGCCATAGGCCATACCGGAGCTATGACTTGAAGAGCTGTTGATGGGCGATGACTCCGTCGACCCATCCACTGGCATCCTTGACAAGTGTGGACCAAGCTCTCCGCATCAGCTGTTATTGTGGGCCAATAAAGCCCGTGGCGAAGTGTTTTTCCTGCCAGTGCTCTAGGGGCTAAATGACTTCCACAAAGGCCTTCGTGAATTTCTCGAAGAATTTCTTGGCCTTCGGCTTGAGATATACATCGGAGTAGAGGGGAACATACTCCGGCCTTGTATAATATACCGTTGATTAACTGATAGTTTCTTGCTTGAGCTTTAATCTTGACAATTGGGGCTCTTCGGGCAAATTTGTTCCTCCTTGCAAGAGTTCTATGATCGAATCTTTCCAATCTGCACTAGGAATGCAGAGAATCTCTGCAGAAGCAACTTGTGGCACCGAAGGTACATTGAGCTCCTCATAGAAAGCTTCGTCAGGCACATCCACAGCTCCGGCAGCAGCCTTCGCTAAAATGTCCGCTTGCACATTTTCAACTCTTGGTATACTCCGAATGGAAATACCCTTGAAATGTGCTTCGATCTTGCGGATTTCTTCCAAGTACTTTGCAAGCTGTGGATGTCGGACTTGAAAACTTTTGTCTACGTGCCCTGCTACTATCTGAGAATCTGTTTTTATAATTATCCTTGTAGCCCCTAGAGCACGTGCTTTCCGGAGTCCCAATAAAATTCCTTCGTACTCCGCTATATTATTGGTAGACTTAAAGTTGAGTCTTGCGGAGTACATTGCTCTTTGCCCTGACGGTGAAATCAATACTGCCCCAATGCCTGCTCCGGATGCTTGGAAAGCCCCATCGGAGTAAATAGTCCAAACTCCGTCATCTGATTTCTCCGGAGTCAACTTCGTAGGTGGAGTCCACTCTGCTACGAAGTCTGCTAGGACTTGAGATTTGATAGCTGTCCTTGCCAGGAAAGATATGCCGAAGGGTGCTAGTTCTACTGCCCACTTTCCAATCCTTCCAGTGGAATCTTTGCTTCGGAGCATATCTCTGAGGAGCCATGCTGAATAGCGTGGGCCTCATGGCTCCAGATGTGATGAGTCATTGTCAACGATAGTCAAAGAGGACTGAAAAGAGAGAGAAGACCTGTTGCGTCTGGGCCGCGTGTGACTCAGGTACACGGGCAGCAAGCGACTGTCGGGCAGAGGAGGCCGCGAAGTCGGGCTGGCCCAATCCGGGTACATGGGCTAGGAGCAGCAGAGGATCCACTGGACTGTTGACCAGGATTGACTCAGGTACACGGGCGGTGAGCGATTGCCGGGCTGAGAGAGCTGCGGAGTCGGGCCGGCCCAATCCGGGTACCTGGTGCAACGTCGGTGGACGCTTTGTCAGTTTCGGCGCAAAACTGACGACCGCTGATCTTGGATCGGACCGTCCTGGAGTGAAGCCGTAGTCGCTACGAAAGCTCCGCATCAGGACAAGTTACCTTTATTTAGTTTTTTACTATTTTGCCTTTAGGCCCACAGTCTGTCAGTCGAGTCTGTAAAAATATCCTAAGGGCAGTTTGGTCTTTTCCATTTATTTCAGTGTCTGTAAAAAACTCTAGGGGTATTTCTGCATTTTACCCATTTATTGGGCTGCCTATAAATAGGCCCCAATACCCTAGGGTTAGGGTTACCTTTTTTCAACACATACTTTACTAATTCCAAAAAATCTGAGGTCAATTTTTGCTGTGTTCTTCGTGCTGTTTCTCCACCGCCGCCAGAGCAACTTCGTGGGATCCTATTCCTGGTTTTTATCCTTCCTGGTTTTATTTTCTTCCTCTCAAGAACCGGCTTACGTTTTTTCTTCATCTTCCACGGTCAAATCGGCCGGCTGGTTTTTGCTGTAGTATCTAGAAATCGCCGCCGTGTTCTATCTTATTCCTGCCGTGCTTTTCTCTGGCATCTATTCCTGGCGGCTAGAGGCAGCTAGCGCCTACAGCGTGCGGCAGCACATGTGCAGCGGAAGCCACGGCGTGACACTCATCGCATCAGGCGGCTGAAGTCCAGCGGCGCTACGAAGAGGCGAAGAATCCAAGGTACACTGTAGCTACGCGATTAGGATTAGATTAATCATCTGTTCTTTCTAGAAAAACGTGTCAAATCCTTTTTGTTTAGTAGCTGTCCGGATTAAAACTGCTTGTACACTGTTTGTTGAAGATGAGCTATTGCTTAGCACATGCCGTACTGGTTTGTTATTTGATTAAGTACTAATTGCTTTTCTCGATTTGCGTGCTAATTAAATATTCACGTATTGCCATGTTTTCACGTACGGTTTGTACTATTTCAATACTTCCAGTAACATCCTATTGCATGTGATGAAATACTGCTAAAAAGTATTTTTATTATAAATGTATTTCATCTGTTGATTTAATCTTTGTGCTGACAGTTGGTTCATCTGTTGTCTTGATTAAATAGATGATATTGAATCTGGTGTTTTAATCTGTGCACTGTTTTTATTTCGGCTGGAACTTCTCGGTTTATCATCATCACGTATTAATCTGTTAATCTGCCTTTAAGCACTGTGTTGGTGTCTTTTCGATTAGGACACCGGTCGTTTTTAGGCTAGATCTTTTTAGGTCCTGTTGACCTGTTTACTTTTCCTTGCTAAGTCTGTCGAGGTGCGTTGGGTATTGGGAGCAGGCCATTGATTCGAAAGAATTTTTTAGGCGCCCATTCACCCCCCCTCTGGTCGCTACTTTCGGTCCTACAAGTGGTATCAGAGCTTGGTTAGGGTTTTTCCATACCTTAACCGGTTCTAAACCCCAGTAGTGATCATGACTTCTCCTGGCAAGGTCCCGTCCTTGGAAGCTTATGGCTATAATTATTGGAAGACTCGCATGCGAGCCTATCTCATGAGCCAAAGCTCGGACATCTGGGACATTTGCATTCACACTACTTTCACAGTGTTGCCTGTTGATGAGCGTGATTCTCCGGATATCATTGCCCAACATCAGAACAACAACAAAGCGGTGAATATTCTGTTCTCTGGTTTAGGTCCCACTGAATTTGAGCGTGTTAGCCATCTCTCCACTGCGAGAGAGATCTGGGCTACCCTCCAGGCACACCATGAGGGGACAGCCCAGGTCAAGGCTCGGCTCTATCAGACCTACCGGCGTGAATATGAGAACTTCACACAAAAGCCGGGTGAATCTGTTGAAGCGTTGTTTGGTCGTTTTCAGTCGATCATAAACAAGCTTCGGGACAACAAGGCTGAGGGTGTTCTGTTGGTCTCAGATCATGAACAAGCGCTCAAGGTTCTTCATACCTTGGACCCAAAGATCTGGGAGATCAAGGTATCCTCTATCATTGAGAGCACTTCTTATGATACCTTGACCATTTCTGATTTGTTTAGCAAGCTGAAGGCCACCGAGGTTGATACCCAGTTGAGATCAAATCTCACTGGCTCTGGATCAAAGTCTCTGGCCCTTGCTACACCTTCTGTTGATCCCTCTTCTGTGAGTTGTGTTGGGTTCTCTTTGATGTCTATCACTGAGGATCAGCTTGAGTCGTTGGGAGATGATGATTTGTGTCTTTTTAACAACCGGGTGCGTCGTGTCTATGATAAGAGGATGTTCAAAAGACACGGCACAAAGACCGGATGCTTTGAGTGTGGTGATCCAGGACACTTCATCGCCGACTGCCCCAAGCGCAATGGACACAAGAAGGGCACCGGTGGTGGCTTCCACGACTCCGGCAAGCACGACAGCTCCTCCTTCAACAAGGGCAAGCCAAAGACCAGATTCTTCAGAAAGGCCCTGAAGGACTACCGGCGAGAGAACAAGAAGCGCGACAAGGCCTTCTTCGCTGAGATGGAGAAGAGCTACTCCAAGCGGTCCACATCTTCTTCCTCTTCATCGAGCTCAAGCGATGAGGAGATCATCATGAGGAAGGGGAAGGACAAGGACGATCCAGCAGGCCTTTGCTTCATGGCCTTCGGTGACAGACCGAAGAGCCGCTCACATCAGCGCCGAAGATCCCGCAAGAGTTTCTGCTCAATGGCTCTTGGGGATAAGAAAGAGAAGAGCTCCTCCGATGACTCCGACGACGACGACAACGAAAAGGTATCATCCTATGAACGCGAAATCGTTGATTTACTTGAAAGCAATCGTCAGGAGTTAAAGTATCGGGAAAAACTGCTTAGAGGGGCTAAGAAGAGGATAGATGAGTTAGAGAGTGAGCTTGCCGTGGCCAACGGCAGAATTGAGAGTCTATCTTCTTCCCCTTGCTTGGGTGATAGCAGTGAGTGCCCAAAGTGTGAGGTGCTTCTGTGTGACCTGTCGACTCTGAAGTCCAGGTACACAGAAAGGGTTGATGAGAGGGACGCTTTGGCCACTGAGCTTGAAAGCGCTCAGCTGGAGCTGAAAGATGCTCAAGCCACTGTCATCGTACCCTGTGCTGATTGCCCATCTCATCTTGCTAGTTTAGCTGAGCTGAAAGCCAAGGGCGATGCGCATTTGGGTGATTTGGAGAGAGTGAGAGCTGAGCTTGCGCAGACTAGGCTAGAGCTTGAGACATTGTCAGTTCCACCCACTGTCTGTGAGAACTGTCTGTCTCTTAGAATGGAGTTGATTAAGCTAAAAGCAGAGAAGTCTGTCCAGGTAGATAGTGAGTGTGAGACCTGCTTGTCTCAGGTGGAGGTACTAGCTTCCTTGAGAGAGGAGCTAGCTGATTCTCAGAATGAGAACTTTTACCTTCGTTCTATCCTGAGTTGGATCAGTGCCAGAGAGCCTCAGCTCGGCATGATGATCCAGCAGTTCAAGAAGCAGGATGGGTTTGGGGTAGGTTATACCTACACCAAGGCTGACTTTGAGAGTGCCATTAGCCGGGCAGTGGAGTGGAGTAAAATGACTCCTGAGCAGAGATATCCCAAGACCCATTCCACTGAGTCTTCCCAGGCTTGTCAGCCCAAGGATGGAGTGATCCATGAACCACCCAAAGCTCCACCCAAGAAACCCATCTGGGTTCCAAAGCCCAAACTTCTCCACACTTCTCTAGACTCTCTTCCTGGACCCTCTCAACCCAAGAAGCCGACACCAAACACCACTAAGCCCAAGAACCCTAAGCCTCAACCACATCCCAAGGAGCCCACCTATCATTGTGAGTACTGTCAGAGAGACGGGCATCTTGTGGAGTTTTGCTTCAGGAGGAAGCGGGTTGAGAAAGCAGAGAGAGCTCGTGGTGGTCAGGAGCAGTTCTACCAGCAGGGTGGTAGACTGCGTGTTCCTCGACGCGGGGAGAGGCTGGAGGCCAGGCCGCGTCGTGTAGGTGGTGGTAGAGGAGACGGCTTTCTTGGCCGTGCTCCAGATGGTGGTGCTCGTTCCGGCAGAGCTCCAGGCCGTTTTGGCTACGGTCCTGGACCTCGTGGCCGAGGTTTTAGGCAGAACCGTGGACCGCGCTTTGAGCCGCGTTTTGGTCCAAACTTTTCTGATGATTTCTGCTTTCCGTCTTTTGAGCAGATGGCTCGACACTGGTTTAGCTCTTTTGCTAAACCTGGTGCCGGACCATTTGCTCCCACTTACAGCCACTGATTGTGCAGGATCGGGGACTGGAGGACGTTTGGATCATGGACTCAGGGTGTTCTCGCCACATGACGGGACATCGCAGATGGTTCTCCAGTCTCACTCCCCCGAGCTCCAAAGAGTACATCACCTTCGGGAACAGTGGTCAAGGGAAAGTAAGTGGCATTGGCTCAATTCGCATTTCAGACCATTTTTCATTGAAGAACGTTGCTTTGGTTGGAAACTTGAACTTTAATTTGATTTCTGTTTCGCAACTTCTTGAGGATGGTTTGGAGGTGCGTTTTAAGAAGGGCAATTCTTCTGTGTTTGATTCTAGAGGGTCTTTGATTTGCCAGATCTTACCTTTCGGTAAAGTTTTTCGGATTGACTTCTCTAGTTCTTTTGGCCCTTCTCGCTGTTTGATTGCTGGATCCTCCTCTGAGCTCTGGAAGTGGCATAGGAGGTTAGGCCATTTGAGTTTTGACCTGCTAGTCAGGTTGAGCTCTATGGACCTCATCCGAGGATTGCCCAAGCTTAAGATGGAGAAGGATCTGGTTTGCCATCCCTGTCGTCACGGGAAAATGGTTGCCGCTTCTCACTCACCTGTGACTCAGGTGATGACTTCGTATCCGGGCGAGCTGTTACACATGGACACTGTCGGTCCAGCTCGGGTACGCTCAGTCGGTGGGAAGTGGTACGCACTTGTGATTGTTGACGATTTTTCTCGATTCTCGTGGGTTTTCTTTTTGGAGTCTAAGGATGAAACTTTTCATTTTGTTCATGACCTGATTTTGAAGCTGAAGAATGAGAACAATGGTCTGATGCGAGCAATTCGCTCCGACAACGGCTCTGAGTTCAAGAACTCTCAGTTCGTCAGCTTCTGCAGTGATCAGGGTCTTGACCATCAGTTTTCTGCTCCTTACACTCCCCCACAGAATGGCGTTGTGGAACGAAAGAACCGCACGCTAGTCGAGATGGCCAGGACGATGCTCGATGAGCACAGGACTCCTAGGCGCTTTTGGGCTGAAGCCATGAACACGGCTTGCTATCTGGCCAACCGCATTTTTCTTAGAGCTTACCTAGGTAAGACCTCATATGAGTTGCGGTTTGGCAGACAGCCCAAGGTGAGCCACTTGCGAGCGTTTGGCTGCAAGTGCTTTGTGCTCAAGAAGGGAGGGCATTTGGACAAGTTTGAGTCTCGTTGCTGGGATGGTGTTTTTCTTGGTTACGCTTTGCATTCTCGAGGCTTTCGTGTTTGGAACCTCGACTCCCAGCAGCTTGTCGAGACTTGCGAGGTTTCTTTTGATGAGTCCTTGCCTTCTTCAACTCCTTCTTTTGAGCTTTCTGGTGATGGTGAGCTCGGAGAGTCCATCTTCGAGGAAGATGAGGATACTCCAGCTGCTGATGAGGGTGGGCCTTCTGCACCTCCTGCAGAGCCCACACCTTCTGAGACTTCGACTGAGGACGAGGGCGGACCTCTGATCACTTCTTCCACTTCGATCGAGCCCCCTCAGTCGAGTCCAGAGGTGCCAGCTGCTGACTCCGGTGAGGTGACTTCAGATCACCAGGGATCCCGAGCAGTTCAGCGTGATCACCCCTCAGAGCTTATCATCGGTGATGTGTCTTCAAGAACTTTGCGTTCGTCTGTTGACTCTCTTGCTGTGTTTGCTGAATCTGCTTTTGTTGCATCTTTTGAGCCCAGAGACATTTCTCATGCTCTTTCTGACTCGAACTGGATTAATGCCATGCAAGAAGAGCTTGAGAATTTTGTCCGCAATCGGGTTTGGACTCTAGTAGAGCTGCCACCAGGATGCAACCCCATAGGCACCAAGTGGGTGTTCAAGAACAAGCAAGGTGAAGATGGGGTTGTGGTGCGCAACAAAGCTCGACTAGTTGCCCAGGGTTTCTGCCAGAAGGAAGGTATTGATTTTGAAGAAACCTTCGCCCCTGTTGCCCGTCTTGAGTCCATTCGCATTCTTTTAGCTTTTGCCGCTTCGAAGGGTTTTAAGCTTTTTCAAATGGACGTCAAGAGTGCTTTTCTGAATGGGTACATAGAGGAGGAGGTCTATGTTAGGCAGCCCCCTGGTTTTGAGAACCCCAAGTTTCCTCGACATGTTTTTAAATTGCAGAAAGCTTTGTACGGGTTAAAGCAAGCCCCCAGGGCTTGGTATGACCGGTTAAAGCAGTTTTTGTTGGGGAAGGGCTTTGTGATGGGTTCTGTGGATAAGACTCTCTTCTTGCTCAGAGATGCTTCAGAATTTTTAGTCGCTCAGATTTACGTGGACGATATTATCTTTGGCGGTACTACTAACGATCTTGTGTCCAAGTTTTCTGAGCAGATGCACAGCGAGTTCGAGATGAGCCTCATGGGTGAGCTCAAGTACTTTCTAGGGCTCCAGATCAAGCAGACCAAGGACGGCACCTTCATCCACCAAGGTAAGTACACTCGTGACATGTTGAAAAAATTTGACTTTGGTGGTGAGCTGAAGCCGCAGATGACCCCGATGGGCACTTCTGGGGGTCTGGACAAGGACGAGAGCGGCGTCAAGGTCAACGAGAGAGAATTTCGAGGGATGATCGGGTCGCTGCTGTACTTGACGGCGACTAGGCCAGACATACAGTTCGCCGTGGGACTGTGCGCGCGCTTCCAGTCTTCACCACGCGCGTCTCATCGGCAGGCTGTCAAGCGCATCTTCAGGTATCTCACCTATGCGCCTGATCTTGGTCTTTACTATTCAGCATCATCTTCTCTTGATTTATCTGGCTTTTCGGACGCTGACTTTGGTGGGTGCCGGTTGGATCGCAAGTCGACTTCCGGTACTTGCCAGTTTCTTGGTTCTTCTCTTGTCTCTTGGTCTTCTCGAAAGCAATCTGGAGTTGCTCTTTCGACCACAGAGGCTGAGTATGTAGCTGCTGCTAGCTGCTGCTCACAGTTGGTTTGGATGATTTCCACTTTGCGAGATTTTGGGTTGTTCTTTCCTACCAGAGTTCCTTTGTTTTGCGACAGCACCAGTGCTATTAGTGTAGGGAAAAACCCATGTCTTCATTCAAAAACCAAACACATTGATGTGCGCTTTCACTTTTTGCGGGATCAATATGAGAAAGGTGTCATTGACCTTGTTCATGTTGATACCCATCATCAGTTGGCTGATATTTTCACCAAACCCCTAGATCAGTCTACCTTTGAGCGTTTACGAGGGGATTTGGGTGTTGTGTATCCTTTTTAGGATATTTTGCGTCAGTTTTCTTTCTTCTTTACTCTTTTCTTGAGTCTTTTGGTGTGTGTTCATATCATCCATATTCACATATCACACTTTTGAGCCTGCTTCTGTTATATGATTGAACTGCTTTACTTATTCTAGCTGGTACATGCTTTTGATTACTTGTCAATGATCATGCGTTGGTTCAGTTCACTTGATATGTCTGATATCTGTCATATGCATGGCTTTTATGCTTTAAACATGAAAAATGATCACCATTGCTTCCGGTAACTAGCATGTGTAGGCTGAGTGTTTTTGCTATCTGTTACATGCCTTGTAGCTAGTTCATCACATAGATGCAGATATGCAACTTGGACATCTTTATGCTTTAACATGGAAATTGTGCTATAAAAATGATTAATAAAAATGAAAAATGAAAATTCCATGCCTTTTTATGCTTAAGTTCAAAAGATCCAAGTGGGTTTGCCTTGTCGCATTGCATTGTTCTGGACTGCTTACCATAGCACTTTGGTATGAACTAGGACAGTGTAGTGTATGCCAAGACCAATGTCTTAAGCTTCTGATGGTCCAGTTCTGGCCTAGGCTTGACTTGGTCGGTTAGCGTAAGGTTTGACATGCAAATAACCCTTGGCAAAAATGAAAAAAAAAAGAAATGAAAAAGCCTGAAAATTAAAAAGACAACAAGTTTGCTGAAGCACTTTGTTTTGGACAATGCTTATCTTGGTAGATATCAGTTAGCTTCTGCATCTCTTGCTTTACCTTGCTTGTCATCTGGAAAATGTGGTGATGCTTTTATTTGAGAAAATTAAACTGAAAAATGCGTGCTAATGACTTTCTTTAGATATCATCTGTTGCACTGATCATGCCATGTGTCTTAGACAGTATGTCTTTTGCTATACTTGTTAGATGTTGTAATTGCAGTCAATCATATCTGAGAAGCATGCTTTCTGCACTCCACCTGCACCCCAGTTGCATTCATTGCATATTTTGAGGGGGAGTTGCATTTCAGGGGGAGTCAGTGTCTTTTTAGAGTGCTTGATGAGTTCACTTGTCAACAAGGGGGAGAATTTTTGGTATAAGAGTTTAAGGGGGAGTTTTGGCTTTCTCTGAGATTTATTTCAGGGGGAGTTTTGTACTCTTTTGATATCCTTGTTGATATTTCTGAGACTGCACTCGTTTTGAGCTTTTACCTTTGGTTAACCATAATGACTGTTTCTTGCTTTTGTTCGGCTTTTGGTCATTAGGGTTAAACTTTTACTTTATTTTCTTCTTCTCTGTTTTCTTGTGTTTTGTTTTCGTGTTTCCACAGTTGCTTGCAGGTACTGGAAAGCTGAAGAAGAGAAGTGTTGACAATGCACTCATCAAGGGGGAGATTGAGGAGCCATGCTGAATAGCGTGGGCCTCATGGCTCCAGATGTGATGAGTCATTGTCAACGATAGTCAAAGAGGACTGAAAAGAGAGAGAAGACCTGTTGCGTCTGGGCCGCGTGTGACTCAGGTACACGGGCAGCAAGCGACTGTCGGGCAGAGGAGGCCGCGAAGTCGGGCTGGCCCAATCCGGGTACATGGGCTAGGAGCAGCAGAGGATCCACTGGACTGTTGACCAGGATTGACTCAGGTACACGGGCGGTGAGCGATTGCCGGGCTGAGAGAGCTGCGGAGTCGGGCCGGCCCAATCCGGGTACCTGGTGCAACGTCGGTGGACGCTTTGTCAGTTTCGGCGCAAAACTGACGACCGCTGATCTTGGATCGGACCGTCCTGGAGTGAAGCCGTAGTCGCTACGAAAGCTCCGCATCAGGACAAGTTACCTTTATTTAGTTTTTTACTATTTTGCCTTTAGGCCCACAGTCTGTCAGTCGAGTCTGTAAAAATATCCTAAGGGCAGTTTGGTCTTTTCCATTTATTTCAGTGTCTGTAAAAAACTCTAGGGGTATTTCTGCATTTTACCCATTTATTGGGCTGCCTATAAATAGGCCCCAATACCCTAGGGTTAGGGTTACCTTTTTTCAACACATACTTTACTAATTCCAAAAAATCTGAGGTCAATTTTTGCTGTGTTCTTCGTGCTGTTTCTCCACCGCCGCCAGAGCAACTTCGTGGGATCCTATTCCTGGTTTTTATCCTTCCTGGTTTTATTTTCTTCCTCTCAAGAACCGGCTTACGTTTTTTCTTCATCTTCCACGGTCAAATCGGCCGGCTGGTTTTTGCTGTAGTATCTAGAAATCGCCGCCGTGTTCTATCTTATTCCTGCCGTGCTTTTCTCTGGCATCTATTCCTGGCGGCTAGAGGCAGCTAGCGCCTACAGCGTGCGGCAGCACATGTGCAGCGGAAGCCACGGCGTGACACTCATCGCATCAGGCGGCTGAAGTCCAGCGGCGCTACGAAGAGGCGAAGAATCCAAGGTACACTGTAGCTACGCGATTAGGATTAGATTAATCATCTGTTCTTTCTAGAAAAACGTGTCAAATCCTTTTTGTTTAGTAGCTGTCCGGATTAAAACTGCTTGTACACTGTTTGTTGAAGATGAGCTATTGCTTAGCACATGCCGTACTGGTTTGTTATTTGATTAAGTACTAATTGCTTTTCTCGATTTGCGTGCTAATTAAATATTCACGTATTGCCATGTTTTCACGTACGGTTTGTACTATTTCAATACTTCCAGTAACATCCTATTGCATGTGATGAAATACTGCTAAAAAGTATTTTTATTATAAATGTATTTCATCTGTTGATTTAATCTTTGTGCTGACAGTTGGTTCATCTGTTGTCTTGATTAAATAGATGATATTGAATCTGGTGTTTTAATCTGTGCACTGTTTTTATTTCGGCTGGAACTTCTCGGTTTATCATCATCACGTATTAATCTGTTAATCTGCCTTTAAGCACTGTGTTGGTGTCTTTTCGATTAGGACACCGGTCGTTTTTAGGCTAGATCTTTTTAGGTCCTGTTGACCTGTTTACTTTTCCTTGCTAAGTCTGTCGAGGTGCGTTGGGTATTGGGAGCAGGCCATTGATTCGAAAGAATTTTTTAGGCGCCCATTCACCCCCCCTCTGGTCGCTACTTTCGGTCCTACAATCTCCTAAAGGATATGAAGTTGGTACAATTATATTATGAGCCAAAAAATAATGTCTTAGCTTCCACGAAGCCATTATCAGAGCATAAATGAACTTCTCAAGTTCGGAGTATCTTGTCTTCGCTCCTGACAATGCTTCGGATACAAAATAGACAGGATTTTGGACCAACTTCCCATTGATATCCGCTTCTCTGACAAGGACTGCGCTGACAGCTGACCCTGTAGCTGCAAGATACAGAAGTAGGGTTTCGTCCGCAATAGGCACCGTAAGTGTAGCAAGATTGCTGAGATAATCTTTAATATCTTCGAAGCTTTTCTGACACTCCGGTGTCCATGCAAAATCTTCGGACCCTTTCAAAGCTTTAAAGATTGGCAAGCTCCTCTCCGCAGACCTTGATAAAAACCTGCTAAGTGCGGCCAGACGTCCAGTCAGCTTTTGCACTTGCTTTAAATTCTCCGGAGGGGCCATCTTCTGCAGCGCAGTTATTTGAGTAGGGCTAGCTTCAATTCCCCTGCTTGAAACTAAGTACCCTAACAACTTTCCAGCCTTAGCTCCGAATATACATTTTTCGGGGTTAAGACGGATCCCACATGCCCGAAGGCTATTGAATGTTTCTGCTAAGTCTAGGCTATGTTGGTACTTTAAAGCACTCTTTATTACAATATCATCCATATAGGCCTCCACATTGCGACCTAGTTGATGACCTAGAGCCTTAGCAACTAATCTTGAAAAAGTAGCCCCGGCATTTCTTAGGCCGAAGGGCATTCTTACATAGCAGAAGACTCCCGAAGGAGTTACAAAGCTCGTCTTGACTTCATCTTCGCGCTTCAACCATATTTGATGATAACCGGAATACGCATCGAGGAAGCTTAGTAACTCCGAACCTGCAGTGGAGTCAACTAGTTGATCAATTCGGGGCATGGGGTAGGGGTCACGTGGGCACGCTTTATTCAAAGATGTGAAATCAATGCACATGCGCCACTTTCCGGAGGACTTCTTCCTGACGAAGACTGGGTTGGCTAACCATTCTGTATGGGCCACTTCTCTGATAATCCCAGCCTTCAACAGTTTTTCAACTTCGTCCTTAGCTAGAGCAGCTCTCTCTGCGGACATCTTCCGGAGCCCTTGTCGAACAGGCCGGGCCTTCGGGTTTACAAGCAAACTGTGCTCAATAATATCCCGATCGACTCCGGTGATATCTTCGTCAGACCAAGCGAAGACATCCAAATTTTCTTCTACGACCTTTTCCAAGGAAGTTGCAACTTCAGGAGGTAAATCTTTACCAAATTGAAAAGTGTATTCTTTACCATCTTTGACAATGACCTTCGTTGCAATCTCTCCTTCAGGACTTGGTCTTGGAAATGACTTCCTCGAAGCTTCGGAGGAGGCTGAAAAAATTTCTCCATTATCTTGGACACTGTTTACTTGCCTCGGATCAAGAGGAGGACCATGACCATATTCTGCCCTCCGAGCCATGGCTTGATCTCCGAAGATTGTCAGGACTCCTGCTTGTGTGGGCATCTTCATGCACAAGTAGTTGTGATGCGCCACAGCTCCGAACTGATTCAACATGCCCCGTCCGAAGATGACATTATAAGCATACGGGGCATCTACCACATCAAAGATAACTTCTTCAGTTCGTGCTAGTAAACCTTCTCCGAAGGTTACTTCCAGGCCTATCTGGCCGAGTGCATCAAGCGGAGGTCCTGCGAAGCCTTGCAGAGGACGAGCCGCTGGGAGAAGATGCTTCCGGGAAATGCATAACTGATCGAAGGCTTGCACAAAAATGATATCTGCCGAACTACCTCCGTCAATTAGCACCCTTCGGACTTCAGTCCCTGCAATATCAGCAGTAATAACCAATGGATCTGCATGCGGGAACTTGATACCAGCTGCATCCTCCGCAGAGAAAGATATTGGAACATGAGACCACTCCGGCATTGCAGCTGCAGATGACGAAGTCCCAATGTGGCCTACTTCTCGAACGTACTCTCTTCGCTGTCTCTTGGACATGCTTCCGAGGGTACCTCCTCCGGAGATAGGGAGAACTACTCTCTTTCCTCTATCTTGCCCTTCCTCTTGCTTCGGAGGTGGCATAACATTGGCCACCGGAGGGTGCCTTGCAGCATCAAAATTTTCTATCCGCGCCACAGCCTGGACCGGCTCCGGGCGCACTGCTGCTGCTGGACTTCGGTCGGTACTACCTCGACCCGAAGTTCTCTCCAAGTATTCTCCCCGAAGGGTAAGAATAGCCTTGCAAGTGTCAGTTGCATGGCTTCGATTCTCTCCATGAATACAGCAAAAAAGGGTCTGGCCCTTGCCAGCCGTTTTCCCTGGCGTCCTCCAGCCGCTGGACTTGTTCCCCGCAGACTGTGGAGCTCTTGGTGCAAACTTCTGTGGGGGTGCAATGTTTAAGACTTCAGAGCGAGGGTGCTTTTGCCCTCTTCTTCTATCATGTTGCACTTCGAAGACTGGTTCTTGCGGCTGTACCGAAGTCTTCAACTCTGCTTTAACTTCCGTCAATACTGTTGAAGTAGCAGTAGTCCTCCGAAGCCAACCTTCTTCTGACTTCGAGTACTCCTCGAAGTACGACATCAGCTGTGATACTGTGGTGATGCTCTTCCGATGCAGTTTATCCAGAAGGCCTTTATGACTGACGCCTTCCCGAGCCGCATCAACCACCGAAGATGTGGACAGCCCCCGAATTTGTGACTTCGTGTGAGCGAAGCGCTTGAAGTACTGCCTCAATGTTTCTCCGGGGAGTTGTTTCACTTGGAAAAGGCTTCCTGTCGACATGGGGGGCACGAAGGTGCCCTGAAAGTTGCTTATAAACTTCCTCTTCAACTGTGACCACGAAATGATTGATCCTGGCTTTAAAGACCAGAACCATCTCAGCGCCACTCCTTGAAGAGCTAATGGGAAGCACTTCGCCATAGTCTCTCTGTCTCCGCCGCTAGCCTCAATTGCTAGGGCATAAGAACGCGCAAACTCACTGGGATCTTCGTCTCCGGCATACTTGCAGAGCTTCGAAGCTTTGAACTTCGGATCGAAGCGAACCTTCTGAAGCTCAGGATGCAACGGAGATTCATTGTCGTAAGAGGCGTTCTCTGGGGCTTCGGGATAACCAAGATCGTCGTCTTCGGGCACTTCGGGGATAGCTGGGGTGGCTTGAGAGCGAAGCCTGTTCGCAGCCTCTTGTCGCCACCTCGCTACCTCGGCTTGAAGATTGGCCATTTGAGTGGCCATGTCTCCAAGGCTATCTTCATCTCCTCCGGAAGGACCTTCCGGGTCTTGAGAACTGGTATGATCAGTTCGAATCGGAATGGAGGGTGGCGGAGTGGCTCCGGGCGGTCGGAGTATGGAAGGGGTTGGTGGAGAGGTTTCGTATCCTCGAGGGATAGAAGCCCCTTGCGGAGTTTGAGGTGGAGGGATAGTCGAAGACCCTTCGACTTCAACTGTGTCGAAGGGTATCTCTCCGGAGATCCGAGAAGACCTCCGAGTAGGATTGCGAGGTGCGCTCCGCTTAGGAGGCATGATGTAAGAAGTTGGTAGAGAACGAAGTTTTTTGGACTAGGTTCCCCACGGACGGCGCCAACTATTGGCGTAAAAGATTACGCTAACAGGTTTCTGTAGAAAAGAAACTAACAAACGAAGTGTTTGCGAAGCAAACTGTTCTAAGCCTCCGAAAGGATAATAGCTTAGAATAGTTCGAAAGTGTATATTGAATCACTTGTAATCGGTCCCTATTACAGGGTGAAATGGGGGGTATTTATAGGCCTAAACATTAAGGAAAAGACCTATTTACCCCTCTATTACAACCGACATTAAGGAAACTATTCGGTTTCCTTAATAGGGCTAAAATGGTAAAAGACTAATCTAATAGGATAGAAGATAAGTCTTCCATCTTAGCTGGCAGAAAAGATCCTGAAGGGCTTTGGTTCGAAGACATTCTTCGAACTAGTGCCTGTCTTCGAGCTTCGAACCAGGTTCTGGGCATCTTCGAAGATGGTCTTCGGACAATCTTCGAACTGGTTGGCTGTCTTCATGCTGCTTTGGCAATAACCCCGAAGATGAGATATTTTCCCCCAACAGTCACTTTCTTCACTAGTGTCTTCACCGGGCCCGATGTCCCGGCCTCGGCCTTCCTCTTCCTCGGAGCCTGATCCATTGCGGACCGGCCTGGAAGGGTCGAGGGCTCGACTCCATGTACACTCCATACTCGGTTGAATCGCTCCAAAGTTCCTACCAACTTCACCCTCCGCTCCTTTTCTACAAGCGTAGGAGCTCCGATGACCTTCTCCATAGACGGAAAATTTGCTCCGGAATCCAAGTCATGCGCGGGGCTGAAAGATAAGATATCATCCGATTAATTTATTGAAATTAAATCAATATTTGTGTATGAAACACCTTGATGCAGGATATGCAGAAAGCCTACCTGTGGAGTTCGAAGGGATTTCGCGAAGTCCCCCCTCTGGGTTCTCTTCGAAGTGAATTGGCTAGGCAGCCATTAGGGGAGGAATTCGGATGTCGATGAATTCCTCCGCTATGTCATGCATGCTCGTGTGATGACTCACGGAGTACAACAGTCCAAGACGTACCTGAAGTTGGCTCGGATCAGGATTGATCTCCGCCTCCCTCTAGTAAAAAATCTCCTGTAAGGGACCCGCCAAGGCGTAGGTCGCCCCCACCTCTGCATAGAACCAGTGGAGGATCCAGTCAGAGTACCACTGATCGTTGATGACCTTCGCTGGAAATCGGTCTTGGAACTCATCGTGAAACTGTAAGTTTATACTTCCAAAGGCCACCACCATCTTCTCCCCTCCAGGTTTGGTGTACATCTTTGGCTAACACTAGGCCTTGTTGAGAGAAGCGAAGATCTCTGCCCTCCCCGCACACCCTTCAGCCCGCATGGCCCACTCAAAGACGGCCAAACAAGCAATTGCAATGGGGGAAAGTTGGGGGAGATTTACATGGAATAAATCTAGTACCCTCCGCTAAGAAGTCCACCACAGGGAGCCTGAGTCCAACTTCTAAAAAGGCTTCAAACACTACGACCTTTCCCACCTACGGCACTAGAATAACCTCTTTCCCGGGAGGTCACACCTTCACTCCGAGCCCCGTCTTCCCAGCGACCGCTATGGCAATCGATTTCTTTGAGAAGGTCGATGCCCCCAAGCTATACGACTGGTCCATATACTTGGCGGACGCCGGTTGGAGATCGTGAGGACCAGCGGATCGAGGATTTTATAAAGGCCCCATCGCCGCTGCCGCCGCCATCGCTTGTTGCTGGGCCAAAGCTAAAGCCGGCACAGGAACTTTGTTGCTGGTTTTCACCATTGGAGAAAGCAAGGGAGCTAGAAATGTGTGCTCAGGAAGAAGAAAGAAGTCTACAGAAGCAGTCGGTAAAGTGTCTAAAAATCACTTTTACTCTCCCTTTTATAACACATGAACCTTTTATAACACATGAAGTCCCTTGTATTGTACGCTACAGAGCAACGTTTGGGTTACTCTGTTTCGGTTTCGACGTTGTTATGACATGCAGGGTCATCTCGATGAATATTTGCAACCGTCGTGAGATCGTGTGACCATTAGCCTTCTCAGAGAGTAACGACTCTAATTTTGGTCTAACGGCTCTGAGAACTAATGGCTAGTTTGGCTCCGAAAGAAGTCCGATTACAAAGCCACTCCCTTGGACGCCTCTGAACAGGTATCGGGTCCAGAGATCCTTTACTTCTAAAGATATTATTTCTAATGGTTGTAAGGTCTTTCAGACTTCTTTTTTTCTAAATTTTAGACATGAAATTATTTCTTACATATATTGCCCTCTTCACTACACATGCAATTCAGAGAGAAGTATTCGAGGGGCTACTGTTGGGGGAAAATATTTCATCCTCCGGTGAATATGGAAACTTCGAACATCCACACAATCAGAAGAAACGAAGTCAGAAGCTTTGGTCTCCGAAGGTCCTAAAAGCACCAAGGCTTCACTGTATTTGGAGTTTTCTACCATGAAAGCCTCCGTCAAGGCTTCGGTGTGATGTAGCATTCCCGGAGCCTCTTTGCCCGAAGGGGTACTACCAACAAGGACAGAAGGATTACTTTCTTACTGTTAATTAGTCTTTTACCCTTTTAACCCTACGAAGAATATTAAACAATATCTTCTAAGTCGGTTGTAATTAGTGGGTAAATGAGTCTTTTCCTAATGTATTTTGCCTATAAATACCCCTCTTCGTTCTATAAGGGGTATCAAATACTCAGATATTCAAGAGACACCTCGAACTATCCCAAGCTATTATCTAATTTGGAGGCTTGGAATAGTCTTCATAATCAAGCACTTCATTTGTGAGTCTTTCAAATTCTCTAAACCTGTTAGTGTAATCTTTTACGCCAACACTCATCGTCTCTCTCCTTCATCGACTCCTTCATGTCTAGTCTTATTGTAACAACATGTGCGGGCTTCTTTGACCATATTTGGCCTGAGCTTTACCAAATCTTTGCGTCAACACTTACGGTATCAGCCACCTACCGTACCTTTTGGGTTGAGATTGACATTGGGCATTGCATCGGCCTCTCCCTCGCTGAACCATATTACAATGAGCCAATGTTAGCTATTTACTACTACTTCTGGTCTGATTCCTTGAATGCTTTCATTTTTGGTCATTGACTGATTGGCCAACACCTTCTCTTTCTGTTCCAAACTGACCCACCATCTTAGCACAAAATCCACTGATTGCAAGACATAACAAGAAAACTGGCTCCATAGACATTCATGCACACATCGCTTTCCTCAACCTCTAGTTGAAGAAGTTTGTTTTTTGTGTATTGGCTCTGGTCCCAACCTTCCAATTTCAGTTCTTAGCCGAATATCTTGCCACCAATGTGCGGGTCCCCCTTGGTCGTTACCTCCTCGGAGCCACATATCACCTTTTTCAACTAGTATCGGCCAAATTATCAATTGGTGATCCCATCGGCCACCCTAGTGGCCCGTGGTGGTTCCTTCAGCTCTGGCTTAATGTTTATACTACCGATGTTGTTGGAGGGCCCTCTTTTTCTCAAATGCATTTCCCTACCGATTTTCTAGAATCAGCTGCTCTTGTTTATTGTCACTGCTCTTCCTTGGCCGAGGCAGCGACATGCTTTTCTTCTTTTCCTTTGTCTCCTGCATCCTTGGCTTCCTACTTCAAGGGTTTTTACCGTGGAATCTTTGATCGGACCATCTGGTACCCCTTCGAGTATTACTCAAAGTATGAATGCCCTCATCGTCTAATCCTTCCTAATGTGTTCTGGGACGAGGAATCCCTTCGCATCTTAGCAGCTATGATTTTCCCTTGCTTGCTCCCTATAAATTTCACCGATGAGCATTCTCGAAAGGGCTCTTATGAGTTCTACCACCCATCGGTCTTTGTGAGACAACTAGGCTTCATCCAACTCCCACCCCCTTATTCTTTGTCGATTAAATCCAAACTCATGGGGAAGTTAAGGATATCGTGGAGTTGGATCGCCTTCTCCATATGACCGATGGGATTCCCACCGGTGATTTTGCCTCTTGGACAACCTGCCAAGTGACCTCCACCATCTTCCGCCGATGGTGGAGCGAACTAAAGGAGCATGTTTTTAACTACCCTTCACTGCTTTACCAGCAATGGCTTCACCTAGGCGAAGCTTATGCGGGACATGAGGTAGGCATTTCAACTTAATTTTCTCTTTGTTTCCATCACTTTCCTTTTATTTGATTACCTTTACTTCTTGCAGGAGGATGACCTTGATGCCCCTTTTGTGAGTTCTAATGGTCGGCCGATACGGTATGACCATGTATCGGCCAATACAAACTTTGGAATCAATGCCCCCACTCCCATGACCTGGGTGAGTGGAAAGCGGTCCAAGGTCATGGTGCACAAACGCCAAGCATCGACCCTGATAACGCGCCAATCCAAAAGGGCCCAGGCCAGTCAGATGAGCCCATTACCTTCGACTCCACAAACATTGTTAAGATTTTACTTCTCTTTGCAATGTTGGTTCTTGAAGTGTACTTATATATTTGGCTTATTTTGAAGCCGACGTTGATTGCCTCTTCGATCGCAAAGGCCCCTGCCATACGCACTTTTTCGGCAGGTGAAGTCCCGCCATTTGCCCAGATTCGCACTTGTATCTTGGGTCATCGCCATTTCCTTCTCCATGTTGTTGATGCTAGACATCTCCTTTATTTCTCAGCCACCATATTCCATTGACGTTGACTCCCTCAATGCGGCATTTGACCACATGTCGGGTGAACCCACCGATCCTCGACTGGCTCAGGCCGCCGAAGTTGTTGCCACCAGGGTCATAGCTCGAGCTGATACATTGGAGGCGGTTGCCATTGGTCCTAATGTACCGACCGTCGTGCTTTCTATTGCCGATACCCATGGGGTTGATGCGACAGGGAGTGCTACTGCCGGTTCAGAGGCATCGGCTGCAAATGTTGAGACCACTCGCTAAGTATCTTTACTTATTCATTATTTTCTCTTCTATTATGTTTCATGCAACCGACATTGGTCTCACGTGTAGCCGACGCTCGATGAGGAAAAGCCCGATGTGGAGCACTCGCCTACTCTCCTGATCGCATCGGCCTCCTCTGCCGATGATACATCACCATCGGCCATCCCAACAAAGCCATCTAATGTAAGTGTCCTTGTATTTATCCTGGCATGCTTCTCCTTTTATCTATCTAACCCTTTCCTTTTTCCTTTTCTCTAGTCCTTCTTCTGGCAGTTTCCTTTTGAAATCAGCCCGTACCTTGATGTTGACATAGCCATCAGTGTTGTTCTGCCGATTGCTGCTCTCCTGACTCCTAAAGTGTGGGAGACCTTATCAGACTTGTTGCGTCAGCTGGAGAACCCAATCGAGGTGCTAGTAATGATCCGGGTCTGATAAGGGCTCGTTTCATTGACGTCATGAGCTCTCTCACTCCAGAACTGGTCGACACCCTCACACCAGCTGCCTTCCTAGAATTTCACTAGTCGGGGGTGTAGCGGGCTGTGAAGCGAGTGGCTGATCGAGCCAACTGGGCGTTGCTGTTGGAGGTGATGAAAACTCATAAGGAGGCGATAATGACCGAGGTCACCCTCCTGGATCACATCCGGGGCAACTCAACGACCATGTCGTTGGAACTCGATCAGCTGTGGGTGGAGGAGGTTGATCTGGTGTCAAATCTAGATGGGGTCTGGATGAAGAACGCAGTGAAGGAAGGTGTTATGGCCTCCTTCCCGGCTTGGATTGAGGCCCAGAGGGACCGGCTCTCCTATGTCGTCCACCATGCACAATGTCGACGTCGCACTCTACAAGATGTCCGTGGCTCAAATGCTAAAGATTGGGCCATCCTCCGGAGTGTTGATGCAATTCGGCTGCGGGCGATCGAAGCCATCCGCTGTGCTCTTGCTTAGTTCTTGTGTAGGGCCTTTATCTTGTAACCTAGAACAATATGTTTTTTCGCAAAATATTCATCATTGATCCCTTGAATTGGTTTTGAGATTTTTGTGTCTAAGGACGATGCTTTATCATTGGCCAACTAAAGGCGATACCGTCGGTATCGACTGTCTTGCGTGTAGTCCTTCAGGCATTTATCCAAACAATCAGGAAATATTTCTTCAAGTATTTTTGATTTAAGGCTTTCCCAAACACTTCTCCATCTAATCCTTCGAGTAGATAGGCATTGCTAGGCACTACTTGATGTACACAAAATGGTCCTTCCCAATTAGGCAACAACTCGTTGAACCGATTGTCCTTTGACCCGATCGGTAGGATAAGTTTCCACACGAGTTCTCCTTGTTCAAATGACTTGGACACCACTTTTTGTTATAGAACCTGGCCTTTGTAGGACCGAGAGTAGCGACCAGAGGGGGTGAATGGGCGCCTCAAAAATTCTTTATAATCGATGGACTTCTCCCAACACCCAACGCAACTCAAAAGATCAACAAAATATCAGACTGAAAAACACAGATGAAAACAGTGCTATCAATCTTCTATCAAATATGATGTGATGTGATAGTCTAAGATATCATAAGCACTAAAATAATCTAGCCTAAAATGACCGGTGTCCTAAAGGCAGATTAAAAAACTACTCATAGATCAAACTCTAGAATCAACACATATTCCATCAAGCTCATAGTTCACAAATATGTGTAGTCAGAAATTAAATGTCATGGTTTACAGGCATTTAGACAAACATGTGACATGCACTTCGATCACACAGATGTATCAATGTATATGCATATCATAGTCTAAAAATAAAGTGCTTCAAGAGATTGAATCAAACACAGAATAATTAGAGATGAAATCTAAAAATGAACGAGGATTGAGGATGAAAAATATTACTGTTTCGCACCAGATGCCACAATACCAACTCCAATCCGTGCACTCCAGCACCTGCCCAAAAAATCATGCCCTACCGCACTTGGCTCCAACCTGCCGCCGACTCGGCTGCACGCGCCGCTGATTGCTTCCACCGATGCCACACATTCCATGCAGCAACACTTCGCAGAAAATAATCGTAAAAAAACCAGAAGACAGGTTGAGCGCCAAGGCCACGCGTCGTTGCCTCCAAGTGAAGAACAAGAAAACCAATCTCTAGTTTTCTTGAGAAACACTGTCTTCCAGCGAACCACATCGTCTGCCTTTCCCTGTTCATATGCTCTACATCGACGCCGGAAACACATCGTCGTGGTTCTCCATGTTGTTCAAGCCGGTTTTTCAGAGAGTAAAGGAAAATCGGAGGAATTGCGTGATTCGCTGGCGCTGCTTCAACAACATGGAGAACCACGACGATGTGTTGCTGGCGTCGATGTAGAGCATATGAATAGGGAAAGGCAGAAGAAATTTTCTAGAGAAAATTTGTAAAGTGGTAAAGTGAACTCAGATTTGATTTCAAGTGAGTTGGTGAAACCCTAGGGTACACATGCCCTTTTATAGATAATTCAAAAACTGGAAATAATGCAAATACCCCTAGGGTACAGACTTTGAAATACAGACGCGAGCTTAAAGTAAGAAACAGTAAAATCCTAACTAAAGGTAGATTGTCATGATGTGGAGCATTCGTAGCAGCTACGGCTTCGCACAGATGCGTCGTTTTTACGCCGAAACGTTGTCTTCGCACAGGGTACCTGGATTGAGCGGGCCTGATTCCGCCACTCTGTCAGCCTAGAAATCACTCGTTGCCCGTTTACCTGAGTCAAACCTAGTCAATAGACCAGCGGATCCCTAGCCGTTCCTGGCCCATGTACTCGGATTAGGCCGACCTGGCTCCGTGACCCCTCTACCCGATATTCGCTCACCGCCTGTGTACTTGAGTCACACGCGGCCCAAGAACCAACAGGTCTCATCTCCTCATCTCTCTCTCTCTTTGACTTTCATTGACAATCACTCACCACTTTTGGAGCCATGAGGCCCATGATCTTCAACATGGCTCCTCAATCTCCCCCTTGATGAGTGCATTGTCAACACCCTCTTCATCAATGCTTTAGAACCTGCGAACACATGTGGAAACACAAAAAATAAACACAAGAGATCATAGAGAAGTAAATAAAATAAAAGGTTTAACCTTAATGACCAATAGCCAAAACAATTATTATGGTTAAACAGGAAAGAAATCAACAAAAATTTCAAATAGAACTCAAACGAGTGCAATATCTGAATTATCAACAAGGATATTCAAAGAGTAAAGGCAAAAAAAGAGACTAAAACACCATCTTAAACAAATCCCAGAGAAAGCCAAAACTCTCCCTAAACTCTTCTAAAAGATCAAGTAACCCAAAATTCTCCCCCTTGTAGAAAATTGGACTCATCAAGTGAGACTAAATGCATTCAAAAGAGACACAGTACCAAACTCCCCCTGAAATGCAGCTCCTCCTCAAAATATGCAATGAATGCAACTAGGGTGCAAGTGGAGTGTAAAAAGCATGCTCTCAAATATGATCGACTGCAATTACAATATCTAGCAAGTATAGCACAAAATATTGTCTAAGACACGTGACATAATCAGTGCAATAGATGATATCCAAAGAAAGTCATTAGCATGCATTTTCAGATTTTTGCAAATAAAAGTATCACTAAATTTTCTGGTTGACAAGCAAGGTGAAGCATGAAGTGCAGAAGTTATCTAATATCTAGCAAGATAAGCATGATCCAAAAACTCAGAGCTTCAGCAAACTTGTTATCTTTTTAATTTTTAGTCTTTTTTCTTTCCTTTTTCTTTTGTGCTAGGGGTTATTTGCATGTCAACCTTATGCTAACCGACCAAGTCAAGCCTAGGCCAGAACATGACCATCAGAAGATTAAGACATTGGTCTTGGCATACATTATAATGTCCTAGTTCATACCAAAGTGCTATGGTAAGCAGTCTAGAATAATGTAATGCGACATAGCAAACCCACATTGATCTTTTCACTTATGTATAAAAGGCATGAATTTTTCATTTTTATGATTTTTATCATTTTATAGCATATTTTCCATGTTAAAGCATACATATGTCCAAGTTGCATATTTGCATCTAAGTAAATAAACTTGCTACCAGGAATGTAAAAGATAGCAAAAGCATTCAGCCTACACATGCGAGTTACTAGAAGCAATGGTGATTATTTTTCAATTTTAAAGCATAAAAGCCATGCATATGACAAATATCAGATATATCATGTGAACTGAAGCAAAGTTAGATCATCGACAGGTATTCAAAAGCATAAACAAGAAAGAATGAGTAAAGCAGATCAATCATATAACAAAGCAAGCTCAAAGTGTGATATATGAATGTGTATGATATGAACTCACACAAAAAGACTCAAATAGAAGAGTAAAGAATAAAGGCAAGAATCAAAATATCCTAAAAAGTATACACAACTCCCAAATCCCCTCACAAACGCTCAAACGTAGACTGATCTAGGGGTTTAGTAAGAATATCAGCTAACTGATGATGGGTATCAACATGAACAAGGTCAATGACACCTTTCTCATATTGATCCCTCAAGAAGTAAAAGCGCACATCAATATGTTCAGTTTTTGAATGAAGACATGGGTTTTTCCCTACACTAATCGCGCTGGTGCTATCACAAAATAAGGGCACTCTAGCAGGGAAAGACAACACAAAATCTTTAAAAGTGGAAATCATCCAAACTAACATTGAGCATCAGCTAGCAGCAACTACGTACTCAGCCTCTGTGATAGAAAGCGCAACTCTAGATTGTTTGCAAGAAGACCAAGAAACAAGCGAAGAACCGAGAAACTAGCAAGTACCGAAAGTCGATTTGCGATACAGTCGGTACCCACCAAAATCAGCGTTGGAAAAGCCAGATAACTCAGGCGCATAGGTAAGGTACCTAAAAATGCATGTGGTGAAGACTGGAAGCACGTGCACAATCCCACGACGAACTGTATGTCCGGTCTTGTCACAGTCAAGTACATGAGCGATCCAATCATCCCTCGATACTCTCTCTCGTTGACCTTGATGCTGCTATCGTACTTGTCTAGCCCCCCAGATGTGCCCATGGGGGCCATCTGAGGCTTCATCTCTCCACCGAAGTCGAACTTCTTCAGCATTTCCCATGTGTACTTGCTCTGGTGGATGAAGATGTCGGCCTTGGTCTACTTGATCTGGAGCCCTAAGAAATTCTTGAGCTCACCCATGAGGCTCATCTCAAACTCGCTATGCATCTGCTCAGAAAACTTGGACACAAGATCATTAGTAGAACCACCAAAAATAATGTCATCCACGTAAATCTGAGCAATCAAGAAATCAGAGCCAACTTTGAGCAAGAAAAATGTCTTGTCCACAAAACCCATCACAAAGTCATTCCCCAATAAAAACTGCTTTAAACGATCATACCAAGCCCAAGGGGCTTGCTTCAGATGATATAAAACTTTTTGCAACTTGAAAACATGTCGAGAAAACTTAGGGTTTTCAAAATCGGGGGTTGCCTTACACAGACCTCCTCCTCTATGTACCCATTAAGAAAATCACTCTTGACATCCTTTTGAAAAATCTTAAAACTTTAGAAGCAGCGAATGCCAAAAGTATGTGATTGGACTCAAGATGGGAAACAGGGGCGAAAGTCTCCTCAAAATCAATACACTCCTTTTGGAAAAACCTTAGGAAACTAATCGAGCTTTGTTGCGCACCACAACCCCATCTTTACCTTGCTTGTTCTTAAACACCTACTTGGTGCCTATGGGGTTGCATCTAGGTGGCAGCTCAACTAGTGTCCAAACCAGATTGCAGACAAAATTTCCAAGCCCTTCTTGCATGGCATTTATCCAATTTGCATCAGATAAATCATGAACAACATCTCTAGGCTCAAAGGTGGCAACAAAAGTAGACTGAGCAAAAACATTGAGTGAACCAGCTTGAGAACGCAAAGATCTCGTAGTGAGATCAACGATGATGAGCTCTTAGGGATGATCACGCTGAACTGCTCGGGATCCTAGGTGATCAGATGTTACCTCACTGGAGTTAGTAGCTGGCACCTCTAGACTTGACTGAGGGGGCTCAATCAAAGTGGAAGTAGTGATCAAAGGTCTGCCCTCATCCTTAGTCGAAGTCTCAGAAGGTGTAGGGTCTGTAGGCTGTGCAGAAGGCCCACCCTCATCAACAGTGGGAGTGTCATCATTTTCCTTGAAGATGGACTCTCCAAGATCATCATCACCAGAAAGCTCAAAAGAAGGAGTAAGCGAAGGCATGGACTCATCAAAAGAAACCTCACACGTCTCGACAAGCTGTTGGGACTCGAGGTTCCAAACACGAAAGCCTCGAGCATGCAAAGCATAACCAAGAAATACTCCATCCTAGCAACGAGACTCAAACTTGTCCAAATGCCCTCCCTTCTTGAGCACAAAGCACTTGTAGTGAAACACTCACAAGTGGCTCAGCTTCGGCTATCTGCCAAACCAAAACTCATATGATGTCTTACCAAGGTAAGCTCTAAGAAAAATGTGGTTGGCTAGATAGAAAGTTGTGTTCATAGCTTTAGCCCAAAAGAACCTAGGAGTCCTATATTCATCGATCATCATCCTGACCATCTCTACCAGCATGCGGTTCTTTTGTTCCACAACATTGTTCTGTGGAGCAGTGTAAGGGGCAGAAAACTGGTGCTCAAGACCTTGATCACTACAGAAGCTGACGAACTGAGAATTCTTGAACTCAAAGCTATTGTGAGAGAGAATTGCTCGCATCAGACCATTGTTCTCATTCTTCAGCTTCAGGATCAGGTCATGAACAAACTGGAAAGCCTCATCCTTAGACTCCAAAAGAAAACCCACGAGAATCGAGAAAAGTCATTGTTGGCGTAAAAGATTACGCTAACAGGTTTCTGTAGAATAGAAACTAACAAACGAAGTGTTTGCGAAGTGAACTGTTCTAAGCCTCTGAAAGGATAACAACTTAGAATAGTTCGAATGTGTGTATTGAATAACTTGTATTCGGTCCCTATTACAGGGTAAAACGGGGGGTATTTATAGGCCCAAACATTAAGGAAAAGACCTATTTACCCCTCTATTACAACCGACATAGTGGAAACTATTCGGTACCCTTGATAGGGCTAAAATGGTAAAAGACTAATCTAATAAGAAAAAAGATAAGTCTTCCATCTTAGCTGGCAGAAAAGATCTCAAAGAGCCTTAGTTCGAAGATATACTCCGAACCAATGCCTATCTTCGTACTTCGAACTTGACTCTGAACATCTTCGAACATGGACATCTGCCTTTGTGCTGTTACTGCAATAACCCTGAGGATGGGATATTTTCCCCCAACAGTAGCCCCTCGAATATGCTTCTCCGTTAAACCTGTAATGTTAGGAGAGCAGTATACGGAAGAAAAAATAACCAGGCGTAGGGGTTATTAGATTTTAATTCATCTCCGAAATGTACGAAGATATAAAACTCTGAGTCAGTCTTAAGACAATTACTTTCGAACTATTTTAGAACTGACTCAGGAAGTTCAAAAGCCTTTTAGACTTAGAAGAAATAGCCGTTAGCTTCCTTCTTCTAACGGAAACTGCAAAATGCATTAATTTCAGAGAAAAGTAACGGGCAGGAATGCGAAATGGCATGGACTAACGGTAAAAATGTAAAGTCTAGGCTATAAATAGAGGGCCTAGAACTTTCCTGATTACCTTTCCGCTGCTCTCTTGCGATCAAACACCCTTTGAGCCCTTTGAGCCCTAGCCTCCATTTTTCCTCCAAAGCAACCTAATAGCTTCAATGGCGAAAACCAAGGGTTCTGGAGCCCCTTTGGCCTTGGCTCGGCAGCAGGCGGCTGCAGCAGCAGCGGCTGCGGCGTTGGCGACGGCGCCTCCAACACCCACAACGACATCCATGGCGGCAGAAGGGAGAAATCCCCAAAATGTTGATGATCAAGGTCTATGCCTGCCATCAACGAAGTATTTGGATCAATCCTTCCAACTGGGATCTTCTACCTGCAAGAGAGAATCACTAGCGGTCGCAGTAGAAGGGAAGATTAGTACCGGAGTCATGATCCGCAAGCCTGGAAAGGAACTCATCCCATCGCCAAGGCCCGGAGAAGTGGTCGTCTTCGAAGCCTTCTTCGAAGCTGGCTTAGGCCTTCCAGTAGTGGACTTCTTGGCCGAGGTACTCGATTTGTTCCACATCACCCTTCCTCAACTTTCTCCGAACGCAGTAGCTCGCTTAGCTATCTTCGAATGGGCGTTGAGAGCCGAAGGCTGTGAGGGGAGGGCAGAGATCTTCGCTGCGCTACACAGAGTGTCATGCCAGCCAAAAACCTTCGTAGGCCCCGGAGGTGAAAAAGTGGTAGTAGCCTTCGGAAGTATTAACTTCAGGCTTCGGGATGAATACGCCCTTCAATTTCCCGCTAAAGCCATCAATGCAAGATGGTATACCGACTGGGTCATGAGATGGTTTTACGCCGAAGTTGGGGCGAGCAATCCTCTGGCCGGACCTCTGAAAGAAATTCAATTCCGGAAGGAAGCCTTAGTGCAACTCGACCAAGGTCAGCTCGAAGCTCGCCTCAGCCTACTTCAGAAGATCAGTCGAAGGTTGAGCATGCGAGACTTAGCCAAAGAGTTCCTCGGGTTACAAATCTCTCCGTTGATGGCCAACTGGCCTATCATCTTCGAAGAGGATTCGGAAGGCGGTCTCCGAAAAATCACTTCGACTTCGAGTCCTGCAGGTAACTTCGAAGACAACATGTATTATGCATATTCATTCGAAGAAAAAACTAAATTGATTCATTTTTTAGCTTCTTCAGCCCCTATTACTTCGGAGCAAATTATAAGGGCTTCGGAGAAGATTTTGGGTGCTCCAACTCCGACCGAAAAAGAATGGAGAATCAAGTTAGTCGGGAGTTGGGAAAGATTTAACAGGGTGTGGGGAATGCTGGAAATCGTTCCGCCCCCTTTGATGGATTGGGTGCCTTCGGAGAAAGGACCCAAAAAGAGGAAAGCCGAAGCTGGGACTTCGAGCTCCGCCAAGACTCCGGTTAAAAAGGTGGCTCGGAAACCAAAGAACCCTGCACCTTCGTATCCTGCACCCTCGATCTCAAGGGCTTCAGTCTCTGACTCCCAAGAGGACGAAGGGAGGCTGCTTGTGCGTCTGATAGACGAAGATACATCTCAAAGGACTACACAAGCCGAAGTACCTGCGAACGTGTCGGAGTCTCAAGATAACCTTGAGCAACCAAGGACTTCGGCAGTTCAAGGAGATTTACCTCAGGACGAAGTTCCTGTGAATGAGAGTGGGGTCGAAGTTACTATGGCTTCGATTCCTGAAGAGGCAACAAGGACTGCTCAGGACAATGCTCCTGCAGTCGAAGACTTAACGGCTGATTCGGATGAAGATCTCGCCTTCGATCCGCCGAACAGTCCAATGATTACCCCTCGCCAAAATGTCGAAGGTAGACTTCGAATAATTCTTTCATGTTTATTTTTTGTATTTATACAATGTATAATACTTTTGTTTTTTTTACAGAGTCCACTCCTA
Source organism: Zizania palustris (assembly GCA_019279435.1). Classification (NCBI taxonomy): domain Eukaryota; kingdom Viridiplantae; phylum Streptophyta; class Magnoliopsida; order Poales; family Poaceae; genus Zizania; species Zizania palustris. Next base: position 106,004,713 of record JAAALK010000283.1, on the reverse strand, counting down.
TGGAAGAGGTCCGCCAGGAAGAAATAATCCCTGGACCTTCGACGACTTCGGAGCCAACCCAGAGGGCTACTCAAATGGGACCTGGAAGAGGCAAAAGGAATATAGAACCCCTCCCCGCTGCAAGTTCCGGATCAACTCCGTCTGACTCAATAGACGAGAGTCAATCTTCGGAGGAGGGCCAGTCTCCAGGGGCTCCGAAGACTACAGGCCAACACTCCGGCCCTTCACTGAACGAAGATGACCAACAGGCGATAAGTATGCTCCCCCTGCTAGCTCCTTTCTTAGGGCAAACAACTGGTCTTCGGACTTTGCTCGAACCTTTGGATCGAGCTAGCCGCGACATAGGGGAGACCAACTTAGTGGCCATTCTGAGCAAAGCGGACAGGTCGGAGCTTAACGCTGCTATAGAACGCGCAGCTTACCAGGTACGAAACATCTACGAAATAACATAGAATTCGTCTACAAATAAATATTTACCTTGGTTTTTCTTTTCGCAGCAAACAGTCTTGGCCCGAGCTGCGAATATATCAAACGATGAAGAAATTGCTCGTCTTCGGGAGGAAAATAATATCCTTCAACGGAATCTTACTATCTCCGAAAGCCGAGTGGTTCAGATGGACAATATAGTGTCAATGGAGCACAGGGCCAGACAAGGTTTGGAGGCTGTGAATAAAGAGCTTGAAGCAGAAAGAATTGTGCTTCGAGCAGAAATTGAAAAATTGCGGGCGAAGCACGCTACCGCGGGGACCGAGCTTGTCAGACTCCAAGAGGAAGCTAGCCAGCTTTTGAACCAAAAGACTATCTTGACTACTGAAACTGCTAGACTTTCTGGGGTTCTGGGAGATGTAACTTCGATGAAGGACGCACTGAATGAAGATAAGCTGAAGTCCGAGAAGGTGGCTGTGGAAGTTATGAATCAGCTGCTAGGTGTCCTGGAGTACTTCGGTACTACTGGGACACTTCTTTCTGATGATAACATTTCTCTTCTGCGCCGGTTGAAAAGGATCCAAGGAGTGGTGAAGCAGATGAAGACAGCGGGCATTCGATACGGAGAACTCTCCGGACAAGTGGCTGCTGTCGGCCTACTTCGCTACTACGAAGATCTGGGCCGATCGATAACTCCGGACGCAGGAGGGGGCCCAATTACCTTCGACGACGAGCGACTTCTGACTCCTTCCGAAGGTGTGGCTGCTGCCTGGTGAGCCTTCCAAACTTCATGGAGAGCCGAAGGTCGTTCTGCGATCAAGGCTTGGATTGACGAAGGTCAACGCCAGAAGCAAGTTCGGACCCAAGCTTCAAGCAGTCAGCCTCCTCCGAACCCACAGGTTTAGAAATACCTTAGGATTTTTGGCTATGTAAAGCTTTATGCTTATGAACATTTATCAATGAAAATTTGTTTATCATATTTTTAGGCTTTGCCTCATACTGAAGATATCGAAGTGTTAGACATTAACGACGAACTTCGCTCATTATGGACCACCTTCGATCTTCTAAAAGCTTATAAGCGCCCTCGATTTCTAGTTCCTCGAGATAGCTCCGGTGTAATTGCGCCCGAAGTAATCAAAGATATACTATCTTATATTAAAGAGGAAGAAAAAGAGGTTAACTTGAACACTTCGTCTTCTGAAGACGTTATATGGTCTGAAGACGAAGATGAAGTTCGAAATGAAAAACCTGAAGAACTTGGAAGCTGGGAAAGGAGCCCCGAACGACTTCGAACTTGGGGCGAGCTTCAGCAAGAACAGAAGGACTTTAGAGCTTCAAAGGGAGGCAAGAGAGTTAAACACAAAGTTGTTAGAACTCCCGACATTGGAACTAGTCGTTCCAACCCTATCTCTAGAGATCGAAGAGGTCTTCGATTCCTTCATAGTATAGATACCAATTTTTCATGATGTAATTTGTAAACATGTTCGAATAATGAATACCGATTTAAAATTGTCTCCATATTTACTAGCCCCTCTTTGGGTATAAGCAACTTCGAACTGTATTCAAAGATGGTTATGTGCAAAGAAAAAACTTCGGAGTACAATTTTTTGGGGTTCGGAGCCCCTCTACAATTTAAAGATCTTTTTTAAAAATCTTATAAAATGTCTTCGACTATTTGTAGTCTGAAGAATGGCAACTTCGTACCCTTGTTTTTTGAAAGAAATCACTTGAGATAACTTTCAGGACACCTTTAGTGTCTTAGATAATTTGTCACTTGGGACTATGCTAACAGACATTCGAAGCTCATGGCTCAAACTCTGTTTTGCTTTGGCCACCTTCGGCTCTTTTTTGCGAACTCTGTCGAACCAATTGTTCGGAGTTTGCAATGGTCTCTTTGGACTCTTTTTACGGATGTCTACCAGCCAATGGCTTAGACTCCGTATATTTTGGCCACCTTCGGCTCTTTTTGCGGAAGTCTACCAGCCAATGGCTTGGACTCCGCATGTTTTGGCCACCTTCGGCTCTTTTTGCGGAAGTCTACCAGCCAATGGCTTGGACTCCGCATGTTTTGGCCACCTTCGGCTCTTTTTACGGAAGTCTACCAGCCAATGGCTTGGACTCCGCATGATGTGGTTTTGGGCTCTTTTACGGATGCCTACAAGCCGGTGGCTTGGACTCCGGATTATGTCAGCCCCCACGTCGGAAGCTTCGAACCAATGATTCGAAGTCCGAAAATATGATTCAGCTTCATGACACTTTCCTCTCGGTCAACCCCGCGGTTCCAGTGCGTCCACTCGAAAGCTGGAAGTCTATGAGGGGAAGGCATTATCTGGACCATATGCTTTATTAATTCAGAAGATGATTACAAGTGACTTACAAAGAGCCCTTATGCGAAGTATCGCTTTAGGTGCTCCGCATGCCAAGTATGTGCTAACTCTTCACCTTCTAAATTAGCTAATTTAAAAGAGCCAGGGCGTCCTGAACGAACAATTAGGTACGGACCTTCCAATTTATTTCCTAACTTCCCTGGCGCTATAATGCTTCGTAGAACAAGATGACCCGGTCTTAGTTCATTGAGCTTAACCTTCGGGTCAAACCAAGCCTTCGTCTGCTGATGATACTTTGGTAAATTTGCCACAGCTCGAAGTCTTGTTTCTTCTGATAAATCTAGCGAAGCTTGTCTTTCTTCTTCGATCTCCGGTTCGGTGCTGCGAAGCGATCCTCCTTTGAGCTCCGTTGGAGTGATAGCTTCATCTCCGAATAGTAGTCTGAATGGAGTAAAACCTGTGGACCTTGTTTGCGTAGTCCGAATGGACCAAAAAATCTTCGGAAGCTCTTCGGTCCACAGTCCTTTTGCTAGTCCTACTATCCTTCGATTTAGCCCTGACAAAATATTTCCATTGGCTCTTTCTACGGCTCCATTAGACTGAGGATGCCTCACCGCAGCAAAACATAACTGAATGCCTAGATCTTCGCAAAACTTCCTGAAAGGTTCTGCATCGAACTGTGTTCCATTATCAACTGTGAGTTGTCTAGGCACTCCGAACCGGCAAATGATATTCTTCCAGAAGAATTTCTGTACATTGTTCGAAGTGATAGTTGTTAAGGGTTCTGCTTCTACCCACTTAGAAAAATACTCAATAGCTACCACTACGAACTTCAGATTTCCCTTGGCTACTGGAAAGGGACCAATTAAATCCATACCCCATCTGGCCATAGGCTATACCGGAGCAATGACTTGAAGAGCTGTTGGTGGGCGATGACTTCGTCGACCCATCCACTGACATCCTTGACAAGTGCGGACTAAGCTCTCCGCATCAGCTGTTATTGTAGGCCAATAAAGCCCCTGGCGAAGTGTTTTTCCTGCCAAAGCTCAGGGGGCTAAATGACTACCGCAAAGGCCTTCATGAATTTCTCGAAGAATTTCTTGACCTTCGGCTTGAGATATACATCGGAGTAGAGGGGAACATACTCCGGTCTTATATAAAATATCGTTGATTATTTGATAATTTCTAGCCCTAAGCTTCAATCTTGAAAGCTATGGCTCTTCAGGCAAATTTGTTCCTCCCTGTAAAAGTTCCATGATTGAATTTTTCCAATCTGCACTAGGAATGCAAAGAATCTCTGCAGAGAGAATTTGTGGCACCGAAGGTGTACTGAGCTCCTCATAGAAAGCTTCTTCTGGTACATCCACAGCTCCAGCTGCAGCTTTTGCTAAGATGTCCGCTTGCACATTTTCTGCTCTTGGTATACTCCGAATGGAAATACCCTTGAAGTGTGCTTCGATCTTACGGATTTCTTCTAAGTACTTTGCAAGCTGTGGATGCCAAACCTGAAAATTTTTATCTACGTGCCCTGCTACTATCTGAGAATCTGTCTTTATAATAATTCTTGTAGCCCCTAGAGCACGTGCTTTTCGGAGTCCCAGTAAAATCCCTTCATACTCCGCTATATTAATGGTAGACTTAAAGTTGAGTCTTGCGGAGTACATTGCTCTTTGCCCTGAAGGCGAAATTAATACTGCTCCAATGCCTGCTCCGGATGCTTGGAAAGCCCCATCGGAATAAACAGTCCAAACTCCGTCACTTGACTTCTCTGGAACTAAATTTGCAGGTGGTGTCCATTCTGCTACAAAATCTGCTAAGACTTATGATTTGATTGTTGTCCTTGCCAGAAAAGATATGCCGAAGGGTGCTAGCTCAACTGCCCACTTCCCAATTCTTCTAGTGGAATCCTTGCTTCGAAGTATATCTCCCAAAGGATACGAAGTTGGTACAATTACATTGTGTGCCAAAAAATAATGTCTTAATTTCCTCGAAGCCATTATCAGAGCATAAACGAACTTCTCGAGTTCGGAGTATCTTGTCTTCGCTCTTGATAATGCTTCGGATACAAAATAAACAGGATTTTCTACCAACTTCCCATTGAAATCCACTTCTCTGACAAGGACTGCGCTGACAGCAGAACCTGTAGCTGCAAGGTAAAGGAGTAGGGTTTCGTCCGCAGTAGGCACCGTGAGTGTAGCAAGATTACTGAGATAATCTTTAATATCTTCGAAGCTTTTCTGACACTCCGGTGTCCATGCAAAATCTTCGGACCCTTTCAATGCTTTAAATATAGGCAAGCTTCTCTCCGCAGACCTTGATAAAAACCTGCTAAGTGCTGCTAGACGCCCAGTCAGCTTTTGCACTTGCTTTAAATTTTCCGGAGGAGCCATCTTTTGTAACGCAGTTATTTGAGTAGGGATAGCTTCAATCCCCCTGCTTGAAACTAAATACCCTAACAACTTTCCAGCCTTAGCTCCGAAGATACATTTTTCGGGGTTAAGACGGATCCCCCATGTCCGAAGGCTATTGAATGTTTCTGCTAAGTCTAGGCTATGTTGATGCTTTAAAGCACTCTTTATTACAATATCATCCATATAGGCCTCCACATTGCGACCTAATTGATGACCTAGAGCCTTAGCAACTAACCTCGAAAAAGTAGCCCCGGCATTTCTTAAGCCAAAGAGCATTCTTACATAACAAAAGACTCCCGAAGGAGTTACAAAGCTTGTCTTGATCTCATCTTCGCGCTTCAACCATATTTGATGATAACCAGAATACGCGTCAAGGAAGCTTAATAACTCCGAACCTGCGGTGGAGTCGACTAATTGATCAATTCGGGGCATGGGGTAGGGGTCACGAGGGCATGCTTTATTCAAGGATGTGAAATCAATGCACATGCGCCACTTTCCGGAAGACTTCTTTTTGATGAAGACTGGGTTGGCTAACCATTCTGTGTGAGCCACTTCTCTAATAATCCCAGCCTTCAACAATTTCTCAACTTCGTCTTTTGCTAGAACAGCTCTTTCTGCAGACATTTTCCGGAGTCCTTGCCGAACAGGCCGGGCCTTCGGGTTTACAAGTAAACTATGTTCAATGATATCCCGATCGACTCCGGTGATATCTTCGTCAGACCAAGCGAAGACATCTAAATTCTCTTCTACTACCTTTTCCAAGGAGGTTGCAACTTCTGGAGGTCAATCTTTACCAAATTGAAATGTATATTCTTTACCATCTTTCACAATGATCTTCGTTGCAATCTCTCCTTCGGGACTCGGTCTCGGGAAGGATTTCTTTGAAGCTTCGGAAGGGGCTGAAAAATTTTCTTGATTATCTTGTACATTGTTTACTTGTCTTGGATCAAGAGGGGGGCCATGACCATATTCCGCTCTACGGGCGATAGCTTGATCTCCGAAGACAGTAAGGACTCCTGCTTGTGTGGGCATCTTCATGCACAAATAATTGTGATGCGCCACAGCTCCGAACTGGTTTAGCATGCCTCTTCCGAAGATGACATTGTAAGCATACGGAGCATCTACAACATCGAAGATTACTTCCTCAGTTCGGGCCAACAAACCTTCTCCGAAGGTAACTTCCAGGCCTATCTGGCCGAGTGCATCAAGCGGAGGTCCTGCGAAGCCTTGCAATGGATGAGCCGCTGGAAGAAGGTGCTTTCTGGAGATGCACAATTGATCGAAGGCTTGAACAAAAATGATGTCTGCTGAACTGCCTCCGTCAATCAACACTCTTCGAACTTCAGTGCCCGCAATATCAGCAGTAATAACAAGTGGGTCTGCATGCGGGAATTTAATGCCAGCTGCATCCTCCGCGGAAAAAGATATCGGTACATGAGACCACTCCGGCATAGCAGCTGCAGATGACGAAGTCCCAATGTGGCCCACTTCTCTTACGTAGTCTCTTTGCTATCTTTTCGACATGCTTCCGAGGGTACCTCCTCCGGAGATGGGGAGGACTACTCTTTTCCCTCGATCTTGACCTTCCTCTTGCTTCGGAGGTGGCATAACATTGGCCACTGGAGGGTGTCTTGCGGCTTCAAAGTTTTCTATCCGCGCCACAGCCTAGACCGGCTCCGGGCGCGCTGCAGCTGGAACTCGGTCGGTAGTACCTCGACCCGAAGTTCTTTCTAAATACTCTCCTTATCAGTTGCATGGCTTCGATTTTCACCATGGATGCAGCAGAAAAGGGTCTGGCCTTTGCCAGCCATTTTCCCTGGCGGCCTCCAGCCGCTAACCTTGTTCCCCGAAGGCTGTGGAGCTCTCTGTGTAAACTTCTGCGGGGGTGCAATGTTCAAGACTTCAGAACGAGGGTGCTTTTGCCCCCTTCTCCGATCATGTTGAACTTCGAAGACTGGTTCTTGCGGCTGTGCCGAAGTTTTTACTTCTACTTTAACTTCTTGCAATATGGATGAAGTTGCTGCAGTTCTTCGAAGCCAACCCTCTTCCGACCTCGCATACTCCTCGAAGTATGACATCAACTGAGAAACCGAGGATATGCTTTTCCGATGGAGCTTATCCAGGAGGCCTTGATGAGTGACACCTTCCCGAGCTGCATCAACTACCGAAGATGCAGACAACCCTCGGATCTGCGACTTCGTATGAGCGAAGCGCTTGAAATATTGCCTCAATGTTTCTCCAGGGAGCTGCTTCACCTGGAAAAGGCTTCCCGTTGACATTGGAGGCACGAAGGTGCCTTGAAAATTGCTTACAAACTTCTTCTTCAGCTGCCCCCATGAATTAATTGATCCTAGCTTAAAAGACCAGAACCACCTTAATGCCACTCCTTGAAGAGCTAAGGGGAAGCACTTTGCCATGGTGTCTCAAACTCCTCCGCTAGCTTCAATTGCTAGGGCATAAGAACGGACAAAATCTCTGGGATCTTCATCTCCAGCATACTTACAGAGCTTCGAAGTCTTAAACTTCGGATCAAAGCGAACTTTCTGCAGCTCAGGATGCAGCGGAGATTCATTATCGAAGGAGGCGTTCTCCGGGGCTTCGGAATAAACGAGTTCATCATCTTCGGGCACTTCTGGAACAGTTGGGACGGCTTGAGAGCGAAGCCTGTTCGCGACTTCTTGCCGCCATCTTGCTACTTCAGCTTGAAGGTTGGCCATTTGAGTGGCCATATCTCCAAGATTGTCTTCATCTCCTCCGGAAGGATCTTCCGGGTCTTGAGAACTGAGGGGATCAGTTCGAAGTGGGATTGAAGGTGGAAGAGGGACTCCGGGCGGTCGAAGTATGGAAGGAGTTGGCGGAGGAACTCCGTATGGTCGCGGGATGGACACTCCTTCCGGAGTTTGAGGAGGAGGGAATGTCGAAGGCCCTCCAACCTCAACCGTGTCGGATGGTGTCTCTCCGGAGATCCGAGAGGACCTCCGAACAGGGTTACGAGGTGCGCTCCGCTTAGGAGGCATGATGTAAAAAGTTGGTAGAGAACGAAGTTTTTTGGACTAGGTTCCCCACGGACGGCGCCAACTGTTGGCGTAAAATATTACGCTAACAGGTTTATGTAGAATAGAAACTAACAAACGAAGTGTTTGCGAAGTGAACTGTTCTAAGCCTCCGAAAGGACAACAACTTAGAATAGTTCGAATGTGTGTATTGAATAACTTGTATTCGGTCCCTATTACAGGGTAAAACGGGGGGTATTTATAGGCCCAAACATTAAGGAAAAGACCTATTTACCCCTCTATTACAACCGACATAGTGGAAACTATTCGGTACCCATGATAGGGCTAAAATGGTAAAAGACTAATCTCTAATAAGAAAAAAGATAAGTCTTCCATCTTAGCTGGCAGAAAAGATCTCAAAGAGCCTTAGTTCGAAGATATACTCCGAACCAATGCCTGTCTTCGTACTTCGAACTTGACTCTGAACATCTTCGAACATGGACATCTGGAAACCTTCGAATCCATTATCTGCCTTTGTGCTGTTACTGCAATAACCCTGAGGATGGGATATTTTCCCCCAATAGTCATCAACAATCACAAGTGCGTACCACTTCCCACCGACTGAACGTAACCGAGCTAGACCAACAGTATCCATATGTAATAGCTCTCCTGGGTACAAAGTCATCACCTGAGTCACAGGTGCATGAGAAGCGGCAACCATCTTCCCATGACGAAAGGGATGGCAAACTAGATCCTTTTCCATCTTAAGCTTGGGAAATCCTCGGATGAAGTCCATAGAGCTTAGTCTGACTAGCACATTAAAGCTCAAATGACCTAACCTCCTATGCCACCTCTAGAGCTTAGAGGAGGATCCAGCAATCAAACAGAGAGATGGGCCAAAACAACTAGAGAAATCAATCCGAAAATCCTTACCAAAAGGTAAGATTTAGCAAACGAAAGATCATCTAGAATCAACAACAGAAGACATGCCTTTCTTAAAAGGAACCTCTAAACCCTCCTCAAGAAATTGTGAAACAGAAACCAAATTAAAGCCCAAATTTCCAACCAAAGCAACATTCTTCAAGGATAAATGTTCAGAAATTCGAATTGAGCCAAAACCGTGTACCTTCCCTTGACCATTGTTCCCGAAAGTGATGTATTTCTTGAAGCTCAGGGAAGTGGGGCTGGATAACCATATGCGATGTCCCATCATGTGGTGAGAGCATCCCGACTCCATGATCCATATGTCCTCCAGGCCTCGATCCTGCAAAACCAATGGTCATAAGGAGGAGCAAACGGTCCGACACTAGGTTTAGCAAAAGAGCTAAACCAGTGTCAAGCCATCTACTCAAAGGTAGGAAAGCAAAAAGAATCGTAAGAGTCTGGACCAAAACACAACTAAAAGTGTGGTCCTCTGTTCTGCCTAATGTCATGGCCATGAGGTCCAAAGCCGTATCCAGAATGACCTAGAGCTCTGTCGGAGCGAAAACCACCCTCCGGAGCACGGGCACGAAAGCCATCTCCTCTACCACCACCTACATGATGCGCCCTGGCCTCTAGCCTCTCCCTGTGTAGGGGGACTCTATGTCTACCACCCTACTGGTAGAACTGCTCCTGCCCACCTAAAGTTCTCTTTGCTCTCTCAACCCACTTCCTCCTGAAGCAGAACTCCGCAAGATGCCCATCTCTCTGACATAACTCACAGTGATAGGTAGGCTTCTTGGGCTGTGGCTGAGGCTTGGGTTTCTTGGGCTTGGTGGTGTTGGTGTTGTCTCTTTGGTGTGAGAGGGTATAGGTAGAGAGTCAAGAGAAGTGTGAAGGTGCTTGGTCTTCGGGATCCAGATAGGTTTCTTGGGTGGAGCTTTAGGTTGTTCTTGGAACACTCCATCCTTGGGTTGGCATGCCTGTAAAGACTTAGTGGAGTGAGTCTTTGGATATATCTGCTTTGGAGTCATCTTACTCCACTCCACTGCAAGGCTCATGGCACTATCAAAGTCAGCCTTGGTGTAGGTGTAACCTACTCTAAACCCATCCTACCTCTTGAACTGCTGGATCATCATGCCGAGCTGAGGCTATCTAGCACTCACCCAACTCAGGATCTGATGGAGGTAAGAGTTCTTGTTTTGAGCATTAGCTAGATCCTCTCTCATGGAAGGTAGCACCTCCACCTGAGACAAGTAGATCTCACACTCTCCATCAACTTGAACAGACTTTTCAGATTTCATCTTGATGAGCTCCAACCTCAGAGACAAGCAGTTCTCACAGACAGTGAGTGGAACTGACAATGTCTCAAGCTCAAGTTTAGTCTGCTCTAAATCAGCACAAACTCTCTCTAGCTCGCCCGACTGTTCATCACTCTTGGCTCTTAGCTCAGCTAAAACAGCTAAATGGGTTGAGCAGTCTCTACGGGACACGACAACAGTGACATGAGCATATTTTAGCTCCAGTTGAGCACTTTCAAGCTCAGTGGCCAAAGTGTCTCACTCCTCAACCCTCTTAGTGTACCTAGACTTCAGAGTAGTCAGGTCACACAACAGCACCTCGTAGTTAGGGCACTCACTGCTTTCACCAAAGCAAGGGAAAGAAGATAGACTCTTAATCTTGATATTGGTCGTAGCAAGCTCACTCTCAAGTTCATCTATCCTCTTCTTTGTCCCTCTAAGCAGTTTCTCCCGATATTTCAACTCTTGATAGTTCTTTTCAAGTATTTTGATGAATTCACGTTCATAGGAAGATACCTTCTCGTCGTTGGAGTTGTCGGAGGAACCCTTATCTTCTTTATCCCCAAGAGTCATTGAGTAGACATTCTTGCGGGATCTTTGGCTGTGGTGCGAGCGAGTCTTCGGCTTGTCCACAAAGGCCATGAAGCAGAGTCCCGCCGGATCATCCTTATCTTTCCCCTTCTTGATCACGATCTCCTGTAGGATCAGAATGGAGACTAGAGGGGGGTGAATAGGTGCCTCGATAAATTTTCGCGAATATGCTGGCCTTTTCAAATTACCCAACGCGCCTCAAGATAATCAAATGCACTCAAAATATTTTCAGAAATTTTTCTTCTCTGATCGGAGTTTGAATTGTCGATAGCCATTCTCAGTCAGACTTTGAGTCACCGACCGGTTTCTCTATCGGTATTTGAAACGCCGATTTAGCTTAGTCACTCAGCGCAACACCGACAGAGTTCAGAAACTTCAGAGAGCAGATAAAAGCCAAATTTCAGAATAGAACCAACAATCTAGACAGGAAATTTCACACTATGATTAAGCCTTAGTTAGCAAGATTAAACTAGCAAACACTATGCAACATATTAGCAAAGATTACTTGAGTCAATCAATGAAGAAATGATTAACCAATTTAACCCTCAACAAAAATACAATACTCAGCTGAAAATTCTGGCTCTTGGATCAATTGATTAGAGATAAACAAAATCACCAATAGTACATCTAAAATTAAGGAACAATTGATGAACTCAAATGATAGGCAGTTGACAAAATACAAAATGACAACTGAAAAACAAGCAGGTAGATATGTTTTGACAATAACTATCAAGCTGTTCTATAGATATATTCAATAGTTCTCTAGAGCACCTGAAAACTTAAGAATTAACATGTTCAAGAACAGGAAGCATTCAGATCAAAACACTAGAAATTCTTGCATCTGTACCAAGTGCAGCTCACAGATGCAGAGACAAAGAAATATATCAGAGCACATTCAGGAAACACAGTGCTATCACCAGTACAAACACAAACAGTCTCTGTAAATGAACTCAGTATATAAAATCTGCTACTACCAGCAGGAAAATCAAATCAGAAAATCCTAGAGACACCAAACTGTGAACAATCCGGACCATACTCTGAACAAACCGAGAATGAAACCAAGTAAGACATGGGATAAAAATAGGATAAAATCAAGACACTGTGAATCTCTAAACAAAAACTAAAACAGTTCATCGTCTCTGGTGTGTGCTGCTGTAGATGATTTGGCACAACTTGAATTGGCAGCAGAAAGAGATCGAAAGAACAACAACAAAAACCAGCATAAAGAAAACCAAACAGCAACTCCCTGACAAAACAAAACATAGTACCTGAGTATTGCTATATGAGCGACGCTATGGTGATGTCTCCTGGATGAAAAGAAGATAACGTCAATGTGCATTGCAGAAACAGAATCAGGCTATCGTGGATGCAGTGTATAAATGATAACAAGTGCAGAAAAATAGAGATCCACTCAAGTTTCCAATTTCTCACAGATCAGAGAACCAAAGCTCAGAAAAAACAAAAATGGTGGCTGTTCACAATACGGAAAAAGAGAACATATCGCTCGGTGTAATTGATGCAGTAGAAAAACCTGAACGCAAATGGCAATCAAAAGAAAATAAACCAGCAGAGGCGGCACTAGCACTTCTGTAGCAAGTCTAGGACAACACTGGCATATGGTTCTTACTGCAGATGGACTACAAGCTGAAGCTTCTCTGTAGCAAATCAGGGACAGAAACAAGAAACATACAAATGGACGGATACAGTAAAAAGGGAGAAACATAACATAAACATGGCAGAGCTAATCCATAACAAAGAGATTAAGAAGAATAAAATTCTGGATAAAACTTCATGGCCCTCAAAAGTTCAGCCCCCAAACTTCAGCCACCAAAAATTACAGCCAAAAGTTCACCTAATCCCTTAGGCATGGGGTCCTTTATATAGGCAAGTCCGTCAAGGTATTCCCCAAAATGCTATTACGGTTTAATGACCAAGTATTTACCTAATTGCTCTTATGTATTTTCAGAATTATTAATTTTGAAAAATAAACAAAAGTATACTCCTAATTTATTACATCATTAGACATATTCTTTTAATATTTTTTCAGAATTAAAAATTCTAAAAAATACTGACAGATTACACTTAATCTATACTACTAAATAGAAAAATAAACTCCTATTTATTGGAATTTAAAAACATTTTCTGATACGATGGTTTTCAGTTGAAACCAACAAAGCCTTCTCGATCGCACGCATGTGACACCAATTCGTCAACTCAACCACCAGCAAGTCTCTCCCGCTCTCGATCCCCTCGAGCCTCCTGATAACTTGCACTAGCCTTCCTTTCGCCAACTTGGTCGACACACTATCTCCATCATCCGTTCATCCATGCTTTGCTCTATCTCCACGTGTACTTCTAAGATCATCCCTAACTTCACCCGGCCTCTTTGATCCTCTAGCATCAAGCACCCCGCTCGACTCTTGATCACCTGTCGTTGACAGTTGGCTAGCATCTCCACCCTGCACACATGAGACACGCCAAAACAAGAAACGCGACGCACACCGATCACATTGGCCCACCGATCCCCTCGGCACACAATCTCCACACATACATCGATCCCATCAATACAAGAAAACCACCAATCACTCATCACCATGATCGAGCAAACTTGTCAATCACTCATCACCAAGATAAAAACCACAGTGCGGTCCCACTTGGTTTCACATCTCCTCATCGATTGAGCCTGATGAAGAGGAAGAAGAGGATGACCTCTTGTAGTAGCTTCTCTGCATCTTGGCGAAGAAGGCCTTGTCTCGCTTCTTTTTCTCACGCTGGTAGTCCTTTAGGGTCTTTTGAAAGAACTTCATTTTGGGCTTTCCCTTGGTGAAGGTGGAGCTGTCATGCTTGTTGGAGTCGTAGGAGCCACCACCGGTGCCCTTCTTGTGTGTGTTCTGCTTCGGGCAGTCAGCAATAAAATGACATGGATCACCACACTCAAAACAGCCATGTTTTGTGCCATTCCATTTCAACATCCTCTTGTCATAGACACAATGAACCCGGCTATTGAAAAGACATAGGTTATGATCTCCTAGCAAATCAAATTGGTCCTCAGTGATAGATATCAAGGAGGACAAAGCACAACTCAAAGTAGCATGATCAGTAGAAGGTGTCGCAAGGGCCAGGGTTTTTGATCTAGACTCAGTGAGATTTGATCTCAACTGGATATCAACCTCTGAGGCCTTGAGCTTGTTGAAAAGCTCTATGACAGTCAAGGTGTCATAGGAAGCGCTCTCAACAATAGAGGATACCTTGATCTCCCAGATCTTAGGGTCCAACGTATGAAGAACCTTGAGCGCCTGTTCATGATCTGAGACTAGCTGATCTCGATCGGCCTTGTTGGCCTGAAGCTTATTGATGATCGACCGAAAGAGACCAAACAAAGCTTCAACAGTCTCACCCGGCTTATGTGAGAAATTTTCATATTCTCACCGGTAGGTCTGATAGAACCTAGCCTTGACCTGAGCTATCCCCTCATGGTGTGCCTGGAGGGTTGAACAAATCTCTCGAGCAGTGTCGAGATGGCTAACACGCTCAAACACGCTGGGACCTAAACCAGAAAACAGTATGTTCACAGCCTTGTTGTTCAGGTCATGTAGAGCAACTATCTCAGGGGTAGTACGCTATGCAGCCGGAAGCACAATGAATGTGGCATGAACACACATGTCCCATATCCTTGAGATTTGGCTCAATAGATAGGCTCACATGCGAGTCTTCCAATAGTTGTAGCCAAAGACATCAAGGCACATGATCGCTTCCTTGGGTTAGAACTGGTTAAGTTATGGAAAAACCCTAACCAAACTCTGATACCACTTGTAGGACCGAGAGTAGCGGCCAGGGGGTGAATGGGTGCCTCAAAAATTCTTTAGAGTCGATGGCCTTCTCCCAACACCCAACGCACCTCAACAGATAGCCAAAATCTCAGACCGAAAAACACAGATGAAAATAGTGCTATCACTCTCTTGTCAAATATGATGTGATGAGACAGTTTGAGATATCATAAGCACTAAAAATAATCTAGCCTAAAACAACTGGGGTCCTAAACGAAAAGACACCACAAAAGTGCTTAAAGGCAGATTAAAAAACTACTCACATATCAAACTCCAGAATCAAGACATTCCATCAAGCTCATAGTTCACAAATATGTGTAGTCAGAAATTAAATGTCACAGTTTACAGGCATTTAGACAAACATGTGACAGGCACTTCGATCACACGATGTATCAATGTATATACATATCATAGTCTGAAAATAAAGTGCTTCAAGAGATTGAATCAAACACGGAATAATCAGAGATGAAATCTGAAAATACACGACGATTGAGGATGAAAAAGATTATTGTTTCGTTGTGCCTCTGAATCATCAGAACCAGATGCCACAGTACCAATTCCAATCCATGCGCTCCAGCAAAGAACACGTGTGTACGGCGGCAGCAAAATTCCTGGGAACCAAGCGCCTGCCCGGAAAAAACACGCCCTACCGCACCTGGCTCCAACCTACTAGTGACTCGGCTGCACACGCCGCTGATTACTTCTGCCGATACCACACGTTCTGCGCAACTCCGCTTCACAGAAAATCGTCTTAGAAAAACCGGAAGATCGGCTGAGCACCAAGGCCACGCGTCGCTGCCTCCACGTGAAGAATAGGAAAACCAATCTCTGGTTTTCTTGAGAAACATTGTAGCAGTCAGTTTTTCAGAGAGTAAAGGAAAACTGGAGGAATTGCGTGATTCGCTGGCGCTGCTTGAGCAGCATGGAGAAACACGGCGATGTGCTTCCATTGTCGATGTAGAGCGGATGAACAGGGAAAATCAGAAGAAATTTTCAAGAGAAAATTTGTAAAGTGGTAAAGTGAACTCAGATTTGATTTCAATTGAGTTGGTGAAACCCTAGGGCACACATGCCCTTTTATAGGCAATTTAAAAACGAGAAATGATTTAAATATCCCTACAGTACAGTGATGAGGACATCACTTCACATGATACACACATGGAGCCTCCACCTACAATTCAATTACAAGGACCAATCACACACGCCCATGCCCGTCGCTTGAACCATGAGGTTAATTCTTTCCTTAGCAACTATGTTAATATTTGTTTGGATGGGATGCTACTGAATACTAGTGATATTTTGTTGCTTAGGAACATGGGAAATGGAATAGGAGAGTTGGAGTTGAAGACGGAGTTGCACGGATGATTTGAAGTCAAGAATTCGCCGGTTCGGACTACATCAACCACCATGCACCAAAATGGGCGTAACTTCCTCATACGAAGTCCGATTGGCGCGTTCTTGGACTTTCTGGAAATCTAAGGAGAAGACGGATCTTTTGGCATTGGTTTCACCTCATTTGGAGTCTCGAGTCATCCTGTGTGACTGAAACAGTCCTGCATGACAGAATTAGGCCGAGTTGGACCTTGTACTGAGTTGGAGGCCGTGTTGGCCCATAGTCTGAGTCGTGTGCACCTCCTACAGGCTGCCCACACCACATATATTCATGATAGTCGTCATTAGGGTTAGGTTTTGCTTTGTTTGCATCTACACTCGTGTGTTTAGATCCCGCTCTTGCACCGGACCGATTGGCTGCTGCAACGGCGTTTGTGAAACCTCACCTCATCATAGTTCATCTGTGATTTGGCATTCGACTCGTGTTCTTACTGTTCTTGCTTGTGTTCTTGGATTCGCTTGCAAGAACTAGCCTTCATGGCGAGGTCAATCGCGCCCTGCGTGGTTGATAATCGATGGAGATGGTGGTGTAGCGATTGTAAGGTTTTGATCCGCCGGACCAGAGCCTTGGATCGTCAACGTCGAGATTCTCCACCAATCCAAGTTATCCTTACCTAGCGGAAGATCAGGACCAATCCATCTATTATACAGACTCTGAAATACAGACACGAGCCCAGAGGAAGAAACAGTAAAATCCTAACTAAAGGTAGATTGTCCTGATGCGGAGCTTTCGTAGCAGCTACGGCTTCGCTTCAGGATGGTCTGATCTCTAATGAACGGTCTAGATAGATGTGACAGTTTTACGCCGAAATCAACAAAGTGTCTACTATCTTTGCACCGGTTACCCGGATTAGGCCGGCCCATTCCACGACTCCCTCAGCTTGGCAATCGCTCACCACCCGTTTACTTTAGTCAAGCCCAGTCAATAAACTAGTGCATCACCTATCGTTCCTGGCCCATGTACTCGGATTGGGCCAGCCCGACTCCATGGCCCCACTTCCTAGCAGTTGCTCGCCACCCGTGTACCTAAGTCACACGCGGCCCAAGAACCGACAGGTCTCATCTGGTCATCTCTCTCTTTGACTTTCGTTAACAATCACTCATCACTTCTAAAGCCATGAGGCCCATGATCTTCAACATGGCTCCTCACCCTTGATTTGTTTTCTTTAATCTTCTCAAGGGCTCTCAATCAGACCTGAGCTAGATCATCTAGGCTATCTATCATTAGGTTATAATAATCATCGATTATGATTTGGTCTTGTAATGCAATCCTGCTCGAGTCGATGTTATTTTCCCATGGTAGTACTGCTTCATGTCCGTAGACTAATTGGTATGGGGGTACTTGAGTACATCCGTGTCGTGCCATCCGAAAAGCCCAAAGTGCTTCTGATAGAGATCGATGCCAACACTTTGGTTGTTCATTGATTTTGCATTTTATTAACTTGATCAAACTCTTGTTGGATGCTTCAGCTTGACCATTGGCTTGTGCATAATATGGTGATGAATTCGAGAGCTTGATCCCATACTGACTATGAATTGCTAGAATTCCACCGATACGAAAATTGTACCTTGATATGTGGTGATGGTGTGTGGAATCCTGAACCGATATATTATATGTTATCCGATGAACTCAATAGCATATGAAGAAGTAACCCTTTTGAGCGGAATGGCCTCTAACCATTTCGTGAAATAATCAGTGACTGTCAATATAAACTTGTGTCCTTTGCTTGACGCTTGGTAGATCTAGTCGATCATGTAGTTGCTCCACCCTCTGAAGGGCCAAGGTTTGATTATCAGGTTCATTGCCGATGTAGGCGCCCTCTGAATAGATCCAAACCTCTGATAGTATTGGCACCTTTATAATACTTTATGCAATCCTCCACCATAGTCGGCCAAAAGTAACCTACCCTCCGTAGCAACCATTTCATTTTCTGGGCCGACTAGTTGGTCCCGCATATACCATCATGCACTTCACACATCACCACCTAGGCTTCTACGACACTTATGCATTTAAGGAGAACCCCATCGGTCGTCCAATGGTACAAGTCTTCCTCGAGCAAAACGTATCTCATGGCTTGATATCTGGGTTTTCTTTGTTCCAATGTCGAAGGATTTTTCATGTAATGAAGGATGTCGTACGTCCAATCACTGGCTTCTATCTCTGCAATCTCCACCTCCATCGACCTAGCCATCGGCTTGTATCCTAATGTCATCTGGGCCAAGTCATTTGCTACCGAGTTTTGTTCTCTTGGGATATGAGTAAGGGTTACATTTCAGAAGCTTGACATTATGGCTTGGCACTCGTACTCGTCTGACAGTTGCCTCATTACTAGAAGAGAATGCCCCATGATTTCTACAGTATCGGTGCCCACTTCTTCCAATAGTTGTAACCCCATCAATAGTGCTTCGTATTCATCCTAGTTATTGGTGCAGAAGGATTTGATGGTGTATGCTAATTAGAATGATGCCCCCCGAGGGGAGACAATTACCAAGCCTATGCCACATCCATATTGACACACCGATCCATTGAAGAATAAGGTCCATGGGGTTGGCTCAATGTGGGTCACTGCCTCATATCTGTATTGGACTATGAAATCTGCTATCACTTGTCCCTTTATTTCCTTAGCCAATTCATACCGGAGATCAAATTCGGTGAGAGCGAGGACCCACTTACCGATACGCCCTTTTAATACCGTGGCCGATAGCATATACTTAATGACATCATCCTTACATATCACCATGCACTCTGATGATAGCATGTAATGCCTTAGTTTGGTGCACGATAAGTATAGGCACAAATAGAGCTTCTCCATTGTTTGGTATCAGGTCTCGGCATCTAGTAGCCTTCTACTGAGGTAGAAATCACCCTCTCTTTCTTATCAATCTCCTGTACCAAGACCAATCCGATGGTTTGACCATCGGTTGACAAATATAACATGAATGGAATCCCTTTCTGTGGTGGCATCAGCACTGGAGGTGAGGCTAATTATTCTTTGATCTCATCGAATGCCTTCTGCTGCTTTTCTCCCCATACGAATTCCTGGTCAGGCTTCAACTTTAATAGCGGAGTGAATGACTCTATTTTCTTTGAGAGGTCGGCTATGAACGACTCTATTTTCCTGATCAGTGACGGCAACTTGGTTTTATCGGCAGTGAGTTGGCTGTTCGTAATTGCTTCAATACTGTGCTGGCTTATATCGATCCCTCTTTCATGCAAAATAAATCCCAAACACTTCCCCGCTGATACACCGAAAGCACACTTCTCGGGATTCATTTTTAGCTCGTATTTCCTAACTCTCTTAAGAACTTGACATAGATCGGCCACATGTTCTTGAGTACTGTTGGGGGAAAATACTTCATCCCCATGATCCTCCAAGATTCCAAGCAAATACATTATACCAAGAAGATAAAAGCAAGTCTTAATCTTGGAGCCCAAGACCCCATCCGAACTGAAGGGCTCGAAGTCGAAGGGTCTTTCCAGGCTCCGGTCCGAAGAGACCCTCCGAAGAGCTTCCCCTCCGAAGTAGAAAGCAACAAGAAGGACGGGATGCATGCTTTATTAACATCCTTTGAGCATGTTTTCCCATATTAACCCTATAAGTGATACTGAAATAGTATCCACTATGTCGGTTGTAATTAAGGGGTAAAAAGGTTTTTTCCTTAAAGATTTTACCTATAAATACCCCCTTCTTGCCCTGTTCCGAGCCTAAGGTTCCGAGCCTCAAAGCTGCACAAATACTCCGGAGGAGCTGACCCCAAGGAATTCTCTCGCTCTTACGGTATTGCAATAGAAGTTAGCAGAGGGGTCGATATACGATGGCAAAATGTTTCCACCTCGCGTTAGAAGGCGTAGCCCTTCGTTGGTTCTGGTCTCTAAATCTAGGATCAATTAAGTCATGGGAGCAGCTGAAGAAGAAATTCGTGAGTAATTTCTAAGGGACCTTCATAGCCCCAATGTCTACTGGAAGCCTTTTTCAGGTGAAACAGCAGGCAGGAGAAACTCTTCAGCAATACTTCATGCGCTTCACCCACACCAAGTCTCAGATCAAGGGGCTGTCCATGTCATATGTGGTGGATGCGGCGCGCGAAGGTGTAATGAACCCTAGCCACCTCGACAAACTCCATAGGAAGCCGGTGTATTCAGTGGCACAACTTATGGCATACTTAGAGCAATATGCCAAATCAGAAGAAGGGTATCTTCGGAGGACTGCTTCGTCCACACCAATCCCCCCTAAGAAGTCAAGATGGAGCCAAGGGCTCCGAGTCCTCTACAAACCCCCTTCAATAATCATCCTCACGATCAGAGAAGGGGAAGGAATCACCCTCGCTCCGAAGTATTGAATATTGCCCCCTCCGCTTCAAAGATGCCCTCCAAATATCAACAGGCTTAGGGCAACAAAGCTAGTGGCTCAAGACCACCAAGGAAGCTAGCTGGCCAAAGCCAGACTTTCCTTTGTTGTGTGCATGGTGAAAATAGAATCCATGCCACTAAGGATTGCAAGTCCATACTGGCTCTCCGGAGCGAGTTTCTTGAGAGAAGCTCGGATGGAAGCACTACTGACCGAGCCCCTCCGACAGCACGGTCGGAGCCCGAGCAAGACATCGGACGTGCAGGCAATCTCGAAGCCCCTATGCAACCTCCGGTGACCAACATTATTCCACCACCAAAGCAAGAAGACCTTCAAGATCATGGCAAGAGAGTGGTCCTACCCATCTCCGGAGGGGGGACCCTCGGCAATATGTCAAAGCGTCAACAGAGAGATTACGTTCGTGATGTAGGACACATAGTTCAGCTGCAGAAATGCCCGAGTGGTCCCATGTGCCCATATCATTCTATGCCAATGATGTTGCAGGGGTGAAGTTCCCCCATGCTAACCCCCTCATCATTTCAGCCGACGTGGCAGGGGTGGAAGTCCGAAGGGTGTTGGTTGACGGTGGAAGCTCCACTGACATACTCTTTATCTAAGCCTTTGAACAAATGTGCATTCCCCGAAGGCATCTACTTCCAGCAGCTCACCCACTCCAAGGCTTTGCGGGCCCTCCTCTCGATGCCCTCGGCCAAATAGGACTCGAGGTTGCTTTCGGTGAGGGGCCCCTAGCTAGAGTCGAAGAGATCATCTTCGACGTTGTTGACGCCCCGTACGCCTACAACGCAATCTTCAGAAGAGGGATGCTGAATCAATTTAGAGTCATGGCGCACCACAATTATTTGTGTCTCAAAATGCCACGCAGGGTGGACTCCTTACGATCATAGGAGATCAAGCTGCAGCTAGGAGAGCAGAATATGGCCATGGCCCACCTCTCGATCCTCAACAGGTAAACATTGTGCAAGAGCACTCGGAGGACCCTTTGGAGTCCCTGGACCCTCCAAAGAACCCTTCCCTCAAGCCAAGTCCAGAAGGTGATGTAGTCAAGAAGATAATTGTCAAAGAAGGCAGGGAATACCCCATTCAGTTTGGCAAGGGGTTGCCTTCAGAGATTGCCACTTCGCTAGAAGAAGTGGTTCGAGAAAATCTAGATGTCTTCGCCTAGTCAGACGAAGATATCCCCGGAGTTGACTGGAGCATTATCGAGCATAGCCTACTTGTTAACCCTAAGGTTCGACCTGTTCGCCAGGGGCTCCGCAAGTTGTCAACTAAAAGAGTATACCTCGCTAAAGTGGAGGTAGAAAAGTTGCTAAGAGTCAGAATCATTAGGGAGGTAGCCCACATGGAGTGGTTGGCTAACCCTATCTTCGTCAAGAAAAAGGGCTGCGGCAAATGGCTCATGTGCATTCACTTCACATCTCTGAATAATGCATGCCCATGAGACCCCTACCCCATGCCTTGCATTGATC
This sequence comes from Zizania palustris, assembly GCA_019279435.1. Lineage (NCBI taxonomy): Eukaryota > Viridiplantae > Streptophyta > Magnoliopsida > Poales > Poaceae > Zizania > Zizania palustris. The sequence continues at coordinate 105,982,688 of JAAALK010000283.1, read as the reverse complement.
ATCTTATTGACTCTATGGCTGGCTCCGAGCTCCTGAGTTTCCTTGATGCATACACATGTTACCATCAAATATGGCTGAAACGCGAAGACGAAGCCAAGACAAGCTTTATAACCCCTTTCGAAGTATTCTGTTATGTCCGAATGCCCTTCGGCTTGAGGAATGTCGGGGCAACTTTTTCATGTCTTATTGCTAAAGCTCTAGGTCACCAGATAGGCCGAAATGTCAAAGCCTATATGGATGGCATTGCAATAAAGAGTGCTTTAACGCACCAGCATATTCTAGACTTAGCAGAAACTTTTGAGAGCCTCCGAGCATGTGGAGTTCGCCTCAACCCTAAAAAATGTATTTTCGGAGCTCAAGCAAGAAAAATGTACTTAGTTTCGAGCAGAGGAATCGAAGCTAGCTCGACGCAGATAGGTGCACTGCAAAGGATGGCTCCACTTGAAAATTTGAAGCAAGTCCAAAAGCTAGCCGGATGTCTTGCATCTCTCAGCAGATTCCTAGCCAGATCGGCGGAGCGAAGCCTCCCAATTTTCAAAGCCTTAAAATGGTCCGAAAGTTTCAATTGGATGCCGAAGTGTCAAAAGAGCTTCGATGAAATCAAGGACTACCTTGGAAATCTATCAACGCTTACTATGCCCCTTGTAGAGGAAACTCTCCTCCTATATCCCGCAGCAATAGGCTCCGCAGTCATTGCAGTGCTTGTCAGAGAAATAGAGCTCAATGGAAAACTGGTGCAGAACCCAGTATACTTCGTCTCAAAAGCCTTGTCCGGAGCAACAACATGGTACTCTGAGCTCGAGAAATTCATGTATGCTTCAGTAATGGCCCCGCGAAAGATAAGGCATTACTTTTTAGCACATAATGTAATTGTCCCTACATCGTATCCCCTTGGCGATATGCTCCGGAGCAAAGACTCCACGGGGAGAATTGGAAAATGGGCTATCGAGCTAGCCCCTTTCGGCATTTCCTTCACCACAAGAATAGCCATTAAGTCTCAAGTTGTGGCTGACTTTGTTGCAGAATGGACTGCATCCATAGTTTGGGCTCCAGAAGAATCATGCGAAGGAGTGTGGACGGTATACTCCGACAGAGCATTTCAAGCATCAGGAGCTGGTGCTGGAGCCGTGATAATTTCGCCTTCAGGGCAGAAAGCAATGTACTCTACAAGGCTCAACTTTAAGTCCACTAACAATATTGCAGACTACGAAGGAATCCTGCTTGGCCTCCACAAAACGCGCACACTTGGCGCCACTCGGGTTATAAACAAAATAGATTGTCAGATCATTGCATGGCATGTTGACAAAAGCTTCCAAGCTCGGCATCCACATCTTGCGAAGTACATAGAAGAAATCCACAAGACAGAGGCATTATTCAAAGGAATTTCCATCTGGAGCATCCCTCGAGCAGGTAATCATCTTGCGGACATCCTGGCGAAGGCTGCTACCTGAGCATTGGATGTCCTAGAAGGTGCTTTTTATGAAGAGCTTGTCAACCCTTCGGTGCCTCAGCCACCCTCTACAGAAGTATTTTGCATACCAATTACTGATTAGTGGAGCCCAATATTATACTTTTTGCAAAACAAATCAAGTCCCTCGAAGGCCTAGAATTGCAAAGGTTATAGTCAAGAGTCCTAAATTATAAGCTTGTCAACGGAGTGCTATATAAAGCTGGAGTCTGTTCTCCTCTACTCCGATGCATCTCGCAACCCAAAGGCCAAGATATACTTCGAGATAACCATGAAGGCTTGTGTGGTAGCCACTTAGCACCTCGGGCTTTAGTAGGCAAAACACTTCGCCAAGGATTTTATTGGCCAACAATTATAGCAGATGTAGAATTATTGGTTTGAACCTATCAAGGGTGCCAATGGATGGGAAGATGAAGCCATCATCCTCCAACACCCCTTTAGAGGATTGTAGGGTTAGCAAAGGGGTCGTGGACCGAAGAGCTTCCAAAGATTTTATGGTCCATTCGGACCACTCAAGCTAGGTCTACAGGTTTTACCCCATTCAGGTTGTTGTTCGGAGACGAGGCCATGACTCCAACAGAGCTGGAAGGTGGATCCCTCCGCACAACAGAGCCAGAAGTTAAAGATGAAAGGAACACTTCGCTTGACTTGTCCGAAGAAACGAGGCTTCGAGTTGTCGCCAATTTGACAAAGTACCAAGACTTGATTAAGTCATGGTATGACCCGAAGGTAAAAGTTAATGAACTTAGGTCGGGTCATTTGGTGCTACGAAGTGTAATTGCTCCAGGGAAATTAGGAAACAAATGGGAAGGACCATATATTATCCTACACTCAGGGCGCTCCAGATCTTTTAAATTAGCAAATTTAGAACGGGAAGAATTAAAGCATGCATGGCATGCGGAGCACCTTAAACGTTATTACGCTTAGGGGCTCCTTGTAAAGAATTGTAAAGTACATTTGTAAATGAATAAAAGCTTGTGGTTTGAATTATGCTTACCCCTCAATATTCCCTACCCCTGGTGGACACATCACGGGAACACAGATGCTTGCAGAGGCAAGCATCTTTCATCAGAACCTAATAAACGGCCTTCAAACCACTAGTTCGGAGCTTCCGTAAAAGAGCCGAAGGTGGCCAAAACCTATGGATTCCGAGCCACTAGCTTGAAAGCATCCATAGAAGAATCTAAGGACTATAAAATCACATCCTTTGAACCACTGGTTCAGAGCTTCCGTAAAAGAGCCTAAGGTGGCAAAAACCTACGGATTCTGAGCCACCGGCTTGAAAGCATCCGTAGAAGAGTCTAAGGACTATAAAATCACGGAGTTCAAACCACTGGTTTGGAGCTTCCATAAAAGAGACGAAGGTGGCCAAAACCTACGAATTATGAGCCACCGGCTTGAAAGCATCCGTAGAAGAGTCTAAGGACTATAAAATCATGGAGTTCGAACCACTGGTTCAGAGCATCCGTTAAAGAGCCGAAGGTGGCCAAACCCTATGGATTCCAAGTCACCGGCTTGATAGAATCAGTAGAGGAGTCTAAGGACTATAAACAAACAAATTCTGAACCTCCGGGTTCGAAGCATCTGAACAAGAGTCGAAGGTGACCACATTATAAGGTTTCAAGGCCCCGACCAAATGAACCCCATCAAGAGTCCTAAGTGACCAATTTCGGAGCTTTAACTTATAAGTTCAAAGCCCCTTACAAAGTCTATAATGACTATCTTTTCAGACATTGAACCATTAGTTTGATGCATCGCCTACTCTACCTCTATTAGGTAAGATGTTATGATACGAACATACAGTTCGAAGAACTCTACGAAAAAGTTGAGTTCGTGGTTATCAAGTACATTTTGTGAAGCCTCGGCTTTAATATGTTGGGCGTTGTGCGCGACCGGCCCTATTGCATTGCATAATGCCCCCAACCACAAAGAGGGGCAGGGGAATAAGGAACAATTAAACGATGATTCTCAAACAATTATATTGCTTGGTTAAATCACACTACAAAACATCATAATCATGAAAAATTAGTATCTAAGCCTAAGTAGAAAAAAAGGCCTCTCCGACCCCTAGAGCTACCTCCGGGACCAACTCGGTCTTTAGAGCCTGGAGTTCTTAAAACCTTCCTTTTGGTTCGAGTTCGATTGCCCTTTTTCGAAGCTCTCAAGACTCTCTACTCTTCCTGAAGTTTGGCCCAAGTTAGAAGTCATTAGGAGTTAACCTCCGCCGGATCCTCGACTTGATGCTCTGAATCAGACCAATCTACATACTCCGAAGATGAAGATGTTATTACTTTATATTCTTCTTTGATGTAAGAAAGGACTTTGCTACAAACATTGGGTGTTATCTCTCCATGCTCCCTCCGAGGAATAGAAAATTGTGGCCGCCTATAAGGCCTTAAGCTCTCAAGAATAGCCCACTGTTGGCGAAGCCCTTCATCAAGTTCTAATACTTCGAGATCAAAATCTGAAGTATGCAGCAAAATCTAAAAAAAACATCCAAACAAAGACTTTTCATTCATTGAAATAGAAAGAATATTACAAAGTCTTTTTACATGTCAAAAGCGCCCTAAGAAGCTAGACCTTCGAGTCTAGAGGCGGAGCAATTGGCGGAGGTGGAGCCCGAGGCCTCATTTGTGCTTGCCTCTGCCGATGGCTTCGTCGATCCATGCCTTCACCGCAGCTTCGCTATCTGCTTTCTAGGTTGCCCGGAAAGATTCCCAAGCTAAGGAGACGCCCAGTGATGGTTGCAACAAGCCTTCGTCATCAAAGCCTGCAGGCGTCAAACCCTTCACCGGAGCAATGGAGACCCCGACGACTTTGAGGTGATGAAGGACTCCGATCCTAGCTACTTGTCCGAAAATTTCTCCATAGCGAGTGTCGGAGCCCTTCATCATCTTGGCCGCCGCGTGCATCATCTTGAGCTTATGACCAAGAGGTTCGTCCGTCGCAACTGAGGATGATGGGCAGACCATTCCAAAATATTCCAGAACACCCCGGAGGGTGTCCATGGTCTAATCAGCCACCTCGTTATGCTTCTCCTCAGCTCTTGTCATGTCGGTGGAGATGGTGGAGAGCTCAGTTGTCTTCATCATCAAGTAATTCTTCTAAGACAGCACTTGCTAGAGCGCTTCTCGGAGCCGCATAAGCTCGACCCCAGAAGTCAACTCCGCTGCTCGAAGCTTGTCGACTTCAGCTCTGAGCACCACCCGCTTCGCTTGAAGCTCCTTAATCAAAGACGTCAGGCCAGTGTGAGCATGCTGCTCATTTCGAAGCGCCACCTCCGTAATGGCCTTCGCCCTCTACTCTTCGAGGAGTTTTTCCTCCAATTGTAGGGACTTATCTTCGGAGCCCTTAAGAGCCCTATGGAGTGATGTAACTTTATTTTTGAGCCGATTAAATTTGAGCTCGTTGGAAGTCGCCACCGCTCAAGCAAGAACAAATTGCTGCAAAAAGAAAAGTAAGTATGGTGTAATTACAATAAATTAAATATACACTTTGTCCTTCACATACTTGGAGGGTAGCCCTTTCAAGGGCAATGTCCAACTCCGATCCATTGGCTTCGCTCAATGCGGAGACCAGTTTAGAGTTGCCAACCTCTTGGATCTTTTGAGCCAAGGGCTGCAGGAGAGACCGAAGCCCTGTCCGCTACTCCAAAAATGGGGCTAGCAGCGAAAGCCAGGACAGTGCCCTCCGATCGTCTTCGGCGGGATCCTCCTCCGAAGCCTCTACCGAAGGATCGCTCGTCGACCCCGACGGCGTCATCACCAAAGAAGGGAGAGGCTCAGGCCAATATTTGCCTTTACCTCTCCCCATTGTAGGAGCTGCCGGAGCCACCTCTTCCGTCGGAGTGGACCCCTCCGCAGGAGTGACCCCCTCGGCTAAAGCAGCTCCATTGGAAGTAGCCTCCGCTGTCAGAGCCACCTCTTCTACCGGAGCCTCGTCCCCAGCTAGAGCCAAGTCCTCCACCAAGGCTCCATCTTGGGTCAGAGCCATGTTGCTCCCCAAAGAATCTAGACAAGGTATTTGTCAATCATCTAAAAGATATTGCCAATACAACGGAATTATTTCTAGTTTGATGAATCAAGAAGTAAAGACTGATGGCTTACCTCCTCCTAAATTTTGCGGAAGAATCACGGGATCCCCTAGATACTCGTATAATCTAAGGTACTCCTCGATGTCCTCCCCCGATGTTTGGTTTGGAGTGGTAGACGTAGAGGCCGTTACCTTCGTCACCACCACTCCGATCACTAGTGAATCGGATCCCTTCGGCTCTACCCCTTGAGCCCCTACGGGTTCAGTTTGGACTGCCTCCTCCCCTTCATCCACCTACACCATGTCGATATCAACCTGAGTTGGATCCTCAGTTTTGGTTCGAGAATCCCCTCACCACCATCCATAAGTAAAGCTTCAAGATCCCTCCCCATTCTGGCCTCCGAAGTCTCCTCCTCTTTAGAATCCTCTGAAGAATAGCTCTGAATATCCAATGAAGGAGGAGACACCAAAGGAGATGGGAGCTTAGCCTTCCGCTCCACCTTTTTCGTCGGGGTCTTCACGGCCTTGGAGGTCCTAGTAGCAGCTTTTCTCTTTCGAGGAACCAGGCCCTCTATGTCGAAGCTTGGAAGATGAGGGGCTTCAATCCCGAGTGCACTCCACACTCGGTTGGAGCGTTCCCAACTCCCGACTAGCTCCACCCTCCGTTGCTTCTCTACCGCGGTGGTGGCCCCAAGCACCCTCTCCACTGCCCGAGCTATTTGCTCCACAGCCAGCGCCAACAGAGACACTGAAACAAGGTAACAATTTGTTAAGAAAAATTACAGATATTCTATAAAACTAATTCAAGAGCAGGAGATATCAAAGTGTTACCTAGAGAGTTTGAAGCGATCTCTCGAAGCTCCCCCTCTGAAGTGTTGTCGAAAATAACGGGCCAATCGGCCCCAAGCGGACGTATCCGGAGGGCGATGAATTCCTCCGCCAAATCTCGCATACTCATGCGCTTGGCCACTGAAGATAGCAGCTTGGAGTCTCAGGGCCCGTCGTGTGCCTTGGGTTGGCATGAAGCTTTGTGGGTCGCCACGAACACTTCAGACCTTCCTTCAAACCCTTCGGCTCAGAGAGCCCACTGGAAGACCGCCAACCTAGCTGTGGTGTTTGGAGACAGCTGTGGTAAGGTGACATGGAACATCTCCAATACCTCTGTTAAGAAATTTATTGAAGGGAGCCCAAGTCCAGCTTCGAAGAAGGCTTCGAAGACGATGACTTCTCCGCTCCTTGGCGCTGGTATCACTTCTTCTCCGAGGATTTGAGTCCTCATCCCTGGTCCCAGTCTTCCACTTACTGCCTCCTCTATGGACTCCGTTGTGCAAGTCGATCGCCTAGGAATGAAGGTTTGCTTCAGCAGCTTCTTCGACGGTGGGCGGAGTTCCCGTGGATCCTTGGGCAAGGAGCCCCCTAGAGCTCCCGCCATTGCTGCCGCCGTAGATGTGGCCCAAGCTTGCCGTTGTGCCAAGGTCGCCACCGCCGCAGGCACTCTTGTACTTATTCTCGCCATCGGTGGAGCACTCGAGAGTTTTGGAGAGTAAGGGCGAAAGAGGAAAGTGTGGAATTGTTGAAGCGCAAAAGCTTTGTAAAAACTTTTCACCGCTGATCGCTTTCCTCTTTTATAACTGCTCTGTCCTTGTTTGACACGATTCGCGCATATTTTCACCCTTGCAGATTCAACCCGTGTCAATGACAGGTGGGGCCAAAGGGTGAAAGAATGTAAACCCGCTGTAAACTTTTGTGGTTGTTGCTTTCTCGAAAGGCCTAACGGCTATTTGGGGGATAACGGTACAAAAGTAACGGCTCTTTGCAGTTTACTGCCGTTATAACGGTTCAATTTCCTTCGGAGCAATCATACGGAGGTCCAAGTTCGAAGCCTGGATTTGATGCATCTTCGACGCCAAAGATGCTTCGAACGGTTATAATACCTTGCATTCTTTCTAATATCCTGAGCATGAAAATATTTCTTGCGTATACTGCTCTCCTTGCTATATAGGCTATTCGGAGAAGCGTATTCAAGGGGATACTATTGGGGGGGAAATACTTCATTCCTATGATCCTCCAAGATTCCAAGCAAATACATTATACAACGAAGATAAAGGCAAGTCTTAATCTCGGAGCCCAAGACCCCCTCCGAACTGAAGGGCTCGAAGCCGAAGGGTCCGTCTAGGCTCCAGTCCGAAGAAACCCTCCGGAGAGCTTCCCCTCTGAAGTAGAAAGCAACCAGAAGGATGGGACGTATGCTTTATTAACATCCTTTGAGCATGTTTTCCCATATTAACCCTATAAGGTATACTGAAATAGTATCCACTGTGTCGGTTGTAATTAAGGGGTAAAAATGTCTTCTCCTTAAAGATTTTACCTATAAATACCCCCTTCTCGCCCTATAAGAGGCATCAAATATTCAGATATTCAATACACACTTCGAACTATTCCATGCTATTATCCAATTCGAAGGATTGAGATAGTCTACATTCGCAAACACTTCGTTGTCAGTTCTTGGTCTTATAGAACCTGTTAGCGTAATCTGTTGCGCCAATAAGTACTATTTGATTTTACCACGCGTCGTCTATATATATTTCCACCAATAGGCCGATCAAGTCATGGAAAATGTAGTTCATGGACCTCTAGTAAGTTGCTCTGGCATTCTTCAAGTCCGATAGTGCCTGGGCACTAGAAGGCCATCTTGTGGATGTCTTCGTCAGCCATGAAAATCTGATTATATCCTTCATTTTCGTCCATGAAACTGATAATCTTATGACCCAATGTGGCATCCACCAGCAAATCCGTGATCAGCATTGGGTATTCATCTTTAGGGGCTGCTTTATTTAGATCTCTGAAGTCGACACATATTCTAAGCTTCCCACTCTTCTTCCATTCTGGGACGATGTTGGATACCCACTCTGTGTATCGACACGGTCTTATGAATCCTGCGTCATAAAACCTTGTCACCTTGGCCTTGATATCTGGATATATTTCTACCTTTAATCGCCGAGGTGACTACTTGAATGGTTGCTACCCTTGTCTTATTGGGAGCCGATGTTCTATGATCGATCGGCTTAGTCCTCGCATTTCATGATATTCACATGTGAAATAGTCCCGATAGTATAGTAATAATGTGATTAATGCATTCTTTGTTTCATCGGGAAGTTGAGCACTTGCAAAGGTTGGCCTCAGCCTATCGCCGAGTCCGATGTCTACCTCCTGTAGCTCATCGGTTGTGGTGAAGCCTTGACCGAGTTTACCTTCAAAGGGCAAGCATGGGCTATTCGTTGTTGACTAGTTTGATCATGTCATTTTATACTTTGAGAAAATCACCGTCCCAAGCCTTGCCAAACAGGCAGACAACTTCCATTTCCCATACCGATAGATTGGCTATAGCCACGTTAACCGATTTATCAGCAAGAACTATTTTCCACATTATTGCCAACCCACTGCATGAGGCTCCGATGTATTGTCGATGGGACACAATAATTTGCATGAATCTAGTCGTGCCCCAGCAGCAAACTGGAACCATCGGGCGTGCCAAAAAGCGTGTTGGTATAATATTTGGTCGCACATGTGGCCTGGGAGATCTTCTTAAATCCAATGCAGGTCCTATAATCTTATAAAAAGAAGGTTTTGAACATGCCAATCAGTATGACCCTACAACTAATAAGGAATCATAAATAGCAACGCTGATCGACTATCAAGACGATGACTGTGGCAAGAATAGAATAAATAGGAATGAACACGTCTATCAGCCATGGAGTTGATGACCACACCCACACTATCGGGCTGAACACTCTATCGACCGATAGGATAGCGTCTTTGTCAATCTGGGCCGAAGAGCGCTTCCCATACGGAGATAGGATATAGCGTGGAAACAGAGATAACCTATCGACTCTTACTCCGACAGAAACCAAACTCAGTATGCCAAATAACATATTCATATCATTAGGTCACCATAACTTCAAGATCGGACCTAACCGAGATAGTCGCTAATCACGATAAATCAATAACACTTCAACACAACAGGCATACTTTATTTAGATGAATGGTACATAGCATGAACATGATACAATAGATCAAGATGTCATACTAACCGATGAAGCCTTAAAAATGACACCTAATTCACATCAATCTAAAAGATCAAAACTAATGCAACCTTAGACCTATGAAAATATACAAAGATAAATCCGGCAATCACACCAGTCAAGCTGATACCTCAAGAGATCGATACAATGTTGCCTTGAAGGACATGAACCTTAACTGATGTAACCATTGGGGTGGAAGGACTCATCTCTTCGCTAGAGATCGAGACAATGCAGTCTGGTTCTAAGTGCCAAGTCCCGCCAGGATTAACCTCAGAAATCCAAGGGTGGCGATGCGCCGAAAGTAGTAGTTTGTTGTGGTTGATTGTGTGTGTAAACCTATCTAATTAGATACATATTTATAATCCAGAGACTTGTTGTCCAAGTAATCTACAATGTAACTTATTATGGATCATCTCTATCTTCTCCCACCATCATCGACTCTTGCATGTACGGTCATATTATAACAATATGGACGAGCTTCTTTGACCACCTTTGATCGGACTCATTTTGACTTCTATTGACCTTGCGACATCACTAGTGGGCCTAGACTATACTGAATTTTAATTCCGGTTGGGCCGCCTCCCTTTATTCTCTCTCCACGGCACAGCCTAGTCCACTCCTGCACCCCTCTCTCTATCCTCTGGGCCCCGCCTATCGGTGCCATCCCTCACCTTCGTGCGCCCTCATTCTCTCTTTGTCTCTGTAGGACCGAGAGTAGTGACCAGAGGGGGGTGAATGGGTGTCTCAAAAATTCTTTCGAATCGATGGCCTACTCCAAACACCCAACGCATCTCAAGAGTTAACCAAAAAACATAGACCAAAAACTCAGATGATAATTGTGCTATCACTCTCCTGTCAAATATGATGTGATGTAATAGTCTCATAGATCATAAGCACTAAAAATAATATAGGCTAAAAAATGACCGGTGTCCTAATCGAAAAGACACCACCACAGTGCTTAAAGGCAGATCAACTAACATTTACAGACTAGACAATCAAATTATCAACTGTTGAGAAAACGTACACAGTTCACATGCAATCTGATAGATATGAAATAAGCACAATATTTAACGCATTTAATCTAGACCAAATAAATTCAGTAGATAAAAATTGGTTGCAGTTAATTAATCTATCCTAGAAACTTCAGAAATAAATTTTGTAAAAGCACGAGTATTGAGATGAGATTTACTGTGCATCAAAGTGATTAGCAAGCTTAGTGTGTAGAAATAATCCGAACAACAACTAAAACAAAATGCTTAGGCACATTTTTCAAGGATGAACTAATCTCAGAAATCAACGAGTGCTAGCCAAAATTAATACGCATTTCCAGACGAAGGAGAAAATAAAATTGTTCATGGATTAAGAGAAAAATTACTGTGCTGCTGCGTCCTGCCCGTGCATGAAGCAACGCCGCACCGAGCACAGAGCCAAGTCTTCGTGCACTAAATCCCATGTGGCCGGATTCCTATCGGATTTCTTGCGCGGGGAACAAGAAAACCGGGGCTCGGCCTCCTGCGCGCCTAGCTTCTCCAGCAACAGCCCGCCGCGCCAAGCGCTTCCTGTGCCACTCAGCGCCGATTCACTCCACCCCGCACAAAAGAAAACCGTACAGGAATTGATTCCTGAGAAAAAACTGGCGGCTAGAAATGCACAGTGTTTGGGAAAACAAACATCAGTGCGTGAAGAATAGAAAAATTGGAGAGAAAATATGTGGCGGCTGGAATTTTTAGAGGTAGGAGAAGACACAAGGTAAAGTGAACTCAGATTTTCAAATGGATGAGTTAAGAAACCCTAGGGGATCGGGGGCCCTATTTATAGGCATCCCAATAAATCATGAAAATCTCAATATACCCTTAGGTTTTTTTACAGACGCCGAAATAAACTAGAAAAGACTAAAATGCCCTTAGGATTTTTACAGACTTGACTAACACAGACTGTGGGCCTAAGAGGAAAAATAGTAAAATCCCATCTAAAGGTAACTTGTCCTGATGCGAAGCTTTCGTAGCAGCTACGGCTTCGCTTTAGGACCGTCTGATCTCTAACGGGCGGTCTGGATAGTCGCGTTGGTTTTACGCCGAAACCAACAAAGCGTCCGCTTTCTTCGCACTGGGTACCCGAATTAGGCCGGCCCGATTCTGCGGCTCCCTCAGCCCGGCAATCGCTCGTCGCCCGTTTACCTAGGTCAAACCCGGTCAATAGACCAGCGGATCCCCCGTCGTTCCTAGCCATGTACCTGGATTGGGTCGGCCCGACTCCGTAGCCACTCTGCCCCGCAGTCATTCGCCGCCCGTGTACTTGAGTCAAACGCGGCCCAAGACACGACAGATCTCAACTCACTTCGTCTCCTCTCTCTCTTTATCGTTGACTTCCGTTGACAATCACTCATCACTTCTAGAGCCATGAGGCCCATAATATTTAACATGGCTCCTCAATCTCTCCCTTCATGAGTGCATTGTCAACACCCTCTTCATCAACGTTTCAGGACCTGCAAAACATGTGGAAACACAAAAACAAAAACACAAGAAGAATAGAAATAAGTAAATAAAATAAAAGGTTTAACCATAATGACCAAAAGCTGAACAAAAACAAGAAAACAGTCATTGTGGTTAAATAGAAATAAAAACTCAAAAGAGTGCAATCTATGAATTATTAACAATGATATCCAAAGAGTAAGGGCAAAAGTGACTAAAAACTCCCCCTGAAACAAACCCGGAGAAAGCCAAAACTCCCCCTAAACTCTTCTAAAAGATCAAGTAACCCAAAATTTCTCCCCCTTGTTAACAATTGGACTCATCAAGTGAGACTAAATGCACTCAAAAGAGACACAACTCAAACTCCCCCTGGAATGCAGCTCTCCCTCAAAATATGCAATGAATGCAACTAGGGTGCAAGTGGAGTGTAAAAAGCATGCTTCTTAGATATGATTGACTGCAATTACAACATCTAGCAAGTATAGCACAAAATATTATCTAAGACACATGGCATGATCATTGCAATAGATGATATCCAAAGAAAGTCATTAGCACGCATTTTTAGATTTTTGCAAATAAAAGCATCACCACATTTTCTAGTCAACAAGCAAGGTAAAACATGAGATGCAAAGTCTAGCTGATATCTACCAAGATAAGCATTATCCATAACAAAGAGCTTCAACAAACTTGTTATCTATTTAATTTTCAGGCTTTTCTTTTCCTTTTTCATTTTTCCAAGGGTTATTTGCATGTTAACCTTATGCCAACCGATCAAGTCAAGCCTAGGTCAGAACAGGACCATTAGAAGGTTAAGACATTGGTCTTGGCATACATTACAATGTCCTAGCTCCTACCAAAGTGATATGGTATGCAGTCCAGAACAATGCAATGCGGCACAGCAAACCCACCTGGATCTTTTCAATTAAGCATAAAAGGCATGGATTTTCCATTTTTCTTTTTTTTTATCATTTTATAGCATATTTTCCATGTTAAAGCACATGGGATCGGAATGGCGACTAGAGGGGGGTGAATAGACGCCTTAACAAATTCTTGTGAATTAGATGGCCTATTCAGATCACCCAACGCACCTCCAACAATTTGCAAAGTCAAACTTGAATCACACAGAACAAATCAGAGCAAAGATTAATTTTAATTCAATGTACACTCTTGTTCGGAGTTTGAAGTACCGAAGTACTTTGTCGACAATTGGTATTCTGAAAAATAGTGAACAGATCGGCAACTGGTTGGTCGACAAATGTAAATTGGTAACTGAAACTCCGACCAAGACCAGAGATTCAGAAAACACCTTTAACTCATTCACTTGTTACTTTGTGACAAAACTTAACAAAAATGAATGATCAGTTCAGCTCTAATTGTTCAAAATTATGTACTGTTTGAGATACTAGCTCTTTGAAATGTAATTCAAATTAAGGATTGAAAAGTGAGTAAATTCATCCACAAAACAGAATTGCAGTAAACTGAAAAGTATGTTCTAGAAGGTTTTTGAAACTGAATACAGCAATCTGAAATTGAACAGTATTTTCAGATAGCCTCTATACTGAGTTCAGTCTACAACTTTCAGTGAGAAACAGTAACAAAAAGAACTTAAATCTTTAGGAAAATAGCTAAACCAATCTAACTCTACTTTGCAACCAAAACAGATTACAGAACTTAATTGAACCTCACACTCACAAAACAGGAAATCTGAATTTTCAGAACAGTTGTAAGATCAGAGGAGACCAAAAACAGATTGCAGAAACATAATAACAAGATGTTCACAGATAATTCAGTTCAGAACTGAACACAAATGACAAAAGTGTAAACTCCTAATTAGAAAAATTTGATCAGAGAATTCCAATAGCAGCAAGGTAGTTGATCAACACTATTTAGTTTCAGACAAGCATATTTCGGATGAATTTGTCAACAGATAGTTGAATCTGAAAAGACAAAGTCCCAAGACTTAACTACAAATCAGTAAAACAAGTCTTGTTTGAGTACTAAAAAGGTTTTCTTCAACAAATTACTCAACTTCAGCAGAAAACACTTTAGATAAATATTTCAATCCTTCAATTAGTGATTTCAGAGAAATTTCATTAAGTTGGACAGAGTTTGCATGAAAAATCAACCCCAACAGAACCACCATCAGAACTGAACATCTTGAGGAAATGTAGTTTCTGAAATGAAACTTGTATGATGCTCAACAGTAAATTAATAAATTCTCCATAATTTCAGACACAAGTTTCACCAAAAAGGGTTGGAATAAAAGCTTGATATCATACCCCTTCAGCACAATCCCTTCTCCAATGTATTCAGCATTCGGCAAAAAATTGATGGATATCTGAAAACTAAAACTGTAGTCACTTGTTCAATTTCAGAGATCAATCATGATTACAATTTGAAATCATACTCAAGGTAATCTTGACCTTGAAGTTTGAACAGGACTTGAGAGAAAAATTACTTAGAATCAGAAGGATCAGTGAAACATCAGATAATCAATATTAGAAAAAACTGTAATAGATCAGAGACTGAATCAAGAGCTACAACCTGTAGTTCAATTTTTCTTGTCAAAAGAAACTATCCTCAACACACAACTAGTTTTAGACATAAAACTGAGCACCAGCAAGATCAGCAAAGCAATAACATCAAGAACCAAATTAAAAGTTTCCTGGCAGTAGTGTAGCAAAACAGAACACAGGAATAAGCAGTTTAGGCAAAAACTCACTAATCTGATGACAAACTGAACTATATGCAACCAGTCTTGACGATGAATAGTAGTAACAAATTGTTGTAAAAGTAAAGGGAATCACACCTTTTGTATCTGATGATCTGGATTTTTTTCTATTGAAAGGCACACTGGTTGAAAATTGTTTGGCTGATCTTGAACAGACCCCGTAGATCGTCCAAGAACACAAGCTGGAGGAGAGCTTTGGTGCTGGCGGCTGGAAGAAGAGGTTGCTGGGTTTGTGGATTAGGTGATCAGGTTTCCAGCAAAAAGTAACCTCATCAAGTGTAAAGACAAAAGATTTTCCTTGCAAAAGTGGTCAGCCAACCTTGGGTGAGAATGCTTTTTTATAGGCCCACCCAAGATGGAAGTTTTACACAAAAACCCTCAACATTTTTAGTTTTACGTAAAAAGACATGAGTCATTTTCAGAATTGTAAATTCTAAAAATTACCCAATAGACCTCTACTAACTTTTATTACAATTGACTCTACCTCTTTAATATATTTTCAGAAGTTGAAGGTTCTGAAAAAATACTAAGAGTTTACACATTACTCTAAATTACTCAAAACAAAAAGACCCCTAATTATTGTATTTAAAACATTAGAGATGCGACGATTTTCAGCAAAAACCGACAAAGCCTCCCTGATCGTCGATGATCGTCGTCAGTCCACGAACTCAACTGCCAGCAAGTCTCTCCCGCTCTCGATCCCTCGAGCAGCCTTGTCACTTGAATTGGCTTCCCTTTCGCTGACTCAACCGACACTTCGTCTTGATCAACCTTCATCTTACATCCTGCTCGATCTCCATGCGTACATCTGAGTTCACTCTCAACTTCGAATGACATCCTCGACCATCTGGCATTCGACTCCCCGTCTAACCCTAATCCCTTGCCATCGACAGTTGACGAGTATCTCAATCCTGCACATACGAGACAAACACAGACACACACATATCCAAACATCCACACATAAACCTCATGACAAATCCCGTCAATCACTCATCATAACCTTGAACCCTAATGAAGATTCTCACTAGGTTCCTCAAAGCATATAAATGTCCAAGTTGCATATCTGCATCTAAGTAAGGAACTAGCTACCAGGCATGTAAGAGATAGCAAAAGCATTCAGCCTACACATGCTAGTTACTAGAAGCAATGGTGATCATTTTTCAATTTTAAAGCATAAAAGACATGAATATGACATATATCATATATATCATGTGAACTGAAGCAAAGCATGATCATTGACAAGTATTCAAAAGCATATACTAGCTAGAATAAGTAAAGCAATTCAATCATATAACAGAAGCAAGCACAAAGTGTGATATATGAATATGCATGATGTGAACTCACATGAAAAAACTCAATAAAAGAGTAAAGAAGAAAGAAAAGACTCAAAATATCCTAAAAAGGATACACAACTCCCAAATCCTCTCGCAAACGCTCAAATGTAGACTGATCTAGAGGTTTGGTAAGAATGTCAGCCAACTGATGATGAGTATCAACATGAACAAGGTCAATGACACCTTTCTCATATTGATCCCTTAGAAAGTGAAAACGCACATCAATATATTTGGTTTTTGAATGAAGACATGGGTTTTCCCCTACACTAATCGTGCTGGTACAATCACAAAACAAGGGCACTCTAGGAGGGAAAGACAACCCAAAATCTTTCAAAGTGGAAATCATCCAAATCAATTGTTAGCAGTAGCTAGCAGTAGCTACATACTCAGCCTTTGTGGTAGAAATTGCAACTCTAGATTATTTTTGAGAAGACCAAGAAATAAGCGAAGAACCGAGAAACTGGCAAGTATCGGAAGTCCCGCGCCCTGTCCGCCGCCGCCGCGAGACGACTGCCTCCGAAGTCCCGCACCCGGCTATACACCGCCGCCGGGCTGCCGCCCTAGCCCCTTGCCCGGCCCATCGCCCAAGCTCCACACCCTGCCAGCTCCCCTTGCAACTGCAGTTGGACTTTTTTGTTTATATTGAGCGCCCCTTCCAACTAGTTTTGTTTCACCTGTAAGGCTATGCTTCATTTCATTTGGTATTTTCTCATGTGCAGATCTCCTACTTTATTTCCTTTAATAGATAGGCATGCTAAGACTTTTTTGGCTTTGCAGGTCTTGCAATTGTTGAATGATTCTAATCAAAACGCCCGGGAAGCTGATATCTATTATACGTTTTATCTACAGTTTGTAACACAACTTTTAATCTTTTAAAATGATAGATGGTACCACTGCTAGTATGTTTGATAATTTTGGAGGAGTCTTGTACTAGCATTACTGTATATAATTGTATCTTATGGGTCCATAATTTTGAAGAAATATTAGGAGTACACATAGATTACCCTAAGTGATTTTATCTGTCTCAGTGAAAGTAAAACCCATTAAACATAAAAAATCCATTCCAGTTTGGCCGGATATGAATCAGTCAATGAGTTACACTTAAATATTGAAAGAACTGTTGATTATCATCAGATGTTTTTCTAAGGTTGGTTACAAGGTTGATGTTTTACAATTCCCATATTGCTACAACCTACCATATAACTAGCCAGTGTTAGAAAAATCGGTGATCGGTAACTGATCGGTCAACTACTGAGTAGGGATTAATCGGTTAATCGGGAATTAACTGAATTAATCGGTCAATCAATTAATCGGTTGACTAAATAGTTAAATAATATATTAAACTACTTCAGAATACATATTTTAATAAATCTCTGACCGCCTTTTTATTTTTTTTCTCTCATCTTTTTATTTGCCTACCTGGTCAAGTGGTCAATTACTAGCCTACTACCTACTCTCTACCTACTCTCTCTTTTTTCTCTGCCATTCGCCATCCCATCCCATGCTTTTTTCTTCTCTCCCACAGACCATGCCCCCATTCCCATCCCATTTTCTCCACCCCTGCTCTCTTTCTTGTCTCTCCCGCAATCATTCTCATCCCATTTTCTCCACCGAACAGCAAGCCACCGGTAGCTTCGCGGCTCCAATATGCAAGGACGACGCACGCAATACTCGTCGTCGATCTGACGACGACAACGTAAATCTGGCACCATGAGGGCGGATCCGGCACCAGCCGCGCGGATCCGGCATTGGCCGTGCGGATCTGGCTGTGGCCTTGCAGATCCGGCGGTGGCCATGCAGATCCGGCGTCGCCCGAGTTGGTCCGGCAATGACCGCGTGGATCTGGCGCCGGACGGGCGGATCCAGCGGTGGCCGCGTAGATCTGGCGCCAGGCGGGCGGATCCGGTGGTGGCCGTGTAGATCTGGCGCCGGACGAGTAAATCTCGCGCCGGTCGAGCAGATCCAGCGCCTACGAGGCGTAGCGGTGCTGCTCGGCGATTAATCGGTGGATGGCGATTAATCAGGTTGACCACCGATTAATCGGCTTGACCAACCGATTAATCGTCCCTCCGATTAATGGGCCGATTATGCAGTAAATTAACTGTTGAACCACCGAGCATCGATTAATCGGCCGATTAATCGGCTAATCGACCGATTTTTTCATCACTGTAACTAGCGATGGATCGAGGTTGGATGAGTGAACCTAGATCATCTACTACCTATAAAGATGGTGTATCTCATTTTCTATCCATTGCATTTCATGATGTTCCAGATGATGCCAAGGTCCTTTGTCCTTGCATAAATTGTAGAAACAGAATAACACAAAATTTTGATAGAGTTAAAACACATTTGAGATGTGCTGGAATACTTCAAAGTTATACTAAGTGGATCCACCATGGTGAGAAATATGATACACCATCATTAGTATTTGCTCATGTATCAGGCAACTCTAGGAATATTCCTATTTATGGTGTTCACAAGAGTAATGTTGTAGAAGATATTGAAGGAAGATCGGATGATATGGAAGGACTCCTAAATGCTGCATTTGGCAAGGAAGATAGCTTCTTGTCTTTATCAAGTGCTTCCATTAATGATGATGATATTCATTTTGACTCCAGCAGTGTGGATCGTAATATGGCTGAGGATAGGAATAATATATTTGGAGATGATCATACTGGGGGAGAACAAGATATGTTTACAAGCTTATTGAAGGATGCAAAGACAAAACTATATAATGGGTGTGATAATTTTTCGAAGTTGTCATTCTTGGTCAATTTGTATCACTTGAAATGCATGCATGGATGGACACAAGAATCTTTTACAGCACTACTTGGTCTGCTATCTAATGCACTTCCTGAAGAGGCAGATTTACCAAGGAATTCTTATGAAGCAAAAAAAACCATTCGTGGTTTAGGTCTTGAATATCAGAAGATCCATGCTTGTCCTAAAGATTGCATGATCTTTCGAGGTGATAGAGCTAACCAAGAGTCTTGTCATGTGTGTCATTCATCCCGTTGGATAACTGATAAGAATGGGTGTCTAATTGGATCAAAAGGAAAGAAAAAACCGGCTAAAGTGTTGCGTTATTTCCCATTAATACCAAGAATTCAAAAACTATTTTCAACTGACAAAACTTCAGAAGAGATGCGTTGGCATGAGGAGGGTCGTACAAAAGATGGATTGCTACGACACCCTGCTGATGGTGAGGCCTGGAAAGATCTTAATGCTCGTTATCCTGAATTTTGTGCTAATGCTCGTAATGTGCGACTTGGTCTTGCAAGTGATGAATTCAACCCTCTCAGGAACATGAGTTCAAAGCACAACACTTGGCCAGTGATGCTTATTCCTTACAATTTACCACCTTGGATTTGCATGAAACAAACATCGCTAATTTTATCTATGATCATTCCAGGACCAAGTTCACCTAGGAATGATATAGATATATATTTGGATCTGCTTGTCGATGAGCTATTGAAACTAAGGAATGGTGTGGAAACTTATGATGCTTCGGCTCGAAAGAAATTTTCTCTTCGAGCTGCACTATTATGGACATTGAATGATTTTCGTGCATTAGCTTACCTGTATGGTTGGAGCACGGGAGGAAAATACGCATGCCCATCTTGTGCTATACTTACAAAATCATTTCGTCCGAAAAAAGGTGGTAAATTTTGTTATATGGGTCATCGTCGATGGTTGCCACCGAATCACATATATCGAAAATTGAATAGTCAATTTGCGACACTGTGATGAACTTGAAGAATTCCGTAAGTGAGTAACACAAGCATGTTATATCTCTTTGTTTTTTACTGTTATATAAATATAGATTTTTTAACATATGCGATTCTTGCAGAGAATTTATCGATGAAGAAAAAAGAAAATTGCCCCATACAACAACCTTGACTCAGTCCGATGTCGAAAGATTGATCAATAGAAGATTTGCTGATTGGTTGGAACAGAAGGTATAATTGTGTATGTATTCGTGTTTCTGTTGTAAGAAGTTAAAAAGACAACAGAGAGTAACAATAATCTTATGCAGGTTTTACAAAATGGAGTAAACATAGATGAAAAGACAAGAGCATTAGTTGCTAAACCGAACAAAACTATTGTTTGCTACAATGGCTATATTATTAATGGTTTCAGATTCCATACTATGAGTCGTGAGGCTGGTCACTCCACTCAAAATAGTGGTATAGTGAACATCGCTGATGATGGTATTATTTACTATGGTAGATTATCAGATATTGTAGAGATGTCATATAGAAATTACAAAGTAGTGCTCTTTAGGTGTGATTGGTATGATGTCCATCATAAAGCTGGTATGAAAAATGATGAGTTTGGGTTCAATCTTGTGAATTTCTCTCGGAAGATACACAGTGGAGAGAAATTGGATCATGATCCATTTGTCTTTTCATCACAAGTAGAACAAGTTTTTTATTCTAGAGATCCAAAAACTGAAGGATGGCATGTCGTTACGAGATTTAGGCCTAGAGATCTTTTTGATATGGGTGTGGAATCTTAAAATCCAAGTGTTGCTTGATAACTTTGTAACATTTGTTCCATCTGCTTTGAACAAAATGAAGGGGTACTACTTGTTTTTGGTTGAAAGATTGTGCTGGGTTGGTGAGGCAAAACATGCACTATATTTGAGGTAATATATGTCTTCACAAATGGGTTTCTGGAGCTGACCAATTGCAGTGCTCTTCTTGGCAGCATTAGCTGTGCAGTTTCTTTGCCATTATGACCTGACTAAACTATTTGAATCTGATAATTTTGTGCACATCAGAGAAATCCCATTATGCTGCAAGGGATCCAATTGCAGCCTTGAATAAATACATTATTGAACAGAACCTTGCGACTGAATCCGAGCTGAAGAGCATCGAGAAGAAGATCCATGATGTCGTTGAAGATGAAGCATTGCTAGTTCTGCAGAAATTGTCTTGCCATTCCCAGTTGGAGCTCCCAAGAGTATGTTATTATCAGTATGATAGAGGACATGGAAAGCCTGGAAAAGGAAAACAGTAGACATCAAGTTAATACATAAAAAGGAAAGTTCAAGTTGAGTCCACATGCGTTAACAGATATATGCATTGGAAATTATACAGTGAAAGAAATGAACGGCTTGATACTTGATTTTATGGGCAGCTCAAAATACACTCTTCCACTTCCAGGCTCTAGCCAATAGAAGCAGACTGGTAATTCCTATGGCAATGTTGAATTAACAAAAGCATCTAACAGTGCAATTACAGTCACCTTTAGAATGCAGAATGTGACATGGCAGCTAAAATGAAGAAAAATATGATTTAAAAATGAACCTGTGTCTGTATTGGATTAAAATGGGAAAATCTGTAAAGATCTTGATGTCTTGTTGCCAAGAGCACTCAGTGGAAGAGGCTTCAAGTCCAAAAGTTCAGTATGTGTTATTTGTGTCTGTAAAGAACATATGCAGAATTCAGCATATGGTAATTACATAAAACATTATGGAACTACAGTAGTAAGCTACAGCCAAAATCACCTGAGGTAAGGTTAGATTATGAAAAGAAATAGTAAATAGTGATTCTGCCTGTAACCAGTAGTCTGATATGGCTCGTATGTAGTATTGTGGCGGATGAGGTTCAAAGATCGGTACATTAAAAGATATCTTTGTAGGTGTTCCTCTTGCCATCTTCTTTGTTAGTGTGAACAACTCCGAATGATAAATTGTATCATTTTCAGAATCCTGGAAAATAAAATATGAATGTTATAATGAGCATTTTCCCAAATTAATTGGTGGTAAATGGGCATGGGCACGGACAGGAAGGCACGGGCTGTCAAAGGATAGATTAAAGAGCTCTTCCGTCGAATAAGAAAAGAATAGGGATACTTGAAACTTTTTCTACAACTAAAATATAACATAAATTATCTAATTTCAAATTTTGGTATTTTTCTGGATCAGTTTACTATTTTTAATTCATTAAATGTGTTTTTTGATTTAAATTAAAATAAGTGAATTTGAACTACGAGTGCCTGAAATAATTAACTAAAATTCATAGAAAAGTCATATTAATGTTTCGAGAATGTTTTCATTTAAGATGTTAAAAAATATTTGTTGGTTTTTGGCGAGATAATTATTTTTGAAATTTTCTCTTTTTATTTTATGTCGACACTCGACAGAAACAAACTTGATGGTCGAAAGATCTAAAATTTGGCGCTAACGGTTTCAGTTTTGGCGGCATCATTTTTTTGATGGGGCGTCGGTGGCCAGATATTGCGGCACGCTGGCACCTTCATCGTCCCTCTCCCTAAATCCACCTGCCCACACACTCAGGTAACCAACTTCAATTCGCGGATGGCCGTATCCTCCAGCACTAATCCCAGCCGAAAGATCTAACGGTGTTGGCGTCCCCAGCTCCGGCGTCGTCTTTCCGGAGGTCTTCGGCTGCCTCGCGCTTCAGCCCGGTGAGTCGTCGCGAGGCTGGGGTTGTTGGCCGCAGTAGTACCACCGCCGCCGATTTCCTTCTTCCTTCCCGTGCGGGTGCGTCTGGCCTATTTGTTGAAATGCGTTAGCCCACTCGCCCGGCACTAGTAGCCTGTTACGCGCCGTATTACAGTGGTTTAGTAGTTTTGTACCCATGGCTGGGCGATTCGCCCGTTCTAGTGTAGACTACAGACCGAGAGGGGTGGAATGGAAGGGCAAGTGCTCCAACCTGTTGATGTGAATACTGTGTTATTATACTTGTTTCCTTCCACTTGGTGGCTGAGACAGATTTTTTTGATGCTGATTAATTGCTGCTTGATGCTTTTATGCACGGTACACAGGTTGCAGGACCTTATTTTTTCCTAGTTTATAAACATGATCCTCAAACATGTTAAATAATGTTATGAATAATTTATTTAGGATAAACATATATCACATTGTTTCTTATCAGTTTAACATTACTAAGCGTGTTTGAATAAATGTCACACTTTAAATAGATGTTTACAATTAAACTATGCTCTATGTAATACAATGCATTATTGATGTTGTTGTTGTAGTTAACAATTATGGTGAGGGTGCCAAGACGTTTGCGGAAGTTGAACCTAGATGTGCAGGGTGCAGGACATATGGAAGCCGAAGAAGAAAACTTGCACTTCAACTTGGAAGATCAAGATGAAAGAGATACACAACTCAATGGTGATTTGCACTTGCATCCTCAATTTGAGGATGGAGGGATTGTACAACTCGATCAAGATAATTCAGAGAATGATGACGATATAACATCAGAGTTGATTAATATACTTTGTATGTTTTATATTTTCTACGCATGTCTTTATTCATATGATTTTCTATATCAACCACCATTGAAATGTTCCTACATGTAGGGCCAAATGGAGAGGCACGACAAATTCTAGGATACTTTAGTGTGAAAAACATGGAGAGATTGAAGAATGGAAAGGTAATTGTGGAGACAGATGAAAATGGTGTTCCCAATGATAGATCAGGTTCTCTTCTTGGCTCCTACCTTGGTCGACTTGCACAGAATTCAACATTTGCACCATTGCACATTCCAAAATGGGATGATGATTTATTTGTGGAACCACACGAGAGCATAATCACAGACGTGGAGGTGAGTTTTTTATATAATCCTAACATGTATCACAATCTTTTTTCTTAACTAACATCTGTTTATAACTGTTGAAGACAAAATTTATCTATCCACCTGAGACGAAGCATCTTACAAGAGATTGGGTCCTAATAAAAGTTGCCAAAGGGTGGAGGTCTTTCAAATCTCGTTTGAAGAAGAGATACTATAATCCTGATGTGAGGACTCTGAATGAAATCTCCAAAAATGTCCCAAAAGGTGTTAATGCATATCAATGGGATGCTCTTCTTGCAATATGGGGTAAAGATCAACACAAGGTGATGTCTCCAATTTCATGCATGACTCGTAGCCTTAATTTGTTGTCTAATTATCAATTTTTTGGTGCTTTGCTATTTACAGAAATTATGTGAAAAGAACTCCCAATGTGCAAAACAACAGAGGAATCCACATACAACTGGGAGAAAAAGCCATGCCATGCTTTTTAAAGAGATGAGGGTAATTGTTTGACTAAAATTTTCTTATTATTATAAATCATGAGCTTACTCACAGTATAATTGATCCTTCCTCTAATTTACTTTGTTGCTTAGGAAGCAAAAAAAGCAGGAAAGGTGCATGAGATTGATGTATGGGATGAAGCACATAAGAAAAAGGATGCAGATATGAAGGCAGTGATGGTACAATTTATTGTTATTATTTGCTTTTAGATATGCAATTTGGTTTACTTGTGATGAACTACATACATGTTTATTTATGTAGGAAATGGCTTATCATGAATTAGCTAAAAGGAAAACTGATAGTAGTGGTCTTTCACCTAAAGATTATGATGATGTTTTTCGAAGTGTAGTAGGAAAAAAGACAAAATGTCGAGGGTATTATGATCATAAGAATTGGAGCTATGTAAAGGTTTTTCAACAACTAGATGTTATTGGGCAGTCAAAGGAACAATCAATGCTTACATTAAAATGAATGCAATGAACAATAAAATAGAGAATATGAGTGTTGATATGAATCTCATGCGCACCTTCATAGAACAAAAATACCCTGAAGAGGATTCGAGAAACATTGTGGTACCAGGAAAAAACAAGGAAGTAAGCATATGTTCACCATGTTTATTCATGAAGATGTTAATTAATCAAAACGATATGCGGACATTATATGTATTTTTTTTTTGTTTCAGGTGGATATTTCTGAACAAGTTGATAATGACATCCCACATGCTTTTAAAAAAACTATTGACAATTCATATGGAAATCTACATCCCACACCAAATAATTTGCAGGTGGTGCAGTAACAACTTGTTAGTTTTTAAACTGATGCTTTGATGACATTCTTTATGTTGTTACTTTTTCATGAGTTGCAGCAGTTGCATTCTATGAGTTATACTAAAGTTAAAGATGGTTGTGGCAAACCATTTGTAGCACATGAACACATGATAGACAAGGTAACCCATGCAAATCTCATTATGTTGTACCAGGTGCACTGTTTGCATTGTACATAATCTAATTGGCTCTACTGAAATATCTCAATCAATTGTAGCAATCTAGCTTTAGAAGTTCTACTGAAATATCTCAATCTAGTCGAAGGTGCACACAATCTACTTAGGTACATGAAAATGGAAATAAGAAGGTATATGTATATGCAAAGTAAATGCGATTAGTGAATATTGAAACACTTTATTTGGCAACCCTATGATTAATTTATATTGTTGTAGGTTGATATGTTTGAACAAGTTGATAATGATAGTACTACAAATGGATTTGATAATAACCTTCATAATTCAAATGTCAATGTCGATGCTACATCAAATTATGTGCAGGTGAGGAAGTGTTTACTTCAAAAAATTTAATTGAAACTTTCACACTTTCTAAAATGTTCATTTATCATAACTTGCAGAAACTATGTTCCATTAAATGTACTAATGCTAAAGATCGTCATGCCAATCCATCCATGCCGTATGAACACACAAATGCCAAGGTAATATATGAAAATCCTTCCATTGTAATGGATCATGCTTGATTCAAACAACATGTACATCATGTGATTGCATTTTAATTATTCAATCAAAGTATATGTCAATGTCTTAACTCCATTATTTATCATTTCTTGCAGAAGTTTCATTCTTCTTGTTCAACTATACTTAAAGAGAGTTATTCCACTGAAGACTTACCATATCAAAATATGAGAGTAAAGGTGTTATGAAAATCTTCATCTATTACTGAAACATGTGAAATTTTTGTAGCATTTATATGATAGAATCAACTCTCAATTGCAGCAATCAAGCATTCAAAGCTCTTTCAACCAGTCTAGAACCAATCAAAATGGTGTGGACTCAATTTTACCACTAGATAAAACCAAACGGGTTAGATTCAAACTATTGTGGTTATGTAATTCCTTGCAATAGTAATGTTGATCAAGTCTAGACATCCACTTATTTTGATTGTTCAAATTGTCTAACATATGCATGCCCTCAAAGAAAGGAAGTACTTGAGCATACTTCATCTAAATCAGTATGTGTTTGCAATTTTTTATGACAAAACAAATACCCACATGTTCATAAATAACAATGCTCTACTTTTGTAAATGCTATCGTCTTGTTTATCAAAATGATAGGATCAAAGAGAGGTTTACTTGTTTTCATTGACTGCGATAAACAAAGACAAAGTTGTGGCCAAGGGAAATTTAGTGGTAACAGACAACACACATGTTGTTGGAAGAAACATGCTTGGAAATGAATATTATGGGGTGGATATTCAAAGTGTTACCAATATTGGCGATGAAAGGCTACCTAGACCACCATCTAGAAATTGTTGTACATTAAGAGATGCAATTGGTTGTGTCATTGCTTGGCCGCGTCGCTATGTAAGATTAATGTCAACTCCAAGTGCAATTTTCCCACTATGCAATATTTTCATATATCACATTATTTATACATTATCTTCACTTTCAGGTAAAAAAACTTAAGACTACATGTTCTACCCGTTAGGTACGCAAATTGTAACTTGACTATTTCAACTTGCATTGTTGGATTTTATATAAGTGCTGGTGTGCAGAACTTTAAAGTTATTATTGCTTCCACTATATCCTTGAGCTGGACATCAATATCCTTGAGCCTCTGCTTGGAACTATTATAAGTTTGCTATGTCAGTATGTTGACATTCTAATATTTTTTTATCCCTACAGGGTTTTTTACCATTGATGTATATTTAAACTTCAATTGTCTATATATAACCTGTCATGTCAAGAATCAGAGAGCATTTTTAGACATTGATAAATGTGTGCACATCATATTTAAAGACAACAGAACTATTTAATTCATGCAAGGCTACAAGAGTTGAACGCATAATTAATTCCTGCAAGGCTGCAAGAGGTTTATGTTTCCTTTTTGAACACATAATTTTTTTAGATTATTTCCTGCAAGGCTGTAAGAGTTGAACACAAAATTAATTCCTGCAAGGCTGCAAGAGTTGAACACATAATTAATTTCTACAGGGCTGCAAGAGTTCTATGTTTCCTTTTTGAACACAGATTTTTTTAGATTAATTCCTGCAAGGCTGCAAGAGTTGAACTATTTATTTATTATGAAAATTAATCCTACGATAAGTCATGATTGCCTTGCAATAATGTATACCATATGTTCCTCTCTAGTTTTGATTGATCAAAACGGTAATCACTTATTATACTCTGTTATCAAGGCAGTTGAAGGCGCAATAGTGTTTATGTTGTTACAACCCTGAGGAAGGAAAAGTGGAGTTGGTTATGTGTTATAATGTGAAATTACAGATTGGAAATATTTTATCTATATTGTGGTTAGAAAAGACAAGCTCTTTGCCTTTTGTAGGGAAAACAGTGATGTGTGATGTTCTGTTGAGTGTAATACTCCCATTTTTGCTTGGTTGGCTCATATTTCTAACTAGACAACTTTTAAAAATCCATGGTCACTATATTCCATTGGTCTTCATGTTGAGTGTATTCTGTTGAGTGTATTCTCATGTCTGTTGGCTCATATTTCTAACTAAACTTTTAAAAATCCATGGTCACTATAATGTGTGATGTTCTTGTCAAGGACCTTATGGTCCAAGACAGCACTCCCTTTGCTACGGAGACCGTAGCTCCGACGAGTGGGTGGCGCCAGGAGTAGCTCCTAGTTGCCAAATGGTGTCCGGAGAATGGGGATAAAGGAAACAGAAGGAGAGGTAGAGGTTTTGGGGTATTTGTTCTTTGTTGCCTCATAGTGACAATTACATCCCTTATTTATAGCCCATAGGCTAGCTAACAGCTGATTACAGCTGGCTAACAGAATTCCTAACCACCTTTTTAGCTTGTCACATAAGCTTGACAGCCTATAGCTTGTCCTAGAAGCTATCTAGACATCCTATAGTGTATTCCAGAAGCTATGTTCTGTCTATGTGTGGGAACGGCGTTGGTAATGCCTTCCCCACATGACATCTCTCCCTCCCTCGACGAGTAGCTCGTCCTCGAGCTGGTAATCTGGATAGCGGTCCATGAAGCTGTCGGCGTCCTCCCAAGTTGCGGATGCCGCAGATTCTCCCTTCCAATGCACCAACAGTTGGCGAACACCTCTAGCCAACCGAGAGCGATGAACATGTTCCGGCTCAGGTACCACCGCCCCATGGTGAATATGTGGAAGGGGTGGTGGAGCTGCTGGTGGCGTGCCTATGAACTTCTTCATGAGTCCCACATGGAAAACGTCATGAAGGCGAGCTCGGGGAGGAAGCTCCAACTGATAGGCAACCACATTGATGACAGCCGAAATACGGAATGGCCCATAGAAGCGAGGTCGTAGCTTCCCTGATGCTGATGCCTGCAGAGTGGGTATAGATCGGTGGTGCAAGCGAAGCCAGACCCAATCCCCCACTGAGAACTGAACATCTCGGTGTAGTTTGTCATAGTGATGCTTGTAGGTGGCTTGTGCTTGCTCAAGACGTAGCCGGACGTCAGCCAGGAAGTCATCCCATTCGGCCATATTTTTAGCGGCTGCTGCCACACGTGTCTCCCCCGGTTCATAGGAACGGATGGACGGAGGCTCACGACCATATACCACCCTGAACGGAGTATCACGAAGTGCTGATTGGTAGGCAGTATTGTAGACATATTCTGCCCACGGAAGCCAACGGAGCCACTGCCGTGGCTGGTCTCCTGTGAAGCAGCGGAGATACATGGTAATAACCTTATTAGCTGCCTCCGTTTGCCCATCAGATTGCGGGTGAAAAGCTGATGACATGTGTAATTTGGTGCCTATGAGTCGCATCAATTCCCGCCAAAAGATGGAGTTGAAAACAGGATCTCGGTTCGAAACAATGGACTGGTGTACTCCATGGAGTCGGACGATCTCAGCAAAAAATGCATGAGCCATCGACTCCGCCGTATAAGGATGGCCCAAGGCAATAAAATGGCAATACTTGCTGAATCGATCAACCACCGTAAGAATTACTGACTTCCCGCCCACACGTGGTAATGCTTCCACGAAATCAAGACCAATGTCTGACCATACAGCCGTTGGTACTGGTAAGGGCAATAGAAGCCCTGCCGGGTGAAGATGATCAATTTTGTAGCGTTGACAGGTAGTGCACGCACGTACAAAATCCTGGACTGCTCGCCGGAGGTTGGGAGAATGACAATCGCGGCGCAGTCGATGCAAAGTGCGTTGGACACCCTCATGGCCGTTGTCATGAATAGCCGCAATAAGTTCATGCAAAAGCGGTGACTCTGGTGGAATGTAAAGCCTACCCTAAAATGCCACCAAACCATCCAGAAGGGACCATGGAGCAAGATGTTGCCCTTAATCTCATTTTTAAGGGCCACCAAACAGGGATCAGTGTCATGAGCTTGGCGGAGTCGATTGATAAAATCGAAGGTGGAACTGGAGATTACATGGAGCAGTGGCTCATCCGTATCACGTCTGGATAACGCGTCTGCGACGGTGTTGGCAGTACCAGCTTTGTACTCCACGGTAAAATCAAAACCCAGAAGTTTGCCTACACAATGATGTTGAGGTATTGTAGCCAAACGCTGGTCAAGTAGGAACTTTAGACTGAAATGATCAGTTCGCACCAGAAAATGTCGTCCCCACAAGTATGGTCTCCAATGGCGAATAGCAAGGACCAACCCAATTAGCTCGCGCTCATAGGCCGCCAGAGAGCGATGCCTTGGTGCTGCAATTCGGCTGAAGAACACCAAAGGGTGCTGTTCTTGAAGAAGAACCGCCCCAAATCCGTGAGTCGAAGCATCACATTCAACAATGAACAGCTGGCCAAAATCCGGCAACGCGAGCACTGGTGCTGTAGTAATTGCCACTTTGAGGGCCTGGAATGCTGTCTCAGCTTCTATGTTCCATGAAAACCCATCCTTACGAAGAAGAGCCGTAAGAGGAGCCGCAATTGTCCCAAATTCTTTGACAAACTTGCGATAGTATCTTGCTAGCCCAAGGAAGCCACGAACTGCTCGCACCGAGCGGGGAACCGGCCAATCAATGACCGCCTGCACCTTGGTCGGATCCATAGCCACACCCGTAGCTGAGATGACATGGCCGAGGTATGAAACAGAACTCGTGCCAAACTCGCATTTGGAGCACTTGACAAAAAGACGGTGTTGGTGTAGAACTTCCAGGACGGCTCGGACATGACGAAGATGGTCTGTCCAGGACAAACTGTAGATGAGTATGTCGTCAAAAAATACGAGAACAAACCGTCGAAGGAATGGTCGTAGACCATCGTTCATGAGCGCCTGAAATGTTGCCGGTGCGTTGCATAATCCGAAAGGCATCACCAGAAATTCATAGAGTCCATCATGTGTGCGGAATGCAGTTTTGGCAATGTCTTTAGATCTCATCCGCACCTGATGATAACCCGAGCGCAGATCCAATTTGGAAAAGAAACGAGTACCATGTAACTCATCTAACAGCTCATCAACTACTGGAATAGGATATGCATCCTTGACTGTAATCGACGCAAAACCACCAAGTACTGTCAGCTTTCCGTACCAACAATATTGGTGAGGAAAATGCAGAGGAACTTCTGCAGATAATCCCTTGTTCAAGCATTGCAGCACACTGGCGCTCCAGCTCATCCTTGTGTGCTGCTGGATAGCGATATGGTCGAACGACCACTGGTAATGACCCTGGGAGGAGCGTGATGCTGTGGTTGTGAGCTCGGGGAGGTGGCAGTCCCTTGGGTTCATCAAATACAGCAGCAAAAGCATCTAGGAGGTTATGCATGAGATCGTCCCCTGTACATGTCCGAAGAGCTGGACTAGGCAGTCCTGGCTGTCCATGCCAGCAAACCTGATGATCACCACGCTAAAACGACATGGTCAGAGCCCTGAAGTCCCACAGAATTGGACCAAGAGAAGCCAACCATTGTGTTCCTAGGACTATGTCGTATCCAGCCAAGGGTAGAGCAAAAAAATCTACAGAAAATGTTTCCTGGTCAACGCAAAATTGCGCACCATGGAACACACCCGGACATGGTACCCGATCACCATTAGCCACTGTTACATGCATTTTGCCCCCTGGCCGTAGCTGTAGAGATGTGCGGGCTACTGCTCCATCAGCCACAAAGTTATGGGTTGATCCTGAATCAATGAGAGCAAGAAGCCTGAGGCCACCCAGCTGGACGTATACTTGCATTGTTTCCCCTGTCTGGATGCCTGTGATTGCATGAACCGATATCTGAGGTTCATCAATATCATGGCTCTCCGACCCCTGTTCCTCATCATCATCTTCCAAGGCCAATTCCAGGAGGAAAATTCGTTTACATACCCTGTTATGTCCCCTTGTGAACTTCTCATTGCAATTAAAACATAGTCCCAACCGACGGCGTTCCTCCATTTCTCCTTGTGACAGATGTTTGATCTGCCGGCCTTCAACCGTCATTTGTGTTGGTTGTGCACTCACCGGAGGGGGAAATGATGGGCGTTGAGGAGGTGTCGGTAGAAGACCTTTGTGATGCCATTGTTGGCCTTGTGTCGGAATTGCTGCAACACACTGCTCGCGCAATTCCAATTTGCGTGCCAGATTCATAGCAGTGGCTAGGGACTATGGGTTAAGGATTTCCACATCGAGACTCAGGGGAGGTAGCAATCCAGCTGTGAATAACTGCACCTTCTGGGCCTCTGTGAGTGAACCGGCGCGGGGAAGCAAAGCTTCAAACCGGTCCTGGTATTTCACAACTGAGCTCGTTCGTTTACAGGCTACCAGCTCGCCAAGAGGATTCGAGCGCAATGGTGGCCCAAAATGAGTGTTCAGGAGCTCAACGAAGCGTCTCCATGGCGGTGTTCCTTCCTCACTCTGGATCTGCATGAACCAGAGCTGAGCGCCGGCTTCTAGATTGTAAGACGCCATCCAGACTTTTTCTTCTTCAGCAATCCGCTGTTGACGAAAGAAGGACTCACAGCGATTGATGAAAGCCAGAGGGTCTGTTTTACCATCAAACCTGGAAAAATCCATCTTCTGAAAACGGGGTGGTCGATCTGTGTTGTAGTCACTGCCATGCGCCTTGAGACCCGATGAAGAGGAGTCAGCAGTTCGGTGTTCCAGGACATCGATCTTAGACTGCAGGGTCTCAACTGATGCAGTTAGCCGAGCAATGAGAACAGCCAGATCACCCGTCGTTGGTTCAACCATCAGTGGTAACGAAGATGAGTTCAGAGGAACAGAAGACGCTGCAGAAGCTGATTCAGAACTCGTTGAAGCAGTAGAGTTGGATCGCCTAGATCCTGATACCAAGTTGTCAAGGACCTTATGGTCCAAGACAGCACTCCCTTTGCTACGGAGACCATAGCTTCGGCGAGTGGGTGGCGCCAGGAGTAGCTCCTGGTTGCCAAATGGTGTCCGGAGAATGGGGATAAAGGAAACAGAAGGAGAGGTAGAGGTTTTGGGGTATTTGTTCTTTGTTGCCTCATAGTGACAATTACATCCCTTATTTATAGCCCATAGGCTAGCTAACAACTGATTACAGCTGGCTGACAGAATTCCTAACCACCTTTTTAGCTTGTCACATAAGCTTGACAGCCTACAGCTTGTCCTAGAAGCTATCTAGACAGCCTATAGTGTATTCCAGAAGCTATGTTCTGTCTATGTGTGGGAACGGCGTTGGTAATGCCTTCCCCACATGACAGTTCTGTTGAGTGTATTCTCATGTCTCACACATGCAAATATGCAATAAATTTCATTTCATCCTATGCAATGCTGCTTTCTTACTAACATCATGCATCCTAGGTTTGCTCACAAAACTTTTCAGAACCTCATTTTTCTCATAATGGCACCTACTAGTGAAATTATTGACTTTTTTGCATTTGATACATTTGATCAATTATATTAGTCTGATTTATCATAGATATATGTACCGGAGTAATGATGCTATACATATGCTTACCTAAGTAATGTATCTAGCATCTCCTTACTTTTTTAAAAAATATGTATATTGGAGTATTGATGCTATATGCTTGTGTAAGTAATGCTCTTGTGCTCATGTGCTCATGTACTGTCAATATGAACTCAGTTTTTAGATTTTATATAAGTGCTCATGTGCAGAATTTTAAAGTTATTATTGTTTATATTGTAGGTTAATAAATGGAGGACTATGAAAAGAAAAGAAAAGAAAAGAAAAGAAGGGAGAGTGGAAGGCTAATGATCAAGTTTCTATTTGAAGAGATCTTGTAGATTGATTCTAGCAATTTAGAAAAACAGACTAGAGTCAAGTTTATATGATGTTTATATGTTTCTATTACTCTTTAGTTCTCCATTTAGTTTGTGAACTTTGTCTATTTACATGGATATTTTTCCTTAGCTGTAATATCCCTACTCTTATAACATTTACACTTTTAATATATGTGTGTTATTCTTATATTCTGTCAATCGATCAGGAATGTGTTGTCTATGAAATGGTCACATGTATATATAAATACTAAATATAGATAATATTAAATTCATAATACATGTTTGGATAGAAATACAAATTATGTACCAACTAAAAAATGTGTAAAACCACTGGTTGAGATGTCACAAAACGTCTTCACAGACATGTTTATATTAATTAAGACGTTGTACAAGTCGTTTTATAAAATCGTCTCTATATTTGTACAAACATATTTTTTATGTCTCTAGCAACATCTTAAATAATTAGGTACGTTTTTGAAAGTGTCTATAATTTTGAGACAGTCCATACGGAGACGTTCCTATGACGCTTTGTAAAAGCGTCTCATTTCTTTGTGTAAGACGGAACAAAACGTCTCTATTTGATAAATAAAACGTCTTCGTAGGGTGCTTTTGTTGTAGTGGCACCACCAAAATCAGCGTTGGAAAAGCTAGATAACTCAAGAGATGATGATGTTGAATAGTAAAGACTAAGATTAGGCGCATAGGTAAGGTACCTAAAAATGCGCTTAACAGCCTGCCGATGAAATGCGCGTGGTGAAGACTGGAAGCGCGTGCACAAACCCATGGCAAACTGAATGTCCGGTCTCATCACTGTTAGGTACAGCAGCGATCCGATCATCCCTCGATACTCTCTCTCGTTGACCTTGATACCGTTCTTGTCCTTGTCCAGGCCCCCAGATGTACCCATGGGGGTCATCTGAGGCTTTAGCTCTCCACCGAAGTCGAACTTCTTCAGCATGTCCCGCATGTACTTGCTCTGGTAGATGAAGATGTCGTCCTTGGTCTGCTTGATCTGGAGCAGTAGGAAGTACTTGCGCTCACCCATGAGGCTCATCTTAAAGTCGCTATGCATCTGCTCAGAAAACTTGGACACAAGCTCATTAGTAGAACCACTAAAAATAATGTCGTCCACGTAAATCCGAGCAACCAAGAAATCAGTGCCAACTCTAAGCAAGAAAAGAGTTTTGTCCACAAAACTCATCATAAAGCTATTCCACAACAAAAATTACTTTAAACGATCATACCAAGCCTCGGAGGCTTGCTTCATACCATATAAAACTTTCTGCAACTTGAAAACATATCGAGGAAACATAGGGTTTTCAAAATCGAGGGGCTGCCTAATATAGACTTCCTCCTCTATGTACCCGTTCAGGAAAGCACTCTTGACATCCATTGGAAAAAGCTTAAAACCTTTCGAAGCAGTGAATTCCAGAATTATGCGAATGGACTCAAGATGGGCAATAGGGGCGTAAGTCTCCTCAAAATCAATACCCTCCTTCTAGAAAAAACCCTAGGCAACTAATCGAGCTTTGTTGCGCACCACAATCCCATGTTCACCTTGCTTGTTCTTAAACACCCACTTCGTGCCTATGAGGTTGCATCCAGGTGGCAGCTCAACTAGTGTCCAAACCCAATTGCGAACAAAATTTTCAAGCTCTTCTTGCATGGCATTTATCCAATTTGCATCAGATAAAGCATGAGCAACATTTCTAGGCTTAAAGGTGTCAACAAAAGCAGACTCAACAAACACAGCGAGTGAACCATCCTGAGAACGCAAAGATCTCGTGGTGAGATCACCGATGATGAGATATGAGGGATGATCACGCTGAACTGCTCGAGATCCTAGGTGATCAGATGTCACCTCACCAGAGTCAGTAGTTGGCACCTCTGGACTCGATTGATGGGGCTCGATCGAAGTGGAAGTAGTGATCAGAGGTCCGCCTTCATCCTCAGTCGAAGTCTCAGAAGGTGTGGGGTCTACAGGCTATGCAGAAGGCCCACTATCATCAACAGCAGGAGTGTCATCATCTTCCTCGAAGATGGACTCTACAAGCTCATCATCACTAGAAAACTCAAAAGAAGGAGTAAGCGAAGGCATGGACTCATCAAAAGAAACCTCGCACGTCTCGACAAGCTGCTGGGAGTCGAGGTTCCAAACACGAAAGCCTTAAGAATGCAAAACGTAACCAAGAAAAACTCTATCCCAGCAACGAGACTCAAACTTGTCCAAATGCCCTCTCTTCTTGAGCACAAAGCACTTGCAACCAAACACTCGCAAGTGGCTCACCTTGGGCTGTTTGACAAACCGCAACTCGTATGATGTCTTACCTAGGTAAGCTCTAAGAAAGATGCGGTTCGCAAGATAGAAAGCTGTGTTCATAGCTTCATCCCAAAAGCGCCTAGGAGTCCTATGCTCATCGAGCATCGTCCTGGCCATCTCGACCAGTGTGCGGTTCTTTCGTTCCACAACATCGTTCTGTGGGGGAGTGTAAGGAGTAGAAAACTGGTGCTCAAGACATTGATCACTACAAAAGCTGACGAACTGAGAATTATTGAACTTAGATCCATTGTTAGTGCGAATTGCTCGCATCTGACCATTGTTCTCATTCTTCAGCTTCAGAATCAGATCATGAACAAAATGGAAAGCCTCATCCTTAGACTCCAAAAAGAAAACCCACGATAATGGAGAAAAATCATCAACAATCACAAGTGCATACCACTTCCCATCGACTGAATATACCAAAGCTAGACCAACAGTATCCATGTGTAAAATCTCTCCCGGGTACGAAGTCATCACCTGAGTCACAGGTACGTGAGAAGCGACAACAATCTTCCAATGATGATAAGGATGGCAAACTAGATCCTTATCCATCATAAGCTTGGGCAATCCTCGGATGAGGTCCATAGAGCTCAAAATGACTAGCAGATCAAAGATCAAATGACCTAACGTCCTATGCCACCTCCAGAGCTCAGAAGAGGATCCAACAATCAAACAGCGAGAAGGGCCAAAAGAACTAGAGAAATCAATTTGAAAAACCTTACCGAAGGGTAAGATCTGGCAAACCAAAGATCCTCTAGAATCAACAACACAAGACACACCCTTCTTAAAACGAACCTCTAAGCCCTCCTCAAGAAGTTGTGAAATAGAAACCAAATTAAACCTCAAATTTCCAACCAAAGCAACATTCTTCAAGGAGAAATGCTCAGAAATTCGAATTGAACCAATGCCATGTAACTTCCCTTGACCATTGTTCCTGAATGTGATGTACTCCTTGGAGCTCGGGGAAGTGAGGCTGGAGAATCATCTGTGATGTCCCATCATGTGGCGAGATCATCCCAAATCCATGATCCATACGTCCTCTAGGCCTCGATCCTGCAAAATCAATGGTCATAAGGGGGAGCAAATGGTCCGACACCAGGTTTAGCAAAAGAGCTAAACCAGTGTCGAGCCGTCTGCTCAAAAGAAGGAAAGCAGAAAGAATCGTAAGAGTCCGGACCAAAATGCGGCTCAAAGCACGGTCCTCGGTTCTGCCTAAAGTCATGGCCACGAGGTCCAAAACCATATCCATAATGGTCTGGAGCTCTGCCAGAGCGAAAACCATCCTCCAAAGCACGGGCACGAAAGTCGTCTCCTCTACCACTACCTACACGACACGCCTTGGCCTCTAGCCTCTCTCCGTGTTGAGGGACTCTCTGTCTACCACCCTACTGGTAGAACTTCTCCTGCCCACCTAGAGCTCTCTCTGCTCTCTCAACCCGCTTCCTCCTGAAGCAAAATTCCGTAAGATGCGCATTTCTTTGATAGAACTCACAATGATAGGTAGGCTTCTTGGGATGTGGTTGAGGCTTGGAAGTAGTGATCAGAGGTCCGCCTTCATCCTCAGTCGAAGTCTCAGAAGGTGTGGGGTCTACAGGCTATGCAGAAGGCCCACTATCATCAACAGCAGGAGTGTCATCATCTTCCTCGAAGATGGACTCTACAAGCTCATCATCACTAGAAAACTCAAAAGAAGGAGTAAGCGAAGGCATGGACTCATCAAAAGAAACCTCGCACGTCTCGACAAGCTGCTGGGAGTCGAGGTTCCAAACACGAAAGCCTTAAGAATGCAAAACGTAACCAAGAAAAACTCTATCCCAGCAACGAGACTCAAACTTGTCCAAATGCCCTCTCTTCTTGAGCACAAAGCACTTGCAACCAAACACTCGCAAGTGGCTCACCTTGGGCTGTTTGACAAACCGCAACTCGTATGATGTCTTACCTAGGTAAGCTCTAAGAAAGATGCGGTTCGCAAGATAGAAAGCTGTGTTCATAGCTTCATCCCAAAAGCGCCTAGGAGTCCTATGCTCATCGAGCATCGTCCTGGCCATCTCGACCAGTGTGCGGTTCTTTCGTTCCACAACATCGTTCTGTGGGGGAGTGTAAGGAGTAGAAAACTGGTGCTCAAGACATTGATCACTACAAAAGTTGACGAACTGAGAATTATTGAACTTAGATCCATTGTTAGTGCGAATTGCTCGCATCTGACCATTGTTCTCATTCTTCAGCTTCAGAATCAGATCATGAACAAAATGGAAAGCCTCATCCTTAGACTCCAAAAAGAAAACCCACGATAATGGAGAAAAATCATCAACAATCACAAGTGCATACCACTTCCCATCGACTGAATATACCAAAGCTAGACCAACAGTATCCATGTGTAAAATCTCTCCCGGGTACGAAGTCATCACCTGAGTCACAGGTACGTGAGAAGCGACAACAATCTTCCAATGATGATAGGGATGGCAAACTAGATCCTTATCCATCATAAGCTTGGGCAATCCTCGGATGAGGTCCATAGAGCTCAAAATGACTAGCAGATCAAAGATCAAATGACCTAACCTCCTATGCCACCTCCAGAGCTCAGAAGAGGATCCAACAATCAAACAGCGAGAAGGGCCAAAAGAACTAGAGAAATCAATTTGAAAAACCTTACCGAAGGGTAAGATCTGGCAAACCAAAGATCCTCTAGAATCAACAACACAAGACACACCCTTCTTAAAACGAACCTCTAAGCCCTCCTCAAGAAGTTGTGAAATAGAAACCAAATTAAACCTCAAATTTCCAACCAAAGCAACATTCTTCAAGGAGAAATGCTCAGAAATTCGAATTGAACCAATGCCATGTAACTTCCCTTGACCATTGTTCCTGAATGTGATGTACTCCTTGGAGCTCGGGGAAGTGAGGCTGGAGAATCATCTGTGATGTCCCATCATGTGGCGAGATCATCCCAAATCCATGATCCATACGTCCTCTAGGCCTCGATCCTGCAAAATCAATGGTCATAAGGGGGAGCAAATGGTCCGACACC
Source organism: Zizania palustris (assembly GCA_019279435.1). Lineage (NCBI taxonomy): Eukaryota > Viridiplantae > Streptophyta > Magnoliopsida > Poales > Poaceae > Zizania > Zizania palustris. Next base: position 105,943,987 of record JAAALK010000283.1, on the reverse strand, counting down.
AGGTTTAGCAAAAGAGCTAAACCAGTGTCGAGCCGTCTGCTCAAAAGAAGGAAAGCAGAAAGAATCGTAAGAGTCCGGACCAAAATGCGGCTCAAAGCACGGTCCTCGGTTCTGCCTAAAGTCATGGCCACGAGGTCCAAAACCATATCCATAATGGTCTGGAGCTCTGCCAGAGCGAAAACCATCCTCCAAAGCACGGGCACGAAAGTCGTCTCCTCTACCACTACCTACACGACACGCCTTGGCCTCTAGCCTCTCTCCGTGTTGAGGGACTCTCTGTCTACCACCCTACTGGTAGAACTTCTCCTGCCCACCTAGAGCTCTCTCTGCTCTCTCAACCCGCTTCCTCCTGAAGCAAAATTCCGTAAGATGCACATTTCTTTGATAGAACTCACAATGATAGGTAGGCTTCTTGGGATGTGGTTGAGGCTTGGAAGTAGTGATCAGAGGTCCGCCTTCATCCTCAGTCGAAGTCTCAGAAGGTGTGGGGTCTACAGGCTATGCAGAAGGCCCACTATCATCAACAGCAGGAGTGTCATCATCTTCCTCGAAGATGGACTCTACAAGCTCATCATCACTAGAAAACTCAAAAGAAGGAGTAAGCGAAGGCATGGACTCATCAAAAGAAACCTCGCACGTCTCGACAAGCTGCTGGGAGTCGAGGTTCCAAACACGAAAGCCTTAAGAATGCAAAACGTAACCAAGAAAAACTCTATCCCAGCAACGAGACTCAAACTTGTCCAAATGCCCTCTCTTCTTGAGCACAAAGCACTTCCAACCAAACACTCGCAAGTGGCTCACCTTGGGCTGTTTGACAAACCGCAACTCGTATGATGTCTTACCTAGGTAAGCTCTAAGAAAGATGCGGTTCGCAAGATAGAAAGTTGTGTTCATAGCTTCATCCCAAAAGCGCCTAGGAGTCCTATGCTCATCGAGCATCGTCCTGGCCATCTCGACCAGTGTGCGGTTCTTTCGTTCCACAACATCGTTCTGTGGGGGAGTGTAAGGAGTAGAAAACTGGTGCTCAAGACATTGATCACTACAAAAGCTGACGAACTGAGAATTATTGAACTCAGATCCATTGTTAGTGCGAATTGCTCGCATCTGACCATTGTTCTCATTCTTCAGCTTCAGAATCAGATCATGAACAAAATGGAAAGCCTCATCCTTAGACTCCAAAAAGAAAACCCACGATAATGGAGAAAAATCATCAACAATCACAAGTGCATACCACTTCCCATCGACTGAATATACCAAAGCTAGACCAACAGTATCCATGTGTAAAATCTCTCCCGGGTACGAAGTCATCACCTGAGTCACAGGTACGTGAGAAGCGACAACAATCTTCCAATGATGATAGGGATGGCAAACTAGATCCTTATCCATCATAAGCTTGGGCAATCCTCGGATGAGGTCCATAGAGCTCAAAATGACTAGCAGATCAAAGATCAAATGACCTAACCTCCTATGCCACCTCCAGAGCTCAGAAGAGGATCCAACAATCAAACAGCGAGAAGGGCCAAAAGAACTAGAGAAATCAATTTGAAAAACCTTACCGAAGGGTAAGATCTGGCAAACCAAAGATCCTCTAGAATCAACAACACAAGACACACCCTTCTTAAAACGAACCTCTAAGCCCTCCTCAAGAAGTTGTGAAATAGAAACCAAATTAAACCTCAAATTTCCAACCAAAGCAACATTCTTCAAGGAGAAATGCTCAGAAATTCGAATTGAACCAATGCCATGTAACTTCCCTTGACCATTGTTCCTGAATGTGATGTACTCCTTGGAGCTCGGGGAAGTGAGGCTGGAGAATCATCTGTGATGTCCCATCATGTGGCGAGATCATCCCAAATCCATGATCCATACGTCCTCTAGGCCTCGATCCTGCAAAATCAATGGTCATAAGGGGGAGCAAATGGTCCGACACCAGGTTTAGCAAAAGAGCTAAACCAGTGTCGAGCCGTCTGCTCAAAAGAAGGAAAGCAGAAAGAATCGTAAGAGTCCGGACCAAAATGCGGCTCAAAGCACGGTCCTCGGTTCTACCTAAAGTCATGGCCACGAGGTCCAAAACCATATCCATAATGGTCTGGAGCTCTGCCAGAGCGAAAACCATCCTCCAAAGCACGGGCACGAAAGTCGTCTCCTCTACCACTACCTACACGACACGCCTTGGCCTCTAGCCTCTCTCCGTGTTGAGGGACTCTCTGTCTACCACCCTACTGGTAGAACTTCTCCTGCCCACCTAGAGCTCTCTCTGCTCTCTCAACCCGCTTCCTCCTGAAGCAAAATTCCGTAAGATGCACATTTCTTTGATAGAACTCACAATGATAGGTAGGCTTCTTGGGATGTGGTTGAGGCTTGGAAGTAGTGATCAGAGGTCCGCCTTCATCCTCAGTCGAAGTCTCAGAAGGTGTGGGGTCTACAGGCTATGCAGAAGGCCCACTATCATCAACAGCAGGAGTGTCATCATCTTCCTCGAAGATGGACTCTACAAGCTCATCATCACTAGAAAACTCAAAAGAAGGAGTAAGCGAAGGCATGGACTCATCAAAAGAAACCTCGCACGTCTCGACAAGCTGCTGGGAGTCGAGGTTCCAAACACGAAAGCCTTAAGAATGCAAAACGTAACCAAGAAAAACTCTATCCTAGCAATGAGACTCAAACTTGTCCAAATGCCCTCTCTTCTTGAGCACAAAGCACTTGCAACCAAACACTCGCAAGTGGCTCACCTTGGGCTGTTTGACAAACCGCAACTCGTATGATGTCTTACCTAGGTAAGCTCTAAGAAAGATGCGATTCGCAAGATAGAAAGCTGTGTTCATAGCTTCATCCCAAAAGCGCCTAGGAGTCCTATGCTCATCGAGCATCGTCCTGGCCATCTCGACCAGTGTGCGGTTCTTTCGTTCCACAACATCGTTCTGTGGGGGAGTGTAAGGAGTAGAAAACTGGTGCTCAAGACATTGATCACTACAAAAGCTGACGAACTGAGAATTATTGAACTCAGATCCATTGTTAGTGCGAATTGCTCGCATCTGACCATTGTTCTCATTCTTCAGCTTCAGAATCAGATCATGAACAAAATGGAAAGCCTCATCCTTAGACTCCAAAAAGAAAACCCACGATAATGGAGAAAAATCATCAACAATCACAAGTGCATACCACTTCCCATCGACTGAATATACCAAAGCTAGACCAACAGTATCCATGTGTAAAATCTCTCCCGGGTACGAAGTCATCACCTGAGTCACAGGTACGTGAGAAGCGACAACAATCTTCCAATGATGATAGGGATGGCAAACTAGATCCTTATCCATCATAAGCTTGGGCAATCCTCGGATGAGGTCCATAGAGCTCAAAATGACTAGCAGATCAAAGATCAAATGACCTAACCTCCTATGCCACCTCCAGAGCTCAGAAGAGGATCCAACAATCAAACAGCGAGAAGGTCCAAAAGAACTAGAGAAATCAATTTGAAAAACCTTACCGAAGGGTAAGATCTGGCAAACCAAAGATCCTCTAGAATCAACAACACAAGACACACCCTTCTTAAAACGAACCTCTAAGCCCTCCTCAAGAAGTTGTGAAATAGAAACCAAATTAAACCTCAAATTTCCAACCAAAGCAACATTCTTCAAGGAGAAATGCTCAGAAATTCGAATTGAACCAATGCCATGTAACTTCCCTTGACCATTGTTCCTGAATGTGATGTACTCCTTGGAGCTCGGGGAAGTGAGGCTGGAGAATCATCTGTGATGTCCCATCATGTGGCGAGATCATCCCAAATCCATGATCCATACGTCCTCTAGGCCTCGATCCTGCAAAATCAATGGTCATAAGGGGGAGCAAATGGTCCGACACCAGGTTTAGCAAAAGAGCTAAACCAGTGTCGAGCCGTCTGCTCAAAAGAAGGAAAGCAGAAAGAATCGTAAGAGTCCGGACCAAAATGCGGCTCAAAGCACGGTCCTCGGTTCTGCCTAAAGTCATGGCCACGAGGTCCAAAACCATATCCATAATGGTCTGGAGCTCTGCCAGAGCGAAAACCATCCTCCAAAGCACGGGCACGAAAGTCGTCTCCTCTACCACTACCTACACGACACGCCTTGGCCTCTAGCCTCTCTCCGTGTTGAGGGACTCTCTGTCTACCACCCTACTGGTAGAACTTCTCCTGCCCACCTAGAGCTCTCTCTGCTCTCTCAACCCGCTTCCTCCTGAAGCAAAATTCCGTAAGATGCACATTTCTTTGATAGAACTCACAATGATAGGTAGGCTTCTTGGGATGTGGTTGAGGCTTGGGTTTCTTGGGCTTGTTGGTGTTGGGAGTATGCTCTTTGGTGTGAGAGGGTCTAGGTAGAGATTCAAGAGAAGTGTGGAGCTGCTTGGGCTTTGGGACCCAGATAGGCTTCTTGGGTGCACTACAAGAAAACAGAAACTTTTCATCAGCTAAAATAACTTCCGTCGTTTTTTCAAAAAACCAACGGAAGTTAAATAACTTCCGTTGGCCTCAAGGAGCCGACATAAGTTAACTTATCTTCCATCGGCTTTAACTGTGGCCGACGTAAGTTAACTTAACTTCCGTTGGTTCAACCCTCAACCGACGGAAGATGATTTTCCCCAAAATCACGCGCGCCCTATTTCCCCAGCCCAACCCACCTAGGTTTTCTAGCTCCCCATTCTCCCCCTCCGCCCGCCTTCCCTTCGCCACCTCCCCACCTCTCTCCCTTCACCCGCCTCCCTGCCTCCTAGTGGCCACCTCCGTGCCCTCCGCTCGCCTCACCGCCTCCCGATGGCCGCCTCTGCGTATCCCGGTGGATGCCTCCGCACCTCCCGGTGGCCGCCTCCCTGACTCCCCGCTGTCGGCCATTGGGGTGTCGTTCGATATCTCCGACTCCAAGGGGCCGGTGATCCAGTCGCCCATGCTGTCCGAGGATTAGGTGAGGGACCTCGTCCCCATCGATCTCGATAAGCTCTAGTTCGTCGAGGAGTCTCTCAAAATTCTACGCAGTGACATAATGCACATACATTTTTTTGTTATGAAAAGCCCCTTTATGTTAAGTTTATTGTTGTATGAAATTGAATTTGGGGTTCATGATGAATTGAACTAGGTAAATCAGTTATATCAGCCGACTACCGATGCCTGACAGGTATTGTGAAAGTCAACACTCATGTAGGAAGTTGACCGAGAATTTGTGTTGGTCTTTACAGGATTCAAGTAAAATTTGGTTCAGAGTAAGTTTTTGGAAAATGTTACTAGGGATAGAGTTGTTGTTTTTTACATGTTAGTTCTATTCTGGCATGGTTACCATGATTACAAAAGCGCCGATATAGACTAGCATTGTTGTACCTGTCAACTCTAAATTCATTAGTGTGATTTGAATGTCACACATGAGAGAGTTCTTATTTTTTGTATATACTTTGAATGTACTTTTGTATATACTTTTGAATGTAATATATGCAGGAATGTAAAATTGGACCATGCATATACTTTTGTATATATTTTTGGATTCATGATCCTTTTAGCTGAATTTGTATGAATGTGATTTAAACGTGACAATATATTTGTTGAATTTGAATATGAATGTGAATGTCTTGAATGTTTGTGAATGTGGATATAATTTATTAGTGAGTAATCTGACAGAAAAATAGGAAAAAAGAGAAAAAACACAGAAAAAATAGAAAAAAACAAACAATATAATTTTCGTCGGCTATACTTTGGCCGACGGAAGTTACCAATTCTTCCTGATAACTTCCATCGGCGCCCAACGGAAGTTAGCTAACTTCCGTCGAAACGATTCCGTCGGCTAAATGCTGACGGAAGTGAGCATTTTGCCGACGGAAGTTAGCTTCTTTCGGCGGTATTGGGCTAACTTCTGTCGGCTTTGGCTGACGGAAGTTCCCTGTTTTCTTGTAGTGGTGGAGCTTTAGGTTGTTCTTGGAACACTCTATCCTTGGGCTGACAGGCCGAAAAAGACTCAGTGGAGTGAGTCTTGGGATATCTCTGCTCTGGACTCATCTTACTCCATTCCACTGCACTGCTCAGGGCACTCTCAAAGTTAGCCTTGGTGTATGTGTAACCTACTCCAAAACCATCCTGCCTCTTGAACTGCTAGATCATCATGCTGAGTTGTGGATCTCTAGCACTCACCCAACTCAAGATTTGATGGAGGTAAGAGTTCTCGTTATGAGCATCAGCTCACTCCTCTCTCAAGGAAGCTAGAACCTCTACCTGAGACAAGCAGATCTCACACTCTCCATCAACTTGGACACATTTATCAGCTTTCAGCTTGATTAGTTCCAACCTCAGAGACAAGATGGTCTCACAGAGAGTGGGTGGAACTGAAAATGTCTCAAGCTCAAGCTTAGTCTGCTCCAGCTCAGTTCTGACTCCCTCTAACCCGCCCAACTGCTCATCTCCCCTTGCTCTCAGCTCCGCTAGATCAGATAAGTGGGATGGGTAGTCTCTACAGGGCATGAAGACAGTGGCATGAGCATCTTTCAGCTCCAACTGAGCGCTTTCAAGCTCAGTGGCCAAAGCATCTCTCTCATCAACCCTCTCTGTGTACTTGTCCTTCCCCTTCTTGATCATGATCTCCTCACCGCTTGATCTTGATGAAGAGGAAGAAGAAGATGATCTCTTGGAGTAGCTTCTCTCGATCTCGGCAAAGAAGGCCTTGTATCGCTTCTTGTTCTTGCGCCGGTAGTCCTTCAGGGCCTTTCAAAAGAACCTAGTTTTGGGCTTGCCCTTTGTGAAGGTGGAGCTATCGTCCTTGTTGGAGTCGTTAGAGCCAGCACCGATGCTCTTCTTGTGTGTGTTCCGCTTGGGGAAGTCGGCGATGAAATGACCTGGATCACCACATTCAAAGAAACTATGTTTTGTGCCATGTCGTTTGAACATTCTTTTATCATGGACACGACAAACATGACTATTGAAAAGAAAAAGGTCATAATCCCTAGAAAATCCAATTGGTCCTTAGTGATAGACATCAAAGAGGACAAAGCACAACTCAAAGCAATAGGATCAACAGAAGGTGACGCAAGAGCTAGAGTTTTTGATCCAGAACAAGTGAGATTTGATCAACTGGGTATCAACCTCTGAGGCCTTGAGCTTGATCACCTAGATCTTAGGGTCCAAGGTATGAAGAACCTTGAGCGTCTGTTCATTATATGAGACCAGCTGATCACGATCGGCCTTGTTGGCCCGAAGCTTGTTAATGATCGACTGAAAGTGACCAAACAAAGCTTCAATAGTCTCACCTGGCTTCCATGAGAAGTTTTCGTATTCTTGCCGGTAGGTCTGATAGAGCCTAGCCTTGACCTAAGCTGTACCCTCATGGTGTGCCTGGAGGGTAGCCCAGATCTCTCGAGCAGTGTCGAGATGGCTAACATGCTCAAATTCACTAGGACCTAAACCAGAAAATAGTATGTTCATTGCCTTGTTGTTTAGGTCATGCAGAGCGACTATCTCAGGAGTAGTACGCTCTGCAGCTGGAAGCACAGTAAAAGTAGCATGAACACACATGTCCCATATCCTTGAGCTCTAGCTCAATAAATAGGCTCACATGCAAGTCTTCCAATAGTTGTAGCCAAAACCCTCAAGGAACAGAACCTTGCCAAAAGAAGTCATGATCGCTACCTTGGGTTAGAACTGGTTAAGGTATGGAAAAACCCTAACCAGTCTTTGATACCACTTGTACAACTGAGAGTAGCGACTAGAGGGGGATGAATGGGCACCTCAAAAATTCTTTCGAATCGATGGCCTACTCCCAACACCCAACGCACCTCAAGAGTTAACCAAAAAACATAGACCAAAAAACATATGATAATTGTGCTATCACTCTCCTGTCAAATATGATATGATGTAATAGTCCAAGAGATCATAAGCACTAAAAATAATCTAAGCTAAAAAACGACCGGTGTCCTAATCGAAAAGACACCACCACAGTGCTTAAAGGAAGATCAACTAAAATTTACAGACTAGACAATCAAATTATCAAGTACTGAGAAAACGAACACAATTCACATGCATTCTCATAGATATGAAATAAGCACAATATTTAATGCATTTAATATAGACCAAATAAATTCAGTAGATAAAAATTGGTTGCAGCTAATTAATCTATCCTAGAAACATCAGAAATAAATTTTCTAGAAGCACGAGTATTGAGATGAGATTTACTGTGCTTCAAAGTGATTAGCAAGCTCAGCGTGCAAAAATAATCTGGCCAACAACTAAAACAAAATGCTTAGGCACGTTTTTCAAGGATGAACTAATCTCAAAAATCAACGAGTGCTAGCCAAAATTAACACTCATTTCCAGATGGAGAAAATAAAATTGTTCATGGATTAAGAGAAAAATTACTGTGCTGCTATGTCCTGCCCGTGCGTGAAGCAACGCCGCACCGAGCATAGAGCCAAGTCTTCACATGCTGAATCCCAAGTGGCTAGATTGCTGTCGGTCAGAACCAGCCGACATGTTTTCTTGCGCGGGGAAGAAGAAAACCAGGGCCGGGCCCGGCCTCCTGCACACCTAGCTTCTCCAGCAATAGCCCGTCGCACCAAGCGCTTCTTGCGCCACTCGGCGCGGATTTACTCCATCCCGGACAAAAGAAAAACGAACAGGAATTGATTCCTGAGAAAAACCCGGTGGCTAGAAATGAATAGTGTTCGGGAAAACAAACACTAGTGCGCGAAGAACAGAAAAATCGGAGAGAAAATATGTGGCGACTAGAATTTTCAGAGGTAGGAGAAGACACAAGGTAAAGTGAACTCAGATTTTCAAATGGATGAGTTAAGAAACCCTAGGGGATTGGGGGCCTATTCAAAGGCATCCCAATAAATAAGGAAAATCCTAATATACCCTTACGGTTTTTTACATACGCCGAAATAAACTAGAAGAGACCAAAATGCCCTTAGGATTTTTACAAACTCGACTAACACAGACTGTGGACCTAAAGGTAACTTGTCCTGATGCGGAGCTTTCGTAGCAGCTACGACTTCTCTTTAGGACCATCTGATCTCCGATGGGTGGTCAGGATAGTTGCGTCGGTTTTACTCCGAAACCGACAAAGCGTCTGATGTCTTCGCACCGAGTACCTAGATTGGGCCAGCCTGATTCCGCGGCTCCCTCACCCCGGCAATCGCTCACCGCTCGTTTACCTAGGTCAAACCCGGTCAATAGACCAGTGGATCCCCTGTCGTTACTGGCCCATGTACCCAGATTGGGTCGGCCTGACTCCGCAGCCACTCTACCTAGCAGTCACTCGCCGCCCGTGTACCTGAGTCACATGAGGCGCAAGACACGACAGGTCTCGACTCCTCTTTGTCTCCTCTCTCTCTTTATCATTGAATTCCGTTGACAATCACTCATCACTTCTAGAGCCGTGAGGCCCATGATCTTCAACATGGCTCCTCAGTCTCGCGGGCCCCACCTATCGGTGCTGCCCCGCTCTCACGCTCCGTCCCCGCCCATTGACCCATGGCCCCCGCCTGTTAGAATCATCCCCGCCGTGGAATATCACCAGAATTCCCTACCATCGCCGCATGGTGCCTAAACCCACAAGCCCCGGCCACCCAACCCTATAAATACCTCCGTCTCCACCCCCTAATTCATTTTCCCTCCTCTACCCCATCGATTGTAGATTGCATCACCGGTGAGCTCCAAAACCCCCTCCATCCTTGTCTTTGCTACACCCGCCATCTGCCATCATTAAAGACCTCGCCTTCGCTCGCCACCATCACTGTCAAGACAACCATCTCCTCCCAGTCCTTCACGTCAACTCTGTTTGGCCTCTCGGTTGCCTAATTTTGCCGGAGTTGCCAACCTGATCCATCTGTTCCACCACCGATTGCCGCCGACCGCGACCAAACATCGTCGAGCTCCAACTCCGGTATGATCGTGATCCCCGTGCTATTCGGATTCCATTCCTGCTTTCAACTAATCACCTAGCCCCTCGCCATCGCCACTAGCTTCATCGCCACACTCTACCATCACCGGAGAAGGCGACAACTGAGCCCGCGTGTTGGTTTTAATCTTCACCATCCATTTGTATGCATGCGGTCCATATTAAATCAATGCATGGATTGTTTTGGTGTGTCTGATCTCTGTTGTCCGGTTCCAACCAATTTCCACTGGATCATATCCCTCCATTGCATTTTAATCTCGGCCGTCGATTTTTATATAAACTCCCTGACTTGACCTTGACTTGACCTGCGCCGTTTGATCATGACCCGTTGGCCACGTGTCACCCGTCTCATAGCACACATGCATAGTTCATCATGGACTCAGTCCACCGTGCACTAAATTCAATTTCTAGTTCAAAAATAATTCCATAATTGATTCAAACTTCAAAAATTCATATCTTCCACATCCTAACTCCAAATTCATCCATTCAAATTCCATTTTGATCCTAGTAATTTTCTCTACAACCTGAACTAATTTAATTTCATGACTTTTACTATTTATTTTTGTCCTTTTAATTGTGCTTTCCTCGTTTTGCGTGCTTTTAGAGTTTGAAGCTATCGGGAAGCCCGAGTCTTTTGTCAAAGAGCCGTCTTCACCCTTTGTTGAACAAGGCAATTCACACCCCTTCCATGAACATGTTGAGCTCATGTTTTGAAATTATTTATTGTATAACCCATATGATTTAATTGCGTTAGTGCAATTAAAACCTATATTTATATTTATTTAGATCCATTAACCTTGTTGTGCAAACCCAAGCCATGCTTTTGATCCATTTTCCCTAGTTGTCCTACAGCAATACAATATTAGTTAGTGCCCTAGTATTGGCACACTTGCTTAGTTATGCTAAAAAGAGTTGTATACTAGAATAGGTACTTTATTCTCTTCTATATTTCTTAGATATGTCTCATATCATGGTTCTAAAATGATGGAAGCAATGTTTGGAAAATGGTTAACTTAATGGAAATGGTCTGTTCTGGGTGAAATTGAGTGTATTGGTTGGTAGCACCCGGACACTATAAGGACCAGTCTATGGGATCTATGGCAAATCATTTCTGTACAAACCACAAGTCTTGTGGATAAGGCTTAACCTGACATACAGGTTGGTTCAGTCGGATGCATCGAGCGGAGGGTTATTAGAGTCAAGAAGAAAGGATGTCTTGTTTCCTTTTTATTGACTAGGCACTGTGGCACAAAAGGGGCTTATGTTTCCATTGCTTTGGACATCGACAAAACCTAGTGTGGTTGTCCTCTTTTTGAAACGATTTATATCAAGGGTTTTGGCAAGATTTTGGTGATTGCAATATGATTTCTTGCCTTGTGGGTAAATTTGTACACCTCTGATCAGAGTATAATATTTCAAAATGTCATGCCTACTGTTATGGGCAAACCAAGTGATGTTCTCTGTAGTTAGCCTAATAATTTGAATGTGAATGGTTACTGGTTTTGTAAGGACTGTTGTGTTAGTGAGTAAAGGTGTGCTACTTGAGTTAGTGGATGGTTTTCATGTCCTTTACTCTCTATTAAAATTCAAGCTTTTTCTTTTCCTTTTTCATTTTTGCCAAGGGTTATTTGCATGTCAACCTCATTGAGAAACCAAGGGTTGGTTTCGGAGTCTGTGATGAGTGATTGACAAATTTTATCCTCTGATTCGAAGGGGTCCCTCTGAAGGGGTTTGGAGGTTGTTTCACCGAAGGGTTCGGTGGGTTCTGTTTGCTGCAGCTATTGCAGCGGAGTGTGACTGTCGGAGGGGTTCGACGGTACATGATGACTTGTTCGTACCAAAGGCTTCGGTATTTTGGGTGGTACACCGGAGTGTGTGCTGCAGGTTTCTTACCTGGAGAGGTCTCCGGGGTACTAGATACACTTGTCTGTTTGCTTGTGGTGCATAGGTGACTTCGGAGGAAACGAACGGTTCACAGCAAGTGAACCTTGGTCAAGTGGAAGGCTTGATGCCAGGCAAGCGGGGAGATCAGTCACGATGGCTGTGAGGGGTCGAGGTCGGTCCTCGGGTCAAGGTGCGCCAGGAAAATACAGAGAGTGCGGAGCGTGGCTCCAGCTGAAGGTACCGCGAGATGAAGTCCTCGGAGGCGAGGCACTTCGAAGGGTACTCCGAATGGAGTAACTTCGGAGTATGGTGGACAAAGTACTCAGCAATGAGGCAAGGATTTCGAAGTGTGCTCCGGAGGGAGGCACTCTAAGGTACACCCAACAAAGGTCTCAAAAGTCGAGGTGCATCGAAGGCATGGTCCGGGTGAGATTCGTTGAGGAGTGTGCTCGGGGAGAGACACTGCAACGAAGTGCTCATGGAATGCTTCATGGGGAGGCCTTGGACGAAGGAGGGACTTCGAAGGGTGGTACTCCGAAGGTGGGGCTTCAGAGTGTGGCTGACTTGAGGTACTTCGACCATGCATGGCTTCGGTACACAGACTGATGGAGTTCGAGCTGGGAGTAGCTGCGAAGCCATGGTGATCCACTCCTGAGGTGATGGCGCAAAGGCTCAAGGGCTTTGACAGCTTTGGCTCAAAACCGTCATTTTATCGAAGGTTGATTTCTGTGAAGCGAAGGCCGTCAGGCTCAAAGCTTCTCACCGAAGCTACCGCACCCCTCGCGTGCGAAAGGGGGCTTTAGAAGACTCCAAGACTGCAAAAGCTGACCATGTCTGCTGTACAAAAGCTGATGCTGACTCCTCTGCAAAGCTAACAAAAGAAGCTTCCAAATAAAGTAGAATACCAGCTGTACCCCCTTGTTCTGATGAGACAAAATCAGTGCAAACCCTAGGGGTAAAGTAGTCTATTCACAGGGCTTAATAGTTCCTATAAATAGTGGAGGTTAGCTAGGCAACTGTAACACTTTGAGCAACCATTTTAGAACTCCTGTGCTAGCTTCCATCACTTGTATTCATCCTGTGAGTTCATTCTGTGTTCCCTGTTCAAGCATTGAAACTTTGATTCTGTTTTCATTTACTGCTTGAACTTGTATGCCTGTTTGCACTGCAAGTTTTGATTTCCTTTTGTTCCACTTCTTCCTGGTTCGTGTGTGCACTGAAGTGTTTTTGAAGAAGTGTGTGGGTGATCTGTGCTTGTGAAGTGTGTTTTTCTCAGTGTGTTCGCTCTGTGTAAACTGAGGCTAGTCCTCTCTGATTACTAGCGAAGCACTGCCCTTGGCTTAAATCGAAGCTCGTTGTCTTCTCTTGTCGACGTCCTCTTTGCAGTGTGCTCAGCGTGGGTCTCGACCTCCGAAATACGAAGCCTAGTACCAATTTCTAGTGCGGAGTACTCATCGAAGTCCTCAAGAGGGAAGTCATCTCTTGCGAAGGGTGAAGTGCGAAGTCTTCTCGAAGGCACCTTATGTGTGGAGCCTGCACTGACTTTGCAGAGTTGAGTTTTTGGTGTTGTGGGTGGAGCGTAGTCCTCTTGACATCGAACTTTTTCTCCTTGCGGAGCTTGGTTTCGGAGCTGTGAAATACCTCTGAACCAGAACTTCGAAGGGTGTGTTTGAAGCCTATTCTGCAGAAGACAGATTTAAAACAGAAGGCTATTTTTAGTATGAAATTTTAAAAGCTCCCATTCACCCCCCCTCTGGTCGCCGTTTTTGGTCCAACAATTGGTATCAGAGCAGGTTAAGATCACCAGTTGACCTTAACTAGTTTTGTGATTTATTGGCAACATGGACAAAGTTAGTAAAATACCTCTGTTCGATGGGACGAACTTTGCATACTAGAAGGTGCGCATGGAGGCTTACTTGCTAAGACAAGGAAATGCAATTTTGTAGATTGTGGACTCACAATACTCCATCCCTGAAACTCGCACCTCTCAAATAGAGAAGGATCATTATAATGCCAACTCCAAGGCTAGAAATATACTGTTCATTGGTTTGAGTCGGAGTGAGTTTGATAGGGTGCAGCACCTGAGGACAGCTAGGGAAATCTAGACTACACTCACTATTTTCATGTGGGCTCTACTCAGATTAAGGCTAGGTGCCAAAGCACGTACAATCAATAGTATCAGCTGCTTGTGCAGGCGCCCGGTGAATCTATAGATGCCATGTTTTCTCGCTTTGATGCGATAGTGAGTAACTTGCAGTCCAACGGGACGCTTTCTTATATTGATCATGACAGGGCTATCAAGCTTCTCTATGCTCTTGATCGTAGCATATGGGAAGAGAAGATATCCAGTATTGAGGAGTCCACAGGTTATGACACATTGACCTGTGATGAGCTCTTCAGCAAGCTGAAGTCCACAGAGATTGCCAAGGCATCTCTTGCAGTGCATAGGAACTCCTTGCCACAGCCATTGGCACTAGTTTCAAGCACTAGCCATGGCACCACTACAGAACCAAGCACATCTGGCACTTGTGTTCTTGCAAGTGGTTTTTCTTTGTCCTCTCTGGTCTCCGTCACTAAGGAGCAGGTGGACACTCTGGATGATGAAGAGCTTGCTCTCATTGCCATAAGTTTCACTCGTTTTCACCATGAGAGATGGGATCAGAGGAGAGGTGGTTTTAGTGGTTGTTTTGAGTGTGGCGACACCTCTCACATCAAGGCTAACTGTCCAAAACTCAAGAAGAGAGTTGAGAGTGAGCGCCCCAAATACCACAAAAAGGAGAGGAAACCCCTTGTGAAGGGCAAACGCGACAAGGTGGCTAAGAGGGTAGCCAAAGCCGCTTCCAGAGCTTTTGTTGCTACTCTCAGCGACATCGACACTTCCTCAACTGAGGAGTTGAGCTCTGATGAGGAGGAGGATTCTCCAAGGAAGGAAGAGAAGAAGGACAAGAAGGGACGAGATTTCACCGGCCTCTGCTTCATGGCCGACAGCGATCACAGCGGCGATGAGCATGACTCATCTGATGTACCACTATCCTATGACCAGCTTTCAATTAAATTAGATGAACTGAATGAAGTAGTTCTTGGTTAGGATAGGTTACTTGTGCAAGATGCTAGAGATAGAAAAGACCTTAGACTTAGGCTAGAATCTGTTTCTACTGATTATGCCATGCTTAAGTCTAGGGTTAATGATGCTGAATGTGAATCTTGCACTGTTGTCATGGGTGAGCTTGCTCAGTTGCGTTCTGTACATGCTCAAACTCTATCTGAGCTTGAGACTGCACAGAAGAAGCTTTTGATGGTTGATTCTAGTCCACATGTTATAAGTGAATGCATGAACTGTTCTTTATTACGTGAGAGCATTTATTTACGTGATAAGCATGTTCATGATTTAGAGGCTAGATTGGAGAGGGCTGGTAGTTCTAAGGATGTGCAACCTGTGTGTGACAGTTGCATAACCCTTAAGGACTAGCTAGGCACTGTTAGAGAGCGAGCTGAAAACCTTATGACTAAGAATGAGTACCTTCTCTCTGTGGTTAACAAATGCACTGAGGGAAAGGGTAGGATGGACTTGCTCTTGGCCAAGACCAAGATGTGTGCTGACAGGGCAAGGTTAGCACTAGGATTAGGTTTTGAGAGGATTCCCTCAGATAGTGAGAATAAAACTGTCTTTACCTCACCCACTACCTTAGAGAAAGAAATAGCCCAGTTAGACACTCCATCAGCCAAAAGGCCTTCCAGAACTCCAAAGAAAACCACTCCTCCTGCTAAGAAAATTCCTCCCAAGAAAACCACTCAGCAGAAGCCTAAGGAGCCTATGAGGATTGCTCCTATGACCCATGAGAGTGCCCCTAGGAGAGTGTTTCATTGTTCATATTGTCAGCGGGCGGGTCATCTGGTTTGGTTCTATTTTCATCGCATCAAGGATGAGTGATGCTCTCAGGTGATGAGTTTCTAGGACATGCATTACCCATCTCGAGGTGTGCATGAGTCTGAGTTTTACTCACGTCCTATTTTCGAGGCTCCTCGTACTTCTCGGAGAAGTTTTGCTCCTCGAGGTGTTCACCATATTCCATATGGTGGTAGACCCTGTGCGAGTTGCTTTGTACCTTGACAGGGTAGGTAGACCTCGCACTTTGCATCATTCTGATTATCATGTGCGTAGACAGTCTATTTTTACTGTGCCTACTACTCGTATCACTCAGTGCTGGATGCCTCGTCATGTTTTCACTCACTCCAGCACTGAGCGATTGAGATTTTATTATCATGTGTAGGAGCCAGACCGAGGCTTGGAGGGCACATGGATCATGGACTCTGGTTGTTCACGCCATATGATCGGAGATGCAGCATGGTTCTCTAGCCTCACCACAACCAAGAAAAAGGAACATATCACCTTCAGAAACAATCGAAGGACTAGAGTGAAAGGTAAAGGTGTGGTGAGAATCAACTCAAATTTCACTCTCAAAGATGTTGCCTTGGTTGAAAACTTGGGATACAATTTGCTTTCTGTATCTCAATTGTTGGATGAGGGCTTCAAAGTGCGATTCCATCGTGATACTTCGCAAGTACTCAATTTTGATGGCGTTGTGGTCTGTAAGATCTTTAGAGTTGGGAGAGTTTTTGGAGCTGATTTTTCTGAGTCATCTGGTTCTTCTCATTGTCTTGTTGCACATACGACTTCTGAGCTTTGGAAGTGGCATAGGAGACTAGGGCATATGAGCTTTGAGTTGCTTGCTCGTCTGAGTGCCCTAGGTCTGATCCGAGGATTGCCCAAGCTCAAGTTTGAGAAGAATTTAGTTTGCACTCCTTGTCGTCATGGAAAAATGATTGCCGCTTCGCACTCGCCAGTCACCAGAGTGATGACTGAACAACCCGGAGAACTTCTTCACATGGACACTGTAGGTCTTCTCGGGTTAGTTCTTTATGCGGCAAGTGGTATGTGCTAGTTATTGTTGACGATTTCTCTCGCTACTCTTGGGTCTTCTTTCTTGCCAGCAAGGATGAAGTGTTTTCACACTTTCAGAGCTTGGCTTTGAGACTTTTCACTGAACTCCCTGGTGCATTGAAATTCATTCGAAGTGATAATGGCACTAAGTTCAAGAACAATCTCTTTGTTGACTTTTGCATGGAGCAGGACATAGAACATCAATTCTCTAATCCACGGGTTCCTCAACAGAATGGTGTTTTTGAGAGAAATAACCGCACTTTGGTTGAGATGGCTAGGACAATACTCGATGAGCACAGGACTCCTAGAAAATTCTAGGCTGAGGCCATGAACACTGCTTGTTACATCTCAAACCGAATCTTCTTATGCTCAATTTTGAACGTGACATCTTATGAGCTGCATTTTGGGAGACAGCCCAAAGTTACTCATCTTCGAGTTTTTGGCTATCGTTGCTTTATCCTAAAACGTGGAAATTTGGACAAATTTGAGTCGCGTTCTTCTAACGGGATCTTTCTGGGTTACACTACACATGGTCATTCTTATCGTGTTTATAATTTGGAAACTAATACTGTCATCGAGTCATGTGATGTGACTTTTGATGAATCAACCCCCTTTGTTAGTTCTACTTTTGAATAGGGAAATGAACATGACATGGAACAGACCATCTTCGAAGATGAAGATCTTGGAGATTTCGAGGATGAACCCCTACTACCCTCGACATCAACCCCCGAAGCTGACCCCACTTCGACCACTTCAGCACAAGGTCCCAAAGCAACTACCTCGACATCGGTCATCTTGGACCACTCCAACGCACAAGTTGAGGGGGAGACTGCATCCCACCGCGAGGCTCCACATCATGTTCAAAGGATGCACCCTCCCGAGCAGATCATTGGAGAGCTTGATCAAAGGGTAACACGTTCTCATGCTCATTTCATTGATTCCGCTTTTGTTGCTTCTTTCGAGCCCTTAGATGTTAGTCATGCACTTTCTGATTCTAGTTGGATCAATGCCATGCATGAAGAACTTGAAAATTTTGAGAGAAACCAAGTCTGGACTTTAGTTTATCCTCCACCAAATGTTCGTTTCATTGGAACAAAATGGATTTTTAAAAACAAACAAGGGGAGGATGGGACTGTAGTTAGAAACAAGGCTATACTTGTAGCTCAAGGTTATTTTCAATTAGAAGGGATTGATTTTACTGAGACTTTTGCTCCTGTTGCTCATCTTGAGGCCATTAGGATTTTTCTTGCATTTGCGACATCCCGTGGTTTCAAACTTTATCAAATGGATGTTAAAAGTGTTTTTCTTAATGGCTTCATAGTCGAAGATGTCTATGTAAAATAACCCCTAGCTTTGAAAACCCCAAATACCCTCATAAAGTCCTTAAACTTCATAAGGCTCTTTATCGACTCAAGCAGGCCCCTTGGGCCTGGTATGATAGACTTAAGTCTTTTCTATTTTAGCGGTGGTATTTGATGGGATCTGTTGATAAAACCCTTTTCACTCTCAAGCATGGCAAATATTTCCTCCTAGTTTAGATTTATGTGGATGATATCATCTTTGGTGGCTCCTCTCATGCTTTGGTTGCCGAGTTTGCAGATACCATGAGCAGGGATTTCGAAATGTCCATGATGGGTGAACTCACATTTTTCCTTGGTTTGCAAATCAAGCAAAGCAAACAAGGTACATTCGTCCACCAGACGAAGTACACCAAGGATCTGCTCAAGAAGTTTGACATGGCTGATGCGAAGCCCCTCGCTACTCCGATGGCTACTTCGATAGCATTGGATCCTGACGAGGATGGAGAAGCCGTAGACCAGAAGGAGTTCCGAAGCATGATCGGCTCCCTCCTCTACTTGACTGCTATCAGGCTAGACATACACTTCGCAGTGTGTCTGTGCGCTTGTTTTTAGGCTTCGCCACGAGCTTCGCATCGCCAAGTGGTAAAGCGCATTCTCAGCTATCTCAAGCATACTCTTGAATTTGGCATTTGGTATTCCGCGTCTTCCTCTTTGTGTCTTCGAGGTTACTCCGATGCGGATTTTGCTGGGTGTAGGATTGATAGGAAAAGTACCTCTGGTACTTGTCATTTCTTGGGTACTTCGCTGGTTTGCTAGTCTTCTCGCAAATAGTCTAGTGTTGCACAATCGACGGCTGAGGCCGAATATGTTGCTGCAGCTAGCTATTGCTCACATATTTTGTGGATGGTTTCCACCTTGCGGGATTTTGGGTTAGATTATAAGGGTGTTCCACTTTTCTGTGACAACACTAGTGCTATTTGTATTGCAAACAACCCGGTTCAGCATCCCAGAACCAAACACATTGATGTACGGTATCATTTTCTCAGAGATCATAATGAGAAGGGTGATATTGAACTTCAATATGTTGATACCCAACACCACCTAGATGATATTTTCACAAAACCCCTAGATGCTTCTCGTTTTTCCTACTTGCGTGGTGAACTTGGTGTCTTTCACCTTTACGACATTTTGTGAGGGGAGCAATTTTTGATTGTCTTGCATATGCTCATTGTGTGTGAAATTGCATTGACATCTTTTGCACTTTTATGTCTGATTTTAATTCATGTAATCATGTCAGCTCAGCTCTAATTAATATGTCTGAAACATTTTGTGCATGATTTTTCTTTCCAAAATCAAATCATGCTCACTGCTTAGTCTTGATTCTAGCATGTTTAGGCAGGACTGTTTTAGCTATCTTTTATCTGCTTGATAGAAAGACTCCTTTTCTCTGGATACTAAACAGTGCACCTTGAAAAATTGCACTACTTACTCATGGATATTCATCAAGTGCTAAACAATTAGTTCACTTAAGTAAAAATCCATGATTTGCTTGCTATAACCGAAAAGATCCAAGTGGGTTTATTTGTCGCACTACTCTATTATAGACTGCTTACCATTGCACATTGGTCTGAACTGGGACAATCTAGTGTTTGCCAAAATCATTGCCTTAAGCTTCTGATGGCTTTCGTGCCTAGGCTTGGCTTGATTGGAAAGTATAAGGTAGACGAACAAATAACCACCGGCATTGTGAAGAGAACAAAAAATTCATTATCAATCAAGTTTGCTTTCAATGCTCCACTTGAACTGGACTTGTCTGTCTAGAGTAGAAATTGACTAGCTTTGCGCAGTCCCTATTTTTACTTGTCTAGTTACCATGATTGAGTGGTGATGCTTTTACTTCAAAATGATGAAATCACATGCTGTCATCATGTTTTTAGAGAATGTTAAATTGAGCTGAGCAAATGAAAATTGGTATTAAAGTTGGCATATTTTTGCTTTATATGTCTTTGCAATTCTGCCCATTTCGAAGTTGTGCATCTCTTAAATGCTCCTTGATGCTTGCATTGCCAAAGGGGGAGAAATTTTTGAGTTCACTACAGCAAGGGGGGAAATAATTCAGGGGGAGTTTTTATCTTGCAAAGGGAAGATTTGCCGAAGGGGCTTTTAATCTTTTGAAAATGAGGAGGAAAATTCTTTTGTCAAGTGACATGATTTGGCTCGTTTTTGAGTTTTTATGGTCACTTGTGTGCTGAAATTTTTCAAATTTTCTTGAACTTGAATTTGATTGTCAATGCACTCATCAAGGGGGAGATTGTGAAACCAAGGGTTGGTTTCGGAGTCTGTGATGAGTGATTGACAGATTTTATCCTCTAATTCGAAGGGGTCCCTCTGAAGGGGTTCGGAGGTTGTTTCACCGAAGGGTTCGGTGGGTTCTGTTTGCTACAGCTGTTGCAGCGGAGTGTGACTGTCGGAGGGGTTCGACGGTACACGATGACTTGGTCGTACCAAAGGTTTCGGTATTTTGGGTCGTACACCAGAGTGTGTGATGGAGGTTGCTTACCCGGAGAGGTCTCCGGGGTACTGGATACACTTGTCTATTTGTCTGTGGTGCGTAGGTGACTTTGGAGGCGACAGACGGTTCGCAACAAGTGAACCTGGGTCAAGCGGAAGGCTTGATGCCAGGCGGGCGGGGAGCTCGGTCACGAATGCTGTGAGGGGTCGAGGTCGGTCCTTGAGTCAAGGTGCGCTAGGTGAAGACAGAGAGTGCGGAGCGTGGATCCGGCTGAAGGTACCCCGAGATGAAGTTCTCGGAGGCCACGCACTTCGAAGGGTACTCCGAATGGAGTAACTTCGGAGTATGGTGGACAAAGTCCTCAGCAACAAGGCAAGGCTTTCGAAGTGTGCTCCAGAGGGAGGCACTCTGAGGTACACCCAACGAAGGTCTCAGAAGTCGAGGTGCATCGAAGGCATGGTCCGGGTGAGATTCGTCGAGGAGTGTGCTCGGGGAGAGACACTGCGATGAAGTGCTCATGGAATGCTTCATGGGGAGGCCTTGGACGAAGGAGGGACTTCGAAGGGGTGGTACTCCGAATGTGGGGCTTCGGAGTGTGGATGACTTGAGGTACTTCGACCATGCATGGCTTCGGTACACATACTGATGAAGTTCGAGTTGGGAGTAGTTGCGAAGCCGTGGTAATCCACTCCGGAGGTGATGGCGCAAAAGCTCAAGGGCTTTGACGGCTTCGGCTCAAAACTGTCATTTTATCGAAGGTTGATTTCGGTGAAGTGAAGGCCGTCAGGCTCAAGGCTTCTCACCGAAGCTACTACACCCCTCGCGTGCGAAAGGGGGCTTTAGAAGACTCAAAGACTGCAAAGGCTGACCGTGTCTGCTCTGCAAAAGCTGATGTTGTCTCCTCTGCGAAGCTGGCAAAAGAAGCCTCCAAATAAAGTAGACTACCAGTCATACCCCCTAGTTCTAATGAGACAAAACCAGTGTAAACCCTAGGGGTAAAGTAGTCTATTCACAGGGCTAAATAGTGACTATAAATAGTGGAGGCTAGCTAGGCAACTGTAACACTTTGAGCAGCCATTTTAGAACTCCTGTGCTAGCTGCCATCTCTTGTATTCATCTTGTGAGTTCATTTTGTGTTCCCTGTTCAAGCATTGAAACTTTGGTTCTGTTTTCATTTGCTGCTTGAACTTGTATGCCTGTTTGCACTGCAAGTTTTGATTTCCTTTTGTTCCACTTCTTCCTGGTTCGTGTGTGCACTAAAGTGTTTTTGAAGAAGTGTGTGGGTGATCTGTGCTTGTGAAGTGTGTTTTTCTCAGTGTGTTCGCTCTGTGTAAACTGAGGCTAGTCCTCTCTGATTACTAGCGAAGCACTGCCCTTGGCTTAAATCGAAGCCCGTTGTCTTCTCTTGTCGACGTCCTCTTTGCAGTGTGCTCAGCGTGGGTCTCGACCTCCGAAATACGAAGCCTAGTACCAATTTCTAGTGCGGAGTATCTCATCGAAGTCCTCAAGAGGGAAGTCATCTCTTGCGAAGGGTGAAGTGCGAAGTCTTCTCGAAGGCACCCTGTGTGTGGAGCCTGCACTGACTTTGCAGAGTTGAGTTTTTGGTGTTGTGGGTGGAGCGTAGTCCTCTTGACATCGAACTTTTTCTCCTTGCGAAGCTTGGTGATCATTTTCAATTTTAAAGCATAAAGCCATGCATATGACAGATATCAGAAATATCATGTGAACTTAAGCAAAGAATGATCATCGATAGGTATTCAAAAGCATATACTAGCTAGAATAATTAAAGCAGGTCAATCATATAATTGAAGCAAGCTCAAAGTGTGATATGTGAATATGCATTATATGAACTCACACAAAAGACTCAAGAAAAGTGTAAAGAAGAAAGAAAACTGACTCACAATATCCTAAAAAGGATACACAACTCCCAAATCCCCTCGCAAACGCTGAAAAGTAGACTGATCTAGGGGTTTGGTGAAAATGTCATCCAACTGATGATGGGTATCAACATGAACAAGGTTAATGACACCTTTCTCATATTGATCCCTCAGAAAGTGAAAGCGCACATCAATATGTTTGGTTTTTTAATGAAGACATGGGTTTTTCCCTACACTAATCGCGTTGGTGCTATCACAAAACAAGGGTACGCTGGTAGGAAAAAACAATCCAAAATCTCTCAACGTGGAAATCATCCAAACCAACTATGAGCAGCAGCTAGCCGCAGCTACATACTCAGCCTTTGTGGTATAAAGCGCAACTCCAGATTGCTTACGCGAAGACCAAGAAACAAGAGAAGAACCAAGGAACTGGCAAGTACCAGAAGTCGACTTGCGATCCAGCCGGCACCGACCAAAATCAGCGTCGGAAAAGTCAGTTAACTCAAGAGATGATGATGCTGAATAGAAAATACCTAGATCAGGTGCATAGGTAAGGTACCTGAAAATGTGCTTGATAGCCTGCCGATGAGATGCGCGTGGTGAAGACTGGAAGCGCACGCACAATCCCATGACAAACTGAATGTCTGGTCTCATCACCGTCAGGTACAGAGCAACGATCCGATCATCCCTCGATACTCTCTCGTTGACCTTGACGCCGCTCTCGTCCTTATCCAAGCCCCCAGATGTACCCATTGGGGTCATCTGAGGCTTCAACTCTCGACCAAAGTCAAACTTCTTCAGCATGTCCCGCGTGTACTTTCTCTAGTGGATGAAGATGTCGTCCTTGGTCTACTTGATCTGGAGCCCTAAGAAGTACTTGAGCTCACCCATGAGGCTCATCTCAAACTCGCTGTGCATCTGCTTAGAAAACTTGGACACAAGCTCATTAGTAGAACCACTAAAAATAATGTCATCCACGTAAATTTGAGCAATCAAGAAGTCTGAGCCATCTTTGAGCAAGAAAAGAGTCTTGTCCACAAACCCATCACAAAGCCACTCCGCAACAAAAATTGCTTTAAACGGTCATACCAAGTCCTGTGGGCTTGCTTCAGACCATATAAAACTTTCTGCAACTTGAAAACATGTCGAGGAAACTTAAGGTTCTCAAAACCGAGGGGCTGCCTAACTTAGACCTCCTCCTATATGTACCCGTGCAGAAAAGCACTCTTGACATCCATTTAAAAAAGTTTAAAGCCTTTAGAAGCAGCAAATGCCAAAAGTATGCGAATGGACTCAAGACGGGAAACCGGGGCGAAAGTCTCCTCAAAGTCAATACTCTCTTTCTGGCAAAAACCCTGGGCAACTAATCTAGATTCATTGCGCACCACAACCCCATCTTCACCTTGCTTGTTCTTAAACACCCACTTGGTGCCTATGGGGTTGCATCCAGATGGCAGCTCAACCAGTGTCGAAACCCAATTGTGAACAAAATTCTCAGGCTCTTCTTGCATGGCATTTATCCAATTTGCATCAGAAAGAACATGAGAAACATCTCTGGGCTCACAAGTGGCAACAAACACAGACTTAGCAAAAACAGTGAGTGAGCCAATAGAAGAACGCAAGGATCTTGAAGTGAGATCTCCGATGGTGAGCTCTGAGGGGTGATCACGCTGAACTGCTCGGGATCCTAGGTCATCAGATGTCACCTCACCGGAGTCAGCAGCTGGCACCTCTGGACTTGACTGAGGGGGCTCGATCGAAGTGGAAGAAGTGATCAGAGGTCCGCCCTCATCCTTAGTCAAAGTCTCAGAAGGTGTGGGGTCTGCAGGCTATGCAGAAGGCCCACCCTCATCAACAGTAGGAGTGTCATCATCTTCCTTGAAGATGGACTCTCCAAGCTCATCATCTCTAGAAAGTGATGGGGGATTGGTCCCGATCTTCCGCTAGGTAAAGGATAAACTTGGGTTGGTGGAGAATCTCGACGTTGGCGATCCAAGGCTCCGGTCCGACGGATCAAAACCTTGCAATCGTTACACCACTGTCTACGTTGGTTATCAACCACGCAGAACGCGATTGACCTCGCCACGAAGGCTAATTCCTGCAAGCGAACCCAAGAACACAAGCAAGAATAGGAAGGATACAAATCGAATGCCAAATCACAGACAAACGAGGATAAGGTGAGGTTTCACAAACGCCAATGCAGCAGCCAATCGGTCCGGTGCAAGAGGCGGGATCTAAACACAACAGTGTAGATGCAACAAATAAAAACCTCCCCCTAGAGGTGGCTGGTGTGAGAATATATAGGGCGGCGGCCTGTGGAAGGGAAACAGACTTGGGCTGTGGGCTAGAAGACATACAGACTCAGATTATGGCCAACATGGCCCAGTTCTGTCACGCAGTACTGTTTTAAATACACAGGACGACTCGAGACTCCAAATGAGGTGAAACCAACGGCAAACGATCCGTCTTCTCCTCATCTTTCCAAAAAGTCAAAGAACGCGCCAATCGGACTTCGTATGAGGAAGTTATGCCCATTTTGGTGAATGGTGGTCGATGTAGTCCGAACCAGCGAATTCTTGACTTCAAATCATCCGTGCGGCTCCGTCTTCAACTCCAACTCTCCTATTCCATCTCCCATGTTCCTAAGCAACAAAATATCACTAGTATTCAGTAGCATCCCATCCAAACAAATATAATCAAAGTTGCTAAGGAACAAATTAACCTCATGGTTCAAGCGACGGGCACGGGCGCGTGTGATTGGTCCTTGTAGTTGAATTGTAGGTGGAGGCTCCATGTGTGTATCATGTGAAGTGATGTCCTCATCATCCTCCCCCTCTTGAATTGGAGTCATCCTCGACTCAAGCTCATCATCATCTCCCAAATAGGGTTTTAAATTTGAAATGTTAAATGTGGGACTAACCCCAAAAGCTGCAGGCAACTCAAGCTTATATGCATTGTCATTTATCTTCTCAAGCACACGGAAAGGACCATCAGCACGGGGCATCAATTTAGACTTTCGTAAATCGGGGAAAACGATCCTTGCGCAAGTGCAACCAAACAAGATCACCTGGTTCAAATGTTATCTCTTTTCTACCCTTACTACCATAAGCACGATATTTCTCATTCATTTTCTCTATGTTTGCTTTAGTAGTTTCATGCATCTTAAGTAATAATTCAGCACGTGTAGTAGCATCAAAATTCAAGTTTTCAGATGGTGGTAATGGCAGCAAATCAATAGGAGCACGCGGATTAAAGCCATAGACAACTTGAAACGGACTTACCTTAGTAGTGGAGTGTACTGACCTATTATATGCAAACTCAATATGAGGTAGACACTCTTCCCAGAGCTTCAAGTTGGTCTTCAAAACAGCCCTCAACATGGTGGATAATGTGCGGTTGACGACCTCCGTTTGTCCATCCGTTTGGGGGTGACAAGTAGTAGAGAACAGCAGCTTCGTCCCCAAGTTATGCCACAACGTCCTCCAAAAATGACTTAAGAATTTGGCATCACGATCTGAAACGATGGTATTGGGAACTCCATGCAAGCGTACGACCTCTCTGAAAAACAAATCAGCAACATTTGTAGCATCGTCGCTCTTGTGACAAGGTATAAAATGCGCCATTTTAGAGAAACGATCTACCACCACAAAAATACTATCTCTCCCCCTCCTAGTTCTAGGTAATCCTAACACAAAATCCATAGAAATATCCTCCCAAGGTACACTAGGGACGGGCAGAGGCATATAAAGACCATGTGGGTTTAGACGGGACTTAGCTTTATTGCAAGTAGTGCATCGTGCCACATAGCGCTCAACATCTCGTCTCATCCTAGGCCAATAGAAATGTGTGGACAGCACATCTTCGGTTTTCTTGGATCCAAAATGACCCATCAAACCACCACCGTGTGCTTCCTGCAATAACAAAAAGCGAAGAGAGCTAGCCGGAACGCATAACTTGTTAGCACGAAAAAGATATCCATGATTCAGCACATATTTGTTCCAAGCACGGTCATTTGTACAATTTGCAAAAGCATCTTTGAAGTCTAAATCAGTAGCATACATGCCGTTCAATGTTTCTAAACTGTAACACCCCAAAAATTAAAAGGAATAAAATAAAAAGAAAATATTATTTAAATCATTTCTGAATTTATTATTAAAGAAAAATCACCAAAAGAACCCAAATAAAGCCAAACAGGGAGAAATACTCAAAATCTGGACTTGAAAATTTTATGAGATGAACTAGAGGCCAAGATATAATTTTAGGAATTTTTACAAATTTTTATCAACAGTGATTCAACCCTTAATCAAATAAATGAATTACTGGAATTATTTTAAATCAGAAAAGAATTGAAAAGCTTAATGGGCCTCAACCCCGAAACCTCCCCCGACGGCTTTTTTGGCCCATCCCGTTGCCACCCACCCACTGACAGGAGGGGCCCGCCTGTCGGCGCCGCCCTCCCCTCTCTCCTCCCGCCCGCACCCCGTCTGGCCCCACTCGTCAGCCACTCTTGCACTTTCCACGCTCTCTGACCATCGGGACCCGCCTGTCAGTCCTTCTATTTTCGTTTCGGTCACTGACAGGTGGGGGCCACCTGTCAGGATCTTCTTCCCCGATGGAAGGGGATCCCCTCCCTCCCGCCGGCGACCCCCACCTTCCAAATCCGCCACCCCGTATCCGATTTCGCCGAATCAACCGAGGGATCGCCTTCTCCGACTGCCGGGGATCTCATTCCACCGATAGCCACGCGTTTTCGCCACACATGGAAGGAACCCGAGCCTTAGGAAAGTTCACCGGCGTTGAGCAAAGGGAAACCCTCGGTTCCCTTCCAATTGGACGCCGGCGACCCCCTATAAGAACCCTCCTCGGCCACCGCTCTCAACCCACACCTCCTAAGCCCTAACCGAAGCCTTCCGGAGCGCCGACGCCTCTTCTTCGAGTTTCGGCACTGCTCTGACTCCGGCAAGAGATCGCCGTCGCCTCGGACCCCCGCTGCCCTAGCCGCCGCCACCGTCGGGTCCGTCGTCGACCACCCCACCTCGTCCACCCCTCCGTTGGTCGTGGACACCGCCGGACCGCCGTCGCCGTCGAGCACCCGTACGCCCTCCGTCGTCTACGCTCGCCGCCGGTCACCTCCAGGCCCCCATCGTCGCCGCCGAAGGTACCATCTTGACCCCCTTACTCCCTGCGTTCCATTTTTGGCCCTAGCTAGGTCCCTAGGCCCTCGCCGTCGCCGCCGCGGCCGCACCCGAGCCCGCCGTCGCCGGAGACGAAGGGGGTACGTGCCCCCTTACGACGTGCCGTGCCGGATCAAGCCACAACCGTCCGATCGCGATCGGAGGGCTAGGATTAGATCCCTCCGGGATTTAATCTAGGCCCTCGGATCTGGTCAAAGGGGTATCGAGGCCTCTCGGCCGTCGATCACCACTTAAACCCCAGGGCTGATCTCGAGCGTCCACGTCATACCGGTTCGCGAGATCTAATCGTGGCCGTCCAATTTCACTTACGCCTCCCGCCTCGCTCTCGATCGCCGGATCTGTATCCAACGGTCCTGGTTGATCCGGTCCACGCGAATAGTCACGGGTTCACGGTGAACCTGGTTCACCGTGGACCAGGGACTGTTTTTGGTTTAAATAAAAATTCAGAAAATAGTTTAAACTTCAAAAATTCATATCTTGCTCATTTTAACTCTAAATTTCACCATTCAAATTTTGTTAGAACCAGAACATTATTCTCTACACATTAATGCAATAAAAACAATATGTTTCTGTTGCCCAAAATATTATTAATCAATAAATGAATAAGAACCCCTTTAGGATAAATTATTATTCCAACAAAATAAATTATGAAAAATCCTAAAAAGGTTAAAATTCACTATTATATGTAAAGACTCAGAATAATAAATATTACTTCACCCACAACAATGTATGTTCTTTATTTAGTGAATTTTATCTGTTTTATTGAATGTGAATATATTGTTTACTTTTCCGTATCGAGAAGACTACGAGTTCGTCGAGGAGCAGGAGTTCTACCCCGAGGTTCCTCCATCCCCATTTGCTGAGCAAGGCAAGTCATCGACCATCTCTGTGGAAACAGTTGATCATAATTGAGCCCATGTTTTAATAAGTTATCGCTATAACCCATAGATTAATATTGCATTAGTCTAACAATCAAGCCTTACACTTATATTTATTAGATCCCCGTCCTTGTGTGCAAACCCAAGCCATGCTTATTGAGCCTTAACTCCTTGTCACTCTACTATAAAAATATTAGCTAGTGCCCAATGTACCGGCACAACTGCTATAGGATAAAAAGAATGAGTCGTAGATAGCTGGATTCTGTATATGAATTTCCCTGTTATTCTCGTCTCTGGACTCTGTTGGAGTTGGCTAGGTTATAAGTATGGTGGGTTCCGGGTGCAAGCTCGGGCACTGGTTTGTCGCACTCGGGGCACTATAAGGACCGGTCTGCGGGATCTGTTGCAAAGCACTTCCGTACCAACCACAAGTCTAATGGGTAAGTCCTAACTGGAAGTATGGAATACTCCGGCTTGATGCACCATAGAGGAGGGGGCAAGGGGCTAGCCTGCGGGCGACTTGTACCGACGAGGCTCAAGGGGGGTATGGTGGGGCTCCGATGCGTCGGGACACCATATGAAACCCATAAGAGGGTGCTATTGAGTCGGGGAGGACTATATGGAAGGTTTTGGCACGAGTTCCCGTGTGATGGGTCATCTCGTTACACTTCGGTGTAGGAGATGAGTGCGTGCCTTGTGGGTACAGTGGTACATCTCTGATCAGAGTAATTTAATCTTTTCGAAAAGCCGAGCCCACGGTCAAGGGCGGGTTGTGTGACTACTCGCAGTTAGTTTATAATTGTTTGAATGTTCAAGTTATTCATGGCACGTAAGGACTGTTGAGCGAGGTGGGGCTGACTGTACCCCTCGAGTTAGAAGATGATGATACACATGCACATGTTTACTTTTCCGTACTAATAAATTGCTCTCATTTAAAGCTTTACAAATATGCTGCTTCCACTAAATTAGCCACTATCTCCCTTGTTATTACCTTGCTTTATATTTGCATTCGGTGGCTTGCTGAGTACATCTGTACTCACCCCGTTGACTTACAACATCAGAGGCCGTCTACTACGAGGAGGATGAAGGTCTGGAGTAGCGACCCAGTCAAGGCGAGACTGGAAGGAGGCGTTCATCTAGGACCCTTATTTTATTAGTTTCTCTTCACCTTTATTCACTTTTGTATTAACGCGGTCTACGAACCGTGAATGATTGCCCGTATTGTACGTGGTCGCATGATGAACGTCTTGTTTTATTGATTTTCTATGGAATTTCAATAATGTCCTGATTTATTAAATCGGGGCGCGACAAGATGGTATCAGAGCCGACTTGACTGTAGGAAGCCAAACAGACCTGACCTTAGGACTTATATACATTCACTATATTTTACAAAAGATAACTTATCCTCTCATCTTCTAAGATTTTCACAAAAATTTTCTCTCTTTTGTAGATGCCGATCCGTACCGTGAATGGGAACCTTCGTGACGAGACTGGATTCATCCGCGAGCTACGCATGCTCGTCAGTTTCCTCGGCTTCGAGCATGAGCCGATGTACCATGGAGTCTTCCCCGACGAGGAAGAGAGCTACTGCGAGGTCACCGTCGTCGTCCAGCCCTCCCCTCAGTCAGCTCACACCTACCGCGGAGGAGGACCTACCTTCCTGGTAGCCAGTCAGCGCACCGCTCTCCAGGCACTTACGGAGCTCCGGATGATCTACGACAGCGAGCTCTATGACACGGACTTCCGCTTCGTACCTCTTCGCACCCCAGGGAGTCCACACAGTGTCTTCGTCAGCACCCTCTCCCAGCGCCATTCGGCGATTGGACATACCATGCGCTTGTTGGAAGCCATGGATGATCTCCACTACGAGGCGCTGCAGGACGCTAATGGACAGCGCGACACTATCAGTTTCTACCGCCATTCCTCCGAGGACCTGAACCGCGAGAACAGAGAGCTTCGTCGCCGCATCCAGCAGGGACACCGTTTGGCTGCCGAGGCAGAGGAGTTGCGACGTCAGAATGAGCTTCTCCGACAGCGTGTCGCCACCAACCCGCACCTCCGCTACCAGATCGAGGAGTTGAAGAAGGACATAGAGGAGATCGCACCTCTTCCGCCTCGCCGGAAGAAACCCATTCAGACTCCCACAGTGAGGCCCAAGAGGATCTCCCGCAGTGCACCCCCCGCCGGACCATCCAGTTCCTCGACCCCGCCCGTCTCCCACGAGCCCGAGATCGAGCCGTCCCCCGAGCTGCCTTAGACGTAGTATTACGATTGATTGTTTTTCTTTTTATTTTGATTGCTTGTATTCAACATTCATGTCAAAATATAAGGCATGAATGAGGAAATAAATAAGTGTAACCGCAAGAACGATATTCTTTTGAAATAAATATAAAGAAGTTCACCCAAAATAAATGTGTGTACATTGGAGATTCCAGGATGACCAACACCCAGGGATCAGACGCTCCTCAGAACGGAGGGGAGAGTGGCAACCTGCCACAATGGGGAGCCACCGGACAAAGGCAGGCCCCGGTCGCCAACCACCCCACCGTGGCTGAAATGATGGCCACTCAAAACCAGTTGGTCTCAGCCCTCCTGCACCAGATGCAGCAGCAGCAGCAGCAAATGCAAGAGCAGCAGGCTCACTTCTTCCGCCTCCACCAACAGCCCGAGCTGCCCCGACCCGCCACACCAGCTCCCGCTCCCGCAACTCAGCTCTCGGAGTTCCTCCGAGTCCGCCCACCGACCTTCTCAAGCACCACCAACCCCATGGAGGCTGGGGATTGGTTGCGGGCGATAGAAAAGAAACTCGATCTCCTGACCTGCACTGAGCAGGAGAGGGTGGCCTTCGCCACCCACCAGCTGCATGGTCCCGCCGCAGAGTGGTGGGACAACCATCGTGAGACCCTGCCCGAGGGCCACGCCCCCACTTGGGCGGAGTTCTCGGCCGCTTTTCGTGCCGCCCACATCCCTGACGGCATCGTTGCTCAGAAGCAACAGGAATTCAGAGATCTGCAGCAAGGGAGCAGATCTGTCACCGAGTATCTGCATGAATTTAACCGTCTGGCCCGGTACGCGCCAGAGGAGGTCCGTACGGATGCGGCCAGACAGGCCAAGTTCCTTAGGGGACTGAAGGACGAGTTGTCTCTACAACTCATCTCAGGAGACTTCGCCAACTTCCAGAAGTTGGTGAACAAGGCTATCATGCAAGAGACCCAACAAAATAAGGTCGACTTGAAGAAGAAGCGCATGATTGCCTTCAGGCAGAATCAGGGTATGGCCCAAAGACCCCGCTTTGCTCCACCTCCACCAGCGCCACAGTACCACCCCCGGCCAGTGTATCGCCCGGCGCCACCAGCTGCCAACGCCGGAGCCAGCCAACCTCGTGCCGCTCCAGTCGCACCTACCGCCCCAGTCGCCCCGGCCAAGAAGCCGGAGGTCTTGAGAGATAGGCATGGCAAGCCTGTGGTATGCTTCAACTGCCGCCAAGAGGGACACTACTCCCACCAGTGCCCCCATCCCAAGAGAGTTCAAGGAGTCACCTCCAACCCCGCCGTCCGCGCCAAAGTGAACCACGTCTCCGCCGAAGAAGCCCAAGCTGCACCAGAGATTGTCATGGGTAAGTTTATAGTTCATTCATCGCATGCAGTGGTATTATTTGACACCGGAGCTACCCACTCCTTTACATCAACTGCTTTTGTGGAAAATAATGCACTGGACATAAGTGAACTACCCAGGCCAGTACTGATAGCTACCCCAGGAAAGCAAACCCTCGCTTGTTCCTTTAGTCCAAGGATATGGGTAGATATCCAAGGCACGATATTTTGGGCCGACCCCATCCTAATAGAATGCCAAGGCCTAGATCTCATTCTAGGAATGGATTGGTTAAATAAACACCAAGGTGTGATAGAATGTGCCCAGAGAAAAGTAACGGTGACTAATGAAGAAGGGACTATAGTCACATTCCAGATGCCCAGCATGAAGGCCGGAAGGACAAGACTGCATCAGATTACCTTGGAAGAAATACCAATAGTCTGTGAGTACCCGGACGTGTTTCCAGAGGATTTACCGGGAATGCCACCCAGGAGGGACATCGAGTTCAGGATTGACTTGGTGCCTGGAACCACCCCTATTTACAAGCGACCATACCGGATGGCCGCCAATGAATTAGCTGAGATGAAGCGACAGTTGGAGGATCTTGAGAAGAAAGGTTATATCAGACCAAGCACATCACCGTGGGGTGCTCCCGTCATCTTTGTCGAGAAGAAAGAAGACAAGGCAAAGCGTATGTGTGTGGATTATCGCGCCTTGAATGAGGTAACAATCAAGAATAAGTACCCATTGCCTCGGATCGATGATCTCTTCGACCAGCTCAAAGGAGCTACGGTATTCTCGAAGATCGACCTACGGTCTGGTTACCATTAGTTGAGGATCCGAGAAGAAGATATACCCAAGACGGCCTTCACTACCCGTTATGGATTATATGAGTGCACAGTTATGTCCTTTGGATTGACCAACGCCCCTGCATTCTTCATGAATATGATGAATAAGGTATTCATGGAATATCTGGACAAGTGCATCGTAGTCTTCATAGACGACATCCTTATCTATTCCAAGGACCAGAAGGAGCACGAGACTCACCTCCGGTTAACCTTAGGAAAGTTAAGGGAACACCAATTGTATGCCAAGTACAGTAAATGCAAATTTTGGACGGCAGAAGTAAAGTTCCTTGGACACATCATCTCTGCACAAGGAATCGCAGTAGACCCTGCCACCGTAGAAGCAGTTACGGATTGGTTGCCACCCACGAATGTATCTGAGATACGAAGTTTTCTGGGATTGGCCGGATATTACCGAAGATTTATCGAGAATTTTTCTAAGATAGCCAAGCCAATGACCAAGTTGTTGCAGAAAGGAGAGAAGTTTGAATGGACTCCTGAATGCGAGGAAAGTTTCCGCACCCTCAAGACTCGTTTGGTGTCTGCACCTATACTGACCCTACCAGATATCCGCAAAGACTTCCATGTCTATTGCGACGCATCTCGCCAAGGATTGGGATGTGTTCTTATGCAAGATGGAAAAGTCATCTCTTATGCCTCCAGACAATTGAGACCCCATGAGTTGAATTATCCGACCCATGATTTGGAATTAGCCGCCGTAGTGCACGCCCTCAAGATTTGGAGGCACTATTTGGTTGGAAATCGCTGTGAGATCTTTACGGATCACAAGAGTTTGAAGTATATCTTCACACAGCCTGACCTTAATCTGAGGCAAAGACGATGGTTGGAACTAATCAAGGACTATGACTTAGGTATACACTACCACCCCGGAAAAGCAAATGTGGTAGCTGATGCCTTAAGTCGCAAGGGATATTGCACAGCCATGATGATTCAAGAACACGCACCCTTGTTATGTAGGGAGATGGAAAAATTAAATCTTGGATTAACCACTGGGGCATACCTAGCCACCTTAGAGACCCAACCTGTTTTGTTTGAGCAGATCCGTGAAGCTCAGTTAGAGGACCCGGATATAGCTGCCATTAAGAAGAACATGAGACAAGGAAAAGCCCCCGGATTTTCAGAGGACGAGAATGGCACCATATGGTTTGGAACTCGGATATGTGTGCCGGATAAACCTGAAATAAAGACTCTTATCCTAAGAGAAGCCCATGAGACATTGTACTCCATTCACCCCGGCAGTACCAAGATGTACCAGGATCTGAAGGAACGCTATTGGTGGGTTAGCATGAAAAGAGAGATTGCCCAGTTCGTCGCCGAATGTGACACCTGCAGAAGAGTAAAAGCTGAACATCAGAGACCTGCAGGATTGTTGCAGCCACTTAAAGTGCCGGAATGGAAGTGGGAAGAGATCGGTATGGATTTTATCACCGGATTACCAAAGACCCAGCTGGGGTATGATTCGATATGGGTGATCATTGATCGGCTTACAAAAGTAGCTCATTTCATAGCCGTCAAGACGACCTTTAGTGGCCCTAAGCTAGTAGAGCTATATATGGCCCGGATAGTATGTCTTCACGGAGTGCCCAAGAAGATAGTATCTGACCGAGGAAGTCAGTTTACCTCTCGGTTTTGGAAGAACCTCCAAGAGGAGATGGGCACGAGATTAAATTTCAGTACCGCCTACCATCCTCAGACAGATGGACAAACAGAAAGGGTAAATCAGATACTAGAGGATATGCTTCGAGCATGTGTTTTGGATTTTGGAGCCACTTGGGACAAGAGCTTGCCATATGCAGAATTTTCATACAACAATAGCTATCAAGCCAGTCTTCAGATGTCTCCTTTTGAGGCCCTATATGGACGTAAGTGCAGAACGCCTCTACTTTGGGACCAAACGGGTGAATCCCAAGTATTTGGGACAGACATTCTTCGAGAAGCTGAAGAGAACGTACGGATCATCAGAGACCGACTCAAGACAGCCCAATCGCGACAGAAGAGCTACGCAGACAATCGCCGCCGAGACTTAGCCTTTGAAGAAGGAGAACATGTCTATCTTCGAGTTACGCCTCTTCGTGGGACTCAACGGTTTAACATGAGAGGAAAGTTGGCCCCTCGATATGTTGGACCATTTCCCATTATCCGACGCCAAGGAGAAGTGGCTTATCAGTTGGAATTACCGCCCTCGTTGGCTGGAGTACATGACGTGTTTCATGTTTCTCAACTCAAGAAGTGTCTCCGCGTCCCCACGGAGCAAGTGGATCTTCGGCAGTTGGATGTCCAAGAGGATCTGACTTATGTGGAAAAGCCGGTCAAGATATTGGAAGCCAAAGAAAGGACCACCAGGAGTCGAGTAATCCGCTTCTGCAAAGTGCAGTGGAGCAATCATCCGGTAGAAGAAGCTACATGGGAAAAAGAAGATGAACTCAAGGCACAGCATCCTGAGCTATTCGAGGATTGATCCGAATCTCGAGGACGAGATTCTCTGTAAGGGGGATAGGATTGTAACACCCCAAAAATTAAAAGGAATAAAATAAAAAGAAAATATTATTTAAATCATTTCTGAATTTATTATTAAAGAAAAATCACCAAAAGAACCCAAATAAAGCCAAACAGGGAGAAATACTCAAAATCTGGACTTGAAAATTTTATGAGATGAACTAGAGGCCAAGATATAATTTTAGGAATTTTTACAAATTTTTATCAACAGTGATTCAACCCTTAATCAAATAAATGAATTACTGGAATTATTTTAAATCAGAAAAGAATTGAAAAGCTTAATGGGCCTCAACCCCGAAACCTCCCCCGACGGCTTTTTTGGCCCAGCCCGTTGCCACCCACCCACTGACAGGAGGGGCCCGCCTGTCGGCGCCGCCCTCCCCTCTCTCCTCCCGCCCGCACCACGTCTGGCCCCACTCGTCAGCCACTCTTGCACTTTCCACGCTCTCTGACCATCGGGACCCGCCTGTCAGTCCTTCTATTTTCGTTTCGGTCACTAACAGGTGGGGGCCACCTGTCAGGATCTTCTTCCCCGATGGAAGGGGATCCCCTCCCTCCCGCCGGCGACCCCCACCTTCCAAATCCGCCACCCCGTATCTGATTTCGCCGAATCAACCGAGGGATCGCCTTCTCCGACCGCCGGGGATCTCATTCCACCGATAGCCACGCGTTTTCGCCACACATGGAAGGAACCCGAGCCTTAGGAAAGTTCACCGGCGTTGAGCAAAGGGAAACCCTCGGTTCCCTTCCAATTGGACGCCGGCGACCCCCTATAAGAACCCTCCTCGGCCACCGCTCTCAACCCACACCTCCTAAGCCCTAACCGAAGCCTTCCGGAGCGCCGACGCCTCTTCTTCGAGTTTCGGCACTGCTCTGACTCCGGCAAGAGATCGCCGTCGCCTCGGACCCCCGCTGCCCTAGCCGCCGCCACCGTCGGGTCCGTCGTCGACCACCCCACCTCATCCACCCCTCCGTTGGTCGTGGACACCGCCGGACCGCCGTCGCCGTCGAGCACCCGTACGCCCTCCGTCGTCTACGCTCGCCGCCGGTCACCTCCAGGCCCCCATCGTCGCCGCCGAAGGTACCATCTTGACCCCCTTACTCCCTGCGTTCCATTTTTGGCCCTAGCTAGGTCCCTAGGCCCTCGCCGTCGCCGCCGCGGCCGCACCCGAGCCCGCCGTCGCCGGAGACGAAGGGGGTACGTGCCCCCTTACGACGTGCCGTGCCGGATCAAGCCACAACCGTCCGATCGCGATCGGAGGGCTAGGATTAGATCCCTCCGGGATTTAATCTAGGCCCTCGGATCTGGTCAAAGGGGTATCGAGGCCTCTCGGCCGTCGATCACCACTTAAACCCCAGGGCTGATCTCGAGCGTCCACGTCATACCGGTTCGCGAGATCTAATCGTGGCCGTCCAATTTCACTTACGCCTCCCGCCTCGCTCCCGATCGCCGGATCTGTATCCAACGGTCCTGGTTGATCCGGTCCACGCGAATAGTCACGGGTTCACGGTGAACCTGGTTCACCGTGGACCAGGGACTGTTTTTGGTTTAAATAAAAATTCAGAAAATAGTTTAAACTTCAAAAATTCATATCTTGCTCATTTTAACTCTAAATTTCACCATTCAAATTTTGTTAGAACCAGAACATTATTCTCTACACATTAATGCAATAAAAACAGTATGTTTCTGTTGCCCAAAATATTATTAATCAATAAATGAATAAGAACCCCTTTAGGATAAATTATTATTCCAACAAAATAAATTATGAAAAATCCTAAAAAGGTTAAAATTCACTATTATATGTAAAGACTCAGAATAATAAATATTACTTCACCCACAACAATGTATGTTCTTTATTTAGTGAATTTTATCTGTTTTATTGAATGTGAATATATTGTTTACTTTTCCGTATCGAGAAGACTACGAGTTCGTCGAGGAGCAGGAGTTCTACCCCGAGGTTCCTCCATCCCCATTTGCTGAGCAAGGCAAGTCATCGACCATCTCTGTGGAAACAGTTGATCATAATTGAGCCCATGTTTTAATAAGTTATCGCTATAACCCATAGATTAATATTGCATTAGTCTAACAATCAAGCCTTACACTTATATTTATTAGATCCCCGTCCTTGTGTGCAAACCCAAGCCATGCTTATTGAGCCTTAACTCCTTGTCACTCTACTATAAAAATATTAGCTAGTGCCCAATGTACCGGCACAACTGCTATAGGATAAAAAGAATGAGTCGTAGATAGCTGGATTCTGTATATGAATTTCCCTGTTATTCTCGTCTCTGGACTCTGTTGGAGTTGGCTAGGTTATAAGTATGGTGGGTTCCGGGTGCAAGCTCGGGCACTGGTTTGTCGCACCCGGGGCACTATAAGGACCGGTCTGCGGGATCTGTTGCAAAGCACTTCCGTACCAACCACAAGTCTAATGGGTAAGTCCTAACTGGAAGTATGGAATACTCCGGCTTGATGCACCATAGAGGAGGGGGCAAGGGGCTAGCCTGCGGGCGACTTGTACCGACGAGGCTCAAGGGGGGGTATGGTGGGGCTCCGATGCGTCGGGACACCATATGAAACCCATAAGAGGGTGCTATTGAGTCGGGGAGGACTATATGGAAGGTTTTGGCACGAGTTCCCGTGTGATGGGTCATCTCGTTACACTTCGGTGTAGGAGATGAGTGCGTGCCTTGTGGGTACAGTGGTACATCTCTGATCAGAGTAATTTAATCTTTTCGAAAAGCCGAGCCCACGGTCAAGGGCGGGTTGTGTGACTACTCGCAGTTAGTTTATAATTGTTTGAATGTTCAAGTTATTCATGGCACGTAAGGACTGTTGAGCGAGGTGGGGCTGACTGTACCCCTCGAGTTAGAAGATGATGATACACATGCACATGTTTACTTTTCCGTACTAATAAATTTCTCTCATTTAAAGCTTTACAAATATGCTGCTTCCGCTAAATTAGCCACTATCTCCCTTGTTATTACCTTGCATTATATTTGCATTCGGTGGCTTGCTGAGTACATCTGTACTCACCCCGTTGACTTACAACATCAGAGGCCGTCTACTACGAGGAGGATGAAGGTCTGGAGTAGCGACCCAGTCAAGGCGAGACTGGAAGGAGGCGTTCATCTAGGACCCTTATTTTATTAGTTTCTCTTCACCTTTATTCACTTT
Organism: Zizania palustris; assembly: GCA_019279435.1. Lineage (NCBI taxonomy): Eukaryota > Viridiplantae > Streptophyta > Magnoliopsida > Poales > Poaceae > Zizania > Zizania palustris. The sequence continues at coordinate 105,905,365 of JAAALK010000283.1, read as the reverse complement.
TGTATTAACGCGGTCTACGAACCGTGAATGATTGCCCGTATTGTACGTGGTCGCATGATGAACGTCTTGTTTTATTGATTTTCTATGGAATTTCAATAATGTCCTGATTTATTAAATCGGGGCGCGACATAAACCAAAGATCTTATAATCAAGTTGAGAAAGCAATGTATATCGTCTAGATAAAGCATCAGCAATCACATTATCTTTCCCTTTCTTATGTTTAATGATATATGGAAAAGTCTCAATAAATTCTACCCATTTAGCATGTCGTTTATTCAGATTTGCTTGACTACGTACATGCTTCAATGCTTCATGATCGGAATGAATAATAAACTCCTTAGGCAAAAGGTAATGTTGCCAAGTTTCAAGCACACGCACTAAGGCATATAATTCCTTATCATAGGTAGAATAATTCAACTGTGGGCCATGTAATTTCTCACTAAAATAGGCCACGGGTTTACCTCCTTGTAGCAGCACACCTCCTAATCCAAACCCACTAGCATCACATTCTAACTCAAAGGCTTACTGAAGTCGGGTAGCTGAAGTAGAGGTGCATGTGTAAGACGATCTTTGAGTGTGGCAAAAGCTTGTTCATGTGCTGGCTCCCACGCAAAAGTAATTCCCTTCTTGGTCAACTCATGCAAAGGACCGGCTATGGTGCTGAAATCTTTCACAAAACGCCGGTAGAAACCTGCAAGACCAAGAAAACTACGTACCTGTGTGATAGTTTGGGGTTGCGGCCAGCTGTTGATGGCTTCTACCTTTGCCGCGTCGACCTCAATACCCTGTGAAGTGACAACATAGCCAAGAAACACAACTCGATCCGTGCAAAACGTGCACTTCTCAAGGTTACCAAACATTCTAGCTTCACGGAGGGCAAAAAAAACAGCACGTAGGTGTTCAACATGTTCAGTGAGAGACTTGCTATAAACCAAGATATCATCAAAGTATACAACCACAAAGCGTCCTATAAAGTGCCGTAGGACTTCATTCATCAAGCGCATGAAGGTACTAGGTGCATTAGTAAGTCCAAAAGGCATGACAAGCCACTCATATAATCCAAACTTTGTTTTAAAAGCAGTTTTCCATTCATCACCTAGTTTCATGCGGATTTGGTGGTAGCCACTACGGAGATCAATCTTAGAAAAGATAATGGCACCACTAAGCTCATCAAGCATGTCATCCAATCTAGGAATAGGGTGTCGATATCGAATGGTGATATTATTAATAGCACGACAATCAACACACATGCGCCAACTACCATCTTTCTGAGGTACCAAAAGAACGGGTACTGCTCAAGGACTAAGGCTTTCACGGACGTACCCACGATCAAGAAGGTCCTGTACTTGGTGCTCAATTTCTTTTGTCTCCTCCGGATTGGTACGGTACGCTGCACGATTAGGAAGAGACGCTCCCGGGATCAAATCAATTTGGTGCTCGATGCCGCGTATCGGTGGCAGCCCGGGTGGTATCTCAGCAGGAAAAACATCATTAAACTCCTACAAAAGGTCAGTGACTGCAACAGGAACAGTGCTAGGAATGTTCGCAAGTGAAAACAACACGTTTGTGCAAATCAAGCCGTATAGCAAGGGAGTATCATCACAAATTTCAGCAAGGTCAGTTTTAGTTGCAAGCATGACATGTCCTTTCAGATTAATAACTTGTGATGAAGAAGGAGAAGCAATTTTATCTTTCTGTTGCCTCAAAAGCGTCTTAGCTACTTGCTGATTTTCAGAAGGTTGTTTGCCCTTTTGTGCATCCCTAGCATGTTTTTCTTGTTCAAATTTTACAATTTCAGCAGGAGTCATAGGAAGCAATGTAACTTTCTTTCCTTTGTTCATAAACGTATACTTATTGCTCCTACCATGGTGTGTAGCATCAGTATCATACTCCCAAGGTCTACCAAGTAACAGAGAACATGCTTGCATTGGTACTACATCAAAATCAGCAACTCCTAAGTATGTACCAATGGCAAATTTGATGTGAGCAGTTTGTGTTACCTTGACCTTACCGCTATTGTTGAACCACTGCACATGGTAAGGGTGTGGATGCGCACGTGTGGGAAGTTGAAGCTTCGTTACCATGTCGAGGCTCACCAAATTGTTGCAACTACCACTGTCGATGATGACACGTACACGACGGTCATTGACGAGGAAGAAGGTCTGAAACAGATTGTTCCGTTGTGCCCGGTCGTCCTGCTCCATGTGAGTGCTTAAAACACGTTGTACAATAAGTGCTTCATGGTCGGCATAGGTATCCGATGTAAAAACAGTGTCATCATCGGATGTATCATCATCTCCTGCAATGTTAGCAGCAAGTGCATATTCATCTTCAACATCACTAGCACTTACATAGCCACCGTCTTCCGTAGCAATATAAGCCCGCTGACTAGGGCAGTCTTTCATCACATGGCCAAGTCCTTTGCATTTGTGACACTGGATCGCTGCAGAACGTGCGGTAGAGGCTGCCGAGGAGGTGGGCTTGGCTGGCTCCTTGGATGCTGCAGTCTTGGAACTCTCAACCTGGGCTGTAGATGTAGAAGGTGCTGATGTAGCCACCGGTCGAGAAGGGGCTGCGGGTGGTCGTTGCTGCTGCCCACTTGAGCGTGAAGTAGCACCACCAATGTTGGTCCTCATGCTGCGTTGTGGTTGTTGGCGACCCTGCAATTCTTTTTCTGCAAGCATAGCAAGGTGGAAAAGACGAGTGATAGTATTGTATTCTTTATAATCAATGATATCCTGAATTTCACGTCTTAAACCACCATAAAAACGGGCCATTTTATCCTCATTGTCCTCCTCAATTTCAGCACGCATGCAACCTATTTGCAACTCCTGATAATACTCCTCTACCGATTTATTTCCTTGGTTTAGGCGCTGCAATTTTTTTCTCAAATCACGTTTATATGAAGGAGGGACCCATCTACCACGCATCTGCCGTTTTAACATATCCCAAGTTTGTGGTTCATTTCCAACCTGAACTATTTCAGTCCACCAAAGAAGAGCATATCCAGTGAAGTCACTAGTAGCTAAACGCACGCGGTGGATAGCAGGAACCATATGAGCATTAAATTTTTGTTCGACTGACATCTCCCAATCTAAATATGCATCTGGATCATAGGTGCCAGCAAAAGGAGGTACTGAAAATTTTACCTTAGAGTAGGGATCATTGTTCCTGTGGTTGTCATTGTTACCTCGTGGAGGGCGATTGCGGTGGCCGCCCATACCTTGACGGTTGAACTGAAAGCGATGATGTGCAGCCTCATCAGGTCCAATGCCATTGTTCCCAGCATAGGATAGGTCGTCTTCCTCTTCAATATGGTCGTCTTCCTCTTCAACATGGTCATTGTTGGCTCGTGCAGCAGGCAAGCGTGTTTCCAAGGCAGTCATCCGGTCTACTAGGTCAGCCACAGTACGTGCGAGACGTTCGATGGAATGTTGGGTCTGCCGCTGAGACTCTAGTAGAGCACGTCGTGAGACACATTCATTAAAATCAGATGGAGGGGTACCACTGTTATCTGCCATGTTAGTGAAAGACAAAACAACAAAGAATAATCCTGATGAAAAAAACAGCTAGGTGTGGTGGTGGGTGTGGGGTGGAAGCAATCCGTCAAGCACCTTACCCACGCTTGCAAGTGTTCTTACCACGCCGCAGGGAGGTCACCGGCCTACAGGTGATGAACCAAGTGGAGGGTGGTGTACAATTGCAAGAAATGATCCTGTCCTGACCAAGAGAAAGGTGTAGCTTGGAAGGCAAAGTGAGTAGCAAGGATTAGCGATAATAATAACAGTTAAACCAAGTTCAATAAGTATTCCATAGTACTCGTCAAAGTTGCTGACCGTAGTGCTCCCAAAGTGAAAGTTCAAGTAATAGAGGGAAACTATGTGCCCAAAAATCAAAAAGGAAGCAAAAACAGGTCAAAATCAGCTCTCTATAGATCGGACAAGGGATCGGACAAGAGATCGGACAAGTGATCGGACAAGTGATCGGACAAGGGTATGTGCAAATTTTTTTTTTATTTTTTTTATTTTTTTTTGCTGCTGTTCGAATCGGACAAGAGTTCGGACAAGGGTTCAGACAAGAGATCGGACAAGCAACAAACAGCCAAAGACTGCCTCATATTGGACAAGAGTTCGGACAGGAGTTCGGACAAGAGATCGGACAAGCAACAAACAGCCAATGCCTGCCTCAGATCGGACAAGTGTTCGGACAGGAGTTCGGACAAGAGTTCGGACAAGCAACAAACAGGACTGCTTCTCTCTTTTTTTTATATATTTTTTTTTCTTCTTTTTTTTTTCACTCTATTTTTTTTTGAACAAGGATGACCAGAGATGCAACCACAAAAATTGGCACCTACAACTGAGGTGGGATGTGGCTCACAAAAATTCAAACAAGTTCACTGTCCGGCGAGCAAAAACTTTGTCCAATTTTTTTCTTTATCTTCCTGATTTTTTTTGGCGAGTTTGGTGAGGGCTAACCGGCATAGGGTACCCACCCAAATCGGGTCAGGAACACGCTCAAAAAATTTCAGATTTTTCTGCCAAACGAGCGAAAAGTTATGCCTGTTTTACTGAAGGGGGGTCACAAAGAGCAGATGTGGAAAACAAATAGGGTTGCGGAAGGGGGGTTTTTCGGTGGGGAATTTTTTCTGAGACACAAGAACAACTACTACTCAAACGACACAGAGGGATGACTAAACCAGCAACAAGACTCGACCAAGAACACGAACTCAACAAAGTTAAAACTGAAATTAAAATCGCAAGGCACAAAGGGGTTCTCGGTGGGGAATTTTTTTTTGGTGCGGTTTTCTGGACTCTGGGTAAAAACAAAAGTAGATCGAAATTACCTAACGGGAAAACTGAGCTCTGATACCAACTGATGGGGGATTGGTCCCGATCTTCTGCTAGGTAAAGGATAAAATTGGGTTGGTGGAGAATCTCGACGTTGGCGATCCAAGGCTCCGGTCCGACGGATCAAAACCTTGCAATCATTACACCACTGTCTCCGTTGGTTATCAACCACGCAGAACGCGATTGACCTCGCCACGAAGGCTAATTCCTGCAAGCGAACCCAAGAACACAAGCAAGAACAGGAAGGATACAAATCGAATGCCAAATCACAGACAAACGAGGATAAGGTGAGGTTTCACAAACGCCAATGCAGCAGCCAATCGGTCCGGGGCAAGAGGCGGGATCTAAACACAATAGTGTAGATGCAACAAAGCAAAACCTCCCCCTAGAGGTGGCTGGCGTGAGAATATATAGGGCGGCGGCCTGTGGAAGGGAAACAGACTTGGGCTGTGGGCTAGAAGACATACAGACTCAGATTATGGCCAACATGGCCCAGTTCTGTCACGCAGTACTGTTTTAAATACACAGGACGACTCGAGACTCCAAATGAGGTGAAACCAACGGCAAACGATCCGTCTTCTCCTCAGCTTTCCAAAAAGTCAAAGAACGCGCCAATCGGACTTCGTATGAGGAAGTTATGCCCATTTTGGTGAATGGTGGTCGATGTAGTCCGAACTAGCGAATTCTTGACTTCAAATCATCCGTGCGGCTCCGTCTTCAACTCCAACTCTCCTATTCCATCTCCCATGTTCCTAAGCAACAAAATATCACTACTATTCAGTAGCATCCCATCCAAACAAATATAATCAAAGTTGCTAAGGAACGAATTAACCTCATGGTTCAAGCGACGGGCACGGGCGCGTGTGATTGGTCCTTGTAGTTGAATTGTAGGTGGAGGCTCCATGTGTGTATCATGTGAAGTGATGTCCTCATCAGAAAGCTCGAAAGAAGGAGTCAGCGAAGGCATGGACTCATCAAAAGAAACCTCGCAAGTCTCGACAAGCTGCTGGGAGTCGAGGTTCCAAACACGACAGCCTCGAGAATGCAAAGCATAACCAAGAAAGACTCCATCCCAGCAACGAGACTCAAAATTATCTAAATGCCCTCCCTTCTTGAGCACAAAGCAATTGCAGCCAAACACTCGCAAGTGACTCACCTTAGGCTGTATGCCAAACCACAACTCATATGATGTCTTACCTAGATAAGTTCTACGAAAAATATGGTTGGCCAGATAGAAAGCCATGTTCATAGCTTAAGCCCAAAAGCGCTTGGGAGTCCTATGCTCATCGAGCATCATCCTGGCCATCTCGACCAGCATGCGGTTCTTTCATTCCACAATGCCGTTCTGTGGGGTAGTGTAAGGAGCAGAAAATTGGTGCTCAAGACCCTGATCACTACAGAAGCTGACAAACTAAGAGTTCTTGAACTTTGAGCCGTTGTTAGAGTGAATTGCTCGCATCCGACCATTGTTCTGATTCTTCAGCTTCAAGATCAGGTCATGAATAAACTGGAAAGCCTCATCCTTATAGTCTAGAAAGAAACCCACGAGAATCGAGAAAAAATGTCAACTATCATAAGCACGTACCACTTCCCACCGACGGAGCGTACCCGAGCTAGACCAACAGTATCCATGTGTAACATATCTCCCAGGTACGAAGTCATCACCTGAGTCATAGGTGTGTGAGAAGCGGAAACCATTTTCCCATGACGGCATGGATGGCAAACTAGATCCTTCTCCATCTTAAGCTTGGGCAATCCTCGGATGAGGTTCATAGAGCTCAATCTGACTAGCAGATCAAAACTCAAATGACCTAACCTCCTATGCCACCTCCAGAGCTCAGAGGAGGATCCAATAATCAAATAGAAAGAAGGGCCAAAAGAACTAGAGAAATCAATCCAAAAAACCCATCCTGCCTCTTGAACTTCTAGATCATCATGCCAAGCTCACAGAACCCAACACAGCTCACAGAAGAGGAGTCAGCAGAAGGAGTCGCAAGGGCTAGGGTTTTTGATCCATAACCAGTGAGATTTGATCTCAACTGGATATTAACCTCTGTGGCCTTGAGCTTGCTGAACAACTCTGAAATTGTCAATGTATCATAAGAGGTGCTCTCAATGATAGGGTCCAAGGTATGAAGAACCGTGAGCGCCTGCTCATGATCTGAGACCAGCTGAACTCCCTCGGCCTTGTTGGCCCGAAGCTTGTTGATGATCGATTGAAACCGAACAAACAAGGATTCAACAAATTCACCCGGCTTCTGTGTGAAATTTTCATATTCACGACGGTAGGTCTGATAGAGCCGAGCCTTGATCTGGGCTGTCCCCTCATGGTGTGCCTGGAGGGTAGCCTAGATCTCTCTAGCAGTGCTGAGATGGCTCACACGCTCAAATTCAGTGGGGTCTAAACCAGAGAACAAAATTTTCACCGCTTTGTTGTTGTTCTGATGCTGGGTGATTATATCAGGGGATGTACGCTCAGCAACAGGCAATATGGTGAAAGTAGTGTTGGGGGAAAATACTTCATCCTCAGGGCCATTGCTGCAATAAGACAAAGGCAAGTGATTTAATCGAAGGTTTCCAGCATCTAACTCCGAAAGTATACTAGATCGAGTTCGAAGGATAGAGGCAGACTCTAGTTCAGAGTATATCTTCGAACATTGACTCTTCAGAGAGCTTCTTCGCCAGCTAAGATGGAAGATTTATCTTCTTTATCATCAGATTAGTCATTTACCGTTTTAGCCCTATTAAGGGTACCGAATAGTTTCCACTATGTCGGTTGTAAAAGAGGGGTAAAGGGTTTTTTCCTTAATGTTTGGGCCTATAAATACCCCCCGTTTCACCCTGTAATGGAGATCAAATACGGAGTTATTCAATACACATCTTCGAACCGTTTTGAGCTATTATCCATTCGGAGGCTTGAAATAGTTTACTTCACAAACACTTCGTTTGTTAGTTTCTAATCTCTAGAAACCTGTTAGCGTAATCTTTTACGCCAACAGTTGGCACCCTCCGTGGGGAACCAGAGGTCCCCTCGGACCCCCGGAGCAAGATCTTCAAACATAGTTGAGGTCGGAGGACCTTCGACATTTCCTCTACCTTAGACTCCGGAAGGAACTCCCCTTCCCCGAGCATACGGAGTTCCTCCCCCAACTCAATCCATACTTCGACCAACCGGAGTCCCTCTTCCACATCAAGTTCCACTTCGAACTGATGCATATAGGTCTCAAGACCCGGAAGGTCCTTCCGGATGAGATGAAGACGGTCTTGGCGATATGGCAGCTCAAATGGCTAGTCTCCAAGCTGAAGTAGCGAGGTGGCGGCAAGAAGCCACATATAGGCTTCATCCTCAGGCCGCCCCAGTCATTCCCGAAGTGCTCGAAGACGACAAAGTTCATTATCCTGAAGCCCCGGAGAATGCTTCCTTCGACACTGAATCTCCGCTACATCCAGAGCTACAGAAAGTGCGCTTCGATCCTAAGTTTAAAACTTCGAAGCTTTGCAAGTATGCTGGAGACAAAGACCCTAGGGAGTTCTCCCGTTCTTATGCATTAGCAATTGAGGCCAGTGGAGGAGTGCGAGACACCATGGCCAAATGTTTTCCTCTAGCTCTTAAAGGAGTGGCACTGCGGTGGTTTTGGTCTTTGAAGCCAGGGTCAATCAGAACTTGGGAGCAATTAAGGAAGAAGTTCATAAGCAATTTTCAGGGTACCTTCGTACCCCCAATGTCAACAGGAAGTCTTTTCCAGGTGAAGTAGCTCCCCAGAGAGACTTTAAGGCAGTATTTCAAGCGCTTCGCTCATACGAAGTCGCAAATTCGAGGGTTAACTACATCCTCTGTAGTTGATGCAGCTCGAGAGGGAGTTACCCATGCGGGCCTCCTTGATAAACTTCACCATAAGCAGATATCTTCTGTTGCTCAGTTGATGTCTTATTTCGAAGAGTATGCAAAATCTGAAGAGGGGTGGCTTCAGAGAACTGCCGCAACTCCGTCAATCGTGCAAGAAGTCAAGCTGGAAGTGAAGACTTCAACACAGTCACAGGGGCCTAGCTTCGAAGCTCAGCATGACAGGTATCAGGGGCAAAAGCATCCTCGTTCAGAAGTCTTGAACATTGCACCTCCGCAGAAATTTGCCCCAAGGACTTCGCAACCTTCAGGAAGCAAGACTAGCTGCTGGAGGCCGCCAGGGAAGTCGGCTGGCAAAGCCCAGGCCTTCTTTTGTTGTGTCCATAGTGAGAATCGAAGTCACGCAACTGATGCGTGTAAGTCTATACTCGCTTTAAGAGGTGAGTACCTTGAAAGAACTTCGGGTCGAGGCACTACCGACTGAGTTCAGACCGAGGTGCGTCCGGAGCCTATCTAGGCTGTGGTGCGTATAGAGAACTTCGACCCTACGATAAGGCCTCCGGTGGTCAATGTTATGCCACCTCCAATGCAGGAAGATGGTCAAGATCGAGGGAAAAGAGTAGTCCTCCCCATCTCTGGTGGAGGGACCCTCGGAAGTATGTCGAAGAGGCAAAGAAGAGAATATGTCCGAGAAGTGGGCCATATTGGAACTTCTTCGTCTGCAGCTGCTATGCCTGAATGGTCCAATGTGCCAATATCTTTTTCTGCAGATGATGCAGCTGGCATAAAATTTCCACATGCAGACCCACTTGTCATCACTACCGACATAGCAGGGACTAAGGTCCAGAGAGTGCTGATTGACGGAGGGAGTTCAGTGGATATTATCTTCGTCCAAGCTTTTGATCAACTCTGCATCTCTAGGAAGCATCTTCTCCAAGCAGCTCGTCCTCTGCAAGGCTTCGCAGGACCCCCTCTTGACGCCCTCGGCCAAATAGGCCTGGAGGTTACTTTCGGAGAAGGGCTATTGGCCAGGATGGAGGAAGTGATTTTCGATGTTGTAGATGCCCCATATGCATACAATGTTATATTTGGAAGGGGCATGTTGAATCAATTCAGAGTTGTGGCGCATCATAATTATCTGTGTATGAAGATGCCCACACAAGCGGGAGTGCTCACTGTTTTTGGAGATCAGGCCACTGCGCGAAGAGCGGAGTATGGTCATGGCCCTCCTCTTAACCCGAGACAGGTGAACAATGTGCAAGGTAACCCGGAGGATTTTTCTGCTCCTGGCGAATCTTCGAAGAAGTCCTTCCCAAGGCCAAGCCCTGAAGGAGAGATTGCAACGAAGGTTATTGTCAAAGATGGCAAGGAATATCCATTTCAGTTTAGCAAGGACTTGCCCCCAGAAGTCGCTACTTCGTTAGAGAAAGTAGTTGAGGAGAATTTAGATGTCTTTGCTTGGTCTGATGAAGAAATCACCGGAGTCAGTCGGGATATTATTAAGCATAGTTTACTTGTGAACCCGAAGGCTCGGCCTGTTCGGCAATGTTGGGGGAGATAATCCCGACGGATGAAGGGAGCCCACAACCAGGGGGGTCCGAAGCCTAGCGCCGGAGGAGCCAGGGCCTGCGGGCGACAAAGCCGAAGGCCACCCTCCGGGAGAGGATGCCGAAGGCCACCCTCCGGGAGGGGGATGCTGGAGGCCACCCTCCGGGAGAAGGATGCCGGAGGCCACCCTCCGGGAGAGGAATGCTGGAGGCCATTCCTCGGCCCGCGGCAATGAATATGGAGGGAGTGTTGGCGAGAAAAGGAAGGACAAGTATACGAGGAGACAGGATCACGATCCTCTGAGCCGTGTCGGGCAGCGCAGGTAGCGCCTGACACGGCTGATACGCTGTCAGAGTCGAATCTTCTTGTCTGTACTGCGTATAGTCCGTTTTGTCTGTACTACCGACCGGCGCCTGGCCATGTAGCCGTTGGCGGTCCAGGGGCGTTCGGTCCTCTGGACAGGGCGCCCTATAAATACCCCCAACTACAGTTGTAACGACACACGCTCGAGGAGCACTGAATACACTGCGTCCGTACATTCCCACTAAAACCTGCTGGTCCGATCCGTCGTTCCAATAGTTGGCGCCGTCCGTGGGGAACTTAGTTCAAGAAGCTAGCGTCCTCTACATCCACTCACCAAAGCATGTCGGGTCGGAAGGGGGCAAGCACGGTTCCCCTGCGCCGGTCGGCCCGCATCGCCGGGATCGAGCCTGCTCCGGTCCCCGACCCCAGTCCTCCGGCCCCCGCTGTTGCCCCCGTCGGGGCGCCCTCCCTGGAGCCAACCCAGGTGTTGGAAGGAACGCCCGAGGCCCCGGGCCCTGTTGGCGTACCTGAGCCAGCCTCCGTCAACCTGGTAGGATTGCCGGAGGGGCCGGCGGAGCGGCGTCCTCCGAGCGGACCTCCGGTGGTGTCCCTTCGGACCGACTACGTCCGCTCGCGAGATCCCGATACCGCTTCAGGAGGAAGCGGGAGCCAAGCTGACGCCCTGGCCACCGAGAACGCTCTGCTGAAGGCAGAACTGGCTCTGTGGCGCCATGAGGCGTCGCTCCGCCCTCCGGAGCCCCTCTGCGCCGTGAAAGCTATGGCTGTGGCGCTGAGCGATGGCGAGGATCCGGCGGAGGAAGAAAATGCGTCCTACGACGAGGAGTCCCCCTTGCACCCAGACCTCCAGAGGGTGCACTTCGGTTCCATGTTTCGCGCCGCCAAGCTTCCCAAGTACTCCGGGGATTCCGAACCCGGGGAGTTCTCCCGCTCGTATGCTCTGGCGATAGAAGCATCCGGAGGAAGCAGAGACACCATGGATAAATGCTTCCCCCTGGCGCTCGAAGGGATCGCGCTCCGATGGTTCTGGTCACTCCGACCTGGGACCATCCATACCTGGGACTAGCTGAGGAAAAAAATTCATCAACAATTTCTAGGGGACCTTCGTGGCCCCAATGTCCACCGGGAGCCTCTTCCAAGTAAAACAGCAGCCCAGAGAGACTTTGCGGCAGTACTCCCAGCGCTTCGCACACACCAAGGCCCAGATCAAGGGGCTCTCGGCTTCCTCGGTAATCGACGCTGCCCGGGAAGGCGTCACCCACCCAGGCCTCCTCGACAATCTCAACCGAAAACCTATCACCTCGGTGGCGCAGCTTATGACGTATTTCGAGGAATACGCTCGGTCCGAAGAGGGCCAAATGCGCCAGCAGACAATGATAGTCCCCGTTCGGGCCTCGAGCGCCAGGGCGTACGAAGCCCCACCGGACATCAACCGGGGAAGCCACCCCACTCCCGACTTCCACCGCCAAGATTCCAGTCGGCAGGACTCCGTCCACCGGGACTCCCGGCGGGGCCGGAAGCATCTGCGGGGGGAGGTTCTTAGTATTACCCCTCGAGCCCCCGCTAAGCACCTGCACACGTCCGGCGGAGGCCGCTCCACTGGGGCCAAGGCTCCGTCTCGGGCGCTCCCCGGAGGAGCCACCTTCTACTACAGCGTCCACGGCGAGAACCGGAGCCACGACACCGACTCTTGCCGGACCATACTCGCCCTCCGAAGCGACTACCTCGAGCGCAATGCCGGCCGTGGTTCCACCGATAGGGGGATCCCTACCTCCCGCCCAGAAGCGGTCCTGATAGTCGGGCGCTGCGACGAGCCAGAAGTCATGCGCCTGGCCCCAGAGTTTGGCAGGGCCTTGGCCCCCAAGCTCGAGGATGCACCGGATCGGGGGAAGCGAGTGGTCCTCCCCATATCCGGAGGGGGAGCCCTGGGGGCCCTGTCCAAGCGACAGCGGCGGGACTACGTTCGGGAGGTCGGGCATATCGGCACGTCCGGCCCCTCGGCCCTCCCTGAATGGTCCCATGTTCCCATCTCCTTCACCGCCGAAGATGCCTCCAGAGTCAAGTTCCCGCACGCCGACCCCCTCGTTATCTCAGCGGACATCGCCGGAGTTGAGGTGCGTCGTATCCTGGTTGACGGAGGGAGTTCCGCTGACATCATCTTCGTGCAGGCCTTCGATCAGCTGTGCCTGTCAAGCAAGCACCTACTGCCGGCTTCACGTCCGCTCCAAGGATTCGTAGGCCCCCCGCTCTATGCCCTGGGCCAGGTCACGCTGGAGGTGACCTTCAGCGACTCCCCCCTTCGGCGCTGCGAGGAGATCCTGTTCGACGTGGTCGATGCTCCGTACGCCTACAACGCCATCTTCAGAAGGGGATGCTCAATCGCTTCGGAGCCATCGCGCACCACAACTACCTATGCCTCAAGATGCCAACTCCAGGAGGGGTGTTGTCAATCCTGGGTGACCAGGCCGCAGCCCGCTGGGTCGAGTATGGTCACTCGGCGCCATTGGAGCCACGACAGATTCACAGCGTCCATGAAGGCACCGAAGGAGCCAGCCTCCCCGAAGGCGGGGACCCTAGGCAGAAGGGCCGCCCAGCAAAACCTCTCCTGGAGGGGGAGGTCATTACAAAGATCATAATCCAAGACGGGAAGGAGTACCCGATCAAGTTCGGAGGAGGTCAAGAGCCGGAGGTGTCAGTGCAGCTCGAGGGCATCATCTGCGGCAACCTCGACATCTTCGCATCGTACGACGAAGACCTTACCGGCGTCGACCGCTCGATCATTGAGAACTCGCTGGTGGTTGACCCGAAGGCTCGGCCGGTCCGCCAGGGGCTCCGGAAGCTTTCCTTCGGACGGGCCGAGCTCGCCAAGGCTGAGACAGAGAAGCTACTTCGAGCGGGGGTCATCCGGGAAGTGGGTCATACTGAGTGGTTGTCCAACCCAGTGTTTGTCCAGAAGAAAACATCTGGAAAGTGGCGCATGTGTATCGACTTTACTTCTCTGAATAAAGCTTGCCCCCATGACCCCTACCCCATGCCCCACATTGATCAGCTAGTCGATTCTACAGCCGGAGCGGAGCTCCTCAGTTTCCTTGATGCTTATTCTGGCTATCACCAGATCTGGTTAAAACCCGAAGACCAAGTCAAAACAAGATTTGTCACCCCCGCGGGAGTGTTCTGTTACGTCCGGATGCCCTTTGGCCTCCGCAATGCCGGGGCTACCTTCTCAAGATTGATCTCCAAAGCTTTGGGTCATCAGATCAGGCGTAACGTGGAAGCATACATGGACGACATCGTCATCAAAAGTACCACCAAGAACCATCACGGCTCGGACATAACTGAGACTTTTGACAGCCTTCGGCGGTGTGGAATCCAACTCAACCCAGAGAAATGTGTCTTCGGAGCACGTGTAGGGAAGCTGCTCGGGTATCTGGTTTCCAGCCGAGGCATCGAAGCCAGCCCGACACAAGTTAATGCATTGCAGAACATGTCCCCCTGTCAGAACTTGAAGCAAGCGCAGAAGCTAGCCGGGCGGTTGGCAGCCCTCAGCCGATTTTTGGCAAGATCAGCGGAACGAAGCTTGCCCATCTTCAAGGCACTTAGAGGTTGTAAGCATTTTGAATGGACCCCCGAATGTTAGGACTGCTTCGAACAGATCAAGGAATATCTATCCGGTCTCGTGGCCCTCGCCACACCCCGGGCCGACAGTCCCTTATTGGTCTACCTCGCTGCCTCCGGCAGCGCGACAAGTGCGGCTCTAGTCCAAGAGGAAAAACTCAACGGGAAGTTGATTCAGCACCAAGGTGTATACTGGCCCACGATTGTTGCAGACGCCGAAGGTCTCGTCCGCACCTGCCAAGGGTGCCAGTGGATGGGGCGGCGGAGCCACCGCCCCCTGGTCAGCCTACGGCCCATCCCCCCGGTATGGCCATTGGCTCGATGGGGGATGGACCTCATTGGGCCATTTCCTAGAGCGAAAGGCAATTTGCGCTTCGCGGTCGTCGCCGTCGAGTACTTCTCTAAATGGGTCGAAGTCAAGCCACTGACTTCCATCACGTCCCAGAGCGTCCAGAAATTCTTCTGGCAGAATATCGTGTGCCGTTTCAGAGTACCTAGACAGCTCACATTGGACAACGGAACGCAATTCAACGCCGGGGCCTTCCAGGCATTCTGCGATGAATTAGGAGTCCAGCTCTGTTTCGCCGCAGTGCGGCATCCTCAGTCTAATGGAGCTGTGGAGCACGCCAATGGGCACATACTCTCGGGCCTCAACAAGCACATCGTGGGACTAGCCAAAGGCTTGTGGCCTGAAGAACTACCGAAGATCTTGTGGTTCATACGGACCACCCCTTCCCGAGCTACCGGATTCACCCCGTTCCGCCTCCTCTTCGGCGATGAAGCGATGACCCCAACAGAGCTTCGAGCCAGTTCGCTACGCGCCATAGCACCTGAAGCTGATCAGGAGCGCGCCGTCTCCCTTGATCTGGCAGAGGAAACGAGGCTCCGAGCCGTGGCCAATCTCTCCCAGTATCAAAAGGAGACGAGTGCTTGGTACGATCCCAAAGTCAAGCGCAATGAGTTCCAGCCAGGGCACCTCGTCCTTCGCGCGGTGGCCGCTCCGATGAAGCTAGGCAACAAGTGGGAAGGACCATACATCGTAACCAGTTCCGGCCGCCACGGCTCCTACTGACTCGCTACCTTGGAAGGCGAGGAACTGAAGCATGCTTGGCATGCGAAGCACCTGAAGTGTTACTTTCCATAGTCTCATAAGTGCATTCCGTCAGCAACACCCACTTTGTATTCAAATCACGTAATAAAATCGTTAGGGAAATGTTTTTGCCTTCGTTCGGGTTCCGAGCTCTGGCTCGACGCACCCTCGCAATCAGCTTCTGAGCACCAGCTCGACGCGCCTTCGTTCGGGTTCCGAGCTCCGGCTCGACGCACCCTCGCAATTGGCTTCCGAGCACCAGCTCGATGCGCCTTCGTTCGGGTTCTGAGCTCCGGCTCGACGCACCCTCGCGATTGGCTTCCGAGCACCAGCTCGACGCGCCTTCGTTCGGGTTCCGAGCTCCGGCTCGATGCACCCTCGCAATTGGCTTCCGAGCACTAGCTCGATGCGCCTTCGTTCGGGTTCCGAGCTCCGGCTCGACGCACCCTCGCAATTGGCTTCCGAGCACCAGCTCGACGCGCCTTCGTTCGGGTTCCGAGCTCCGGCTCGACGCACTCTCGCGATTGGCTTCCGAGCACCAGCTCGACGCGCCTTCGTTCGGGTTCCGAGCTCTGGCTCGACGCACCCTCGCAATTGGCTTCTGAGCACCAGCTCGATGCGCCTTCGTTCGGGTTCCGAGCTCCGGCTCAATGCACCCTTGCAAT
Organism: Zizania palustris; assembly: GCA_019279435.1. Lineage (NCBI taxonomy): Eukaryota > Viridiplantae > Streptophyta > Magnoliopsida > Poales > Poaceae > Zizania > Zizania palustris. The sequence goes on along the minus strand of JAAALK010000283.1, from coordinate 105,889,435 downwards.
CGGCTTCCGAGCACTAGCTCGATGCGCCTTCATTCGGGTTCCGAGCTCCGGCTCGACACACCCTCGCAATTGGCTTCCGAGCACTAGCTCGACGCGCCTTCGTTCGGGTTCTGAGCTCCGGCCCGACGCACCCTCGCAATCGGCTTCCGAGCACCAGCTCGATGTGCCTTCGTTCGGGTTCCGAGCTCCGGCTCGACGCACCCTCGTAATTGGCTTCCGAGCACCAGCTCGACGCGCCTTCGTTCGGGTTCCGAGCTCCAGCTCGACGCACCCTCACAATTGGCTTCCGAGCCCCGGCTTGACGCGCCCTCACTTGCTCCCGAGCTCCAAGGTACCTTACCCTCGTTGGTACAGTATACCCATCGAGCCTTTCCTCCTAGCCAATTAGCGACCAACTGGCAAGCCACCTACTCGTTAAGGAGGGGAGGTGGAAAGGAGCAAGGGGAAAGCCTCGATCATGTATATTGGAAAAAGCAAAAAGGTAGCATACAACGTAAAGCGTTTGTCACGAGTCAAGAACGAAGAAGAAGGATTAAAAGAAAGCTTTCAGGGCTTCGAGGATAGCCCATCGGTGTCGAAGAGCATCGCCAAGTTCGAGTACTTCGACATCGCAATCACAAGCATGGACACCCTGAATGACCTCAAAGAAGGTACTCATTATTGATATATAACCAAGTTTCTGGAACTATTACAGGGTATATAGCACGAGGGTCCCGAGGAAGCTACACCTTCGGGTCTGGCTGGCGGGCCGAAGCCAAAGGCTTCGAAAGGGCCGGAGGACCGTCGGAGCGAAGCGCTTCCTCCAGCTAGGTCCTGATCGCTTCGGGGCCCTCGGTCTGCCAGGTCGCCTTAAGCGCCCTCCAAGATTGAGTCACCATCGGGCTCGGTGATCGAAGGTGGTCCCCTACGAAGGTGACCGGGTGTGGACCCAAAGGTGAAGGAAGAGGGAGCCCAAAAGCCTCGAGGTGTTGAAGAAGTCCGAAGGTGGCCACCCGAGCAGACACCTCACCATAGTTCGACATGGTGAGGTGTATTTGCCGAATGGCTGCTCGGATAAACTTTACCCGGCGAACCAGGGGCTCCCGGGCGATGTCGAACGAACCGCACCCGGTACCATAGCGCGCTAGCACCCTCCTGAGGGACACCGCTGTGTCAGCCGCCGTCTTCTCCGCCTCCACGAGCGCCTCGATTATCTCCCCGTTCCGGGCAACAAGGTCCACCTCAGCCCGCTCCAGATGAAGCACTCGGGCTCCGAGGGCCTCGGCGTTAGCTGCCGGCTCTCGAAGGTTGTCCATCTCCGAGACTTGAGCCCGGAGTGCAGAAACTTCTCCTTCGAGTCGTTCCGCTTCTGCGGCTCGAGCCCGAAGCCCTTCCGCCTCGGCAGCTCGGACCCGTAGGGCGTCCACTTCCGCCTCCAGTTCGTCCGCTCGAGCGGCCCGAGCCCAGAGCCTTTCCAGCTCCGCAACGCGGGCTTTGAGGGAGTCCATCTCCGCCACCTGGGCCTCGAGCGCCTCGACCCTGGCGGCCCGGAGCCGAAGGCCTTCAATCTCCGCCACTTGCTCACGGACCAGCCCCTCGGCGGCGTCCGCTCGGGAAGCAAGCCCTGAGGAATCTGCTTCGCGGCGACAGCGTTCGGAGAGCAGGGAAAGCAGCGACCCCTGCGCCAGCGTGACCAACTGCGAGCGAAGAAGAGGATCAGAAGGAAGAAGGGTTAGGGGCTCATTGAAGGGCGCTCAGGAAAATACCTGGCCCGCAGCAGTCTCGATGGCCCTACCGAGCTCCAGTCCGTCTGTCAGCCCCAGCTCGTCTATCACCGGAGCCTCTGAGGAGCCATGCTGAATAGCGTGGGCCTCATGGCTCCAGATGTGATGAGTCATTGTCAATGTTAGTCAAAGAGGACTGAAAAGAGAGAGAAGACCTGTTGCGTCTGGGCCGCGTGTGACTCAGGTACACGGGCAGCGAGCGACTGTCGGGTAGAGGGGCCGCGGAGTCGGGCTGGCCCAATCCGGGTACATGGGCTAGGAGCAGCAGAGGATCCACTGGGCTGTTGACCGGGATTGACTCAGGTACACGGGCGGCGAGCGATTGCCAGGCTGAGGGAGCTACGGAATCGGGCCGGCCCAATCCGGGTACCCGGTGCGAAGACGGTGGACGCTTTGTCAGTTTCGGCACAAAACTGACGACCGCTGATCTTAGATCTGACCGTTCTGAGGCGAAGCCGTAGCTGCTACGAAAGCTCCGCATCAGGACAAGTTACCTTTGTTTAGGTTTTTACTATTTTGCCTTTAGGCCCACAGTCTGTCAGTCGAGTCTGTAAAAAATCCTAAGGGCATTTTGGTCTTTTCCATTTTTATTCAGAGTCTGTAAAAAAACCTAGGGGGATTTCTGCATTTTTCCATTTTTAATGGGCTGCCTATAAATAGGCCCCAATATCCTAGGGTTAGGGTTACCCCTTTTAATGAAATCACTTTTCTAATCTACACTTTGGGTCATTCCACTCTGTTCCCTGGTATGCGCCGCCAGCGTTCTCTGAGTTCTTGTTTGGATTTGTTGTTCCTGCATGCGCCTCTACCGATTTATTGTGAGCAAATCGTTTCTGTACATTTTTGTCCCACTGTTTGATCGCCTCGAGTTGCGGGTCAGATTTTATTTCTCAGTTCTGGTTTTACCGTCGTGGATGTTATTTCCTGTTTTTGCGTGTTTACTGTTGGGACTAGATGTGCTGTGTCGCAGTCTAACTAGCAGACTAGCTCTAGACTCCAGCTCTCAACAGCCAGTTGTACTCTAGGATCGTAGCCCTCTAGGCTATTACTAGCTTCTAGCATGCAGTAATACTCTAGCACTCCTTTCTCAAAACGTACAGGACATGGCTCTAGTATTTTGATATTTAAATATTCTTTCTCGATTACCGTGTCCATACTACAAGTGCTGGTTTGAGTTTTTACTATTGAATCGGTGTGTTTTACTCTGCGTATGGTTTTTGCTTTCAGCTGATTTCATGCACTGCTAGTTGCTACAAGTTATTCTCTGTTCTTAGTTTCTTGAACATCGTGGGTAGCTCTGTAGCTACTGCACAGTTCGGTGGATAGCTTTGCAGAAGCAGCTTCTTTTTCCTGTCGCAACACAGCAGAAGAGTACTCATTGCTTTCAAAAAGTTACGGTCACACTCGTGTGGGTCCCACATCTTGGCCAGCTAGCTTCGGCTATAGCTAGACAACACTCTGTGTGAAGGTGCTTCGAGGCAGGCTTCGGTTGCTGTTGTTCTGATGAAGTCTGTGCAGATAGCTTCGATCAACCGAAGGTATTCCGAAGTATGCAAGGGCTTCGAGCATTCAAGGCATACTTCGTTAGTGCACTTCGTTAGTGAAAGCTACCTTCGACAGTTAAAATCTGACCTTCACATTTTTCGAAGTATGCCTTGTGTCTGATGTTTTTTAACTAAATACGAAGTCCATCCTCAAGGTTTTAGCGAAGCTTGTAAAGTTTTTCTTGCTGACAAGTTTGACTTCGAAAAACGGACTTCGCCACTATCTGTTTATGCTTCGAAAATCAGTGCCAACTTCGAAGCATACTTCGACACTGCGGGCTTCGTCAAGTACCTTACTGGAGACAACTTTGAACAGTAACTTCTCATCTCGTTTTACGTGCACTTAGACCATTTGCTGTGATGATTTGTTTCTGAGAAGTTTGATCTGTCATGTTTTGAATGATCTGTTAATCTGCCTATTAGCACTGTGTTGGTGTTTCTTTGTCTAGGACACCGGTCATTTATAGGCTAGATACTTTTAGACTTTGGTGATCTGTTCATGTTTTGCTGCTAAGTATTTTGAGGTGCATTAGGTGTTGGGAGAAGGCCATTGATTCGAAAGAATTTTTTAGGCGCCCATTCACCCCCCCTCTGGTCGCTACTTTCGGTCCTACAAGTGGTATCAGAGCTTGGTTAAGGTTTTTCCATACCTTAACCGGTTCTAAACCCCAGTAGTGATCATGACTTCTCCTGACAAGGTCCCGTCCTTGGAAGCTTATGGCTATAATTATTGGAAGACTCGCATGCGAGCCTATCTCATGAGCCAAAGCTTGGACATCTGGGACATTTGCGTTCACGCTACGTTTGACATATTGCCACTTGCTGAGCGTGATTCTCCTGGTATCATCGCTCAGCATGTGAACAATAGCAAAGCTGTGAAGATCTTGTTTTCTGGTTTAGGTCCCACTGAATTTGAGCGTGTGAGCCATCTCTCCACTGCGAGAGAGATCTGGGCTACCCTCCAGGCACACCATGAGGGGACAGCCCAGGTCAAGGCACGGCTCTATCAGACCTACCGGCGTGAATATGAGAACTTCACACAGAAGCCGGGTGAATCTGTTGAAGCCTTGTTTGGTCGCTTTCAATCGATCATCAACAAGCTTCGGGACAACAAGGGTGAGGGTGTTCAGTTAGTCTCAGATCACGAGCAGGCCCTCATGGTTCTCCATACCTTAGACCCAAAGATCTGGGAGATCAAGGTATCCTCTATCATTGAGAGCACTTCTTATGATACCTTGACCATTTCTGATTTGTTTAGCAAGCTGAAGGCCACCGAGGTTGATACCCAGTTGAGATCAAATCTCACTGGCTCTGGGTCAAAGTCTCTGGCCCTTGCTACACCTTCTGTTGATCCCTCTTCTGTGAGTTGTGTTGGGTTCTCTTTGATGTCTATCACTGAGGACCAGCTTGAGTCATTGGGAGATGATGATTTGTGTCTTTTTAACAACCGGGTGCGTCGTGTTTATGACAAAAGAATGTTCAAGAGACACGACACAAAATCCAGGTGCTTTGAGTTTGGTGATCCAGGACACTTCATCGTCGACTGCCCCAAGCGCAATGGACACAATAAGGGCACCGGTGGTGGCTTCCACGACTCCGGCAAGCACGACAGCTCCTCTTTCAACAAGGGCAAGCCAAAGACCAGATTCTTCAGAAAGGCCCTGAAGGACTACCGGCGAGAGAACAAGAAGCGCGACAAGGCCTTCTTCGCCGAAATGGAGAAGAGCTACTCCAAGCGGTCCACGTCTTCTTCCTCTTCATCGAGCTCAAGCGATGAGGAAATCGCCATCAGGAAGGGGAAGGACAAGGACGATCCGGCGGGCCTCTGCTTCATGGCCTTCGGAGACAAGCCGAAGAGCCGCTCACACCAGCGCCGAAGATCCCGCAAGAGCTTCTGTTCAATGGCTCTTGGGGATAAGGAAGAAAAGAGCTCCTCCGATGACTCTGACGATGACAACGAAAAGGTATCATCTTATGAACGTGAAATCGTTGATTTACTTGAAAGCAACCGTCAGGAGTTAAAGTATCGGGAAAAAACTGCTTAGAGAGGCTAAGAAGAGGATAGATGAGTTAGAGAGTGAGCTTGTCGTGGCCAACGGTAGAATTGAGAGTCTATCTTCTTCCCCTTGCTTGGGTGATAGCAGTGAGTGCCCAAAGTGTGAGGTGCTTCTGTGTGACCTGTCGACTCTGAAGTCTAGGTACACAGAAAGGGTTGATGAGAGGGACGCTTTGGCCACTGAGCTTGAAAGCGCTCAGCTAGAGCTGAAAGATGCTCAAGCCACTGTCGTCGTACCCTGTGCTGATTGCCCATCTCATCTTGCTAGTTTAGCTGAGCTGAAAGCCAAGGGCGATGAGCATCTAGGTGATTTGGAGAGAATGAGAGTTGAGCTGGCGCATACTAGGCTAGAGCTTGAGACATTGTCAGTTCCACCCACTGTCTGTGAGAACTGTCTGTCTCTTAGAATGGAGTTGATTAAGCTGAAAGCCGAGAAGTCTGTCCAGATAGATAGCGAGTGTGAGACCTGCTTGTCTCAGGTGGAGGTTCTAGCTGCCTTGAGAGAGGAGCTAGCTGATTCTCAGAATGAGAACTTTTACCTCCATTCTATCCTGAGTTGGATCAGTGCCAGAGAGCCTCAGCTCGGCATGATGATCCATCAGTTCAAGAGGCAGGATGGGTTTGGGGTAGGTTACACCTACACCAAGGCTGACTTTGAGAGTGCCATTAGCCGGGCAGTGGAGTGGAGTAAAATGACTCCAGAGCAGAAGTATCCCAAGACTCACTCCACTGAGTCTTCCCAGGCTTGTCAGCCCAAGGATGGAGTGATCCATGAACCACCCAAAGCTCCACCCAAGAAGCCCATCTAGGTTCCAAAGCCCAAACACCTCCACACTTCTCTTGACTCTCTTCCTGGACCTTCTCAACCCAAGAAGCCGACACCAAACACCACTAAGCCCAAGAACACCAAGCCTCGACCACATCCCAAGAAGCCCACCTACCATTGCGAGTATTGTCAGAGAGATGGGAATCTTGCGGAGTTTTGCTTCAGGAGGAAGCGGGTTGAGAAAGCAGAGAGAGCTCGTGGTGGTCAGGAGCAGTTCTACCAGCAGGGTGGTAGACTGAGAGTTCCTCGACGCGGGGAGAGGCTGGAGGCCAGGCCGCGTCGTGTAGGTGGTGGTAGAGGAGACGACTTTCTTGGTCGTGCTCCAGATGGTGGTGTTCGTTCTGGCAGAGCTCCAGGCCGTTTTGGCTACGGTTCTGGACCTCGTGGCCGAGGTTTTAGGCAGAACCAAGGACCGCGCTTTGAGCCGCGTTTTGGTTAGAACTTTTTTGATGATTTCTGCTTTCCGTCTTTTGAGCAGATGGCTTGACACTTGTTTAGCTCTTTTGCTAAACCCGGTGCCGGACCATTTGCTCCCACTTACAACCACTGATTGTGCAGGATCGGGGACTGGAGGACGTTTGGATCATGGACTCAGGATGCTCTCGCCACATGACGGGACATCGCAGATGGTTCTCCAGTCTCACTCCCCCGAGCTCCAAAGAGTACATCACCTTCGGTAACAGTGGTCAAGGGATAGTAAGTGGCATTGGCTCAATTCGCATTTCAGACCATTTCTCTTTAAAGAACATTGCTTTGGTTGGAAACTTGAACTTTAATTTGATTTCTGTTTCGCAACTTCTTGAGGATGGTTTGGAAGTGCGTTTTAAGAAGGGCAATTCTTCTGTGATTGATTCTAGAGGGTCTTTGATTTGTCAGATCTTACCTTTCGGTAAAGTTTTTTGAATTGACTTCTCTAGTTCTTTTGGCCCTTCTCGCTGTTTGATTGCTGGATCTTCTTCTGAGCTCTGTAAGTGGCATAGGAGGTTAGGTCATTTAAGTTTTGATCTGCTAGTCAGGTTAAGCTCTATGGACCTCATCCGAGGATTGCCAAGCTTAAAATGGAGAAATATCTAGTTTGCCATCCCTATCGTCACGGGAAAATGGTTGTCGCTTCTCACTCACCTGTGACTCAGGTGATGACTTCGTATCCAGGCGAGCTGTTACACATGGACACTGTCGGTCCAGCTCGGGTACGCTCAGTCGGTGGGAAGTGGTACGCACTTGTGATTGTTGATGACTTTTCTCGATTCTCGTGGGTTTTCTTCTTGGAGTCTAAGGATGAAACTTTTCATTTTGTTCATGACCTGATTTTGAAGCTGAAGAATGAGAACAATGGTCGGATGCGAGCAATTTGCTCCGACAACGGCTCTGAGTTCAAGAACTCTCAGTTCGTCAGCTTCTGTAGTGATCAGGGTCTTGACCATCAGTTTTCTGCTCCTCACACTCCCCCACAGAATGGCGTTGTGGAACGAAAGAACCGCACGCTAGTCGAGATGACTAGGACGATGCTCGATGAGCACAGGACTCCTAGGCATTTTTGGGCTGAAGCCATGAACACGGCTTGCTATCTGGCCAACCGCATTTATCTTAGAGCTTACCTAGGTAAGACCTCATACGAGTTGCGGTTTGGCAGACAGCCCAAGGTGAGCTACTTGCGAGCGTTTGGCTGCAAGTGCTTTGTGCTCAAGAAGGGAGGGCATTTGGACAAGTTTGAGTCTCGTTGCTGGGACAGAGTTTTTCTTGGTTATGCATTGCATTCTCGAGGTTTCTGTGTTTGGAACCTCGAATCCCAGCAGCTTGTCGAGACTTGCGAGGTTTCTTTTGATGAGTCCTTGCCTTCTTTGACTCCTTCTTTTGAGCTTTCTGGTGATGGTGAGCTCGGAGAGTCCATCTTCGAGGAAGATGAGGATACTCCAGCTGCTGATGAGGGTGGGCCTTCTGCACCTCCTGCAGAGCCCACACCTTCCACATTGATCGAGCCCCCTCATTCGAGTCCAGAGGTGCCAGCTGCTGACTCCGGTGAGGTGACTTCAGATCACCAGGGATCCCGAGCAGTTCAGCGTGATCACCCCTCAGAGCTCATCATCGGTGATGTGTCTACAAGAACATTGCGTTCGTCTGTTGACTCTCTTGCTGTGTTTGTGAATCTACTTTTGTTGCATCTTTTGAGCCCAGAGACATTTCTCATGCTCTTTCTGACTCGAATTGGATTAATGCCATGCAAGAAGAGCTTGAGAATTTGTCCGCAATCAGGTTTGGACACTGGTTGAGCTGCCACCAGGATGCAACCCCATAGGCACCAAGTGGGTGTTCAAGAACAAGCAAGGTGAAGATGGGGTTGTGGTGCGCAACAAAGCTCGACTAGTTGCCCAGGGTTTCTGCCAGAAGGAAGGTATTGATTTTGAAGAAACCTTCGCTCCTGTTGCCCGTCTTGAGTCCATTCGCATTCTTTTAGCTTTTGCCGCTTCGAAGGGTTTTAAGCTTTTTCAAATGGACGTCAAGAGTGCTTTTCTGAACGGGTACATAGAGGAGGAGGTTTATGTTAGGTAGTGATGGGGGAGTGGTCCCGATCTTCCGCTAGGTAAAGGATAGCTTGGGTTGGTGGAGAATCTCGACGTTGGCGATCCAAGGCTCCGGTCCGGCGGATCAAAACCTTGCAATCGTTACACCACTGTCTCCGTTGGTTATCAACCACGCAGAATGCGATTGACCTCGCCACGAAGGCTAATTCCTGCAAGCGAACCCAAGAACACAAGCAAGAACAGGAAGGATACAAATCGAATGCCAAATCACAGACAAACGAAGATAAGGTGAGGTTTCACAAACGCCAATGCAGCAGCCAATCAGTCCGGTGCAAGAGGCGGGATCTAAACACAACAGTGTAGATGCAACAAAGCAAAACCTACCCCTAGAGGTGGCTGGCGTGAGAATATATAGGGCGGCAGCCTGTGGAAGGCGAACAGACACGGGCTGTGGGCTAGAAGACGAACAGACTTGGACTATGGGCCAACACGGCCCAGTTCTGTCACGCAGGACTGTTTTAATCACACAGATCGACTCGAGACTCCAAATGAGACGAAACCAACGGCAAAAGATCCGTCTTCTCCTTAGCTTTCCAAAAAGTCCAAGAACGCGCCAATCGGACTTCGTATGAGGAAGTTATGCCCATTTTGGTGAATGGTGGTCGATGTAGTCCGAACCAGCGAATTCTTGACTTCAAATCATCCGTGCGGCTCCGTCTTCAACTCCAACTCTTCTATTCCATCTCCCATGTTCCTAAGCAACAAAATATCACTAGTATTCAGTAGCATCCCATCCAAACAAATATAATCAAAGTTGCTAAGGAAAGAATTAACCTCATGGTTCAAGCGACGGGCACGGGCGCGTGTGATTGGTCCTTGTAATTGAATTGTAGGTGGAGGCTCCATGTGTGTATCATGTGAAGTGATGTCCTCATCAGGCAGCCCCCCGGTTTTGAGAACCCTAAGTTCCCTCGACATGTTTTTAAATTGCAAAAATCTTTATACGGGTTAAAGCAAGCCCCCAGGGCTTGGTATGACCGGTTAAAGCAGTTTTTGTTGGGGAATGGCTTTGTGATGGGTTCTGTGGATAAGACTCTCTTCTTGCTCAGAGATGCTTCAGATTTTTTAGTCGCTCAGATATATGTGGACGATATTATCTTTGGCGGTACTTCTAATGATCTTGTGTCCAAGTTTTCTGAGCAGATGCACAGTGAGTTTGAGATGAGCCTCATGGGTGAGCTCAAATACTTTCTAGGGCTCCAGATCAAGCAGACCAAGGACGACACCTTCATCCACCAGGGTAAGTACACTCGAGACATGTTTAAGAAATTCGACTTTGGTGGAGAGCTGAAGCCTCAGATGACCCCAATGGGTACATCTGGGGGCCTGGACAAGGACGAGAGCGGTGTCAAGGTCAACGAGAGAGAGTTTTGAGGGATGATCGGCTCACTGCTGTACTTGACGGCGACGAGGCCAGACATACAGTTCGCCGTGGGACTGTGCGCGCGCTTCCAGTCTTCACCACGCGCGTCTCATCGGCAAGCTATCAAGCGCATCTTCAGGTATCTTACCTATGCGCCTGATCTTGGTCTTTACTACTCAGCATCATCATCTCTTGATTTATCTGGATTTTTGGAAGATGACTTTGGTGGGTGCCGTTTGGATCGAAAGTCGACTTCCGGTACTTGCCAGTTTCTTGGTTCTTCTCTTATGTCTTGGTCTTCTCGAAAGCAGTCTGGAGTTGCTCTTTCGACCATTGAGGCTGAGTATGTAGCTGCTGCTAGCTGCTGCTCACAGTTGGTTTGGATGATTTCCACTCTGCGAGATTTTGGGTTGGTCTTTCCTACCAGAGTCCTTTGTTTTGCGACAGCACTAGTGCAATTAGTGTAGGGAAAAACCCATGTCTCCATTCAAAAACTAAACACATTGATGTGCGCTTTCACTTTTTGCGGGATCAATATGAGAAAGGTGTCATTGACCTTGTTCATGTTGATACCCATCATAAGTTGTTTGATATTTTCACCAAACCCCTAGATCAGTCTACTTTTGAGCGTTTACGAGGGGATTTGGGTGTTGTGTATCCTTTCTAGGATATTTTGCGTCAGTTTTCTTTCTTCTTTACTCTTTTCTTGAGTCTTTTTCTGTGTGTTCATATCATACATATTCACATATCACACTTTTGAGCCTGCTTCTGTTATATGATTGAACTGCTTTACTTATTCTAGCTGGTACATGCTTTTGATTATTTGTCGATGATCATGCTTTGTTTCAGTTCATTTGATATGTCTGATATTTGTCATATGCATGGTTTTTACGCTTTAAAATTGAAAAATGATCACCTTTGCTTCTGGTAACTAGCATGTGTAGGCTGAATGCTTTTGCTATCTGTTATATGCCTTGTAGCTAGCTCCTCACATAGATGCAGATATGCAACTTGGACATCTTTATGCTTTAACATGGAAAATGTGCTATAAAAATGATAAAAATAAAAAATGAATGAGAATTCCATGCCTTTTTATGCTTGAGTTGAAAAGATCCAAGTGGGTTTGCTTTGTCGCATTGCATTGTTCTGGACTGCTTACCATAGCACTTTGGTATGAACTAGGACAGTGTAATGTATGCCAAGACCAATGTCTTAAGCTTCCGATGGTCCAGTTCTGGCCTAGGCTTGACTTGGTCGGTTAGCATAAGGTTTGACATGCAAATAACCCTTGGCAAAAATGAAAAAGGAAAATGAAAAAAGCCTGAAAATTAAAAAGACAACAAGTTTGCTGACGCACTTTGTTTTGGACAATGCTTATCTTGGTAGATATCAGTTAGCTTCTGCATCTCATGTGGTGATGCTTTTATTTGTAAAAATTAAAAAAAATGCGTGCTAATGACTTTCTTTAGATATCATCTGTTGCACTGATCATGCCATGTGTCTTAGACAGTATGTCTTTTGCTATACTTGTTAGATGTTGTAATTGCAGTCAATCATATCTGAGAAGCATGCTTTCTACACTCCACCTGCACCCCAGTTGCATTCATTGCATATTTTGAGGGGGAGTTGCATGTCAGGGGGAGTCAGTGTCGTTTTAGAGTGCTTGATGAGTTCACTTGTCAACAAGGGGGAGAAATTTTGGGAGAAGAGTTTAAGGGGGAGTTTTGGCTTTCTCTGGGATTTGTTTTAGGGGGAGTTTTTGTCCCGTTTGCCCTTACTCTTTTGATATCCTTGTTGATGTTTCTGAGACTGCACTCATTTTGAGCTTTTACTTTTGGTTAACCATAATGACCGTTTCTTGCTTTTGTTCGGCTTTTGGTCATTAAGGTTAAATTTTTACTTTATTTTTCTTCTTCTCTGTTTTCTTGTGTTTTGTTTTCGTGTTTCCACAGTTGTTCGCAGGTACTAAAGAGCAGATGAAGAGAAGTGTTGACAATGCACTCATCAAGGGGGAGATTGAGGAGCCATGCTGAATAGCGTGGGCCTCATGGCTCCAGATGTGATGAGTCATTGTCAACGTTAGTCAAAGAGGACTGAAAAGAGAGAGAAGACCTGTTGCGTCTAGGCCGCGTGTGACTCAGGTACACGGGCAGCGAGCGACTGTCGGGCAGAGGGGCCGCTGAGTCGGGCTGGCCCAATCCGGGTACATGGGCTAGGAGCAGCAGAGGATCCACTGGGCTGTTGACCGGGATTGACTCAGGTACACGGGCGGCGAGCGATTGCCAGGTTGAGGGAGCTGCGGAATCGGGCCGGCCCAATCCGGGTACCCGGTGCGAAGACGGTGGACGCTTTGTCAGTTTCAGCGCAAAACTGACGACCGCTGATCTTGGATCTGACCATTCTGAGGCGAAGCCGTAGCTGCTACGAAAGCTCCGCATCAGGACAAGTTACCTTTGTTTAGGTTTTTACTATTTTGCCTTTAGGCCCACAGTATGTTAGTCGAGTCTGTAAAAAATCCTAAGGGCATTTTGGTCTTTTCCATTTTTATTCAGAGTCTGTAAAAAACCCTAGGGGGATTTCTGCATTTTTCCATTTTTAATGGGCTGCCTATAAATAGGCCCCAATATCCTAGGGTTAGTGTTACCCCTTTTAATGAAATCACTTTTCTAATCTACACTTTGGGTCATTCCACTCTGTTCCCTAGTATGCGCTGCCAGCGTTCTCTGAGTTCTTGTTTGGATTTGTTGTTCCTGCATGCGCCTCTACCGATTTATTGTCAACAAATCTTTACTGTAGATTTTTGTCCCACTGTTTGATCGCCTCGAGTTGCGGGTCGGATTTTATTTCTTAGTTCTGGTTTTGCCGTCGTGGATGTTATTTCCTGTTTTTGCGTGTTTACTGTTGGGACTAGATGTGCTGTGTCGCAGTCTAACTAGCAGACTAGCTCTAGACTCCAGCTCTCAACAGCCAGTTGTACTCTAGGATCGTAGCCCTCCAGGCTATTACTAGCTTCTAGCATGCAGTAATACTCTAGCACTCCTTTCTCAAAACGTACAGGACATGGCTCTAGTATTTTGATATTTAAATATTCTTTCTCGATTACCGTGTCCATACTACAAGTGCTGGTTTGAGTTTTTACTATTGAATCGGTGTGTTTTACTCTGCGTATGGTTTTTGCTTTCAGCTGATTTCATGCACTGCTAGTTGCTACAGGTTATTCTCTGTTCTTAGTTTCTTGAACATCGTGGGTAGCTCTGTAGCTACTGCATAGTTCGGTGGATAGCTTTGCAGAAGCAGCTTCTTTTTCCTGTCGCAACACAGCAGAAGAGTACTCATTGCTTTCGAAAAGTTACGGTCACACTCGTGTGGGTCCCACATCCTGGTCAGCTAGCTTCGGCTATAGCTAGACAGCACTCTGTGCGAAGGTGCTTCGGGGCAGGCTTCGGTTGCTGTTGTTCTGACGAAGTCTGTGCAGATAGCTTCGATCAACCGAAGGTATTCCGAAGTATGCAAGGGCTTCTAGCATTCAAGGCATACTTCGTTAGTGCACTTCGTTAGTGAAAGCTACCTTCGACAGTTAAAATCTGACCTTCACATTTTTCGAAGTATGCCTTGTGTCTGATGTTTTTTAACTAAATACGAAGTCCATCCTCAAGGTTTTAGCGAAGCTTGTAAAGTTTTTCTTGCTGACAAGTTTGACTTCGAAAAACGGACTTCGCCACTATCTGTTTATGCTTCGAAAATCAGTGCCAACTTCGAAGCATACTTCGACACTGCGGGCTTCGTCAAGTACCTTACTGGAGACAACTTTGAACAGTAACTTCTCATCTCGTTTTACGTGCACTTAGACCATTTGCTGTGATGATTTGTTTCTGAGAAGTTTGATCTGTCATGTTTTGAATGATCTGTTAATCTGCCTATTAGCACTGTGTTGGTGTTTCTTTGTCTAGGACACCGGTCGTTTATAGGCTAGATACTTTTAGACTTTGGTGATCTGTTCACGTTTTGCTGCTAAGTCTTTTGAGGTGCGTTAGGTGTTGGGAGAAGGCCATTGATTCGAAAGAATTTTTTAGGCGCCCATTCACCCCCCCTCTGGTCGCTACTTTCGGTCCTACAGCCTCGCGCAGGTGCAGGTAATAGTCGTGAACTGGAGCCACCTTGGATGCGAAGTCCTCGCTGACCGACAAGTAAGGGCACAAGAGGGGCACGCTGGAGCACGCGCCCCGAGGGCTGGAGGGGGGCCGGGGTCGAACTCCTTCATCTTCTACAGCCTCCGGAGAGGCCCCTTCGGAGGCTCCGGACTCTGCTCTGCCCCGCGGCCCCGCGGCCCTCGTTGTGTTGGCAGGGGCTCCGGACCTCGCATCCGTGGTGTCCTCGGGAGGTGGAGCAGTTGGATTGACGCCCTGGACGGACGTGCCTGTGCGAAGCAAACAGGGGCTGAAGCGAGAAGGCTCGGCGCTTTGGGAGGAAGGGTTCGACAAGTTAGTATACCTTCGTTCACGACCTCGGCGAGGTCCCCCGAAAGCTGGGCGTGCCCCGAAGGGTTCGGGCTATAGAACAAGTTGTCTATCGAATTCACCGGGGAGCCCACCGCCGCCGCAGCGAGCTCGGCTTCCACGTCGGCGCTCCCCTCGATGGCACCGAGCGGGTCGGCCAGCCCCCTCCGAAGCTGGCAGAGACCCCCTCCGAAGCTGGCTCGCGCAGAGGAGCAGTCCTGGGGGGCGGAGTAGCTTCGGTGGCTGGTGCCTCCCGCTCGGTACCTGGCACGGACGTCGCAGGGTCTGGACGAGGGAGGGTGTCTCCAACCCTTCCGGCGCCCAGCCAGGCCGATCGACTCGGGTTCGGAGCTATCGGAGGGTCCTCGGACTCTGATCGGGCCCCGTCGCTGGAGCACCGCCACTCGGAGTGGGAGGCGGAGGAATGGCTCGGGGAAAGCCGCTTCGGGCCCTTCACCACCTTTTTCTTCTTGGAAGGGCGCCGGGGGGAAAGGCCACCGTCGGGATCAGCCACCTTCCTTTTCGAGATGGCTCGGAGGGCCTCCCCCTCCGGGAGAGGTGGAGGCGAGAGCTCAAGTGCCCCCCACACTCTGTTGAAACACTCCCAGGAGCCCACCAACTCCAGCCGCCGGGTGCATTCGGCCAAAGTAGGGACTCCAAGGATCCACTCCGTTATGCGGGCCACCTCCTCGGGGTCCGGGCGACAAGCGACCCTGTATTCGAAGATCAGGGCCGGAGTATGTTTCGAAGCACGGAAGAAGGAAACAAGGCTAAGGAATGTAGAAGCTTACCGAGATGGCGAGAGAGCTCTATCTGTGTTGATTCATCCTGGCTGCTCCGTAGCGACGCCGGCCACTCTTCTTTCAGCGGGGGAATTTTAAGGGCCACGAACTCCTCTGCTAGGTCCTGCATGCTCATCCGACGGGTAACTATCTGGAGGAGTTGGATCCTCGCGGAGATCGAGCCGGCGTTGGCCCCGACACGCGCCTCCCTCCGAAACCAGATGGGGCGCGGGGGCCCGGCGAGACTGGAGCTGAGCCCCACGTGGACGTAAAACCAGCGGTTCACCCACTTGGAGTACCATCTTTCGTTAATGGCTTTCGCCGGGAAAGAGTCCGCATACCTCCTCCGGAGCTGGAAGTTGATGCTCCCGAAGGCCAGAATTCGCCCCCCCCTTCTTCTTTAGCTGGCAGAGAGCTTCGTGCATCTGCGTGAAGACCTCCGCTCTCCCCTCGCAGCCTTCAGCGCGCATGGACCACTCGAAGATGGCGAGGCGGGCCACGGCGTTTGGGGATAACTGCGGGAGCTCCAGGTGGAAGGCGTCCAGCACCCCGGTGAGGAGCTCCGAAGCGGGGAACCCTAGTCCCGCGTCGAAGAAAGCCTCGAAGACGACGACTTCGCCCTCTCACGGCTGCGGGACCGCTTCCTGGCCCGGCTTCCTCGCTAGTGCTTCAGGGCCAAGGCGGGCTCTGGTTACTTGCTCGATCGACGCATTGGTGCACGCCGACGGGCCGAGCTCCAGCGTCTGCTCCCGAAACCGCTCCGAAGCGGGACGGAGCTCTTGTGCGTCACGCACCTCTCCTGCACCGGGCACCGTCGCAGTCGCTGCAGCCACCGCCGCCATCTGGCATTGCACGAAGTGGGGGTCCATCGCCACAGCTGGAGCTGCACTCTCCGCCATGACGTAAGGAGGCGAGAAAGAAGCAAGAAGCTGGCGCTCAGAGAGCAGGCGGTTGCTGCTGAGAGCAAGGAGAAAGAGTGCGACAAGTGGGCGGGGAAAGTATAGGCCATGCGCCGTGCGGTGGGGTGTATTTAAGCGCAGGACTGCCGCCGGTCCATCTTCCGCTCGCTCACTGCGTGCGCGCAACGGTCGCGCAGCGCCCGCATTTAAGATTCAACCGGCGCCTCGAGCGCGCCAGTCCCTGACGGTTCACCTCCCCGACGCCATTTACGTATGCGTGGCATTAACTGCTTCAGGCGGCGCTTGGCCGCCTCCTCGGGGCCGGGACCTTGCGGTCGAAGGCGCGCGGGCACCCATTGGGCTCGGTCAAACTCCTCCCAACTCGCCGAATGGTGCTTCGAAGCGGGCCTTGGCCTCCCGGTCCTCCGACGCCCGACCGCTTCGGAGCATCCCCACACCGGTCAAAGAAGGCTACGTCGCAGAAGGATCCCGCACCTCTGTGTAAGTAGTTTTCCTTATGAAAGTTATCGGAATTATCATGTGCGCTTCCACCCTCTCTCAATGCAGGGCTCTCGAGAGGAAAGAAGCGAGGGGCTACTGTTGGGGGAGATAATCCCGACGGATGAAGGGAGCCCACAACCAGGGGGGTCCGAAGCCTGGCGCCGGAGGAGCCAGGGCCTGCGGGCGACAAAGCCAGAGGCCACCCTCCGGGAGAAGGATGCCGGAGGCCACCCTCCGGGAGAGGAATGCTGGAGGCCACCCTCCGGGAGAAGGATGCCGGAGGCCACCCTCCAGGAGAGGAATGCTGGAGTCCATCCCTCGGCCCGCGGCAATGAATCCGGAGGGAGTGTTGGCGAGAAAAGGAAGGACAAGTATACGAGAAGACAGGATCACGATCCTCTGAGCCGTGTCGGGCGGCGCAGGCAGCGCCTGACACGGCTGATACGTTGTCAGAGTCGAATCTTCTTGTTTGTACTACGTATAGTCCGTTTTGTCTATACTACCGACCGGCGCCTGGCCATGTAGCCGTTGGCGGTCCAGGGGCGTTCGGTCCTCTGGACGGGGTGCCCTATAAATACCCCCCAACTACAGTTGTAACGACACATGCTCGAGGAGCACTGAATACACTGCGTCCCTACATTCCCACTAAAACCTGCTGGTCCGATCCGTCGTTCCAACAGGCAAGGACTCCGGAAGCTGTCTACCGAGAGGGCTATTCTTGCTAAAGATGAAGTTGAAAAGCTGCTGAAGGCTGGGATTATCAGAGAGGTAGCTCATACGGAGTGGCTAGCCAACCCAGTCTTCGCTAGGAAGAAATCTTCCGGGAAATGGCGCATTTGTATTGACTTTACATCTTTGAATAAAGCATGCCCCCGTGACCCCTATCCCATGCCCCGAATCGATCAATTGGTTGACTCTACTGCTGGTTTGGAGTTATTAAGCTTTCTTGACACGTATTCCGGCTATCATCAAATCTGGCTAAAGTGCGAAGATGAAATCAAGACAAGTTTTGTAACTCCTTCGGGAGTCTTCTTTTATGTAAGAATGCCCTTTGGCTTAAGAAATGCCGGGGAAAATTTTTCGAGGTTAATTGCTAAGGCTCTAGGTCATCAAATAGGCCGCACTGTAGAGGCTTATATGGATGAAATTGTAATAAAGAGTGCTTTAAAGCACCAACATAACCTAGACTTAGCAGAAACATTCAATAGCCTTCGGGCATGTGGGATCCGTCTTAACCCCGAAAAATGTATCTTCGGGGCTCAGGATGGAAAATTGTCAGGGTATCTAGTTTCAAGCAGGGGGATTGAAGCTAGCCCCACTGAAATAACTGCGCTGCAAAGGATGGCTCCTCCAGAGAATTTAAAGCAAGTACAAAAGCTGACTGGTCGTCTTGCAGCACTTAGCATATTCTTGGCAAGGTCTGTGGAGAGAAGTTTACCCATTTTTAAAGCATTAAATGGGTCCGAAGATTTTGCATGGACACTGGAGTGTCAAAAAAGCTTCGAAGATATTAAGAATTATCTTAGTAACCTCGCTACACTCACAGTTCCTATTGCGGACGAAACCCTACTCCTCTACCTTGCAGCTACTGGCTCTGCTATCAGTGCAGTCCTCGTTAGAGAGGTTGATTTCAATGGAAAGTTGGTACAGAATCCAGTCTATTTTGTATCCGAAGCATTGTCCGGAGCAAAAACAAGATATTTCGAGCATTCACTTATGCTCTGGTAATTGCTTCGAGAAAGTTAAGGCATTATTTCTTGGCACACAATGTGATTGTACCAACTTCATATACCTTGGGAGATATGCTCCGAAGTAAGGATTCCACAGGGAGAATTGGGAAGTGGGCTGTTGAATTAGCACCCTTCGGTATCTCCTTCATGGCAAGGACAGCAATTAAGTCACATGTGTTAGCAGATTTTGTGGCAGAGTGGACTCCCCCTGCAGCATGGGCTCCGAAGAAGCCAAGCGAAGGAATTTGGATGATATACTTCGATGGAGCTTTCCAAGCATCTAGAGCAGGTGTCGGAGCAGTGATAATTTTGCCCTCAGGGCAAAAGGCAATGTACTCCGCAAGACTCAACTTTAAGTCTACCAATAAAACAGCGGAGTATGAAGGAATTTTGTTAGGACTTCAAAAGGCACGTGCTTTGCGAGCTACAAGAGTTGTCAATAAAACATATTCTCAAATTGTAGCAGGGCACGTGGACAAGAGTTTTCAAGTTTGGCATCAACAGCTTGCAAAATATTTGGAGGAGATCCATAAGATTGAAGTAGCATTTAAAGGGATTTCCATTCGAAGTATACCCAGAGCAGGAAATGCGCAAGATGATATCTTGGCAAAAGCTGCGGTCGGAGCTATGGACATTCCAGAAGATGCTTTTTATGAAGAACTCAGTACACCTTCGGTGCCACAGATCCCTTCTGCGGAAGTCCTTTGCATTCCAAGTACATATTGTCGAAGTTCAATTGTGGAATTGTTGCAAGGAGAAGCAAATTTGTCTGAAGGGCCACAACTTTCGAGGTTGAAACTTAGAATTCGAAATTATCATATAATCAACGGTATTTTGTACAAGGCCGGAGTATGTTCCCCTTTGCTCCGATGTATATCTCACGCCGAAGGCCAAGAAATTCTTCGAGAAATTCATGAAGGAATTTGCGGTATCCATCTGGCTCCTCGAGCTTTGGCAGGAAAAACACTTCACCAGGGGCTTTATTGGCCTACAATAGTAGCTGATGCGGAGAACTTAGTCCGCACCTGCCAAGGTTGTCAATGGATGGGAAGAAGAAGTCATCGCCCGCCAACAACTCTTCAAGTCATTGCTCCAGTATGGCCCATGGCCACATGGGGCATGGATCTTATTGGCCCCTTCCCGGTAGCAAAAGGAAATTTGAAATTCGCAGTGGTAGCAATTAGGTATTTTTCCAAGTGGGTCGAAGTAGAGCCCCTAATAGCTATCACTTCCAATAATGAACAAAAATTTTTCTGGAAAAATATCATTTGCCAGTTCGGAGTGCCTCGGCAACTCACAGTTGACAATGGGACACAATTTGATGTAGAGCCCTTCAGGAAGTTTTGTGAAGATCTTGGCATACAACTATGTTTTGCTGCAGTAAGACATCCTTAGTCTAACGGAGCTGTTGAAAGAGCCAATGGCAATATCTTGTCAGGACTGAATCGAAGAATAGTGGGATTGGCAAAAGGATTGTGGAACGAGGAGCTCCCGAAGATTCTATGGTCCATCCGGACCACTCAAACGAGGTCCACGAGTTTCACTCCCTTCAGACTATTATTCAGAGACGAAGCTATGACACCAACGGAGCTCAAAGGAGGATCCCTTCGCAGCACCAAACCGGAAATAGAAGCAAAAAGGCAAACTTCGCTCGATTTAATAGAAGAAACAATACTTCAAGATATCACCAATTTATCAAAGTATCAGCAGCAGACGAAGACTTGGTTCGACCCGAAGGTCAGGCTTAATGAACTTAAGCCGGGTCATCTTGTTTTGCGAAGTATTATAGCGCCAGGGAAATTAGGAAATAAGTGGGAAGGTCCATACATAATTGTCCACTCAGGGCGCCCTAGTTCTTTTAAGTTAGCTAATTTGGAAGGCGAAGAGTTAGCGCATACATGGCATGCGGAGCACTTAAAGCGATATTTCGCATAGGGGCTCTTTGTAATCATTTGTAAACACCTTCTGAATTAATAAAGTTCATGGTTCAGATAATGCCTACCTCTCAAACACTTCTTACTTCTAGTGGACGCACTGGAAGGGCGAAGTTGGCTGAGAGGGAAGACTTCGAACCGCTGGTTCGAAGCTTCCGACGAGGTGGGAAATTCACTGAAAAACGGATTCCAAGCCACCGGCTTGAAAGCATCTGTAAAAAGAGTCGAAGGAGACCAAATAATACGGATTCGAAGCTTCGGCTTGAAAGCATCCGTAAAAAGAGTCCAAGGAGACCAATGCGAATTCCAAACCACCAGTTTGATAGCATTCGCAAAAAGAGCCGAAGGAGGCCAAAATAAAACAGAGTTTGAGCTGATAAGCTTCGAATATCTGTAAAAAGAGTCCAAAGTGACCAATCGTTTGGGACATTAAAGTGTCTAGAAAGCTTGTCCGAAGTGACTTCTTTCAAACAAAAAGTACTAAGCTATCAATTTTATGACTCCTAGTAGTCAGGCATTTTATAAGATTTTAATCAATCTTTAAGTTGCTGAGGGGCTCCGAGCCTCCAAAATTGTACTCCTAAGTTTTTCTTTGCGCCTAACCATCTTCGAGTATAATGGGAAGTTGCTTACACCCAAAGAGAGGCTGGAAAGTATGGAGACAATTTTAAAAATTCAATTTTTATTATCCGAACAGATTAAAATTACATCACGAAAAATCTGTGTCTAAGCCAAGAAGAAATCGAAGACCCCTTCGATCTCTAGAGCTACTGCTAAGGTTGGAACGACTAGTTCTAGAGCTGGGAGTTCTAATAACCTTGCGTTTAACTCTTCTACCTCCCTTTGAAGCTGTAAAATCTTTTTGTTCCTGTTGAAGTTCAGCCCAAGTTTGAAGCCGTTCGGGGCTTCTTTCCCAGCTCTGAAGTTCTTCAGGTTTTTTCCCTTGTTCTTCAGCAGTACCTTCGTCCTCGGACCACGCAATGTCTTTAGAAGACGAAGTTTCCAAGTTAACTTCTTTTTCTTCCTCTTTAATATAAGATAATATATCTTTACATATTTCGGGTGCAATTGCACCGAAGTTATCTTGAGGAATCAAAAATCGAGGTCGTTTATGAAGTTTTAAAAGATCGAAGGTAGCCCATAGCAGGCGAAGTTCTTCGGTAACGTGTAACACTTCGACGTCATCCATACGAGGTTAAGAAGCCTAAAAACATGATAAGTAAATTTTCCTTCATAATGTATGAAAGCATGATTTTTTTACATAGTCAGATCCTAAAACAAAACTAGACCTGCGTGTTCGGCAGAGGCTGGCTGCTCGAGGCTTGAGACCGAGCTTGCTTATGGCGATGCCCTTCATCGATCCAAGCCTTGATCGCAATGCGACCTTCGGCTCTCCATGAAGCTTGGAAGGCCTGCAAAGCTGCGACCACATCCTCAAAAGGATTTAGAAGTCGGTTCTCATCGAAGGTAATGGGAGCCGCCCCCAAGTCTGGTGTTATCGATAGCCCCAGATCTTCGTAGTAGTGAAGTACTCCGAGAGCAGCCACTTGGCCGGAGATTTCTCCATACCGAATGCCTGCTGTCTTCATCATCTTCGTAGCTCCTTGGATCATCTTTAGCTATCGGACCAGGGAGACGTTGTCGCTCGAAGGTAGTGTCCAAAGAGTACCGAAGTACTCTAGAACGCTTAAGAGATTGTCCAAAACCTCCACAACTACCTTCTCCAATTTCACCTTATCTTCAATCAAAACATCCTTTGACGCAGTCAGCGCAGCCACTACAGCGGAGAGCCTAGCTGCCTCCATAGCTAGAGAACTCTTCTGGCTAAGTAAGTTGTTAACCTCCTCCGCAGCTTTAGCTTTTTCTTCTTGGAGCTTAACTAGCTCAGCTCCCGCTGAAGCGTGCTCCGCCCGCATTCTTTCTATCTCAGCCTGAAGCACAATTTTTTTGGCTTCGAGCTTTTTATTTGCAGCCTCTAGATTTTGTCTTGCCCTCCTCTCCGTTGAAACCATTTCGTCCAAGCGGGAAACTCAAAATTTGGAGACGTTAAGACTCCTTTGAAGAGCAGTAACCTTCTCCTGAAGACAAAGACCTCCGCGCTCGTTCGAGACAGCTGTGGCTCGAGCCAAGACTATTTGCTCAAAGAGAAAGAAGCAAGGTTAGAAACTATTTGTAAGTTGAAATTAATCTTGTTTTGCAGATACTTCGTACTTGGTATGCTGCTCATTCCAAGGCGGCGTTGAGCTCCGAACCCTCAGCTTCGCTAAGGATGGCCACCAAGTCCGTCTCCCCAACTTCGCGGTTGGCTCGATCCAAAGGCTCGAGCAGTGCCCGAAGTCTGGTCCTGCGCCGCATCTTCAGAGACCTCGGTAGATTGGCCCCCCTCCATAGATTGACCTCCGTCTGTTGATTCAGACGGAGTTAATCCTGAATTCGGAGCAGGGAAGGGGTCCATTTTGCCTTTACCTTTTCCAGGTCCCATATGTGCGACTTCTGGAATCAGCGTCAGAGAGGTTGAGGCCCTAGGAGCGGTATCTTCGGGAGGAGTCACTTCCATAGGAGAGGACCCTGCCAAGACCAAGGTATTATGTATTGCATAACTTTGCAGGAAAAAGGAACAAAGGGTCCATGCGAAGTTTACCTCTGAAGTCCCATCGGCGAGTGAGTACAGGGCTACTCGGAGGGTCGAAGGCCACCTCGAAGTCTTCGTCCGATTCGAAGCCTAAAGCCGAAGGGTTGACTGTTGAAGCCTCTCTTGGAGCAACAGTCACCACTTCGTCCGGAATCAAAGTTGGATCAGCAGCAACCTCGACTCCGCTTTCAGTCGCAGGGGCTTCTTCACGTGGCAAGTCTAGCTGGACTGCAGAAGTCCCATCCTGCCCGGAGCTGCTCGGAACATCTGGCGCATTTGCAACATCGCTAGTGCTTGCATCTGCCCGGGTTTCATCCTTGTCAATCAGGTCAACGAGGATTCTTCCTTCGTCCTCAGAGGAATCGGAGACCGAAACCACCGGACTTGAAGGCGCCATAGTTTTTGGCTTTCGGGCTACCATCTTTGATGGAGTCTTGACAAGAGCTGAAGTTCCAACTTCCGCCTTCCTTTTCTTCGGCCCTTGCTCTGAAGGCACCTAGTCCGGAAGAGGAGGGGGATCAATTCCGAGTACCCCCCATACTCGGTTAAGCCGCTCCCAATTACCCACTAGCTTCATTCTCCATTCCTTCTCAGCCGGAGTTGGAACTCCTAGAATCTTCTCCGAAGCTCGTACAATTTGCTCCGAAGTCATGGGGGCTTGAGAAGCTGAAAGATAAGTTGGTATTAGTCATTTCCTCACATAAATATATACAGAACATATTGTTTTCGAAGCTACCTGTAGGGCTCGAGTTCGAGGAAATTTTTCGAAGTCCGCCCTCCAGATCTTCTTCGAAGGTTATAGGCCAGTTGGCCATCAGGGGAGGAATTTGAAGTCCGATGAACTCCTCTGTTAGGTCCCGCATGCTTAGACGGTGACTAATTCTTTGAAGTAGGCTAAGGTGAGCTTCGAGCTGGCCAGGATCCAGGTGAATTAGGGCTTCCCTTCGGAAGTTTATGTCTTGCAAGGGTCTGGCCAAACGGCTGCTTGCCCCAACTTCGGCATAAAACCACCGGAGGATCCAATCTGTGTACCATCTGGCATTGATGGCCTTCGCCGGAAATCTTAGAGCATACTTATCCCGAAGCCGGAAGTTGATGCTCCCTAAGGCCACCACGATCTTTTCACCTCCGGGGCCTACGTAAGTCTTGGGTTGGCAAGATGCTTTGTGCAGTGTTGTGAAGATCTCTGCTCTTCCTTCGCAGCCTTTAGCTCGCAACGCCCATTCGAAGAGGGCAAGGCACGCTACTGCGTTCGGAGAGAGTTGGGGAAGGGTGACGTGGAATAAATCCAGTACCTCCGACAGGAAGTCAACTGCCAGAAGCCCTAATCCTGCTTCGAAGAAGGCTTCGAAGACTACCACTTCTCCAGGCCTTGGCGAAGGAATGCCCTCTTTTTCCAGGTTTGCGGATTATGATCTCCGAGCTAATCTTTCCTTCTATTGCTGCTGCGAGCGACTCCCTCTTGCAGGTTGATGACCCCAATTGATAAGATTGGTCTGGATACTTCGAAGACACCGGGAGAAGATTGTGAGGACCAACGTTTTGAGGATTCCTCGTTGGCGCCGCCACTGGTGTTGCTACTATTGCCGCCGGAGTCACCGTCGCTGAGGGCGCCATTGATGCCATTGCCGCCGCTGTGGCTGCAGCCTGCTGCTGGGCTAGGGCCGAAGCCGCCCCAGGGACCTTGAAGCTTGTCTTGGCCATGGAATCGCGCGGATTGCTAGAGAAGGAATTTGGATGTTAGGGTTTGTTTGCACGCAAGCGGTGAGAAGGGCAATCGGGAAGGGTTTGGGTCCTCTATTTATAGCCCATGCCCATTATTTTTTACCATTAACGTTGGCCGTTCCATATTCTTGACCGTTACCATTTGCGAAGTTAACGCATTGCGTAACTTCCGCTGGAAGTAAAACGTCAACGACTATTTCTTCTAAGTCTAAAAAAGCTTTCGGACTCCTTAAGTTAATTCTAAAATAGTTCGAATATAATTTTTCCTAGAAGTTGATTCGAAGTTTTGAATCTCTGCATATTTCGAAGGTTGATTAAATCTGTTAACCCCTGCGCATGATTATTTTTCTTGCGTATACTGCTCTCCTAACGTTACAGATCTAGCAGAGAAGCGTATTCGAGCGGCTACTATTGGGGGAAAATACTTCATCCTCAGGGCCATTGCTGCAACAAGACAAAGGCAGGTGATTTAATCGAAGGTTTCCAGCATCTAACTCCGGAAGTATACTAGATCGAGTTCGAAGGATAGAGGCGGACTCTAGTTCCGAGTATATCTTCGAACATTGACTCTTCAGAGAGCTTCTTCGCCAACTAAGATGGAAGATTTATCTTCTTTATCATCATATTAGTCTTTTACCGTTTTAGCCCTATTAAGGGTACCAAATAGTTTTCCCTATGTCGGTTGTAATAGAGGGGTAAAAGGGTTTTTCCTTAATGTTTGGGCCTATAAATACCCCCCGTTTCACCCTGTAACGGAGATCGAATACGGAGTTATTCAATACACATCTTCGAACTGTTTTGAGCTATTATCCATTCAGAGGCTTGAAATAGTTTACTTCACAAACACTTCGTTTGTTAGTTTCTAATCTCTAGAAACCTGTTAGCATAATCTTTTACGCCAACAAGTAGCATGAAAACAAATGTCCCAAATGTCCATGCTTTGGCTCATGAGATAGGCTCGCATGCGAGTCTTCCAATAAGTATAGCCATAAGCTTCCAGGGACGGGACCTTTCCAGAAGAAGTCATGATCACTACCTTGGTTTAGAACCGGTTAAGGTATTTAAAAACCCTAACCAGGCTCTGATACCACTTGTAGGAACGAAAGTAGCAACCAGAGGGGGGTGAATGGGCGCCTAAAAATTCTTGCGAATCAATGGCCTACTCCCAATACCCAACGCAGCTCAAAAATATCCAGGGGAAAATTAACTGAACTAAACTCAAGAAAATAATCTAACCTAAAAACAACCGGTGTCCTAATCGAAAAGACACAACACAGTGTTGAAAGGCAGACTAATAGATTAATTAATTCACAGGCATTCAATCAGACCAAAAAGCATGTAGATGATAAACAGTGATGGTCCAACAGATATACAAACAACACACAGATTAAAACAATAGATTCAATATCCTCTATTCATTCAAAACAACAGATGAGGTGCATCAAAATAGTGAGATATATACATGAAAACACTTCTTAGCAGTACACCATCGTAGGAAATCAGATATTGTGGAAGATACCGAAATATAACTAAATGCACGCAAAATGATAGAACAAAAGTTACTGCTCAATGTCGATTTGGTTCCTCCGCTTGAACTCGTGCCGCATGTGTGATCCTCGGTTTGCGTGCATCTCGGTTTCATTGCACCCACTGCCGTGAGTCAATCGCCCGCTGCCTTTCATGCTGCTGCTCTCAAGCACCAAAGTCCACAGCTATGCCCTAACTCACGAGGCCTTGGCAGCGCAGGCAGCTGTAGCTGCAAGGCTCTGGATGCACGGCTCTCGTGAGTGCCTCGTCCACCGTGCAATGACATGCAGCAGAGGCTAAGCACTGCAGTGCCAGCTAGCAACGCTAGCCGCTGCGCTAGCTAGCAGCCATGTCGCACCCAAGCATGTGCAAGCCACAACTACTGGCCGTGCGAATCGAAAATGGAGGAGAAAAGAAGACGCGACGGTCGGAGAAATTTTCTGTGAGATGAAAGCCGGTGGCGGCGGAAGAACATAGGGAAAATTGACCCACCAATTAAGAAATTGGGAAAGCGTATTTCAAAAATGGGTAACCCTAACCCTAGGGTATCGGGTCCTTTTTATAGGCAGCCCAATAAATGGGAAAATGCAAAAATACCCCTAGGGTTTTTACAGACGCAGGAATAAAAATGGAAAAGACCGAAATGCCCTTAGGATTTTTTACAGACTCAACTGACAAACTGTGGGCCTAAAGGCAAAATAGTAAAAACCTAAATAAAGATAACTTGTCCTGATGCGGAGCTTTCGTAGCAACAACGGCTTCGCCTCAGAACGGTCAGATCCGAGATCAGTGGACAGTTTTTCGCCGAAACTGACAAAGCGTCCACCGTCTTTGCACCGGGTACCCGGATTGGGCCGGCCCGATTCCGCAACTCCCTCAGCTCGGCAATCACTCACCGCCCGTGTACCTGAGTCAATCTCGGTCAACAGCCTAGTGGATCCTCTGCTGCTCCTAGCACATGTACCCGGATTGGGCGAGGCCGACTTCACGGCCCCTCTGCCCGACAGTTGCTCGCTGCCCGTGTACCTGAGTCACATGCGGACTAGACACAGCAGGTCTTCTCTTTTCTTCGTGTCCTCTTTGACTTCCGTTGACAATCACTCATCACATCTAGAGCCATGAGGGCCATGTTCTTCAACATGTTCTTCATCCAGAGCCTGTTGCAAGACTTGGATAACGTCGAGAAGATTCTGATTATCCATTCGTTCCTTAATTTCTGCCCGTATGCCATTAAATGCGAGGTCTGCCAGGTCTCTTTCCAATACATTTAGGCTAAAACATTTATTTCTAGTGTCTCTAATGCACTTGACGTATTCAGCAACACTTTCGCTAGATTTTTGTTTAATTGCTGTGAGGTGTGATAACCTAAGATCGGTCTCTCCTGTGTAGAAATAATCATGAAACTTCTACTCTATCTGAGCCCATGTCTGAACAGAGTTCGGCGGGAGCACCGAAAACCAAATGAACGCGGTGCCAGACAATGATATGGAAAATAACCTGAGTTTTAATGCATTCGACCCGCTAGCTTCACCACATTGTGCTAGAAATTGACTAATGTGCTCTAATATGGATTTACTACTCTCGCCATCAAATTTAGTGAAGTCTGGGACTCTATAACCACGAGGGTAAGGAATGGTATCAAAGTGGTCGGGATATGGTTTCCGATAAACCCTAGCTCTATCCCGAGGTGTAAAGCCGGTGCATTCCCTAAATAGCACGCGAATACGTTCCTCAATATCGTCGTGGTCTACTGCTTGTGCGCGTCTTTCATGTGGTGGTGGGATGCGTGGTGGTATATTGGCATGCTCTGGCCTATGCTGTGTCATGGGAGTGTGCAGCACGAGTGGTGGCGACAGAGCTGACATTGGCGCAGGCGGCGGTGGCGCATGATAAGTTGGGTTTGCCTAGCCATAAGCATAGTTATGTGTTTCGGCTGTGGATGATGTAGTTGGAAACATGATAGTTTTTCCAGTATTACCGTCTGTTCTACTATAAATGTGCTGAGTTGGCAGAATACTAGTGATTGGTGTTGGTAAATCGGCCTCAGCAAAGCCGAATCTTCTAAATATTGCTGCCACTTGCGAGACAACTATGGGTTCTAGTTTTTTGGCTAGCGAGGCGCTAACCGCCTGATGACAGACGCAGATATCCTACGGTCAACTTGTGAAGCAGGTAAAGGGGTGATGAGGGGCGTTCCTGAGTTAGGTTTAGGGTGTCACGCATGACGAAGCCCGAGCGTGTCTTTGTGCAATCCCTGAGCATCAACTATTTGAGTTCCTTCTTCTTTGCTTCAATCTTTGCTCGGTCTTCCTCAGATATGTCTGCCATGGTGGGTGTCATAATGTTGCGGTTGTCGATGTCCATGCCCCCCCACAGTGATCATCGGTGATGTAGTGGATGTAGACATAGTAGAGGTACTTGCTACTGATGTCGAGGTAGTAGTCATTATTGGCGTTGTCCCCAACGGAGTCGCCAAAAAGTGTGTTGACGTAGAAATGCATCCCCGCAGTTGGGCCGGTTCGACATCCAAAAGTATCGCAATGATACCGACGCCGCGTTTTGACTACCCTAAATAGTGATAAGGGATTTGGAGTCGCTAGGCAATCAGACAAATAATTAATATTTTAATCCAATTGGCCGAAAGTGTTAGTAATAATGTAAACATGAATAAAATGACCAAAATACCTAGAATCGGCCAATACAGAGATTGATTCGGAGTTATAGTGGAGATTGGCCCAAAGGGTCCCTAGGGCACCTTCGGCCTCAGGCCCGGTCAGACCGGAGGTACAACCTCGGTTGGACCGAGGGGTTTGCGAAGGGGCTCCAGGCGGTGTCCCAAGGGAAGCTGTGAAGGGTGGCTCTAGCGGTCAGACCGGCGAGGCTACTTTGTTCAGACCGACGAGGAAGGCTTCGGTGCACAGGCCTCGGTGCGCAATGCGAAGGGGCTTCGGGCACAACCTTCGGATTCCAACGCAGCGTGGTGCAGAGGGCCCCGGTAAGACCGGTGGTGTGCCATCGGTCTGACTGGCTATTGCCGACAACGGCGTGACAAGGTCCGGTCAGACCGGGGTCTCAACGCCAGTCGGACCGAAGTAACAGATCTGATCTGCTAAAGCTCGATAGCCTTAGCAAATAATCTTCAATCACCTCCAAACTTTGCAGAGATGTTTAGGAAGGTAATTGATCTGCAAAAACCACCCAAAGGTCAAATACAATTTGTCACGCCCCGATTTAACAAATCGAGACATTATTGAATTTCCATAGAAAAACAATAATACAAGAGGTTCATCATGCGACAACGTACATACGATAAAATCCATGGTACGCAGACCATATTTATTACAACATTGTTTTAATAAAAACGGTAATAAGATAATTAAACAGCGGCATGACGAACGTCTTCTTCAGGATCTTTCTTCTCGACTGGGTCGCTACTCCAGACCGTCTTCAAGATAAGCATCCTCTGTGGGGTCCAACGGGTATGAGTACAAAAAGTACTCAACAAGCCACCGCAAATGCAAATAATAATGCAGGATAATAAACAAGGAAGGATAAAGGCTAACAATGCGGAATAAAGCAGTTGCAGTTATGGCATTTAGTGTAATCATATTTTTAATCATGCGGAAAGTAAATATGAACATCATCAACATCAACTAACTCGAGGAGTACGTTTTACCTCCTCGCACAACGGTCCTTACATGTCAATCCATCATGCACATACATATTCAAAATAAACTAACTGGGGGATGTCACGCAACCCGCCCTTGACCGTGGGCTCGGCTTTTCGAAAAGATTTAAGACTCTGATCAGAGATGTACTACTGTACCCACAAGGCACGCACTCATCTCAACGAGATGACCCATTTCACGGGAACTCGTGCCAAAACCTCAATATGAGATGTTCCAAGCGATAACCACCCGCTCTAGGTTTCGCCGGCGCGCCGGGCCGCATCCCGGCTAACGTCGCACCCCCTTTTGCGCCACATTGGTACAAGTCACCCGCAGGTGCAACTTGACCCATCTCCAAATGGTGGCCTCGGTTTGGAACAACCCATACCTTAGTTAGGACTTACCCACTAGACTTGTGGTTAGTACGTAAGTGTATTGCAACGGATCCCTCAGACCGGTCCTTATAGTGCCCCGGGTGCGACTGACCAATGCCCTAGCTTGCACCCGGAACCCACCATGCATACACTCACAACCATGACTCATCACCAACAGAATTTCCAAAGATGAGAAGTAACGGGATCATATAATAGAACCATTTCACTACGACTCATTTTTATCCTATAGCGGCCGTGCCAATACATTGGACACTAGCTAATATCATTGATCATATGGTGACAAGGAGGTTAGGCGAGATAGCACGGCTTGGGTTGCACATCAAGGTCGGGGGATCCTAAATAAATATAATGTAAGGGTTCATTTGACTAATGCATATACATAACCTATGTGTTTTAGCGATAGTCAATTCAGACATGGGTTCAATATGCTCAAAAGAATTGTTTGGTGACTTGCCTTGTTCAGCAAAAGGAGAGGGAGGGACTTCGGGGAAGTACTCCGGCTCCTCGGCGACGTCGTAGTCTTTTTAATATAAAGTAAAATAAAAAGAACACAACATCCAATCAAATAGTATAACATTACATTATAAACACGTAAGTTTAAATTGGTTTGATTATAAATAAAATAAATTCAAAGATTAAAGTTCTGCAATTTATTTCTCCATTAATTTAAAGTGAATCTAAATGAATTATTGTTTTTCATAAAAAGGGTTTTTTTTAAGTGTGTATAATACTACATTAAGTTTTCTAATCAATTTAATATAAATGATTCAGGGAAAACTCAGTGGTTTTAGTGTTTAAACAGAAAGGGACAATTATATAAGTTTTCTGGAATTTAAATATTTAAATTTTATTTAAATCCTAAGGGCATTTGAATACTTATTTAAATAAACATGAAAATGTCCAAGTAAACCTACTGTTTTTATTGCATAAACATGTAGAGAATAATTTTATGAATTTTCTGAAATTGGAATGGTAATTTTTAGAGTTCAAATGCATTAGATATGAATTTTACAAGTTTAAAAGCATTTCTGGAATTTATTTTCAAATTTTAAACCTCTCGGGTCCACGGTGAGCCAGGCCCACGGTGAACCCGCGCACTGTGCGCGTGCGCCGGGTCGATCTGGACCGTCGGATCCAGATCCGACGCGCGAGGGCGAGGCGGGACGCGTAAGTGACAACGGACGGCCAGGATTAAAACGTGCGAAGGGGTACCACGTGGACGCACGAGATCGCGCGTCGGGTTAAATGGAAATCGACGCGCGAGATTAAAATGTAACGCTTTGACCAGATCCGACGGTGCGGATTAGATCGCGTACGTGGGTTCACGCGCGTCGTCCGATCGCGATCGTGCGGCCAGGATTTAATCTGGCACGACACGCGCTAAGGGGGTTATACCCCCCTTCGTCTCCGGCGACGGTGGGGTTCGGGTGCGGCGGCGACGGCGCCTACGAGGGGGCTAGGCCCTAGCTCTATGCGAAAACGGAAAGAGGAGGTCAAGGCGGTCACGAAGGTACCTTAGTTGGCGAAGGAGGATGGCTGACGGCGGCCGGCGGCGAGGGTAGACGCGAAGGGCTTTCTCGGGTACTCGACGGCGGTGGGGATCCAGCGGTCTCCTTGGCCAGCGAAGGTGTGGCCGAGGTGGGGGTGGTCCTTGCGGTTGCAGAGGTGCGGTCGACGAGGACGGAGGAGTACTCCGGCGACGGCGGTCGATGGCTGGAGAACAGGAGGCGGTGTGGCGCTAAAAGCCGGGTGGTGGGTGCTCTGGGTGTTCTCGCAAGGCGTAGGCATGGGGGTGAAATGCGGGTGACCGGGGGGTTTAAATAGGATCACCGGCGGGGGCAGGGGGGGGCGTAATCGACGGTGGCTGGTGAGGAGCCATGCTGAATAGCGTGGGCCTCATGGCTCTAGAAGTGATGAGTCATTGTCAACGATAGTCAACGAGGACTGAGGAAGAGAAGAGATCTGCTGTTTCATGGGCCGCGTGTGACTCAGGTACACGGGCAGCAAGCGACTGTCGGGCAGAGGAGGCTGCGAAGTCGGGCTGGCCCAATCCGGGTGCATGGGCCAGAAGCAGTAGAAGACCCACTAGGCTGTTGACCAGGACTGACTCAGGTACACGGGCGGTGAGCGATTGCCGGGCTGAGAGAGCTGCGGAGTCGGGCCGGCCCAATCCGGGTACCTGGTGCAAAGCTGGTGGAGGCTTTGTCAGTTTCGGCGTAAAACTGACAACCGTTGATTATGTATCCGACTGTCCAGAAGAATAGCTTCAGGATATGTCATCTGTTACTCTAGGCCCACAGTCAGTCAGTTGTGTCTGTAAAAATACCTAAGGGCAGTAGAGTCATTTTCTGTATTTTTTAGTCTGTAAAAACCCTAAGGGGCTGGTAGAATATTCCTAGTGTTGGGCTGCCTATAAATAGCACCCCAATCCCTAGGGTTTGGACCACCCTTTTGCTGAAATTGAATACCACTCTTTGGGTCACTCTTTTCCCTTGTCTTCTCTCTCCTGTGTGCGCCGCCAGGCCCTTGTGCTCCCCTGTTCTTGCATTATTTTGTCTCAAATTTGTTGGATGCATTTAATCCTTGGTCTCTGGTGAATTTATTGCTTGCATCTTGTTCGGTTTGGAAGTTAATGCCTTGGGCACGAGCTGGTGATTTTATTCTTGAGGAGAAGCTTCTTCGGCTGGGTGTGTTCTTCACGGTGGTAGTACTAGTTCTTGCTGTTGCAAGTAGTACTGCTTTACTGTAGCTACAGTGTTCGGCTGCAGCTTTTCACCTTCTATCGCCCAGCTTTTTGATCGAAGCAGACAGTCTCTTTTGCCTTTTTTCCTGGAGTATCTGCCGAAGCTCGGTTCTGTGCGAAGCCCCTCAACTCCGTGAGGCAAGCTCCGATCGAACCTTGTCAAAGGCTTCGCTCAGTTTTTCGAACTTCGGTTTCTGTGTCTGAGTTGCTAGCTTCGAAGTTCCCCTGTATCGAAATCATCGCATACTTCGAACTGGCATACTCCGAATCTATCTGTTCGAAGT
Source organism: Zizania palustris (assembly GCA_019279435.1). Taxonomy (NCBI): domain Eukaryota; kingdom Viridiplantae; phylum Streptophyta; class Magnoliopsida; order Poales; family Poaceae; genus Zizania; species Zizania palustris. The sequence continues at coordinate 105,855,985 of JAAALK010000283.1, read as the reverse complement.
GCACACTTCATTAGGCTTCGAAGTGGGGTTCGAAGTTTCTGTCTGTTCTGACAGACTTCGCTTCTTTGTTCGAAGGTTGTCTGTTTGTGTGTTGTGTTCGAAGCTTTGTGTTCGAAGTTTCGTGTTCGAAGGTTTTGCTTCGAGGCTTTCGGTTCGAAGTGCGTTCGAAGTCCTGTCTTCGAAGTACACACTTCGAACCAGGCTCCGGCACTGTTTTACTTCGCTCCGAAGCTCGTGAGTCGAAGCTGTGTGCGAAGTCTTGTCTTCGAAGTGTATACTTTGAAGCAAGCTCCGGCACAGTTTTACTTCACTCCGAAGCTCTTGGTTCGAAGCTGTGTTCGAAGTCCTGTCTTCGAAGTACACACTTCGAACCAGGCTCCGGCACTGTTTTACTTCGCTTCGAAGTACACGTCGCTTCTTACTTCTTCGAACTAGGCTAGACAGTGACACCTTCGGCATTTAGGACAGACTCCGACACCAACCTCCGAAGCAGACCTCGACGTGCGAAGGGTGCTTCGCCAAGACCCGAACAGGAGACAACTTTGGACAGTAACTTCTCTTTTCACTTTATACATACTTAGATCTTATCATTGAGAAGTTTAGGCCTGTTATAATTTGTATATCTGCCTAGATTGCACTTCTTTAGTTTTACACTGTTTAATCATCAGATGCTTCTAGGTTAGAAACCTTTAGACTTAGGCCTTCTGTGTACTTTCTGCTGCATAGTATTTTTGAGGTGCGTTGGGTATTGGGAACAGGCCATAGATTCGAAAGAATTGTTAAGGCGCCCATTCACCCCCCCTCTGGTCGCTACTTTCGGTCCTACAAGTGGTATCAGAGCGAGGTTAGGGTTTTTCCATACCTTAACCGGTTCTAAACCCCAGTAGTGACTATGACGTCTCCTGGCAAGGTCCCGTCCTTGGAAGCCTATGGCTACAATTATTGGAAGACTCGCATGCGAGCCTATCTCATGAGCCAGGGTTCGGACATATGGGACATTTGCGTTCACAGCACGTTTGTCATTCTGCCAGTCGCTGAGCACGGTACTGCTGGTATCATTGCTCAGCATCTGAGCAACAGTAAGGCTGTGAACATTTTATTTTCTGGTTTAGGTCCCACTGAATTTGAGCGAGTGAGTCATCTCTCCACTGCGAGAGAGATCTGGGCTACCCTCAAGGCACACCATGAGGGAACAGCACAGGTCAAGGCTCGACTCTATCAGACCTACCGGCGTGAATATGAGAATTTCACACAGAAGCCGGGTGAATCTGTTGAGGCTTTGTTTGGTCGCTTTCAGTCGATCATTAACAAGCTTCGGGACAACAAGGCTGAGAATACTCAGTTAGTCTCAGATCATGAGCAGGCGCTCAAGGTTCTTCATACCTTGGACCCAAAGATCTGGGAGATCAAGGTATCATCTATCGTTGAGAGTACTTCATACGATACCTTGACCATTTCTGAGTTATTTAGCAAGCTAAAGGCCACTGAGGTAGATATCCAGTTGAGATCAAATCTCACTGGTTCTGGATCAAAATCCCTGGCCCTTGCTACACCTTCTGTTGATCCCTCCGCTGTGAGTTGTGCTGGGTTCTCTTTGATGTCTATCACTGAGGACCAGCTTGAGTTGTTGGGAGATGATGATTTGTGTCTCTTTAACAACCGGGTGCGTCGTGTCTATGATAAAAGAATGTTCAAAAGACACGGCACAAAATCCGGATGCTTTGAGTTGGATCAGTGCCAGAGAGCCACAGCTTGGCATGATGATCCAGCAGTTCAAGAGGAAGGATGGGTTTGGAGTAGGTTACACCTACACCAAGGCTGACTTTGAGAGTGCCCTCAGCCGGGCAGTGGAGTGGAGTAAAATGACTCCAGAGCAGAGGTATCCCAAGACTCACTCCACTGAGACCTCCCAGGCTTGTCAGCCCAAGGATGGAGTGATCCATGAACCACCCAAAGCTCCACCCAAGAAGCCTATCTGGGTTCCTAAGCCCAATCACCTCCACTCTTCTTTAGACTCTCTTCCGGGACCCTCTCAGCCCAAGAAGACCACACCAAACGCTACCAAGCCCAAGAATCCCAAGCCTCAACCACATCCCAAGAAGCCTACCTATCATTGTGAGTATTGTCAGAGAGACGGGCATCTTGCGGAGTTTTGCTTTAGGAGGAAGCGGGTTGAGAGAGCAGAGAGGGCTCGTAGTGATCAGGTGCAGTTCTACCAGCAGGGTGGTAGACTGCGTGTTCCTCGGCGCGGGGAGAGGCTGGAGGCCAGGCCGCGTCGTGTAGGTGGTGGTAGAGGAGACGGCTTTCTTGCCCGTGCTCCAGTTGGTGGTGTTCGTTCCGGCAGAGCTCCAGACCGAGTTGGCTACGGTTCTGGACCTCGTGGCCGTAGGGTTAGGAAGAACCGTGGACCGCGCTTTGAGCCGCGTTTTGGTCCAAACTCTTTTGATGGTTTTCGCTTTCCATCTTTTGAGCAGATGGCTCGACACTGGTTTAGCTCTTTTGCTAAACCTGGTGCCGGACCATTTGCTCCCACTTACAGACATTGATTGTGCAGGACCGGGGACTGGAGGATGTTTGGATCATGGACTCAGGATGCTCTCGCCACATGACGGGACATCGCAGATGGTTCTCCAGTCTCACTCCCCCGAGCTCCAAAGAGTACATTACTTTCGGGAATAGCGGTCAAGGGAAAGTAAGTGGCATAGGCTCAATCAGCATCTCAGACCATTTCTCTTTAAAGAATGTTGCTTTGGTTAAAAATCTGAACTTTAATTTAATATCTGTTTCGCAACTTCTTGAGGATGGTTTGGAAGTGCGTTTTAAGAAGGGCAATTCTTCTGTGGTTGATTCTAGAGGGTCTTTGGTTTGTCAGATTTTACCCTTCGGTAAAGTTTTTCGAATTGACTTCTCTAGCTCTTTTGGCCCTTCTCGCTGTTTGATTGCTGGATCTTCTTCTGAGCTCTGGAAGTGGCATAGGAGGTTAGGTCATTTGAGCTTTGATTTGCTAGTCAGGTTAAGCTCTATGGACCTCATCCGAGGATTGCCCAAGCTTAAAATGGAGAAGGATCTAGTTTGTCATCCTTGTCGTCATGGGAAAATGGTTGCCGCTTCTCACTCACCTGTGACTCAGGTGATGACTTCGTATCCAGGCGAGCTTTTGCATTTGGACACTGTAGGTCCAGCTCGGGTACGCTCAGTCGGTGGGAAGTGGTATGCACTTGTGATTGTTGACGACTTTTCTCGTTTCTCGTGGGTTTTCTTTTTGGAGTCTAAGGATGAAACTTTTCAATTTGTCCATGACCTGATTTTGAAGCTGAAGAATGAGAACAATGGTCGGATGCGAGCAATTCGCTCCGACAACGGCTCTGAGTTCAAGAACTCTCAGTTCGTCAGCTTCTGTGGTGATCAGGGTCTGGACCATCAGTTTTCTTCTCCTTACACTCCCCCACAGAATGGCGTTGTGGAACGAAAGAACCGCACGCTAGTTGAGATGGCCAGGACGATGCTCGACGAGCACAGGACTCCTAGGCGTTTTTGGGCTGAAGCCATGAACACGGCTTGCTATCTGGCCAACCGCATTTTTCTTAGAGCTTACATTGGTAAGACATCATATGAGTTGCGGTTTGGCAGACAGCCCAAGGTGAGCCACTTGCGAGCGTTTGGCTGCAAGTGCTTTGTGCTCAAGAAGGGAGGGCATTTGGACAAGTTTGAGTCTCGTTGCTGGGATGGTGTTTTTCTTGGTTATGCATTGCATTCTCGAGGCTTCCGTGTTTGGAACCTCGAATCCCAGCTGCTTGTCGAGACGTGTGAAGTTTCATTTGATGAGTCCCTGCCTTCTTTGACTCCTTCTTTTGAGCTTTCTGGTGATGATGAGCTCGGAGAGTCCATCTTCGAGGAAGATGAGGATACTCCAGCTGCTGTTGAGGGCGGGCCTTCTGCATCCCCCGCAGAGCCCACACCCTCTGTGACTTCGACTGATGATGAAGGCGGACCTCTGATCACTTCTTCCACTTCGATCGAGCCCCTTCAGTCGAGTCCAGAGGTGCCAGCTGCTGACTCCGGTGAGGTGACTTCAGATCACCAGGGAACCCGAGCAGTTCAGCGTGACCACCCCTCAGAGCTCATCATTGGTGATTTGACTGAGAGGACTTTGCGTTCTTCTGCCTCTCTCGCTGTGTTTGCTGAATCTGCGTTTGTTGCATCTTTTGAGCCCAGAGACATTTCTCATGCTCTTTCTGATTCTAATTGGATTAATGCTATGCAAGAAGAGCTTGAGAATTTTGTCCGCAATCGGGTTTGGACACTAGTTGAGCCGCCACCAGGATGCAACCCCATAGGCACCAAGTGGGTATTCAAGAACAAACAAGGTGAAGATGGGGTTGTGGTGCGCAACAAGGCTCGACTAGTTGCCCAGGGTTATTGCCAGAAGGAAGGTATTGACTTTGAAGAAACCTTCGCTCCTGTTGCCCGTCTTGAGTCCATTCGTATTCTTCTAGCTTTTGACGTTTCGAAGGGTTTTAAGCTTTTTCAAATGGACGTTAAGAGTGCTTTTCTGAACGGGTTCATAGAGGAGGAGGTATATGTTAGGCAACCCCCCGGTTTTGAGAACCCTAAGTTTCCTCGACATGTTTTTAAGTTGCATAAAGCTTTATACGGGTTGAAGCAAGCCCCCAGGGCTTGGTACGACCGGTTGAAGCAATTTTTGTTGGGGAAGGGCTTTGTGATGGGTTCTGTGGATAAAACTCTTTTCTTGCTCAGAGATGCTTCAGATTTCTTAGTTGCTCAGATTTATGTGGACGATATTATCTTTGGCGGTACTACTGTTTCTCTTGTGTCCAAGTTTTCTGAGCAGATGCACAGTGAGTTTGAGATGAGCCTCATGGGTGAGCTTAAGTACTTTTTAGGGCTCCAGATCAAGCAGACCAAGGACGGCACCTTCATCCACCAAGGTAAGTACACTCGTGATATGCTTAAGAAATTTGACTTTGGTGGTGAATTGAAGCCGCAGATGACCCCGATGGGTACTTCTGGGGGTTTGGACAAGGACGAGAGCGGTGTCAAGGTCAATGAGAGAGAATTTCGAGGGATGATCGGTTCACTGCTTATACTTAACAGCAACAAGACCAGACATACAGTTCGCCGTGGGACTTTGCGCGCGTTTTCAGTCTTCACCACGCGCGTCTCACCGGCAGGCTGTCAAGCGCATTTTTAGGTATCTCACCTATGCGCCTGATCTTGGTCTTTATTATTCAGCATCATCATCTCTTGATTTATCTGGCTTTTCGGACGCTGACTTTGGTGGGTGCCGGTTGGATCGCAAGTCGACTTCCGGTACTTGCCAGTTTCTTGGTTCTTCCCTTGTATCTTGGTCTTCTCGAAAGCAATCTGGAGTTGCTCTTTCGACCACAGAGGCTGAGTATGTAGCTGCTGCTAGCTGCTGCTCACAGATGGTTTGGATGATTTCCACTCTTCGAGACTTTGGGTTGCTCTTTCCTACCAGGGTTCCATTGTTTTGCGACAGCACGAGTGCTATTAGTGTAGGGAAAAACCCATGTCTTCATTCAAAAACCAAACACATTGATGTGCGCTTTCACTTTTTGCGGGATCAATATGAGAAAGGTGTCATTGACCTTGTTCATGTTGATACCCATCATCAGTTGGCTGACATTTTCACCAAACCCCTAGATCAGTCTACTTTTGAGCGTTTAAGAGGGGATTTGGGTGTTGTGTATCCTTTCTAGGATATTTTGCGTCAGTTTCTTTCTTCTTTACTCTTTTCTTGAGTCCTTTTTGTGTGTGTTCATATCATACATATTCACATATCACACATTTGAGCCTGCTTCTATTATATGATTGAACTGCTTTACTTAGTCTAGCTGGTACATGCTTTTGATTACTTGTCAATGATCATGCTTTGGTTCAGTTCACTTGATATATCTGTCATATGCATGGCTTTTATGCTTTAAACCTGAAAAATGATCACCATTGCTTCTGGTAACTAGCATGCGTAGGCTGAGTGCTTTTGCTATCTGTTACATGCCTTGTAGCCAGTTCATCACATAGATGCAGATATGCAACTTGGACATCTTTATGCTTTAACATGGAAAATGTGCTATAAAATGATAAAAATCAAAAATGAATGAAAATTCCATTCCTTTTTATGCTTAAGTCGAAAAGATCCAAGTGGGTTTGCTTTGTCGCATTATATTGTTCTGGATTGCTTACCATAGCACTTTGGTATGAACTAGGACAGTATAGTGTATGTCGAGATCAATGTCTTAAGCTTCTGATGGTCCAATTCTGGCCTAGGCTTGACTTGGTCGGTTAGCATAAGGTTTGACATGCAAATAACCCTTGGCACAAATGACAAAGGATAATGAAAAAGCCTGAACTGTAAACGGATAACAAGTTTGCTGAAGCACTTTGTTTTTTGAACAATGCTTATCTTGGTAGACATCAGTTAGCTTCTGCATTTCATGCTTTACCTTGCTTGTTTGTACTAGAAAATGTGGTGATGCTTGTATTTGCCAAAACTGAAAAATGCGTGCTAAATGACTTTCCTTTAGATATCATCTGTTGCACTGATCATGCCATGTGTCTTGGACAGTATCTCTTTTGCTATACCTGTTAGATACTGTATTTGCAGTCAATCATATCTGAGAAGCATGCTTTCTTCACTCCACCTGCACCCCAATTGCATTCACTGCATATTTTGAGGGGGAGTTGCATTTCAGGGGGAGTCTGTGTCTCTTTTGAGTGCTTGATGAGTTCACTTGTCAACAAGGGGGAGAAAATTTGGGATCAGAGTTTAAGGGGGAGTTCTTACTCTGTTGATATCCTTGTTATTCTGCAATCGCACTCATTTTGAGCTTTTTACGTTTTGGTTAATCATAATGACCGTCTCTTGCTTTTGGTTGGCTTTTGGTCATTAGGGTTAAACTTTTACCTTATTTTTCTTCTTCTTTGTTTCCTTGTATCTTGTTTTTCGTGTTTCCACATTTGTTCGCAGGTGCTGAAGAGCTGTGAAAAGAGGAATGTTGACAATGCACTCATCAAGGGGGAGATTGAGGAGCCATGCTGAATAGCGTGGGCCTCATGGCTCTAGAAGTGATGAGTCATTGTCAACGATAGTCAACGAGGACTGAAGAAGAGAAGAGATCTGCTGTTTCATGGGCCGCGTGTGACTCAGGTACACGGGCAGCGAGCGACTGTCGGGCAGAGGAGGCTGCGAAGTCGGGCTGGCCCAATCCGGGTGCATGGGCCAGAAGCAGTAGAAGACCCACTGGGCTGTTGACCAGGACTGACTCAGGTACACGGGCGGTGAGCGATTGCCGGGCTGAGAGAGCTGCGGGGTCGGGCCGGCCCAATCCGGGTACCTGGTGCAAAGCTGGTGGAGGCTTTGTCAGTTTCGGCGTAAAACTGACAACCATTGATTCTGTATCCGACTGTCCAGAAGAGAAGCCGTAGTCGCTACGAAAACTTAGCTTCCGGATAAGTCATCTGTAACTCTAGGCCCACAGTCAGTCTGTCGTGTCTGTAAAAATACCTAAGGGCAGTAGAGTCTTTTCCGTTATTTTTGAGTCTGTAAAAACCCTAAGGGGCAGGTAGAATATTCCTAGTGTTGGGCTGCCTATAAATAGGACCCCAACCCCTAGGGTTTGGACTACCCTTTTGTGCTGAAATCAAATCCACCCATTGGGTCACTTTGCCCCCTGTCTTCTCTCTCCTGTGTGCACCGCCAGGACTTCCCTCTCACTGTTCTTGCATTATTTTGGCTCAAATCTCTTGGATGCTTTAATGCTTTGGTCCCTGGTGAATTTATTGCTTGGATTTTGTTCGGTTTGAGGGGTTATTGTCTTGACCACGAGCTGGTGAAGTTATTTCTTGGGCAGAAGCTTCTTCTGTTGCCTGTGTTCTTCACGGTGGGAGTACTAG
>JAAALK010000283.1:105639225-105847050 GCA_019279435.1 Zizania palustris | reverse complement strand
CTCATCAAGGGGAGATTGAGGAGCCATGCTGAATAGCGTGGGCCTCATGGCTCTAGAAGTGATGAGTCATTGTCAACGATAGTCAACGAGGACTGAGGAAGAGAAGAGATCTGCTGTTTCATGGGCCGCGTGTGACTCAGGTACACGGGCAGCAAGCGACTGTCGGGCAGAGGAGGCTGCGAAGTCGGGCTGGCCCAATCCGGGTGCATGGGCCAGAAGCAGTAGAAGACCCACTAGGCTGTTGACCAGGACTGACTCAGGTACACGGGCGGTGAGCGATTGCCGGGCTGAGAGAGCTGCGGAGTCGGGCCGGCCCAATCCGGGTACCTGGTGCAAAGCTGGTGGAGGCTTTGTCAGTTTCGGCGTAAAACTGACAACCGTTGATTATGTATCCGACTGTCCAGAAGAATAGCTTCAGGATATGTCATCTGTTACTCTAGGCCCACAGTCAGTCAGTTGTGTCTGTAAAAATACCTAAGGGCAGTAGAGTCATTTTCTGTATTTTTGAGTCTGTAAAAACCCTAAGGGGCTGGTAGAATATTCCTAGTGTTGGGCTGCCTATAAATAGCACCCCAATCCCTAGGGTTTGGACCACCCTTTTGCTGAAATTGAATACCACTCTTTGGGTCACTCTTTTCCCTTGTCTTCTCTCTCCTGTGTGCGCCGCCAGGCCCTTGTGCTCCCCTGTTCTTGCATTATTTTGTCTCAAATTTGTTGGATGCATTTAATCCTTGGTCTCTGGTGAATTTATTGCTTGCATCTTGTTCGGTTTGGAAGTTAATGCCTTGGGCACGAGCTGGTGATTTTATTCTTGAGGAGAAGCTTCTTCGGCTGGGTGTGTTCTTCACGGTGGTAGTACTAGTTCTTGCTGTTGCAAGTAGTACTGCTTTACTGTAGCTACAGTGTTCGGCTGCAGCTTTTCACCTTCTATCGCCCAGCTTTTTGATCGAAGCAGACAGTCTCTTTTGCCTTTTTCCTGGAGTATCTGCCGAAGCTCGGTTCTGTGCGAAGCCCCTCAACTCCGTGAGGCAAGCTCCGATCGAACCTTGTCAAAGGCTTCGCTCAGTTTTTCGAACTTCGGTTTCTGTGTCTGAGTTGCTAGCTTCGAAGTTCCCCTGTATCGAAATCATCGCATACTTCGAACTGGCATACTCCGAATCTATCTGTTCGAAGTGCACACTTCATTAGGCTTCGAAGTGGGGTTCGAAGTTTCTGTCTGTTCTGACAGACTTCGCTTCTTTGTTCGAAGGTTGTCTGTTTGTGTGTTGTGTTCGAAGCTTTGTGTTCGAAGTTTCGTGTTCGAAGGTTTTGCTTCGAGGCTTTCGGTTCGAAGTGCGTTCGAAGTCCTGTCTTCGAAGTACACACTTCGAACCAGGCTCCGGCACTGTTTTACTTCGCTCCGAAGCTCGTGAGTCGAAGCTGTGTGCGAAGTCTTGTCTTCGAAGTGTATACTTCGAAGCAAGCTCCGGCACAGTTTTACTTCACTCCGAAGCTCTTGGTTCGAAGCTGTGTTCGAAGTCCTGTCTTCGAAGTACACACTTCGAACCAGGCTCCGGCACTGTTTTACTTCGCTTCGAAGTACACGTCGCTTCTTACTTCTTCGAACTAGGCTAGACAGTGACACCTTCGGCATTTAGGACAGACTCCGACACCAACCTCCGAAGCAGACCTCGACGTGCGAAGGGTGCTTCGCCAAGACCCGAACAGGAGACAACTTTGGACAGTAACTTCTCTTTTCACTTTATACATACTTAGATCTTATCATTGAGAAGTTTAGGCCTGTTATAATTTGTATATCTGCCTAGATTGCACTTCTTTAGTTTTACACTGTTTAATCATCAGATGCTTCTAGGTTAGAAACCTTTAGACTTAGGCCTTCTGTGTACTTTCTGCTGCATAGTATTTTTGAGGTGCGTTGGGTATTGGGAACAGGCCATAGATTCGAAAGAATTGTTAAGGCGCCCATTCACCCCCCCTCTGGTCGCTACTTTCGGTCCTACAGCTGGGGATAAATGTGCCATGACACCGGCGAGCTCGGGTTGACGTGGTTCAACGCACGTGGACGTGAATCGGGCGGGATTAATAGGGGGAAACGGCCGGCGCGGTGAGGGGAATTCAATGCACGCGTCGGATTAAAGGGAGGGGGCCGGCGAGGGCGGATCCTAGGAGGAGTTAGGGTTTCGGCCGGCGAGGGGGGGGGATCCGGGGCGGATCTCGCGGGGACGAAGGTCCTGACAAGCGGGGGCCACGGGCCAGTGAGCGCGGGCGAGCGAGGGTGGCGACTGACGGGTGGGGCCGAGGTGTCAGTCTAAGGCGGGCGCAGTAACGGGCTGGGCCGGCCGGGAGAGAGAGAAGGGAGGGAGAGGAGCCCATTACTGTTCTAATACTTTCTGAATAAAATAATTCCAGAAAATGGGTTAAAATTTTAGGGCTACTTCCAAGGCTGGTAAAAATTTATAAAAATTCTCAAAATTATATTTTGGTCTTAGGGTCATATACAAAAAGTTTCACCTCCTGATTTGGTCATCTACTCCATGTTGTAGTTCAAAAGGGTATAAAAGAATTAAAAGTATTTTTCTGAAATAATAATTTCAATAAATTGAATTTAATAATATTTTTATTGTTTTGAAAATTTGGGGTGTTACAAACCTATCCCCCTTACAAGAATCTCGTCCTCGAGATTGGAACGCTACTCGAATAGTTCGGGGTATTGGGCCTTCAGCTCATCTTCTTTTTCCCAAGTGGCTTCTTCTGCGGGATGGTTGTTCCATTGGACTTTGCAGAAGCGGACGACGCGACTTCTGGTTACTCTTTCCTTGGTTTCCAAGATCTTGACGGGTCTCTCTATGTAGGTCAAGTCTTCTTGGACGTTGAGCTGCTGAAGGTCGGCTTGCTCGGTGGGCACACGGAGACACTTCTTCAGCTGCGAGACATGGAACACATCATGAACGCCTGCCAAGGATGGAGGCAGTTCAAGTTGATATGCCACTTCTCCTTGTCGACGGAGGATCTGGAAAGGTCCGACGTAGCGGGGTGCTAGTTTGCCTTTCATGTTGAACCTTTGAGTGCCACGGAGGGGAGTGACTCGGAGGTAGACATAATCGCCCTCCTCAAAGGCTAGATCTCTTCGACGGTTATCGGCGTAGCTCTTTTGCCTGGATTGGGCTGCCTTCAGTCGGTCTCTTATGATCTTAACTTTCTCTTCGGCTTCTCTCAATAAATCTGTCCCAAACAGTTGTGATTCTCCGGTTTGATCCCAGAGCAACGGCGTTCTGCACTTACGCCCATAGAGTGCTTCGAACGGGGACATTTGCAGGCTGGCTTGATAGCTGTTGTTGTAGGAGAACTCCGCATAAGGTAAGTTCTTGTCCCACATTCCGCCAAAGTCTAGAGCACAAGCTCTAAGCATATCCTCCAATATCTGGTTGACCCTTTCGGTTTGACCGTCGGTCTGTGGATGATAGGCGGTGCTAAAGTTCAGCCGGGTGCCGAGTTCCTCTTGAAGGTTCTTCCAAAACTTGGAGGTAAACTGACTCCCGCGGTCAGATACAATCTTCTTGGGAACTCCGTGGAGGCACACGATCCGGGTCATATACAACTCAGCCAACTTGGCGACGGTGTAAGTTGTCTTGACCGGAACGAAGTGGGCTACCTTGGTGAGTCGATCAACGATCACCCAGATAGAATCATGACCAGCTTGGGTCCTGGGCAGTCCCGTGATGAAGTCCATTCCTATTTCTTCCCACTTCCATTCAGGGACTTTGAGGGGTTGAAGCAGTCCGGCAGGTCTCTGATGCTCTGCCTTGACTCGCCGGCATGTGTCGCACTTGGCCACATACTCGGCTATTTCTCTCTTCATGCTGACCCCCCAATATTTCTCCTTCAGGTCTTGGTACATCTTCGTACTCCCGGGATGAATGGAGTAAAGAGTATCGTGAGCTTCTTGAAGGATGAGAGTCTTCAACTCAGGTATGTTGGGTACGCATACTCGGTTTCCGAACCAGATGGTACCATGTTCATCCTCGGAGAATCCGGGGGCTTTACCCTTCCTCATGTTTTGCTGGATCTCCAGGATGTCTGGGTCTTCCTTCTGCTTCTCTCGGATCTGGTCTATTAAGACAGGCCGAGACTCCAAAGCAGCGAGGTACGCTCGAGTGGTGATCCCCAGGTTTAGCCTTTCCATCTCTTTATAAAGTAGAGGAGCCTGGTCTTGAATCATGATGGCATTGCAGTACCCTTTTCGACTAAGGGCGTCTGCCACCACGTTCGCTTTGCCCGGATGATAATGGATGCCCAAGTCGTAATCCTTGATCAGTTCCAACCATCTCCTTTGCCTGAGATTCAGATCTGGTTGGGTGAATATGTACTTGAGGCTCTTGTGGTCGGTGAAGACCTCACACCGGTTTCCCACAAGGTAATGTCTCCATATCTTCAAGGCATGAACTACGGCTGCTAGTTCCAGGTCGTGGGTTGGGTAGTTCAGCTCATGCGGTCTCAGTTGCCGGGAGGCATAGGATATCACTTTCCCTTCTTGCATTAAGACACATCCCAATCCTTGACGAGAGGCATCACAGTAGACGTGGAAGTCTTTCCGGATGTCTGGCAGAGTCAGAATGGGGGCTGACACAAGCTTCTTCTTGAGAGTCTGGAAGCTCTCTTCGCAGTCGGGGGTCCAATCAAACTTCACCTCTTTCTGCAGAAGTCTGGTCATAGGCTTGGCGATCTTGGAAAAATTCTCGATGAACCGGCGGTAGTATCCGGCCAATCCGAGAAAACTCCGGATCTCGGTCACGGTCGTTGGCTGTAGCCAGTTGGTTACCGCTTCAACGGTGGTTGGGTCCACTGCTATTCCTCCGGCAGATATAACATGACCGAGGAACTTCACCTCAGACGACCAAAATTCGCACTTGCTGTATTTGGCGTATAGTTGCTGCTCCCTTAGCTTTCCGAGGGTCAGACGGAGGTGAGTCTCGTGTTCTTCCTTGGTCTTGGAGTAAACGAGGATATCGTCGATGAATACCACGATGAACTTGTCCAAGAACTCCATGAATACGTTGTTCATCATGTTCATGAAAAAGGTCGGGGCATTCGTGAGTCCGAACGACATCACAGTGTACTCGTAGAGTCCATAGCGGGAGGTGAAAGCAGTCTTGGGTATATCTTCCTCCCTAATCCTCAACTGGTGATAACCTGACCTGAGGTCAATCTTGGAAAACACCGAGGATCCTTTCAGCTGATCGAACAGGTCGTCGATCCGAGGCAATGGGTATTTGTTTTTGATGGTTACGTCGTTTAGGGCTCTATAGTCCACGCACATCCTCTTGGTCTTGTCCTTCTTCATGGCAAAAATGACCGGTGCACCCCAAGGTGAGGTACTCGGTCGGATGTAACCTTTCTGCTCTAGGTCTTCGATGTTGCTCTTGACTTCGGCTAGTTCATTAGCGGCCATTCGGTATGGGCGCTTGGAGATTGGAGTGGTCCCCGGGACAAGCTCGATTCTGAATTCGATGTCCCGTTTGGGAGGCATTCCGGGCAGATCTTCAGGGAAAACGTCTGCAAACTCCTTGACTATTGGCACCTCTTCAAGAGCTATTGAGCGAAGGGACGCTCCGAGTGGTTTGCGACTGACCATCCGGAAGGTGACGGTTACGCCTTCGGGACTGGTCACCGTGACAGACTTGTTGGCACAGTCGATCACTCCCTTGTGCTTCATCAACCAATCCATACCTAGAATAAGGTCGAGTCCGGTGCATTGGATAAGGACAGGCTCGGCCCGAAACACCACCCCTTGGATGTCAAGTTGAACCTTAGGGCTGTAGAAGCGAGCTGAGGTCCTATTGCCGGGGGTGGCAATCACCATGGGAATTGGTAGAGGGAGCACGTCCAGATGGTTTGTTTTTGCAAAATCTTCCGAGACAAAGGAGTGGGTTGCTCCAGAGTCAAATAATATGACGGCCGGTACGGAATTCATAGTAAACGTACCGAGTACGACTTCAGGAGCCTCCTGAGCTTCCTCCGCGCTAATGTGGTTGACGCGGGCGCGAACGGCCTGGTGGGGTGCTGCGCCTTGGTTCTGCTTGGGGTGAGGACACTGGTGCGAGTAGTGCCCTTCCTTGCGGCAGTTGAAGCAGACGACCGGCCTTCCTTGGCGATCCCTCAAGATAGGGGCCTTGGCGGCTGGTGCCGGCTGAGCGGCCGGAGCTGGTGGAGCGGGGCGAGGATGCCCGGCGTTGGATCCACCGGCTGCATGAGGTGGCCTGAAGGCGGGCCGAGGATGGTAGGCGGGCGCTGGTGGCGGAGGGACGAAGCGGGGCCTCTGCGTGTTCGCCTGCTGGTGCTTGAAGGCGATCATCTTCCTCTTCTTGAGGTCCAGCTTGTTCTGCTCAGTCTCTTGGATGAGCGCTTTATTGACAAGCCGCTGGAAGTCGGCGAAGTCGGCGGCGACGAGCTGGATGGACAGCTCATCCTTAAGTCCCCTGAGGAACTTGGCTTGGCGGAGGGCGTCGGTGCGCACTTCCTCCGGTGCGTAGCGTGCGAGGCGGTTGAACTCATGGAGGTACTCCATGACAGTCCTGTTGCCCTGCTGCAGGTCGCGGAACTCCTGCTGCTTCACCGCGATGACACCGGCGGGGACGTGGGCGGCACGAAAGGCGATGGTGAACTCCGCCCAAGTCACCATGTGGCCCTCTGGCTGGGACGCACGATAGTTGTCCCACCACTCAGCGGCGGGACCCTGGAGCTGATGAGTGGCGAAGGCCACTCGCTCCCGGTCTGTGCAGGGGAGGAGGTCGAGCTTCTTCTCGATAGTGCGAAGCCAATCTCCGGCCTCCATCGGGTTGGTCGTGCTCGAGAAGATGGGCGGACGCACGCGCAAGAACTCGGAGAGTTGCGGAGCGGCCGCGGGTGCTGGTGCGCGAGGGGCGGGCTCCCCATTCTGCAGACGGTCCAACTGAGCCTGTTGGTGCTGCATTTGGGTGAGGAGGGCGGTGATCAGATGATTCTGATTCGCCATCATTTCCGCCAAGGTGGGGTGGTTGGCGGAAGGCGACCCGGATTGGCGCGGGCCTGTCGCACCCCAGTTGGGCACAACTCCCTCGGGCGCATCTCGGCTTCCTCCTGCTCCGTTGTTGGAGCCGGTGTTCTGGTGGTCGGTCATCTTCTGAATATACAAAGCGATAAAGCAAAGAATGACGAGATGATAATACAATCATATAAGATTCAAGCACATAACTATATATAGTGGCATAAAGTGTTTGTTACAATCAAGTTTTTATTCTACCCATGACACACTCGTCGTGGGCAGCACCACATACAAAAGTTTGATTCTTATTTAGCTAGCGTCTCCTAACGCCTACTCGCCACCGGAGGCGGTCTCCGTGCTCTCGGAACCACGAGCGCGCGGCTCCAGAGAGATGGTGGGCTCGAGAAAATTCTCGATGATGGAGTCGGAGACGAGGCCGGGGCGTGGTGTAGGGGCGCTGGTGGAAGGCCTGGCGGGGGAGGGTCGTGGCGGGATCCTCTTGGGGCGAGGGAGGGGCTCACGGATAGGCTTCTTCTTCCTTGGAAGAAGAGGAACCATCTCCGCGATGTCCTTCTGCAGCTCCATGATCTTGCGCTGCAGCTCGCCGTTCTGCTGGATCAGGTTCTTCGTTTCTTCACGAAGAAACGCAACCGCCTCATGATGCTCGTCGGCGTCGAGCACCGCCTCGGTATGGAGATCATCCATGGCCTGCAGAAGACGCGACTGCCGGGCCATGACCGGGTCACGCACGGAGTCAACTCCGAGGTAGATGCTATGGTGGGCTCCGGGAGTACGCTTCGGCACAAGCCGGAAGGATGAGTTCTGAAGACGATCGTCGTAGATCATCCTCAGCTCCATGAGGGCCTGGAGGGCGACTCGTTGGCACGCGACCTCGAAAGTCGGGCCTCCAAGTGCGGTGGTGTAGGGCGGCAGATGCTCTCCGGAACCATGGACGGTGAGGGAGACGTCGCAAGGCCCGGCGAACTCGTCGGGGTAGACTCCTTGAAATTCGGGTTCGAAGAGGAACCCGAGGAAGGTGAGCATCATGCGGAGCTCCCGGACGAAGCCCTCATAGTGGCGGCAGTAACTGTGAACTTGGTAGACTGGCATCTACAAAACAGCAAGTTGAATAAAAGTGAGGAGAGGAACAAAGTTTATGAAGTAGATTTTCAAGAAATAATTTCCTATGGCTTAATGGCTAGGCGGGTCTGTTTGGCTTCCTACAGTCAAGTCGGCTCTGATACCATCTTGTCACGCCCCGATTTAACAAATCGAGACATTATTGAATTTCCATAGAAAAACAATAATACAAGAGGTTCATCATGCGACAACGTACATACGATAAAATCCATGGTACGCAGACCATATTTATTACAACATTGTTTTAATAAAAACGGTAATAAGATAATTAAACAGCGGCATGACGAACGTCTTCTTCAGGATCTTTCTTCTCGACTGGGTCGCTACTCCAGACCGTCTTCAAGATAAGCATCCTCTGTGGGGTCCAACGGGTATGAGTACAAAAAGTACTCAACAAGCCACCGCAAATGCAAATAATAATGCAGGATAATAAACAAGGAAGGATAAAGGCTAACAATGCGGAATAAAGCAGTTGCAGTTATGGCATTTAGTGTAATCATATTTTTAATCATGCGGAAAGTAAATATGAACATCATCAACATCAACTAACTCGAGGAGTACGTTTTACCTCCTCGCACAACGGTCCTTACATGTCAATCCATCATGCACATACATATTCAAAATAAACTAACTGGGGGATGTCACGCAACCCGCCCTTGACCGTGGGCTCGGCTTTTCGAAAAGATTTAAGACTCTGATCAGAGATGTACTACTGTACCCACAAGGCACGCACTCATCTCAACGAGATGACCCATTTCACGGGAACTCGTGCCAAAACCTCAATATGAGATGTTCCAAGCGATAACCACCCGCTCTAGGTTTCGCCGGCGCGCCGGGCCGCATCCCGGCTAACGTCGCACCCCCTTTTGCGCCACATTGGTACAAGTCACCCGCAGGTGCAACTTGACCCATCTCCAAATGGTGGCCTCGGTTTGGAACAACCCATACCTTAGTTAGGACTTACCCACTAGACTTGTGGTTAGTACGTAAGTGTATTGCAACGGATCCCTCAGACCGGTCCTTATAGTGCCCCGGGTGCGACTGACCAATGCCCTAGCTTGCACCCGGAACCCACCATGCATACACTCACAACCATGACTCATCACCAACAGAATTTCCAAAGATGAGAAGTAACGGGATCATATAATAGAACCATTTCACTACGACTCATTTTTATCCTATAGCGGCCGTGCCAATACATTGGACACTAGCTAATATCATTGATCATATGGTGACAAGGAGGTTAGGCGAGATAGCACGGCTTGGGTTGCACATCAAGGTCGGGGGATCCTAAATAAATATAATGTAAGGGTTCATTTGACTAATGCATATACATAACCTATGTGTTTTAGCGATAGTCAATTCAGACATGGGTTCAATATGCTCAAAAGAATTGTTTGGTGACTTGCCTTGTTCAGCAAAAGGAGAGGGAGGGACTTCGGGGAAGTACTCCGGCTCCTCGGCGACGTCGTAGTCTTTTTAATATAAAGTAAAATAAAAAGAACACAACATCCAATCAAATAGTATAACATTACATTATAAACACGTAAGTTTAAATTGGTTTGATTATAAATAAAATAAATTCAAAGATTAAAGTTCTGCAATTTATTTCTCCATTAATTTAAAGTGAATCTAAATGAATTATTGTTTTTCATAAAAAGGGTTTTTTTAAGTGTGTATAATACTACATTAAGTTTTCTAATCAATTTAATATAAATGATTCAGGGAAAACTCAGTGGTTTTAGTGTTTAAACAGAAAGGGACAATTATATAAGTTTTCTGGAATTTAAATATTTAAATTTTATTTAAATCCTAAGGGCATTTGAATACTTATTTAAATAAACATGAAAATGTCCAAGTAAACCTACTGTTTTTATTGCATAAACATGTAGAGAATAATTTTATGAATTTTCTGAAATTGGAATGGTAATTTTTAGAGTTCAAATGCATTAGATATGAATTTTACAAGTTTAAAAGCATTTTTGGAATTTATTTTCAAATTTTAAACCTCTCGGGTCCACGGTGAGCCAGGCCCACGGTGAACCCGCGCACTGTGCGCGTGCGCCGGGTCGATCTGGACCGTCGGATCCAGATCCGACGCGCGAGGGCGAGGCGGGACGCGTAAGTGACAACGGACGGCCAGGATTAAAACGTGCGAAGGGGTACCACGTGGACGCACGAGATCGCGCGTCGGGTTAAATGGAAATCGACGCGCGAGATTAAAACGTAACGCTTTGACCAGATCCGACGGTGCGGATTAGATCGCGTACGTGGGTTCACGCGCGTCGTCCGATCGCGATCGTGCGGCCAGGATTTAATCCGGCACGACACGCGCTAAGGGGGTTATACCCCCCTTCGTCTCCGGCGACGGTGGGGTTCGGGTGCGGCGGCGACGGCGCCTACGAGGGGGCTAGGCCCTAGCTCTATGCGAAAACGGAAAGAGGAGGTCAAGGCGGTCACGAAGGTACCTTAGTTGGCGAAGGAGGACGGCTGACGGCGGCCGGCGGCGAGGGTAGACGCGAAGGGCTTTCTCGGGTACTCGACGGCGGTGGGGATCCAGCGGTCTCCTTGGCCAGCGAAGGTGTGGCCGAGGTGGGGGTGGTCCTTGCGGTTGCAGAGGTGCGGTCGACGAGGACGGAGGAGTACTCCGGCGACGGCGGTCGATGGCTGGAGAACAGGAGGCGGTGTGGCGCTAAAAGCCGGGTGGTGGGTGCTCTGGGTGTTCTCGCAAGGCGTAGGCATGGGGGTGAAATGCGGGTGACCGGGGGGTTTAAATAGGATCACCGGCGGGGGCAGGGGGGGGCGTAATCGACGGTGGCTGGGGATAAATGTGCCATGACACCGGCGAGCTCGGGTTGACGTGGTTCAACGCACGTGGACGTGAATCGGGCGGGATTAATAGGGGGAAACGGCCGGCGCGGTGAGGGGAATTCAATGCACGCGTCGGATTAAAGGGAGGGGGCCGGCGAGGGCGGATCCTAGGAGGAGTTAGGGTTTCGGCCGGCGAGGGGGGGGGATCCGGGGCGGATCTCGCGGGGACGAAGGTCCTGACAAGCGGGGGCCACGGGCCAGTGAGCGCGGGCGAGCGAGGGTGGCGACTGACGGGTGGGGCCGAGGTGTCAGTCTAAGGCGGGCGCGGTAACGGGCTGGGCCGGCCGGGAGAGAGAGAAGGGAGGGAGAGGAGCCCATTACTGTTCTAATACTTTTCTGAATAAAATAATTCCAGAAAATGGGTTAAAATTTTAGGGCTACTTCCAAGGCTGGTAAAAATTTATAAAAATTCTCAAAATTATATTTTGGTCTTAGGGTCATATACAAAAAGTTTCACCTCCTGATTTGGTCATCTACTCCATGTTGTAGTTCAAAAGGGTATAAAAAGAATTAAAAGTATTTTTCTGAAATAATAATTTCAATAAATTGAATTTAATAATATTTTTATTGTTTTGAAAATTTGGGGTGTTACACAATTTGGCCAAGGGGCCGAATTACCAAGTATGGCGATAAAAACCGATAAAAAGGATAGCAATCCGTTACGTGGATTAACGGGAGGTTCAAAAGCGAACTAGCAAGGGTTACCGTGATTACAGATGCGGCACACGGAGGGCTTTCAAGCAAACCCACGAAGATGTGGAAAGTAAAGAAAAGTAGATGCGATTCAAAGCTGGGACTTTGGATTTTTGAGATTGGAGCGAGCCCTTGAATCGGCATTGCCCCTAGTATTTATAGGGGGTGGGCTCGTGGTCCCTGGCTAAAAATACAGTAGGATTCGGCCAAAATTCAGTTGAGATAAGATTTGGATAAAAACAGCTCGAATCCACTTCGGATTCATATTCTGAACCCCTGGCCGATCTGACCGAGCCCATGGGGCCAGTTCGACTAGGCCTACATGGCTGGCTGGACCGACCTACTACAGCCGGTCAGACCAGCCTGTGCCAGGTTTGGCATATTTTTGGTCAAAAGTACCATTTTTAGTATTTTTCCTAGTTTGACCATTAATGCCATTTTTACTATAAACATCTCCGTTCTCGTGGTTCAGGCTCTCCATCGTGTGGCGGTAGTAGTCGATCATGTTGTGCTGATTGTCGGCATCGAGCACGACCTCGGTGTGAAGATGATCCATAGCCTGAAGTAGACGACTGTTGCGGGCGATGATGGAGTTGCGGTTGGATTAGGTGCTAACGTAGACACTGCGGTGGCTCCCTGGGGTGCGCATGGGCACGAAGCAGTACGTGGTATCTCAAAGCTGCCCGTCGTAGATCATACGGAGCTCGGCGATGGCCTGAAATGCAGCGTGCTGACTGGCCAGCTCGAATGTTGGGCCTCCAACACCTGCGGTGAAGAAAGGTGGGTGTACGCCGGAGGAGCGGATGGTGACGGTGAGCTCACATGCTCCGTCATTCACATCGAGAAATATCCCGTGGAACGCAGGCTCGTGTGCGAACCCTAAGAAATCCACTAGAATGCGAAGCTCACGGACGAAGCCGTCGCGGTCATGGAGGATCTGCCCATGGTGTGAATAGGCATCTACAAGAAAACAAAGTCCGTAAAAATTTTGGAAGAGATATTAAATATTTTTTAGAAATAGTTGTAATATAAGACCTAAGGTTTAGTTTGTTTGGCTTCCTATAGTCAAGTTGGCTCTGATACAATCTTGTAACACCCAAATTTAATAATATCATGACTTTATTGAATTTCCAAGGAAATCAATAAAACAAGATGTTCATCACACGACCGCGTACAATATGCCAATCAAAGATGGTTCGTCGACCAAATTATTACAAAAGAGTTAAATGAAAGAGAAACAAGGAGATAAATCCTCTAGATGAACGCCTTCTTCCAGTCTTGTGACTTGACTAGGTTGCTACTCCAGACCATCCTCCTCGTAATACGCTACCTCTAGTGTGGTGAGTCAATGGGGGTGAGTACAATCATACTTAGCAAGCCACTGAAATGCAATTATAATGCAAGGTAATAACAAAGAAGGTAGTGGCTCATGTTTGTGGAAAAGTACATTTGGAAAGACGTTAATGCAATGAGGTTATTAGTACAGAAAATTAAATCATGATTAAACGCATCATCTTCTTCCTCGAGGGGTACAGTCAACCCACTCTTGCTCATGAGTCCTTACATGCCATTCCATCATGCAATCATTCATATAAAAGTAAACTTAATGCGGTGAACATTGTCCAACCCACCCTTGACCATGAGCATGGCTTTTCAAAAAGATTATACTCTAATCAGATGTGTACTACTATACCCACAAGGCACTCATTCCCACACACCAAAGTGTGTCGTGATGACACCACGTCACCCTGAAGGAACTCATGCCAAAACCTTTAGCATGGAACGCACCAACTCAATAACACCCTCTTATAGGTTTCATACGGCGCCCCAACACGTTGGGCCAACGACGTACCCCCCCCCCCCCTTGAGCCTCATCAGTACAAGCCACCCACAGGTGTCACTTGCGCCCTCCATTGTGGTGCTTTAAGTTGGAATGCTCCATACCTCTAGTTAGGACTTACCCACTAGACTTGTGGTTAGTACAAAATGTTTTGCAATAGATCCCGTAGATCGGTCCTTATATTGCCCCGGGTGCTACCGACCAATGCCCTAGCTTGCACCCGGAACCCACTATACTTATAACTTAACCAAAACTCCCTATCCAACAGAATTCCAGAGACGAGAAGTATAACGGGGAAATCATATAATAAAATCCAACTATCTACGACTCATTTTTTACTCTATAGCAGTTGTCTCGATACATTGGACACTACCTAATATTTATACTTTAAAGGTAACAAGGAGTTTGGGCTCAATAAGCATGGCTTGGGATTGCACAACAAGGATGGGGATTTGGGCCTGATTTCATGGGGAACCAAAGGGGAACGGATCCACGGGGTATGGCAAGCAGAACCGTGTGGCCAATTTGAAGGAAAATGACGAGGCACGACGAGTTTGGAAGATGGGGTCGCCGGTGATGGAAAGGGGATCCCTTTCCATCGGAGACGATGACTCCGACATGTGGGGGCCACATGTCATCGAGCGCGCTGACAAGCGAGCCTCGGCTAGCAGTGATGCGCGGGTGACCGACAGGCGGGACCAAGCGGGGCACTGTAGGGAGAGAGAGGTGGTGCCAACAGGGGGGCCCACCCATTAGTGACGCAACGCTTGGATTGGGCCAGGCCGAGGAGATTTGAGGGATGCACCGCAATAGTTTTTTAAATTCATTTTCTGATTAAAATAATTCGAGAAATTAGTTTAATAGTTTAGAGCTAGACGCAAAGGCACTAAAATGTTGTAAAAATTCGCAAAAATACCTCTTGGCTTATAGAGTCCACCATAATTTTATCAACTCTGAATTTGATTTATTTCTCCATGTTTTGTTTCATTTGGGTGTTTTTACCCTTTTTCTCTAATTAAAATAATGCTTTTTAATTCAGAAATTTTATTTCTCTCATTTTATTTTACCTTGGGAAATTTGGGGTGTTACACGTTCGTCAAGTGCGACACGAGCTGTGTCACCATCACCACGCCGGCTAAGGTAAACTCCCATCCTCCATTCTTTCCATGGGACATCAAACAAGAGATAGTTTCCAAGGTGAACCAAGCTGTTAACGCCGCATTAGACAAACACATGAAACACATGGATCCCAAAATAGACTCTAAGATAGATGTGATGTTTAGAAGATTCGGTTTTCCTGAAGCCGATTACCCTATTACGATCGCTAGAACTCCCCCTGTTCATCGCATACGCAGTAGAATGGATGGGAGCATGAGGAGAGATGTCACATCTATAGCCTCGACTTTCATGGTCGAGGCCCCTCTAGCTCCTGTCGGTCTGACCAGACCAGGTTGGCCAGTCCGACCATCGCGTACCAGCCTGCAACACTCACCCTTGGTGCCACCACGCCACCAATGGTGGTCAGTCTAACCGCCATCTAGGACAGTGCGACCGAATCACGCTTGACGACCATGATCGGCCACCATGCTAGTCCGACCGTACCTCCGACAAACGTCAGTCCGACCGGACCTAGTTGGCCGATCCGACCGGACGAGTATAGTCGGTCCAACTGGCCAAAGCAGGCCGGTCTAACCGACTCCTACCCCGCAACAGTTTTCACATCTCCACCTGCACCGATACGTCCATTGCCCGAATTGGCGCCGTCCGTGGGGATCCTAGTTCGAGAAGCTAGCGTCCTCTATATCCATTCACAGAGACATGTCAGGTCGGAAGGGCGCGAGCACGGTTCCTCTGCGGCGGTCATCCCACACCGCCGGAGTTGAGCCTGCTCCAATCGCCACTCCAGATCCACTGGCCGTCGCGTCCGCCGAGGCACCTGCCGCGGAGCTGACTCAGGCCCCCAAGGGGATGTCTGAGGCTCGGGGTCCTGCTGGCTATGCGGAGCTGGCCTCCGTCAACCCCACAGGGCCACAGGAGGGGCCTTCTGAGGTGCACCTTCCAAGCAGGCCTCCGGCAATGACCCTCCGGACCGACTACGTCCGCTCGCAAGATCCGGAGACCACCTCCGGAGGAAGCGGGAGCCAGGCCGATGCCCTGGCAGCCGAGAATGCCAGGCTGAAGGCGGAGCTGGCTCAATGGCACCAGGAGGTGTCACTTCGCCCTCCGGAGCCCTCCCGCGCCATGGGGGTTGCAGCCGTAGCCTTGAGCGACGATGAAGATCAAGTGGAAGAGGAGAACGCGTCATACGACGAGGAGTCTCCCCTGCATCCCGACCTCCAGAGGGTGCGTTTTGACTCAAAGTTCCATGCCGCCAGGCTTCCCAAATACTCCGGGGACTCCGACCCTGGAGAATTCTCCCGCTCGTACGCTCTAGCGATAGAAGAGTGTGGGGGGAGCCGCGACACCATGGCCAAGTGCTTTCCTCTGTCGCTCGAAGGGATCGCTCTGCGATGGTTCTAGTCGCTGCGGCCTAGAACCATCCGCTCATGGGAGCAGCTAAAGAAGAAGTTCGTCAACAACTTCCAGGGGACCTTCGTGGCCCCAATGTCAACAGGAAGCCTCTTCCAGGTGAAGCAGTAGCCCGGGGAGACGCTGCGGCAATACTCGCAACGCTTCGTGCACAGCAAGGCCCAGATCAAAGGGCTCTCAGCTTCCTCGGTCATTGATGCCGCCCGGGAGGGTGTCACCCACCCGGGCCTCCTCGACAAGCTTCATCGGAAGCCGATCTCCTCGGTGGCATAGCTCATGACGTACTTCGAGGAGTATGCCCGGTCCGAGGAAGGCCAGCTGCGCTGACAGGCGATGATTGTCCCTGTCCGAGCCTCAAACGCCAAGGCATACGAGGCCCCGCCGGACCTCGACCACGGAATCCGCCCCACCCCAAACCTTCGTCACCAAGATTAGGTCGACAAGACTCCGCTAACTGGGACTCCTGGTGAGGTCGGAAGCAACTTTGAGGGGAAGTCCTCAGCATCACCCCAAGGGGCCCCACCAAGCACCAACACACGTCCGGTGGAGGGCGTCCCACCGGAGCCAGGGCTCCACCAAGGGCGTTCTTCGGAGGGGCTGCTCTTTACTACAACGTCCACGGAGAGAACCGGAGCCACGACACCGACTCCTGCCGAACCATCCTCGCCCTCAGGAATGGCTACCTCGAGCAAAACTCCGGCCGCGGCTCCACCGACAAAGGAGCTCCTGTACCTCGCCCCGACGCGGTCCAGATAGTCGGGCGCTGAGATGAACCAGAGGTCTTGGGCCTAGATCCAGAGCTTGGCAGGGCCAGGCCCCCAAGATCGAGGATGGCATGGACCGAGGGAAGCAGGTGGTCCTTCCCATATCCGGAGGAGGGGCTCTGGGAGCCATGTCGAAGCGCCAGCGGAGGGACTATGTCCGGGAGTTAGGACATATCGGCACCTCAAGCTCCTCTGCGCTTCCCGAATGGTCCCACGTCCCCATCTCCTTCACCGCCGAGGATGCCGCCGGCGTCAAGTTCCCGCACGCCGACCCCCTCATCATCTCAGTGGACATCGCGGGCGTCGAGGTGCGTCGTGTTGGGGCAATATATTTCCCTTGAACAGGGGCCAAATGACGTCAGCCTCCGACAGCCTTCGGCCCAGAGCCCAGCGCTGTCGGAGCCTGTTTTCTCTCTAAGTGTTGTTTCCAGGTCCCAAGGTGCCTTTCGGGGCCTGTAGCTTCGGAGCCCTCAGACCGGGAGGTCCGGCTCGGAGCCCCTGATTCGGGCCCTAGCGCAGGGCGCCGGAGACCACCCTCCGGGCGCAGGAGGCCGGAGGCCACCCTCCGGGAGCCAAGTCCGGAGGCCGCCCACCGGAGCCAAGTCCAGAGGCCGCCCTCCGGAGCCAAGTCCGGAGGCCGCCCTCCGGAGCCAAGTCGAGAGGCCGCCCTCCGGAGCCAAGTCCGGAGGCCGCCCTCCGGAGCCAGTTCGGAGGTCACCCTCCGGGGCCCAGTCCGGAGGCCGCCCTCCGAGGCCCAGTCTGGAGGCCGCCCTCCGGGACCCAGTCCGGAGGCCGCCCTACGGGACCCAGTTCGGAGGCCACCCTCCGGGACCTAGTTCGGAGACCACCCTCCGGGAGCCAAGTCCGGAGGCCGCCCTCCGGAGCATCCTTCGAAGCCCCCCCTCCGGGGTGCACTTCGAAGCCTTCCAGCCTCCACCTTCGGTGTATCTTTTAGCTGGTCAAAGCCTGGCATAGCCTGACACGTCTGTAAAGCTGTAAAGTTGTCTGGTACTTTTGCTCAGTAGCTAGCTCTTTTCCCTGTCTACCGCTATAAGCCTACGGGCTTATAGAGGGTATCTTGGTCTTTTCCTTAAAGGCCTGCGTGCCTATAAAAGCAGGGCCAAGCCCTTGTACCAGGGACAGACTCCAGGGGGCCAAGAGACCCTGGAACTATTGCTTCATATTAGGGCATACCATGCCAAATCCACCACAACTGGACGTAGGGTTATTATCTCCCAGGAGAGGCCCGAACCAGTATAAACCTTCTTCTCCCTCTGCTAGAGTCCTTCGAGGCTCATTCTCCACATCACACTCCACCACACGAAAACCTGCTGGAACTAACGCGATTGTTCCAACAGTTGGCGCCGTCCGTGGGGACCTTAGTACAAAAAGCTAAGTGCTCTGCCATTGTCTGCAACCTGAAGTACGCTTGAGGGGGGAGCTTCGAGGCTTCGTGCTCCGCGCACCCTTCGGCAAGGGGCTTCAGGTCTAGTCCGAGGGCCATCTTTGCCTTCCCTTATCCTTCGCATACCGGACCCCGCCCTTCGGCAAGGGGCTCCGTTCCACGCGTCGAAGGTCGTCGAAGCCCCAGGGGCTACGAGGCCAACCTTCAGTCACCTTACGAGGTACGTCCACTATCCGAAGTACCACTTCGATGTACAATTTCGCAGTCACTTTGATATTCGAAGCCCTGCTTCGCTTTGATATTCGAAGCCCTGCTTCGCTCTGAATTCGAAGCTCTGCTTCGCCTCTAAAGCAATTTCTGCCCCGTCTTATTGAAAAACCCGAAGCCTTGCTTCGCCTTATCAAAAACACGAAGCTTTGCTTCGCCTTATTTAAAACCCGAAGCCTTGCTTCACCGTAGCAAATCCGGAGCACCCCTACGAAGGCTACACAGCGCCTCCGGGCCTGTAGCAAATCCGGAGCACCCCTCCGAAGGCTACACAGCGCCTCCGGGCCCGTAGCAAATCCGGAGCACCCCTCCGAAGGCTACGCAGCGCCTCCGGGCCCGTAGCAAATCCGGAGCACCCCTCCGAAGGCTACACAGTGCCTTGGGGCCCGTAGCAGTAATAGGGACTCCAGGCCATGGCCCGATGCGTCCAGGGATTCCGGGCTCCGTACCCGAAGCATCCCAGGGATTCCGGGCTCCGTACCCGAAGCATCCCAGGGTCGAAGGTGGCCCAGGGTCGTAGGTGACCCAGAGCCGAAGGTGGCTCAGAACCGAAGGTGGCTCACATTATCGCAGGTTCGGTGAATCCACACCAAACATCCATTTTCATTACAGAATCAAGCTCAGAAGCCTTGCTTCGTTATCCAGACACGCTCCGAAGCCTTGCTTCGCGTGTCAAAATCTAATGTACGCCTAAGCATGTCGAAGTCATACTTCGCATGAAAATCTAAGTGTGTTTCAGAGCCTCGCTCACGCACAGCATTCAAATCCTACCATGTCGAAGCATGCCTCGCTAGGCTTGGTTGTGCCGAAGCCTTGCTTCGCACCAAGTTAGCGCGTTCGAAGCGTGGAAGAGGCCTTCGCTCAGTGAAATTTCGAGCAGCCGAAGCCTTGCTTCGCACCAGATTAAAGTGTTCGAAGCCCAAAAGAGGCCTTCGCTTAAGTAAAATTCGTGCGTCGAAGCCGCCGAAAGGCGCACCCTTCGCATCGTTTATTTTTTGCCCGCACCAGCAACGGCTAAGTCCCTAGCTGCCACGTGCAAAGGCGGGAAGCATATATGCGAGGTGTGCGAATGTAATGTACAGTACGAGCGTGGCAAGCTAAGCGTTCGAAGCCAAACAATGCGGAGCATACAAACGAAGTATGCAAATATAATAAACTCCGTTCATAAAAGACAATTGGGAAGTATGTTACAATACACTTCGGAAACAAAACTACGAGTAATCTGTGTCTAAGCCTAAGAAGAACCGAGTGCGAGGCCCTAACCCTCGCTTGCCTCTCCTTCGGCGGGGGCCCCCTCGGCTGGATGTTGCCTCGTCGGAGCCCGCTCTCCCTCGACCGGCCCGTCCAGGCTCTGAAGCCCGCAGGCTTCGACTTCCGCTTTGCAGGTCGCTCCAAGTTCGCGAAGCGGGCGGTGCCGTATCGAAGGCAGAAAAGTCTAGGGCTTCGTCGCCTGCTAAGGCCGCTCGCGAAGGCAAAGATAAAGAGCTCTGAAAGGGCTCCGTCTTCACAGCGGCTAGTAAACCCTGAGCTACTTCGGAGATGGCTTCGCCCCTAGGCCCCCTCGGAAGCTTAAACCGAGGGGGGCCTTCAGACCTAGCTACTTCAAGGATCACCCACAGCTGTTGAAGCTCTTCAGAGTCCTCGAGGATTTCGAGGTCTATGCTCGGAAGCTGAGCCTGGGCAGGTATAAAAACCCCCCGCATTCATATTAAAGAAACTGATAAGTTTTTACAAGCCTACAGCTAAGTATTACAAGGAAGCCTAAGGAGATCTACACCTTCGGAGGCGGAGGCGTCGAGGTCGAAGGCTTGTCCGGCGCAGCGGGCCCCTTGGACCGGCGTTGTCGAAGGGCCTTCATGAGGTCAAGGACTGCTCCGCAGCCTTGTTCCTTCCAAGGTTCCTGCAGCCGCCGCCAGGCTCCGCGGACGTCAGGCGAAGGCGTCACCAAGTGCTGACCCCCGAAGACCACTGGGGTCACAGAGGTTGCTGCCTGAAGATGGGTGCACCCCGCTTCACGAAGCATATGCAACACCCCTTGACCCGCAACTCGGCCGGCCATGAGAGCGAAGCCCGTCAGCGCTTCCTCCGAGATCGAAGCTGCGGTCTTCAAGAAATCGGTGCGGTCCCCAATCGGGTCCTGATCGCCAAAGTCCGGAGCCCGGCATTCGGTCCCTATTTTCTGGAGGACCTCGGTCAGGCTCTGGGTGGCTTCACCAAGATTGGCCACGACGAAGTCTTCGAGGTCCTTAGCCCGTTGGCAGAGCTCCACGTTCTCCTTCGCCTGCCGGGCCTCGGCGTCCCTCAAAGCCTTGAGCTCCGCGCGAAGCCGGCTCACCTCCGAAGCCAAATCCTCCTTAGCTTTATCGGCTTCAGCCTTCGCCGCCTTTGCCGTGCCAGCCGAAGCCTCGGCCCGCCTTCGGTTCTCGGCCTCCTCCGAGACTTCGCGGTGAAGGGCCTCCTTCTCCTCCGCAAGGCGCTCCATCCGCCTATCCGCAGAAGTCGAAGCTGCCGCGTTCAGTGCGAAGGCCTGCAAGAATTCAAGAAATCATAAGTATCAGCCAAAGACTAGAGCTTAGGTCGAGGATCGCAAGGGGCTTCGCTCACCCGCACGAGGGTCTCGTTCGCACTAACGAAGAGCTCCGTGGGGCTCAAGTGGCCAAGTTGTGCCACCAAGTCTCCTGCCTCCGCAACAGCGCAAGCCTCGTGGAAGCCATTGATTGCTGCCTCCGTCACGCCTCCCTTCGGCTTGAAAGGGTGGACGATGGCCACGGTCGCCTCCGCGGG
Source organism: Zizania palustris (assembly GCA_019279435.1). Lineage (NCBI taxonomy): Eukaryota > Viridiplantae > Streptophyta > Magnoliopsida > Poales > Poaceae > Zizania > Zizania palustris. Next base: position 105,825,736 of record JAAALK010000283.1, on the reverse strand, counting down.
CTTCGGCTTGGCAGGGCTCAGGCCCACCACGTCGACATCTTCGTCGCTCTGAGGGTCCTCCGCGCCGCAGCCTTCGCTGCTTCCGTTTTTGGATGAAGTCCCCTCAGAGTCCGATTCACTGTCGCTGCCGCTGCTGCCGCTTCCTAAAGTTTCCGAAGGCTTCGCTTCATCGAGCTTCGCTACGGCTTCGCCCGGCGGCTTCACCCCTACGTGCCTCGCATCGGCTTCTTCATCTGTAGAGAAGCCAAGTCAGGATCCGGGTGTTGAAAAGAAGAAGACAAAAAGGGTTTACCTTCGTCGGAGATTTCTTGAAAGGAAGTTGGGGCTAGGTGTGCCCTCCAACTCCTTCGCTGCGAAGCCGGCGCATCCGCCTCCGCGCCCAGAGTTGTCGCCCCTGGGGCCTCCGTGGCCTCCTTAGAGGCAGGGGTATGCGCGTCGACCTCCGCCGCTGAGGGCTTCGTCGCCGGAGTCTTCGCCACCTTCTTGGGAGTCAGGGCAGCTTCGGGCTTCGCCGCAACCTCTCCTGGATTAGAGACTTCGGCCGCGGGAACCTCCGGCCGAAGCCCCGAAGTGTCCGCTTCGTCCTCGTCCCCTCTCTTCCTCTTGGCTCCGGCCGACGAGGTAGCCAGGTGGGCGAAGTCCGGCAGGACAGGGAGCCCTCCGAGGTCGAGCGCGGTCCATACCCTGTTCCAGCGCTCCCAAGACCCCACCAGTGCAAGGCGCTGGTTCTGCTCCTCGGGGGTCAGAGTCCCGACGACTCAGTCCGCCACCGCGATGGCCTCCTCCGGGGTCCTCAAGTCGAGGGCGGCTGCATTAAAGTTGGAATTAGAGGCGAAGATCTATGAAGTGTTAAAAGCAAGAAGAGTGCGAAGCCTTACATAAGCGATCGAAGGCCAACTCGCTAAGTTCACCTCGATCCGAAGCCTGGAAGAGACCCTCCGGCCAGGAGCGCGCGAGGGGGCTGAGCCGAAGGGTGATGAACTCCTCCGCGAGGTCCCTCATGCTCATTTTCGCCGCCACCCTTCGGAGCAGCGAGATCCGCGAATGAAGGATGTCTTCGCTGGTCTTCACCACCCCTTCGCGCTGGTACAAAATATGGGCGTTGGTACTCCGAAGGGGAGAGTTCACGCCGACGGAGGCATAGAACCACTCTTGGTCCCACCTCGAGTACCACTTGTTGTTTACGGCCCTCGCCGGGAAGGCGTCTTGGTACTCCTTCCGGAGCTGGAAATTGACGCTGCCGAAGGCCAGCGCCCTCTTGACGCGGTCCGTCCCCTCCCGCGGCTTCGGTTGGCAGTTGGCGTCATGGAGTGCGACGAAGACATCCGCGCGGCCCTCGCAGCCCTCGGCCCTCATGGCCCACTCGAAGACATCTAACCTTGCCACTGCGTTGGGCGAAAGCTGAGGGAGCTCGAGGTTGTAAGCCTTGAGGACTTCGCTCAGCATCCCCACTGCAGGCAGTCCGAGGCCGGCTTCGAAGAACGCCTCGAACACCACCACCTCGTCGGCACGAGGCCTCGGCTTAGCCTCCGACTTCTCCGGGACCCAAAGCTGGATCTTCGCCGCGATCTTCCCTTCGCAGGCCCTCCGGGCCGACTCCTCCGTGGAAATCGAGGCCCTCATCTCCAGGGTCTGCTCGAACTTGTCGGAGGGCGTCCGAAGATCCCTCGGCCCTAGCCGCCTAGGCGCAGCCTTCGCCGCCGCAGCCGCCGCTGCCTGCACCTGGGCGGAGCCCGAGCTCGAGCCCAAGGCCAGAGGCTTCGCCGCCGCCTTCTTCGGCATGTTGATGGGACTTCGCCGCGAAGGGCTTAAACTAGCGAAGGTGGCTCGAAGCGAAGCTGGAAGAAGGGAGCGAAGGTTGCAAGGCAACGAGAAGAAAGCAAATGGAGGTGTGCCAAAGCCGCACGCGGTAAGTCTCTATTTATAGGCGCGGTAAGAATTCCAACCGTCGTGGACCGAACCCACCGCCAGGTGGGCCTCCAAGCGAAGGCGAACCGGCCCAGAGCAAGGTAACGGTAACTTTTTTGACCGTTGCAGAGCCGTTCTGGCAACTAGCGTGGGCATTTATTACCCCCGGGTATCGAGGTCACCTTCGGTCCAAGCTCCGAAGGTATGTTTTCTCTGAAGTTGTGTTTTCAGGTCATTTGTCCTAAAGGCGCGTGCACCCCTTCGGCCCGAAGGCCTACACGCGAGGGGCTACTGTTGGGGGAATATATTTCCCTTGAACAGGGGCCAAATGACGTCAGCCTCCGACAGCCTTCGGCCCAGAGCCTAGCGCTGTCGGAGCCTGTTTTCTCTCTAAGTGTTGTTTCCAGGTCCCAAGGTGCCTTTCAGGGCCTGTAGCTTCGGAGCCCTCAGACCGAGAGGTCCGGCTCGGAGCCCCTGATTCGGGCCCTAGCGCAGGGCGCCGGAGACCACCCTCCGGGCGCAGGAGGCCGGAGGCCACCCTCCGGGAGCCATGTCCAGAGACCGCCCTCCGGAGCCAAGTCCGGAGGCCGCCCTTCGGGAGCCAAGTCCGGAGGCCGCCCTCCGGAGCCAAGTCGGGAGGCCGCCCTCCGGAGCCAAGTCTGGAGGCCGCCCTCCGGAGCCAGTTCGGAGGCCACCCTCCGGGGCCCAGTCCGGAGGCCGCCCTCCGGGACCCAGTTCGGAGGCCACCCTCCGGGGCCCAGTCCGGAGGCCGCCCTCCGGGACCCAGTCCGGAGGCCACCCTCTGGGAGCCAAGTCCGGAGGCCGCCCTCCGGAGCATCCTTCAAAGCCCCCCCTCCGGGGTGCAATTCGAAGCCTTCCAGCCTCCACCTTCGGTGTATCTTTTAGCTGGTCAAAGCCTGGCATAGCCTGACACGTCTGTAAAGCTGTAAAGTTGTCTGGTACTTTTGCTCAGTAGCTAGCCCTTTTCCCTGTTGTTGGGGGAAAATATCTCATCTTCGGGGTTATTTCCAGAACAGCATGAAGACAGCCAACCGGTTCGAAGATTGTCCGAAGGCCATCTTCGAAGGTGCTCGAAGCCTGGTTCGAAGCCCGAAGGCAGGCATTGGTTCGAAGTATGTCTTCGAACCAAAGCCCTTCAGGATCTTTTCTGCCAGCTAAGATGGAAGACTTATCTTCTATCCTATTAGATTAGTCTTTTACCATTTTAGCCCTATTAAGGAAACCAAATAGTTTCCTTAATGTCGGTTGTAATAGAGGGGTAAATAGGTCTTTTCCTTAATGTTTGGGCCTATAAATACCCCCCATTTCACCCTGTAATAGGGACCGATTACAAGTGAATCAATACACACTTTCGAACTATTCTAAGTTATTATCCTTTCGGAGACTTAGAACAGTTTGCTTCGCAAACACTTCGTTTGTTAGTTTCTTTTCTACAGAAACCTGTTAGCGTAATCTTTTACGCCAACAGTTGGCGCCGTCCGTGGGGAACTTAGTCCAAAAAACTTCGTTCTCTACCAACCTTTTGCATCATGCCTCCTAAGCGGAGCGCACCTCGCAATCCCACTCGGAGGTCCTCTCGGATCTCCGGAGAGATACCCTTCGACACAGTCGAAGTCGGAGGGTCTTCGACTATCCCTCCACCTCTAACTCCGCAAGGGGCTTCTATCCCTCGAGGATACGAAACCTCTCCACCAACCCCTTCTACACTCCGACCGCCCGGAGCCACTCTGCCACCCTCCATTCCGATTCGAACTGATCATACCAGTTCTCAAGACCCGGAAGGTCCTTCCGGAGGAGATGAAGATAGCCTTGGAGACATGGCCACTCAAATGGCCAATCTTCAAGCCGAGGTAGCGAGGTGGCGACAGGAGGCTGCGAACAGGCTTCGCCCTCAAGCCACCCCAGCTATCCCCGAGGTGCACGAAGACGACGATCTTGATTATCCCGAAGCCCCGGAGAACGCTTCTTACGACAATGAATCTCCGTTGCATCCCGAGCTTCAGAAAGTTCGCTTCGATCCGAGGTTCAAAGCTTCGAAGCTCTGCAAGTATGCCGGAGACGAAGATCCTAGTGAGTTTGCACGTTCTTATGCCCTAGCAATCGAAGCTAGTGGCGGAGACAGAGAAACTATGGCGAAGTGCTTCCCGTTAGCCCTTGAAGGAGTAGCGTTGAGATGGTTCTGGTCTTTAAAACCAGGATCAATCACGACATGGTTACAGTTGAAGAGGAAGTTCATAAGTAACTTCCAGGGTACCTTCGTGCCCCCCATGTCGACAGGAAGCCTTTTCCAAGTGAAACAGCTCCCCGGAGAAACATTGAGGCAATACTTTAAGCGCTTCGCTCACACGAAGTCGCAAATTCGGGGGCTGTCCACATCCTCGGTGGTTGATGCAGCTCGGGAAGGCGTCAGTCATAAAGGCCTTCTGGATAAATTGCATCGGAAGAGCATCACCACAGTATCACAGTTGATGTCGTACTTCGAAGAGTATTCGAAGTCGGAAGAAGGTTGGCTTCGGAGGACTACTGCTACTTCGACAGTGTTGACAGAAGTTAAAGCAGAGGTGAAGACTCCGGTTCAGCCGCAAGAATCAGTCCCCGAAGTGCAACATGATAGAAGAAGGGGGCAAAAGCACCCTCGTTCTGAGGTCTTAAACATTGCACCCCCGCAGAAGTTTACACCAAGAGCTCCACAGTCTGCGGGGAACAAGTCCAGTGGCTGGAGGCCGCCAGGAAAAACGGCTGGCAAGGGCCAGACCCTTTTTTGCTGTATTCATGGAGAGAACCGAAGCCATGCAACTGACACCTGCAAGGCTATTCTTACCCTTCGGGGAGAATACTTGGAGAGAACTTCGGGTCGAGGTAGTACCGACCGAAGTCCAGCAGCAGCAGTGCGCTCGAAGCCGGTCCAGGCTGTAGCGCGAATAGAAAATTTTGATGCTGCAAGACATCCTCCGGTGGCCAATGTTATGCCACCTCCGAAGCAAGAAGAAGGGCAAGATAGAGGGAAGAGAGTAGTTCTCCCTATCTCCGGAGGAGGTACTCTCGGAAGCATGTCCAAGAGACAGCGAAGAGAGTACGTTCGAGAAGTAGGCCACATTGGAACTTCGTCATCTGCAGCTGCAATGCCGGAGTGGTCTCATGTTCCAATATCTTTCTCTGCGGAGGATGCAGCTGGTATCAAGTTCCCGCATGCAGATCCATTGGTTATCACTGCTGATATTGCAGGGACTGAAGTCCGAAGGGTGCTAATTGACGGAGGTAGCTCGGCAGATATCATATTTGTGCAAGCCTTCGATCAGTTATGCATTTCCCGAAAGCATCTTCTCCCAGCGGCTCGTCCTCTGCAAGGCTTCGCAGGACCTCCGCTAGATGCACTTGGCCAGATAGGCCTGGAAGTAACCTTCGGAGAAGGTTTACTAGCCCGAACTGAGGAAGTTATCTTTGATGTAGTAGATGCCCCGTACGCTTATAATGTTATCTTTGGGCGAGGCATGTTGAATCAGTTCGGAGCTGTGGCGCATCACAATTACTTGTGCATGAAGATGCCCACACAGTTAGGAGTTCTAACAATCTTCGGAGATCAAGCCATGGCTCGGAGGACAGAATATGGTCACGGTCCTCCTCTTGATCCGAGGCAGGTAAACAATGTCCAAGATAATGGAGAAATTTTTTCAGCCTCCTCCGAAGCTTCGAAGAAGTCATTTCCAAGACCAAGTCCCGAAGGAGAGATTGCAACGAAGGTTATTGTCAAAGATGGTAAAGAATACACTTTTCAATTTGGTAAAGATTTACCTCCCGAAGTTGCAATTTCCTTGGAAAAGGTCGTAGAAGAAAATTTGGATGTCTTCGCTTGGTCTGACGAAGATATCACCGGAGTCGATCGGGATATTATTGAGCACAGCTTGCTTGTAAACCCGAAGGCCCGGCCTGTTCGACAAGGGCTCCGGAAGATGTCCGCAGAGAGAGCTGCTCTAGCTAAGGACGAAGTTGAGAAACTGTTGAAGGCTGGGATTATCAGAGAAGTGGCCCATACAGAGTGGTTAGCCAACCCAGTCTTCGTCAGGAAGAAATCCTCCGGAAAGTGGCGCATGTGCATTGATTTCACATCATTGAATAAAGCGTGCCCACGTGACCCCTACCCCATGCCCCGAATTGATCAACTAGTTGACTCCACTGCAGGTTCGGAGTTACTAAGCTTCCTCGACGCGTATTCCGGCTATCATCAAATATGGTTGAAGCGCGAAGATGAAATCAAGACGAGCTTTGTAACTCCTTCGGGAGTCTTCTGCTATGTAAGAATGCCTTTCGGCCTAAGAAATGCCGGGGCTACTTTTTCAAGATTAGTTGCTAAGGCTCTAGGTCATCAACTAGGTCGCAATGTGGAGGCCTATATGGATGATATTGTAATAAAGAGTGCTTTAAAGCACCAACATAGCCTAGACTTAGCAGAAACATTCAATAGCCTTCGGGCATGTGGGATCCGCCTTAACCCCGAAAAATGTATATTCGGAGCTAAGGCTGGAAAGTTGTTAGGATACTTAGTTTCAAGCAGGGGAATTGAAGCTAGCCCTACTCAAATAACTGCGCTGAAGAAGATGGCTCCTCCGGAGAATATAAAGCAAGTGCAAAAGCTGACCGGACGTCTGGCCGCACTTAGCAGGTTTTTATCAAGGTCTGCGGAGAGGAGCTTGCCAATCTTTAAAGCTTTGAAAGGGTCCGAAGATTTTGCATGGACACCAGAGTGTCAGAAAAGCTTCGAAGATATTAAAGATTATCTCAGCAATCTTGCTACACTTACGGTGCCTATTGCGGACGAAACCCTACTTCTGTATCTTGCAGCCACAGGTTCAGCAGTCAGCGCAGTCCTTGTCAGAGAAGCTGATATCAATGGGAAGTTGGTCCAAAATCCTGTCTATTTTGTATCCGAAGCATTGTCAGGAGCGAAGACAAGATACTCCGAACTTGAGAAGTTCGTTTATGCTCTGATAATGGCTTCGAGGAAGCTAAGACATTATTTTTTGGCTCATAATGTAATTGTACCAACTTCGTATCCTTTAGGAGATATGCTCCGAAGCAAAGATTCCACTGGAAGAATTGGAAAGTGGGCAGTAGAACTAGCACCCTTCGGCATATCTTTCCTGGCAAGGACAGCTATCAAATCCCAAGTCCTAGCAGACTTCGTAGCAGAGTGGACTCCACCTGCGAAGTTGACTCCGGAGAAATCAGACGACGGAGTTTGGACTATTTACTCCGATGGGGCTTTTCAAGCATCCGGAGCAGGCATTGGGGCAGTATTAATTTCACCATCAGGTCAAAGAGCAATGTACTCCGCAAGACTCAACTTTAAGTCTACCAATAATATAGCGGAGTACGAAGGAATATTATTGGGACTCCGGAAAGCACGTGCTCTAGGGGCTACAAGAATAATTATAAAAACAGATTCTCAGATAGTAGCAGGGCACGTAGACAAAAGTTTTCAAGTCCGACACCCACAGCTTGCAAAATATTTGGAAGAAATTCGCAAGATCGAAGCACATTTCAAGGGTATTTCCATTCGGAGTATACCAAGAACTGAAAACGTGCAAGCGGACATTTTAGCGAAGGCTGCTGCCGGAGCTGTGGATGTGCCTGACGAAGCTTTCTATGAGGAGCTCAATATACCTTCGGTGCCACAAGTTACTTCTGCAGAGATTCTCTGCATTCCTAGTGCAGATTGGAAAGATTCAATCATAGAACTCTTGCAAGGAGGAACAAATTTGCCCGAAGAGCCCCAATTGTCAAGATTAAAGCTCAGAGCAAGAAATTATCAGCTAATCAACGGTATATTATATAAGGCCGGAGTATGTTCCCCTCTACTCCGATGTATATCTCAAGCCGAAGGCCAAGAAATTCTTCGAGAAATTCACGAAGGCCTTTGTGGAAGTCATTTAGCCCCTAGAGCTCTGGCAGGAAAAACACTTCGCCAGGGGTTTTATTGGCCCACAATAACAGCTGATGCGGAGAGCTTAGTCCGCACTTGCCAAGGATGCCAGTGGATGGGTCGACGGAGTCATCGCCCACCAACAGCTCTTCAAGTCATTGCTCCAGTATGGCCTATGGCCAGATGGGGTATGGATCTAATTGGTCCCTTTCCGTTAGCAAAGGGAAATCTAAAGTTCGCAGTGGTAGCTATCGAATATTTTTCTAAGTGGGTGGAAGCAGAACCCTTAACAGCTATCACTTCGAATAATGTACAGAAATTCTTCTGGAAAAACATTATTTGCAGGTTCGGAGTGCCTAGATATCTCACAGTTGATAATGGAACACAGTTCGACGCAGAACCCTTCAGGAAGTTTTGCGAAGACCTAGGCATTCAACTATGTTTTGCTGCAGTGAGACATCCTCAGTCAAATGGAGCCGTTGAGCGAGCCAATGGGAATATTTTATCAGGGCTAAATCGAAGAATAGTAGGACTATCAAAGGGACTGTGGACCGAGGAACTTCCGAAGATTTTGTGGTCCATTCGGACTACACAAACAAGGTCCACAGGTTTTACTCCGTTCAGACTACTATTCGGAGATGAAGCTATGACTCCAACGGAGCTCAAAGGAGGATCACTTCGCAGCACCGAACCAGACATCGAAGAAGAAAGACAAGCTTCGTTAGATTTGTCAGAAGAGACAAGGCTTCGAGCTGTAGCTAATTTATCAAAGTATCATCAGCAGACGAAGACTTGGTATGACCCGAAGGTTAAGCTCAGCGAGTTAAGACCGGGTCATCTTGTTCTACGAAGCATTATAGCACCAGGGAAGTTAGGCAATAAATGGGAAGGTCCATATCTAATCGTCCGCTCGGGGCGCCCTGGTTCATTTAAATTAGCTAATTTAGAAGGTGAAGAGTTAGCACACACTTGGCATGCGGAGCACCTAAAGCGATACTTCGCATAAGGGCTCCTTGTAATTTGCTTGTAATCACCTCTAAATTAATAAAGCATACACCCGGTGGTTTAACCTTCCCCTTGACACTCCTAGTCTCCCGAGCGGACGCGCTGGGACGGAAGTCGATCGAGAGGGAAGTGTTATCAAGCTGGGAGGTATTTCCGGACTTCGTACCCATAAAGTCGAAGCCTCCGGTGTGGTGGCTGAAATCCATCCGGAGCCCAAGCTGATACCTTGTAGGCATCCGTAAAAGAGCCAATACCACATTCTACGGAGTCCAAGCTTCGGCTGGTAGACTTCCGTAAAAAGAGCCGAAGGTGGCCAAAATCTGCGGAGTCCAAGCTGCAGCTTGTCAGACTTCCGTAAAAAGAGCCGAAGGTGGCCAAATTCTGCGAAGTCCAAGCTCCGGCTGGTAGACTTCTGCAAAAAAGAGCCCAAGTGGCCAAATTCTGCGAAGTCCAAGCTCCGGCTGGTAGACTTCTGCAAAAAAGAGCCCAAGTGGCCAAATTCTGCGAAGTCCAAGCTCCGGCTGGTAGACTTCTGCAAAAAAGAGCCCAAGTGGCCAAATTCTGCGAAGTCCAAGCTCCGGCTGGTAGACTTCTGCAAAAAAGAGCCCAAGTGGCCAAATTCTGCGAAGTCCAAGCTCCGGCTGGTAGACTTCTGCAAAAAAGAGCCCAAGTGGCCAAATTCTACGAAGTCCAAGCTCCGGCTGGTAGACTTCTGCAAAAATAGCCGAAGATGGCTACAATTTCTACGAAGTCCAAGCTCCGGCTGGTAGACTTCTGCAAAAATAGCCGAAGGTGGCTAAAGCAAAACAGCATTTCAGCCATGAGCTCCGAATGTCTGTTCATATAAGTCCAAAGCGACAAAATTCTTAAGACATTAAAATGTCCTCGAAGTTATCTTAATTGATTTCTTTCGTAAAAGCAAACAAAGGTACCAAGTTACCATTCTTCTGACTGCAAATAGTCGAAGATATTTCATAAGATTTCAAAAGATCTTTAAAAATGACAGAGGGGCTCCAAACCCCCAAGAAAAATTGTACTCCGAAGTTTTTTCTTTGCGCATAACCATCTTTGAATACAGTTCGAAGTTGCTTATGCCCAAAGAGGGGCTAGTAAATATGGAGACAATTTTAAATCGGCATTCATTATTGAAATAAATGTGTTTACAGATTACACTATGAAAAATTGGTATCTATACCAAGAAGGAATCGGAGACCTCTTCGGTCCCGAGAGCTAGGGGTGGAACGACTAGTTCCAACATCGGAAGTTCTAAGAACTTTACGTTTAACTCTCTTCCTCCCCTTCGAAGCTCTAAAATCCTTCTGCTCTTGTTGAAGCTCGGCCCATGTTCGAAGCCGTTCGGGACTTCTTTCCCAGCTTCTAAGATCTTCAGATCTTTTATTTTGGGCTTCACCTTCGTCTTCGGACCAATTAGTGTCTTCAGAAGACGAGGTGTTTGCGTCGCTCTCTTTATCTTCCTCTTTAATATAAGACAATATGTCTTTGATTACTTCGGGCGCAATAACGCCGGAGTCATCTCGAGGGATAAGGAATCGAGGACGTTTATAACTCTTTAGAAGTTCGAAGGTGTTCCACAGTGAGCGAAGTTCGCTGTTAAGCTCTAACACTTCGATATCTTCCATAAAAGGCAAAGCCTAAAAATATGACAAACAAGATTTTCATTGATAAATATTTACAAGCATCAGCTTTACATAATCAAAAAATCCTAAATAATCCTAAACCTGCGGATTTGGAGGAGGCTGACTGCTCGAAGCTTGACTCCGAACTTGCTTCTGGCGTTGGCCTTCATCAATCCAAGCCTTGATCGCAGAACGACCTTCGGCTCTCCATGAAGTTTGGAAGGCTCGCCAAGCAGCAGCTACACCTTCGGAAGGTTTGAGAAGTCGGTCGTCGTCGAAGGTGATTGGACCTCTTCCTGCGTCCGGAGTTATTGATCGGCCCAAATCCTCGTAATAGCGAAGTAAACCAACAGCAGACACATGTCCGGAGAGTTCTCCGTATCTAATGCCCGCCGTCTTCATTTGCTTCGCTGCTCCTTGGATCCTCTTTAGCCGGCGCAGCAGAGTTACATTGTCATCTGAAGGTAGTGATCCAGTAGTACCGAAGTACTCCAAGACACCTAACATCTGTTCGATGACCTCCGAAGCCACCTTCTCAGATTTAACCTTTTCTTCGATAAGCACATCCTTGGCCGAAGTTGTTTCAGCCAAAACTCCGGAGATTCTAGCGTTCTCCGTAGTCAAAGCATTCTTTTGAGTTCGGAGTTGGCCAGCCTCTTCTTGTAGCCTTACGAGTGCGGAGTCCTTCGCAGCATCCTCCGTCCGCAGTCTTTCAATCTCCGCTCGAAGCACAATTCTTTCTGCTTCGAGCTCTTTCTTCGCAGCCTCCAAGCTTTGCCTAGCCCTTCGCTCTGCTAGTATTACATTGTCCATTTGAGCTACTCGACCTTCGGAGAAGTTAAAATTTCTTTGAAGAGCTTCGTTTTCTTCCCGAAGTTGAGCAATTTCGTTTTCGTTCGATAAAGCCGCAGCGCGGGCTAAGACTGCTTGCTAAGAAAAAAGAAAAAATGAAATAAGAAATTATTCATATATAATTTATTATTTGGTTCGAAGATGCTTTATACCTGATAAGCTGCTCTTTCCACAGCAAGGTTAAGCTCCGAACCCCTCACCCTGCTTAAGCGGGCTACCAATTCAGTTTCCCCGACTTGGCGACTGGCTTCACCCAAAGGTTTAACCAAAGTCCCAAGCCCGGTTTTCTCCTCCAAAAAAGGAGTTATGAGAGGAAGCAGTTTTGAAGCTTTCTGGTCAGCCCTGCTTAGCGAAGGTCCGGAGGTCTCTTCCGAGGCCCTTGGAACTTCTGAAGATGGCCTCCCCTCAGTCGATTCACTTTCGTCTGTTGACTCAGATGAAGTCGATCCTTGAGCAGGGAGAGGCTCGATGTGTCTTTTTCCTCTTCCAGGCCCCGGTAGAGCAACTCCCGGTTGTGGCCCTGAAGTTGTCGAAGGTCTTTGAGTTGTATCTTCGAGAGATACTTCGACAATAGGAGGCTCTAAAAAAACAAAAATATTACACATTGTATAATTTTGCAAAATTTGATAAGAATTAAGCAAAATTTACCTTCGACATTCTCTGGAATATCGACTACCGGACTGATCGGAGGATCAAAAGTGTAGTCCTCATCCGAATCAGCCGTTAAATCTTGGACTACAGGAGCATCGTCCTGAAGAGTCCTCGTTACTTCTTCAAGAATCGAAGCCATAGTGACTTCGACTCCCCCTTCATCCACTAAAACTCCGGCCTGAGTTGTGTCTTCTTGAACTACCGAAGTCATTGGTTGATCAACATTATCTCCAGACTCCGGTATGTTCGCAGGCACTTCGGCCTCATTTACACCCATAGGGGCTTCGAATTGTTCTTCCTGAGTATCCGGAGCCCTTACTTCTTCGATGTTGGCTTGAGGCTCCGGAATACCTGCAGTATCTTCAATGTGAATACTTCGTTGAGCTGCGTCTTTATCAATTAATTTTACTAATAAAATACCTTCATCCTCTTTAGAACCTGAAAGTGAAGTTCTTGAGTTTGAAGGAGCAGGATCCGAAGGTGCGAGATTTTTTGGCTTCCGAGCCACCTTCTTCACCGGAGTCTTTGCTGAACCTGAAGCTCCGGCCTCGGCTACTCTTTTCTTGGGGCCTTTCTCCTGAGGCACCCAGTCTGTCAGAGGGGGTGGAGTCAACTCCAGCATTCCCCATACTCTGTTAAAACGCTCCCAACTTCCGACTAATTTGATTCGCCATTCTTTTTCTGACGGAGTCGGAGCACCCAGAATCTTCTCCGAAGCCCTTACAATTTGCTCTGAAGTAATAGGGGCTGAAGAAGCTAAAAAATAATTCAAGTTAATCTTTCTTCGAAGTAAATATGTACTATGCATGTTGGTTTCGAAGTTACCTGCAGGGCTCGAAGTATAGTTTATCTTGCGAAGACCGCCTTCCGAGTCATCTTCGAAGGCGATAGGCCAGTTGGCCATCAACGGAGGAATTTGAAGTCCGATGAATTCTTCGGCTAAGTCCCGCATGCTCAACCTTCTGCTAATTTTCTGAAGCAAGTTGAGGCGAGCCTCAAGTTGGCCTTCGTCGGGTTGCACTAAGGCTTCCTTCCGGAACTGGATTTCCTTGAGGGGACCGGCCAGAGGACTATTCACTCCAACTTCGGCATAAAACCACCTCAGAACCCAATCGGTGTACCATCTAGCATTGATGGCCTTAGCAGGGAATTGCAGGGCATATTCATCACGAAGCCTAAAATTGATGCTTCCGAAGGAAACCACCACTTTCTCACCTCCGGAGTCTACGAAGGTCTTTGGCTGACAAGTCGCTCTATGCAGCGCAGCAAAGATTTCAGCCCTCCCCTCACAACCTTCGGCTCTCAGTGCCCACTCGAAGATAGCTAGTCTGGCTACAGCATTCGGAGATAGCTGGGGGAGGGTTACGTGAAACAAGTCAAGTACTTCGGCTAAAAAATCCACAGCCGGGAGGCCCAAGCCCGCTTCGAAAAAAGCTTCGAACACTACAACTTCTCCGGGTCTCGGTGATGGAATTGATTCTTTGCCCGGCTTCCGAATCATAACCCCATTACTAATATTTCCCCCCGCTGTGATTACCAAGGACTCTTTCTTGCAGGTAGACCGCCCCAACTCAAAAGATTGATCCAAGTACTTGGTTGAGGGTGGGCACAGACCTTGGACATCGGGGATTTGGTGATTTTTTCCCTTTGCCGCCATGGAAGTTGTCGCCTGCATCGAAGGCGTCGCCGCCACTGTTGCCGCTGCCTCTGCCGCAGCCGCTTGTTGACGAGCCAAAGTCGAAGGAGGTGCAGAGCCTTTGGTCTTCACCATCGCAATCGCTGGATTGATCTAAGAGAGTGGGAACTAGGGCTCAAGAACTCGAAAACTAGGGCTCAAGAACTCAAAGAGCTCAGAAGGCTTTTGTCTGAGAACAAGCGGTGAAAAGGTAATCGAGTAAGTTCTGGAATCTTTTATTTATAGCCTAAACTTTCCGTTTGTTACCGTTTGGGCTCTGCCCTTTCGCATTCCCGCCTGTTATTTTCCTCCGAAAATAACGCTTCATATAACTCCGTTAGAAACAGAAACTAACGGTTATATTTTCTAAGTCTAAAAGGACTTTCGAACTTCCTGAATCGGTTCTAAGGTAGTTCGAAAAGTAATCACCTTATGACTGATTCGAAGTTCATATCTTCATGCATTTCGAAGATAAAACAAAAATCAATAACCCCTATGATTGGTTATCTTTTCTTTCCGTATACTGCTCTCCTAACGTTACAGGTCAAACGGAGAAGCGTATTCGAGGGGCTACTGTTGGGGGAAAATATCTCATCTTCGGGGTTATTTCCAGAACAGCATGAAGACAGCCAACCGGTTCGAAGATTGTCCGAAGGCCATCTTCGAAGGTGCTCGAAGCCTGGTTCGAAGCCCGAAGGCAGGCATTGGTTCGAAGTATGTCTTCGAACCAAAGCCCTTCAGGATCTTTTCTGCCAGCTAAGATGGAAGACTTATCTTCTATCCTATTAGATTAGTCTTTTACCATTTTAGCCCTATTAAGGAAACCAAATAGTTTCCTTAATGTCGGTTGTAATAGAGGGGTAAATAGGTCTTTTCCTTAATGTTTGGGCCTATAAATACCCCCCATTTCACCCTGTAATAGGGACCGATTACAAGTGAATCAATACACACTTTCGAACTATTCTAAGTTATTATCCTTTCGGAGACTTAGAACAGTTTGCTTCGCAAACACTTCGTTTGTTAGTTTCTTTTCTACAGAAACCTGTTAGCGTAATCTTTTACGCCAACACCTGTCTACCCCTATAAGCCTACGGGCTTGTAGAGGGTATCTTGGTCTTTTCCTTAAAGGCCTGCGTGCCTATAAAAGCAGGGCCAAGCCCTTGTACCAGGGACAGACTCCAGGGGGCCAAGAGACCCTGGAACTATTGCTTCATATTAGGGCATACCATGCCAAATCCACCACAACTGGACGTAGGGTTATTATCTCCCAGGAGAGGCCCGAACCAGTATAAACCTTCTTCTCCCTCTGCTAGAGTCCTTCGAGGCTCATTCTCCACATCACACTCCACCACACGAAAACCTGCTGGAACTAACGCGATTGTTCCAACACGTCGCATCCTAGTTGATGGCGGGAGTTCCGCTGACATTATCTTCGTGCAGGCTTTCGACCAGTTGTGTCTCTCTCGGAAGCACTTGCTGCCGGCTTCCCGGCCACTCCAGGGCTTCGCAGGTCCGCCGCTCGACGCTCTTGGCCAGATTGGGTTGGAGGTGACCTTCAGAGACTCCCCCCTTCGTCGCAGCAAGGAGATCATCTTCGATGTCATCGACGCCCCGTACGCCTACAACGCCATCTTCGGAAGGGGGATGCACAACCGCTTCCGAGCCATCGCCCACCACAACTACCTGTGCCTCAAGATGCCAACTCCAGGGGGGGTGCTGTCGGTTCTGGGAGACCAGGCTACGGCCCGCCGGGTCGAGTATGGCCACTCGGCCCCACTGGAGCCGCGCCAGGTCCACAGCGTTCGAGAAGGCTCGGGAGAAGTCAGGTGGCCGGGTGCCGAAGACACTTCGCCGAAGGGACACCCAGCCAAGCCGCTCTCGGAGGGGGAGATCATCATGAAGGTTCTGATCCGGAACGGGAAGGAGTGCCTGATCCGCTTCGGAGCGGGCCTAGAACCAAAGGTGTCAGAGCAACTCGAGGAAGTCATCAGCAACAACCTGGACATTTCCGCGTGGTCCGACGAGGACATCCCAGGCGTCGACCGCTCGATTATCGAGCATTCTTTGGTGGTCAACCCGAAAGCTCGCCCGGTGCGCCAGGGGCTTCGGAAGCTATCCGTCGAGTGGGCCGAGCTCGCCAAGACCGAAACTGAGAAGTTGCTCTGGGCAGGGGTCATTCGAGAAGTTAGTCACGCCGAGTGGTTGTCTAATCCAATATTTATCCAGAAGAAAACATCTGGCAAATGGCGCATGTGTATCGACTTCACTTCTCTGAATAAAGCTTGCCCTCGTGACCCCTACCCCATGCCTCGCATCGACCAGTTAGTTGATTCCACTGCTGGTGCTGAGCTCCTCAGTTTCCTCGACGCCTATTCAGGGTATCACCAGATCTGGTTGAAGCCAGAAGATCAGGTCAAAACAAGTGACATATGCTCTCGTCATGGCATCCTAGAAGCTTTGACATTACTTCTTGGCTCACGATATCATTATTCCAACTGCATACCCACTGGGTGACATGTTCTGGAATAAGGACGCCACCAGACGTATCGGGAAGTGGGCAGTAGAGCTTGCTCCATTCGGGATCTCCTTCGTAGCCCGGACTGCCATCAAGTCTCAAATCCTTGCCGATTTCGTCACTGAATGGACATCTGCGGCTGATCACGCCAGTATCGAAGCAGGCGAGGGGGTGTGGACCGTCTATTCGGACGACGCCTACCAGGCTTTAGGAGCCGGTGCCGGGGCCGTGATTGTTTCTCCCTCCGGTCAGCAGGCTTTGTATTCTGTTCGATTGAACTTCAAGGCTACAAACAATATCGCCGAGTATGAAGG
This sequence comes from Zizania palustris, assembly GCA_019279435.1. Classification (NCBI taxonomy): domain Eukaryota; kingdom Viridiplantae; phylum Streptophyta; class Magnoliopsida; order Poales; family Poaceae; genus Zizania; species Zizania palustris. The sequence continues at coordinate 105,809,238 of JAAALK010000283.1, read as the reverse complement.
AGTGCTGTTGGGTCTTCGCAAGGCGCATGCGCTCGGAGTCGCCCACGTCGTAGTTAAGACCGATTCTCAGGTCATCGCCGGACATATAGACAAGAGTTTCCAGGCCCGACACCTCGACCTCGCCACCTACCTCGAAGCCATTCGGAAATTCGAAGCATCTTTCAAAGGGATATCCGTCCAGAGCATCCCAAGAAGCGAGAACTGCCAAGCCGACGTCCTCGCTAAAGCTGGGGCCGGCAGCCAAGCTTTGCAGCCTGGCACCTTCTTCAAAGAAATTATCAAGCCTTCGACGTCTCTCCATGAAGAAGTACCACCCCCCGTGCCAGTCGAGGCCCCAGCGTCCCCTCGGCTAGCTGCAGTCCTCTGCACGGTCAGCGAAGATTGGCGGGAGCCCATTTTACGAGCACTCAGTGGCGATATGGATGACCGACTCAGTCCGAATCAGGCGCGGCTTCTGCTATGCGCCAGGTCTTTTCAAGTCATTTACGGTGTCCTGTACAAGTCGGGGATATGTTCCCCGCTGCTTCGGTGCATCTCTCGCTCGGACAGAATAACAATGCTCTGAGAAATCCACGAGGGCCTGTGCGGCAACCATTTGGCCCCTCGAGCACTCGCCGAGAAGACCCTCCGGTAGGGTGTGTACTGGCCCACAGTCATCGCCGACGCCGAAGATTTAGTACGTACTTGCCAAGGGTGCCAATGGATGGGGCGACAGAGCCACAAGCTCCCGGTCAGCCTACAGCTCATCCCGCCTGTATGGCCTCTAGCTCGCTGGGGGATGGACCTCATTGGACCGTTCCCTAGAGCAAAAGGCAACCTGCGTGTTGGAACAATTGCGTTAGTTCCAGCAGGTTTTTATGTGGTGGAGTGTGATGTGGAGAATGAACCTCGAAGGGTTCTAACAGAGGGAGAAAAGGGTTTATACTGGTTCGGGCCTCTCCTGGGAGATAATAACCGTACGTCCAGTTGTGGTGGATCTGGCATGGTATGCCCTAGTATAGAGCAATAATTCCAGGGTCTCTTGGCCCCCTGGAGCATGTGTCCCTGTTACAAGGGCTTGGCCCTGCTTTTATAGGCGCGCAGGCCAAAGGAAAAGACCGGGATGCCCACTATGAGCCCTAGGCTCACAGGGGCAGAGAGGGGAAAAAGGGCTAGCTACGGTACAAAGGTACTTCGCAGCTTTACAGCTTTATAGGCGTGTCAGGCTGCGCCAGGCTTTTGACTAGCTAAACAACATACCAGGGGCGGCGGGGCCCCCGGTATGGCCTATACTTAGATATTTCTTGAGCTTCGAAGTAGGGGCCGGAGCCTTTCTGGCAGAGGCTGCGAAGAGGGCTCCGAGGTGCACCCCGAAGGGGGCTTCGAAGCACGCCCCAAGCAAGGCTCCGAACAAGGCTCCGAACTGGGTCTCGGAGCCTTGACCTCGAACTGGCCTCCGAACTGGGGGCCTCCAAACCGGGGCCTCGAACTGGGGTCCCCCGAACTAGGCTCTCGGAGGTCGGCCTCCGGCATCCTTCGCCCAGAGGGTGGCCTCCGGCGCTCTGTGCCCGGAGGGTGGCCTCCGGCGCTCTGCGCCCGGAGGGTGGCCTCCGGCAACCTACGCCCGGAGGGTGGGCCCGAACTGGGGGCTCCGAGCCGGACCCCCCGATCTGGGGGCTCCGAAGCTGCAGGCTCCGAAGGGCACCTTGGGACCTGAAAACAACTCTTAGAGAGAAAACAGGCTCCGACAGCACTGGGCTCTGGGCCGAAGGCTGTCGGAGGCTGACGTCATTTGGCCCCTGTTCAAGGGAAATATATTCCCCCAACAGTAGCCCCTCACTTGTAGGCCTTCGGGACGAAGGGGTGCGCGCACCCTTAGGACAAATGACCTACAAAATACAACTTCGGGTAAAACATGCCTTCGGAGCTCGGACCGAAGGTGACCTCGAAAACTGCAGGAAATAAATGCCTGCGCTAGTTTGTCAGAAAGACCTCGGGAGCCCAAACGGCTCCGCAACGGCTAGAAAGTTACCGTTACCCTGCGCTGGGCTGCTTCGCCTTCGCTGGAGGCCCACTTGACGGTGGGTTCGGCCCACGACTGTTAGAATTCTTACCGCGCCTATAAATAGAGGTTTACCGCGTGCAGCTTCGGCACGCTCTCATTTGCTTCCTTCTCACTGCCTTACAACCTTCGCTCTCTTCTTCTTTCTAGCTTCGCGTAGAGCACCCTTCGCTAGCTTTAGCCCTTCGCCAGCTTTAGCCCTTCGTGCCGAAATTCCACCGAGATGCCGAAGAAGGCCGTGATGAAGCCCTTGGCCTTGGGCCCAAGCTCGAGCTCCGCCCAACTGCAAGCGGTAGCGGCTGCAGCGGCGAAGCCTCCACCTAGGCGGCTGGGACCGAGGGACCTTCGCACGCCCTCTGACAAGTTCGAGCAGACCTTGGAGATGAGGGCTTTGATCTCGACGGAGGAGTCGGTCCGGAGGGCCTACGAAGGGAGGGTCGCAACGAAGATCTAGCTTCGGGTCTCGGAGAAGTCGGAGGCTGTGCCGAGGCCTCGGGCTGACGAAGTGGTGGTATTCGAAGCAGGCCTCGGGCTGCCAGCAGTGGGGATGCTGAGCGAAGTCCTCAAGGCTTACAACCTTGAGCTTCCTCAACTTTCGCCCAACGCAGTGGCAAGGTTGGCTGTCTTCGAATGGGCCATGAGGGCCGAGGGCTGTGAGGGCCGCGCGGATGTCTTCGTCACCCTCCACGACGCCAACTGCCAGCCGAAGCCGAGGGAGGGGACAGACAGCGTCAAGAGGGCGCTGGCCTTCGGCAGCGCCAACTTCCAGCTCCGGAAGGAGTTCCAGGACGCCTTCCCGGTGAGGGCTGTAAACAACAAGTGGTACTCGAAGTGGGATCAGGAGTGGTTCTACGCCCCCGTCGGCGCGAACTCCCCCCTTCGGAGTACCAACGCCCACATCTTGTACCGACGCGAAGGGGTGGTGAAGACCAGCGAAGACATCCTTCGCTCGAGGATCTTGCTGCTCCAGAGAGTGGCGACGAAGATGAGTATGAGGGACCTCGCGGAGGAGTTCATCACCCTCCGGCTCAGCCCCCTCGCGCGATCCTGGCCGGAAGGGCTCTTCCAGGCTTCGGGTCGAGGGGAACTTAGTGATTTGGCCTTCGACCACTTCTGTAAGGCTTCGCAATCTTTTCGCCTTTTATACTTCGTAGATTTTTCACTTCTAACTTTAAACCTTTCATGCAGCCGACCTCGAGATGAGGACTCCGGGGGAGGTCACCGCGGCGGCGGATCGAGTCGTTGGGACTCCGACCCCCGAGAAGCAGGCCCAGCGCCTCGCACTGGTGGGGTCCTGGGAGCGCTGGAACAGAGTATGGACCGCGCTCGACCTCGGAGGGCTCCCTGCTCTGCCGGACTTCGCCCACCTGACTACCTCGTCGACCGGAGCCAAGAGGAAGAGGGGGGACGAGGACGAACCGGATGCTCCGGGGCCTCGGCGGGAGGTCCCTGCGGCCAAAGTCTCTAACCCAGGGGAGGTTGCGGTGAAGCCCGCAACTACTCCGACCCCAAAGATTGCAGCGAAGCCCCTGGCGGCGAAGCCTTTGGCGGCGGAGGCCGACGCGCATACTCCCGCCGCAAAGGAGGCCACGGATGCTCCGGCGGCAACAACTTCGGGTGCGAAGGTGGATGCGCCAGCCTCGCAGCGAAGGAGTTGGAGGGCACACTTAGCCCCTCCTTCCTTCCAAGAAATCTCCGACGAAGGTAAACCCTTTTGCATGCTTCTCTTCAATATGCGGATCTTGACTTGGCTCCCTGCAGTGGATGAAGACGACGCGAGGCCCACCGTGGCGAAGCCGGTAGGCGAAGCCGGATCGAAGCCCGCCGATGCGAAGCCTACGGAAGCTTCGAGCAGCAGCGGCAGTAGCAGCGGCAGCGATAGCGATTCGGAGTCCAAGAGTACTTCGTCCGACGACGAAGGCAGCGGAGGCCGCGAGGTCCCTCGAAGCGACGAAGATGTCTACGTGGTGGGCTTGAGCCCCGCCTCGCCGAAGCCCGCGCAGGCGACCGTGGCAGTGGTTCACCCTTTCAAGCCGAGGGAGGGCGTGATGGAGGCGGCGATCCACGGCTTCCGCGAGGCTTGTGCTTCTGCGGAGGCAGGGGACTTGGTGGCCCAACTTAGCCACCTGGACCCCACGGATCTCTTCGTCAGTTCGAACGAAGTCCTTATGCGGGTGAGCGAAGCCCCTTGCAGCCTCGAACTATATTTTAACCCTTGGTTAATACGTATGATTTCTTGACTTCATGCAGGCCTTCGCACTGAACGCAGCAACTTCGACTTCTGCCGATAGGCGGATGGAGCGCCTCGCAGAGGAGAAGGAGGCCCTTCACCGTGAGGTCTCGGAGGAACCCGAGAAACGGAGGCGGGCCGAGGCTTCGGCTGCTGAGGCGAAGGCTGAGGCCGATAAGGCTAAGGAAGCCTTGGCCTCGGAGATGGCTCGGCTCCGCGCGGAGCTCCAGGCTTCGAAGGACGCTGAAGCTCGGTAGGCGAAGGAGAATGCTTCGCTCCGCCAACGGGCCCGGGGTCTTGAAGACTTCGTCGTGGCCAATCTTGGCGAAGCCACCCAGAGCCTGACCGAGGTCCTTGAGTTAATAGGGACCGAGTGCCGGGCTCCGGACTTTGGCGATCAGGACCCGATTGGGGACCGCGTCGATTTCTTGAAGACCGCGGCTTCGATAGCGGAGGAAGCGCTGATGGGCTTCGCTATCATGGCCGGATGAGTCATGGGCCAAGGGGTGTTGCACATGCTTCATGAAGCGGGGTGCAACCATCTTCAGGCAGCAACCTCCGTGACCCCGGTGGTCTTCGGGGGCCAGCACTTGGTGACCCCTCCGGCTGATGTCCGCGAAGCCTGGCGGCGGCTGCAGAAACCCTGGAAGGAGCAAGGCCGTGAGGCAGTCCTCGGCCTCCAGAAGGCCCTTCGACACCGCCGATCTAAAGCACCTGCTGCGCCCGACTAGCCTTCGACTTCGACACCCCCGCCTCCGAAGGTGTAGATCTCCTTAGGCCTTTTTGTAATACTTAGCTGCAGGCTTGTAAAAACTTTATCAGCTTATTAATATGAATGCGGGGGTTCTTTTATACCTGCCCAGTCTCAGCCTCCGAGTGTAGACCTCGAAGTGCTCGAGGACTCTGAAGGCCTTCGACAGTTGTGGGCAGTCCTCGAAGTAGCTAGGTCCGAAGGTCCCCCTCGGTTTAAGCTTCCGAGGTGGCCTAATGGCGAAGCCATCTCCGACGTAGCTCAGGATTTGCTAGCCGCTGTGAAGACGGAGTACCTTCCGGGTTCTTTGTTTTTACCTTCGCGGATGGCCTTAGCGGGTGACGAAGCATTAGACTTCTCTGCCTTTGATACGACACCGCCTGCTTCGCTAACTTGGAGCGACCTACAAAGTGGAAGACGAGGTCCACGGGCTTCGGAGCCTGGACGAGCCGGACGTGGGAGAGCGGGCTCCGACGAGGCTTCGTCCAGCTGAGGGGGCCCTGGCCGAAAGAGAGGTAAGCGAGGGCTGGGGCCTCGCACACGGTTCTTCTTAGGTTTAGACACAGACTACTCGTAGTTTGCTCTCGAAGTATACCTGTAACACACTTCTCAATTGTCATTTAATGAATGGATTATATTTGCACACTTTGTTTGTATGCTTCGCATTGTTTGGCTTCGAACGTTTTAGCTTGTCATGCTTGTACTGCGTATTACATTCGTGCACCTCGCATACATGCTTCCCCCCTTTGCTCATGGCAGCTAGGGACTTAGCCGTTGCTGGTGCGGGTAAAAAATAAAGGATGCGAACGGTGCGCTTTTCGGCGGCTTCGACGCATGAAGTTTTATTTGAGCGAGGGCCCCTTCTGGGCTTCGAGCGCTTTAGTTTGGTGCGAAGTAGGGCTTCAGCTACTCGGAATTTCATCGAGCGAAGTCCTCCTTTGGGCTTCGAATGTGCTAACTTGGTGCGAAGCAAGGCTTCCGCATAACCAAATTTAGCGAGGCATGCTTCGGCATGCTAGGATTTGGATGCTGTGCGTGAGCGAGGCTCTGAAACGCACTTAGATTTTAGCGAAGTATGACTTCGAGACGCTTAGGCGTATATTATATGAACACGCGAAGCAAGGCTTCGGAGCATGTTTGGATAATGAAGCAAGGCTTCGGAACTTGGTCCTGTAATGAGAAGGATATTTGGTGTGGATTCACCGAACCTGTGATGATGTGAGTCACCTTCGACTCTGAGCCACCTTCGACTCTGGGCCACCTACGACCCTGGGTCACCTTCGACCCGGGGATGCATCAGGCCGGAGCCTGGAATCCCGGACTTGCCGAGCCGTCGCTCGGAAGTCTCAAAGCCCACTGCTACGGGCCCAGAGGCGCTGTGTAGCCTTCGGAGGGGTGCTCCGGATTTTGTAAAGCGAAGCGAGGCTTCAGATTTTAAATAAGGCGAAGCAAGACTTCGAGTTTTTGATAAGGCGAAGCATGGCTTCGGTTTTTGATAAGGCGAAGCATGGCTTTGGTTTTTCAACAAGATGGAACAAAAGCTTGCATTCAAAGGCGAAGGGGCTTCAGCTTTAAGGCGAAGCAGGGCTTCGAACTTATATTAATGTGGACCTTCGGACTGTACATACCTTGTAGCCCTTGGGGCTTTGACGGCCTTCGACACGTGGAATGGAGCCCCTTGCCGGAGAGTGAGCTCCGGTATGTGAAGGAGGAAGGCGAAGATGGCCTTCGAGCTGCACCCGAAGCCCCTTGCCGGAGGGTGCGCGAAGCAAGAAAGCTTCGAAGCTCCCCCCTCAGGTGTACTTCGAGTTGCAGACAGTGGTAGAGAACTTAGCTTCTAGGACTAAGTTCCCCACGGACGGCGCCAACTGTTGGAACAATTGCGTTAGTTCCAGCAGGTTTTTATGTGGTGGAGTGTGATGTGGAGAATGAACCTCGAAGGGTTCTAACAGAGGGAGAAAAGGGTTTATACTGGTTCGAGCCTCTCTTGGGAGATAATAACCCTACGTCCTGTTGTGGTGGATCTGGCATGGTATGCCCTAGTATAGAGCAATAATTCCAGGGTCTCTTGGCCCCCTGGAGCGTGTGTCCCTGTTACAAGGGCTTGGCTATGCTTTTATAGGCGCGCAGGCCAAAGGAAAAGACCGGGATGCCCACTATGAGCCCTAGGCTCACAGGGGCAGAGAGGGGAAAAAGGGCTAGCTACGGTACAAAGGTACTTTGCAGCTTTATAGCTTTATAGGCGTGTCAGGCTGCGCCAGGCTTTTGACTAGCTAAACAACATACCAGGGGCGGCGGGGCCCCCGGTATGGCCTATACTTAGATATTTCTTGAGCTTCGAAGTAGGGGCCGGAGCCTTTCTGGCAGAGGCTGCGAAGAGGGCTCCGAGGTGCACCCCGAAGGGGGCTTCGAAGCACGCCCCGAGCAAGGCTCCGAACAAGGCTCCGAACTGGGGTCTCGGAGCCTTGACCTCGAACTGGCATCCGAACTGGGGGCCTCTGAACCGGGGCCTCGAACTGGGGTCCCCCGAACTGGGCTCTCGGAGGTCGGCCTCCGGCATCCTTCGCCGGAGGGTGGCCTCCGCCAACCTGCGCCCGGAGGGTGGCCTCCGGCAACCTGCGCCCGGAGGGTGGGCCCGAACTGGGGGCTCCGAGCCGGACCCCCCGATCTGGGGGCTCCGAAGCTGCAGGCTCCGAAGGGCACCTTGGGACCTGAAAATAACTCTTAGAGAGAAAACAGGCTCCGGCAGCACTGGGCTCTGGGCCGAAGGCTGTCGGAGGCTGACGTCATTTGGCCCCTGTTCAAGGGAAATATATTCCCCCAACACTGCGCTTCAGCGTCGTCGCCGTCGAGTATTTCTCCAAGTGGGTCGAAGCTGAACCATTGACTTCCATTACCTCTCGAAGTGTCCAGAAATTCTTTTGGTAGAATATAGTTTGTCGCTTTGGAGTGCCCAAGAAGCTCACACTAGACAATGGCACTCAGTTCGACGGTGGGGCTTTCAAAGCATTCTGCAAAGAATTGGGAGTCCAGCTGTGCTTTGCAGCGGTGCGGCACCCCCAGTCAAATGGGGCTGTTGAGAGGGCTAATGGGAATATTCTCTCCGGACTCAATAAACGCATCGTGGGTTTAGACAAGGGATTATGGCCTGAAGAGCTACCGAAGATCCTGTGGTCCATTAGGACCACCCCTTCCCGAGCTACCAGGTTCACCCGGTTCCGGCTCCTATTTGGCGATGAAGCAATGACCCCGACGGAGCTTCGAGCTGGTTCGCTGAGGGTCACAACACCCGAGACCAATCAAGAGCGCGCCGTCTCCCTCGACCTTACAGAGGAAACACGGCTCCGAGCCGTCGCCAATCTTTCACAATACTAGAAGCAGACGAAGGCATGGTACGACCCCAAGGTCAAGTGCAACGAGTTCCAGCCAGGGCACCTTGTCCTGCGCGTGGTGGCTGCTCCGACGAAGCTAGGCAACAAGTGGGAAGGCCCGTACATCGTAACGTCTCTGGGCGACCGGGATCCTACCGCCTAGCTACCTTGGAAGGCGAGGACCTAAAACACACTTGGCACGCGGAGCACTTGAAGCGTTATTTTGCATAATTTCATAAGTTTCTTCCGATGTTGGCCGATGCCGGCTACTGTTGTATCCAACATTCGATTCAATAAAAATATCAGGTGAACGTTTTTGACGAAAGTGGACGCACTGCGGTACCAAAGCGTAGTTTCACCAAGCAATACGGGTTCCGAGCTCCGGCTCGATGCACCCCCTACTCGGGTTCCGAGCTCCGGCTCGACGCACCCCCTACTCGGGTTCCGAGCTCCGGCTCAACGCACCCCCTACTTGGGTTCCGAGCTCCCGCTCGACGCACCCCCTACTCGGGTTCTGAGTTCCGGCTCGACGCACCCCCTCAGGTTCCGAGCCTCGGCTCGACGCACCTCCTCCTCGGGTTCCGAGCTCCGGCTCGACGCACCCCCTACTCGGGTTCCGAGCCCCGGCTCGACGCACCCCCTACTCGGGTTCCGAGCTCTATCTCGACGCACCCTCGACTCGGGTACGAGCCCCGGCTCGATTCACCCCCTCGTTTTTCTCCCTTCCTTACTGCTGATTCGCGCCCAGCCGACAAGTCGTCTACCCACAAAGGAGGGGGGAAAGGGGCAGAGAAGGAAGGCTTCGATTATTTACATCATCAATAAAACATACAACGTACAACATTTATTGCGTAATTAAAGTGAAGAATAAGGTTAGGTGAAGTCTTCATCCAAGCCGAGAAGGAACCGGAAGCCTTTTCGGTCCGGATAGTCACCCGGGCCGAAGCCCACCCTGGTCTGGGGCTCCATCGCTGCGCGGTTAGGCTTCTCCCTCCTCTTCTGCCTCTTCTCTTCTTTCCGTTGGGCACAGAAGGCCTTATGATCTTCCTGCAATTGAGCCCAACTGCGCAAACCTTCGCCCCCAGGCTGTGTTTCATTCGGATCAACCTCCACGTCGGACCAATCCACCAGTTCAGGCGATGGAGATGGAGCCCGAGGCTCTCTCTCTTCTTCCTTAATTGAGCTTAGAATCTCCTGAAGAATCTCGGGATCTGCATGTCCATCGCCACCTCGGGGGACGACGAAACGTGCGGGCCGATTAGCTCTAAGGACTTCAAGAGTAGCCCATCGGTGCCGAAGGGCCTCGTCAGGTTCAAGGACCTCGATGCCACAATCATAAGCAGAACGAACGCCCTAAATAATTTTCGGAAAGAAATTACTCTTTATTAATACGCTGGTGAGTTTCTAATCTATTATAGGAGTTGCGATATAAAGGCCCTAGGAGGACTACACCTTTGGGTCTAGTTGACGCACCGCGGCCGGGGGTTTCGAAGGAGCCGAAGGTTCGCTCAAGCGAAGGGCCTCGTCCAGCCAGGCCTTGACCGCGTTGGGGCCCACGGCTTGCCAAGTTGCCTGGAGGACCCTCCAGGACTGGGCTACCACCGGACTGGGGGAAAGGAGGTGGCTTCCCCCGAAGGCGACGGGGTGAGAACTCAAAGACGAAGGTAGGGGGCTGCCGGACGCTTCCAGGTGATGGAGGATTCCGAGCGCAGCCACCCGGGCCGATACCTCACCGTATCTTGACACGGTGAGGCCTATCTGCCGGACGGTAGACTGGACGAACTTTAGCCAGTGGCTAAGGGGCTCCCGGGCGATGTCAAAAGCCGTGCACCCGGTGCCACCGGGCTAAGGGGCACCAGCGCTCTCCGGAGGGACACTACGGTGTCGGCCGCCGTCTTCTCGCCCTGGGCTAGTGCCTCGGTCGCCTCCTCATTCCGGGCCAGAAGGTCCGCCGTGGTCCGCTCGAGCTGGAGCACTCGGGCTTCGAGGGCCTCAGCGCTGGCTGCTGCCTCCCGGAGCTCGTTCATCTCCGAGACTTGGGCTTGAAGTCTGAAGACCTCTCCCTCGAGCCGGTCCGCCTCCTCAGCTCGGGACCGAAGCCCCTCAACCTCCACGGCCTAGGCCCGAAAGGTGTTAACCTTCGCTTCAAGCTCGTCCGCTTGAGCAGCCCGCGCTCGAAGCCCCTCCAGTTCAGCGACTCGGGCCTTGAGGGTGTCAACCTCTGTGATTTGAGCCTCGAGCGCCTCGGCCCTGGCGGCCGGAGGGCGAAGAGCTTCAACCTCCGCCTCCAGTGTCCGGAGCCGGTGGATCTCGGCTGCCTACTCACGGACCAGTCTCTCGGTAGTGTCCGCTCACCCAGAGAGCTCCGAAGCGCTGCTCTCGCGGCGGCTACGTTCGGAGAGCAGGGACAGCAGCGAACCCTGCGCCAACGCGACTACCTGCGCACAAAGCGGCGAGTCAGAGAAGGAGGCTAGGGGCTTGCCTCAGGGCGCTTCGAGGAAATACCTGGCTCGCGGCGCTCTCGATGGCCCGGCCGAGGTCGATGCTGTCCACCAGGCTGAGCTCATCTATCACTCCGGCCTCCCGCAAACGCAGGTAAGAATCATGGACCGGGGCCACCCTCGAAGCGAAGTCCTCGCCTTCCTCCAAGAAGGGGCATGGGAGGGGCACGCTAGAACGCGCGCCCCTCGAGCTGGAGGGCGGCCGGACCCCAGCCTCTCGACCAGCCCCCTCGGGGGCTTCTCCGGGGGTCTCCTCTGACTCCGCCCCGTCGCCTGGCCCTGAGGCTCCCGCTGCACTAGCAGGGACTTCGGACCCTATGTTGGCGGCGTCCTCGGAGGGTATTAGGGCCGGATCTGAGACCCGGGCGGACATTCCTGCCCAGGAAAAACAGAGTTTAGAGTTAGAATGATCCGTTTCTTTCAAGTAAAAGGATGAGTGGAACCACGTACCTTCGTCCGCAGTTTCAACAGGGGCTTCCGAGGGCCGGACGCGCCCCGGAGTGCCCGACCGATAGAACAAATTGTCTATAGAGTTCACCGGGGAACCTGCTGTCGCCGCAGCATGCTCGGCCTCGACGTCGGCGCTCTCGTCAATAGCTCCAAGGGGGTCAGCCAACCACCCCGGTTTATGCTATCGGTCTCCCTACTCCCCCGCGAGCTGGTGGAGATCCCCTCCGAGGCGGGATCGCGCGGAGGGGTGGATTTGGGAGACGACTCCACCTCGACATTTGGCGCCTCCTGCCTGGCCCTCAGAGCGGACGGCGATGGGTTCGGAGGAACTGGAATGCTTCCAGCACCCCCAGAAGTCGGTCGCTCCGGGCGGACCAGGTCCGGGACCACCGAGGGATCCTCTGGTTCCGTCCTAGCCCCCTTGCTAGAATACCCCCATTCGGAGTGGGAGGCAGAGGAGTGGGCCGCGGAAAGCCTCTTCGGGCCTTTCACCACCTTCTTCTTCTTCGAGGGGCGCTTGGGGAGGGCCCAGCATCGAGGTCTGCCCCCTCTTCTTCGAAGCCACGCGAAGGGCTTCCCCCTCCGGGAGAGGCGGGGGAGAAAGGTCGAGCGCGTCCCACACTCGGTTGTGCCGCCCCCAATATCCTATGAGTTCTACGCGCCGTTTGTACTCAGCCGGGGTGGCAGCTTCAAGGATCCTTTCAGCCATCCGAGCCACTTCGTCGGGGGTCTTGGCGACGAGTGACCATGTACTCGAGAGTTAAGTTCGATGACCCGGCGAGAGAGCTCCGTCGATGTTGACTCGTCCCGGGTGCTCCGGAGCGACGCCGGCCACTCCTCCTTCAGTGGCGGGATCTCGAGGGCCACAAACTCCTCTGTTAGGTCCTGCATGCTCATCCGGCGTGCGACGATTTGAAGAAGCTGGATGCGGGCAGAGACCGAGCCGGCGCTGGCCTCGACGACCGCCTCCCTCCGGAACCAGATGTGACGCGGAGGTCCGACAAGCCCAGAGCTCAGCCCCACCCGGACGTAAAACCACCGGTGCACCCATTTGGAGTACCACCGTTCGTTGATTGCCTTCGCCGGGAAGGAGTCCACGTACCTCTTCCGGAGCTGGAAATTGATGCTCCCGAAGGCCAGCACCCGGCCATCCTTCTTCTTCAGTTGGCAAAGGGCTTCGTGCATCTAGGCGAAGACCTCTGCCCTGCCCTCGCAGCCTTCGGCGCGTATGGCCCACTCGAAGATAGTGAGGCGAGCCACGACGTTCGGTGAAAGGCATCCAGAACCCGGAGAGGAGTTCTGAAGCCGGAAACCCTAGCCCCGCGTCGAAGAACGCCTCGAAGATGACGACTTCCCCTTCACACGACGCTGGGACCGACTCCGTGCCCGGCTTCATGGCCCTCGATTCGGGACTAAGGTGGCCCCTGGTCACCTGCTCGATAGATGCGTCCATACATGCCGACGGCCCCAGCTCCAGGGTCTGCTCCCGGAACCGCTCCGAAGCTGGGCGGAGCTCCCATGGGTCGTGCAACTCTGTTGGTCCTGAAGCCATCATCGCCGCCGCCACTGCCATTTGGCGCTGCAGGAAGCGGGGGTCTACCGCCGCCATAGAGGCGCTCCTCTCCGCCATAGCAAGAGGAAGCAAAAAGAGGAGGCAAGCGAAAGGAGGAAGCAAGAGCTCGAGAGCAAGTGTTCGCCCATCAAGACTGCAGCTAAGGGACTAAGCAAGTGAGCAGGAGAGGGCTTGGCTGGCGAGTCAGGGGCTATTTATGCGAGAAGATGGCCGCTGCCCTGGCGCTTCAGTGTCGCGCCGGTCCGCCTTCCGCCGCTCGGTACGCGTGCGCCGGCCGCACGGCACCCGCATTTAAGACCTTGATGGCTCGCCTTGAGCGCGCTCGTCTCCGACGGTCCGCCTCCCCCACGTTGCCCGCATGCCCAGCGCATTGATGGCATTAAGTGATGTGCTAGTCCGACTTCTCGGGCGCTGGAGCCTAGCGGTCAAAGCCGCGTGGGCGTCGAGAACGATCGGTCAAAGCCCCTCCCTTCGCGAGGGCGCGAAGCGACTAGTTCGCCGAAGGCGCTCCGAAGTCGGCTCTCGGCCTCCGAACTCCGGAACGTTTTGAGGCCCGGAACATATTCGGAGCAATCGAACGAGGGCGTCTCGCAGCAAAGAATCGGGGTCTCTATGTAAGTTGATTTCTTATAAGGCTATCAGAATTATCATATGCGCTTCCATCCTCTCTCCCATGCAGGACTCTCTAGAGGAAAGAAGCGAGGGGCTACTGTTGGGTGAGATAATCCCGATGATAGTTGTAGGCGCGAAGAGCAGTACGGTTCGGAGAGGAGGCCACGTCTGGAGGACCCGAAGCCCAGCGTCGAAGGTACCCGTAGGCCTCCGGACGGGGAGGCCTAAAGGTTTCCGGGAGCTTCAAAGCGTGCCGAAGGGGCCCCTGAGGGAAGCGACTGGCAGAACACCGAAGGCCAGCCTTCGGGAGGTCCAGACGCTCCGGAGCGCGTCCGTACATGGGAAAGGACTCGGTCAAGGCCGTCCGGGGACAGGATCGTGATCGCCTGCGTCATGTCGGGCGGCCGTTGCAGCGCCCGACACGGTTGATACGCTGTCAGAATCGCACCTTCTTGTCTGTACTATGTACACCAATTCTTGTCTGTACTACAGGCCGGTGTCAGGCCGAGTAGCGGTTGAGGGTTTTGGAGGTACCCGACCCTTTAGGGAGGGTCACCTTATAAATACCCCCCAACTATAGTTGTAATAAACACGCGATTCAAGAATACAGTTTGTGCACAGCATTCCATTACTCTCATCCACCAAGAAACCTGCTGATTCGATCCATCGTCCCAACATACCCCTAGCAACCCTGCATGTGTATAGGTCTAGGCACGAACTCTATTTTGTTGCATCGGCTTAGAATTACTTGTCTCGCCCTGCCGATAATTTTTCGGCACCTCTTGTTAGCCCTCCACGATAGGTCTATCCGCATGCACCAGCAGAAGATGATGATATGCATTATACGCTGGTCAAGGATAATAGTCCCACTGCCATTCTTCATGGCCAGCGGGACAGCCCTTCTCACTCTCCCTTTAGGCCAATAGCGCTACAAGACAACAATACAAGGCCTAAGAGTTTGAGGAAGAAAGTGTACACCACACTCAGGGTATATATAGAAGTCGAGTCAAAGGATCGGATTAATCAAAAGCCGTATATGTATATTTTGAGTATTGCAAGCTCCCCGATGGTTTCGAAATGCCAGAATTCACAAAATTCAGCGGCAATGGTGCTAAGACCACAAATGACCATATAGCCCAGTTCTTAGTCCAGTGTGGTAAGGCAAGTAGTTGTAATGAGCATAAGGTTAGTTTGTTCTCTTTATCTTTATGCACAACTTCTTATGAATGGTTTATGTATTTGCCCACTGTTGGGGGAAAATATTTCATCCTCAGAGTAATTGCTGCAACAAGACAAAGGCAGGTGATTTAATCAAAGGTTTTCAGCGTCTAACTCCAGGAGTACATTTGATCAAGTTGGAAGGATGAAGGCGATTGCTAGTTCGAAGTATATCTTCGAACATGGACTCTTCAAAGAGCTTCTTTGCCAGCTAGGATGGAAGATTTATCTTCTTTCTCATTAGATTAGTCTTTTACCGTTTTAGCCCTATTAAGGGTACCGAATAGTTTCCACTATGTCAGTTGTAATAGAGGGGTAAAAGGGTCTTTTCCTTAATGTTTGGGCCTATAAATACCCCCGTTTTACCATGTAACGAGGACCGAATATTGAGTTATTCAATACACATCTTCGAACTGTTCTGAGCTATTATCCAATTCGGAGGCTTGAAACAGTTTACTCACAAACACTTCATTTGTTAGTTTCTAATCTCTCGAAACCTGTTAGCGTAATCTTTTACGCCAACAGTTGGCGCCGTCCGTGGGGAACTTAGTCCAAAAAACTTCGTTCTCTACCAAGTTTTCAAACCATGCCTCCCAAGCGGAGTTCAGGTGGTAGCCCTATTCGGAGGTCCCCTCGGACCTCCGGAGCAAGATCTTCAGACACAATTGAGGCCGGAGGACCTTTGACTTTTCCTCCACCTCAGACTCCGGAAGGAACTCCCCTTCCCTTAGCATACGGAGGTCCTCCCCCGACTCCATCCATACTTCGGCCACCCGGAGTTCCTCTTTCACCTCAAGTTCCACTTCGAACTGATGCATATAGGTCTCAAGACCCAGAAGGTCCTTCTGGAGGAGATGAAGATGGTCTTGGCGATATGGCCGCTCAAATGGCCAGTCTCCAAGCTGAAGTAGGCGGTGGCGGCAAGAAGCCGCAGATAGGCTTCGCCCTCAGGCCACCGCAATCATTCCCGAAGTGCCCAAACACGACGAAGTTCATTACCCCGAAGCCCCGGAGAACACGTCCTTCGACACTGAATCTCCACTACATCCAGAGCTACAGAAAGTGCGCTTCGATCCTAAGTTTAAAACTTCGAAGCTTTGCAACTATGCTGGAGATGAAGACCCTGGGGAGTTCTCCTGTTCTTATGCATTAGCAATTGAGGCCAGCGGAGGGGTGCGAGACACCATGGCCAAATGTTTTCCTCTAGCTCTTGAAGGAGTGGCGCTGCGGTGGTTCTGGTCTTTGAAACAAGGGTCAATCAGAACCTGGGAGCAATTAAGGAAGAAGTTCATAAGCAATTTTCAGGGTACCTTCGTACCCCCAATGTCAACAGGAAGTCTTTTCCAGGTGAAGCAGCTCCCTAGAGAGACTTTAAGGCAATATTTCAAGCGCTTCGCCCATACGAAGTCGCAAATTCGAGGGTTAACTACATCTTCTGTAGTTGACGCAGCTCGAGAGGGAGTTACCCACGCAGGCCTCCTTGATAAACTTCACTGGAAGCAGATATCTTTTGTTGCTCAGTTGATGTCTTACTTCGAAGAGTATGCAAGGTCAGAAGAGGGATGGCTTCGGAGAACTGCTGCAACTCCGTCAATTCTGCAAGAAGTTAAGCTGGAAGTGAAGACTTCAACACAGCCGCAGGGGCCTAGCTTCGAAGCTCAGCACGACAGGCGTCAGGGGCAAAAGCATCCTCGTTCAGAAGTCTTGAACATTGCACCCCCGCAGAAATTTGCCCCAAGGGCTTTGCAGCCTTCAGGAAGCAAGACCAGCGGCTAGAGGCCGCCAGGGAAACCGGCTGGCAAAGCCCAGGCCTTTTTCTGCGGTGTCCATGGTGAGAATCGAAGTCATGCGACTGATGCGTGTAAATCTATACTCGCTTTAAGAGGCGAGTACCTGGAAAGAACTTCGGGTCGAGGCACTACTGACTGAGTTTCGACCAAAGTGCGTCCGGAGCCTGTTCAGGGTGTGGCGTGGATAGAGAACTTTGACCCTGCAAGACGGCCTCCGGTGGTCAATGTTATGCCACCTCCGAAGCAGGAAGATGGTCAAGATTGAGGGAAAAGAGTAGTCCTACCAATCTCTGGAGGAGGGACCCTCGGAAGTATGTCGAAGAGGAAGAGAAGAGAATATGTCAGAGAAGTGGGCCATATTAGAACTTCTTCGTCTGCAGCTGCTATGCCTGAATGGTCCCATGTGCCGATATCTTTTTCTGTAGATGATGCAGCTGGTATAAAGTTTCCACATGCAGACCCACTTGTCATCACTACCGACATAGCAGGGACTGAGGTCTGGAGAGTGCTAATCGACGGAGGGAGTTCAACAATATTATCTTTGTCCAAGCTTTTGATCAACTCTGCATCTCCAGGAAGCATCTTCTCCCAGCAGCCCATCCTTTGCAAGGCTTCGCAGGACCCCCTCTCGATGCCCTCGGCCAAATTGGCCTGGAAGTTACTTTCGGAGAGGGGCTACTGGCCAGGACGGAGGAAGTGATTTTTGATGTTGTGGATGCTCCATATGCATACAATGTTATCTTCGGAAGGGGCATGTTGAATCAATTCGGAGCTGTGGTGCATCATAATTACCTGTGTATGAAGATGCCCACACAGGCGGGAGTGCTCACTGTTTTCAGAGATCAGGCCACTGCGCGAAGAGCGGAGTATGGTCATGGCCCTCCTCTTGACCCGAGACAGGTGAACAGCATGCAAGATAACCTGGAGGTTTTTTCTGCTCTTGGCGAATCTTCGAAGAAGTCCTTCCCAAGACCAAGCCCTGAAGGAGAGATTGCAACGAAGGTTATTGTCAAAGATGGCAAGGAATATTCATTTTAGTTTGGCAAGGACTTGCCTCCAGAAGTCGCTACTTCGTTAGAGAAAGTAGTTGAGGAGAATTTAGATGTCTTTGCTTGGTCTGATGAAGACATCATCGGAGTCAGTTGGGATATTATTGAGCACAGTTTACTTGTGAACCCGAAGGCTCAGCTTGTTCGGCAAGGACTCCGGAAGCTGTCTGCGGAGAGGGCTATTCTTGCTAAAGATGAAGTTGAAAAGCTGCTGAAGACTGGCATTATCAAAGAGGTAGCTCATACGGAGTGGCTAGCCAACCCAGTCTTCGTTAGGAAGAAATCTTCTGGGAAGTGGCGCATGTGTATTGACTTTACATCTTTGAATAAAGCATGCCCCCGTGAGCCCTACCCCATGCCCCGAATTGATCAATTGGTTGACTCTACTGCTGGTTCGGAGTTATTAAGCTTCATCGATGTGTATTACGGCTATCATCAAATTTGGCTAAAGCGCGAAGATGAAATCAAGACAAGCTTTGTAAGTCCTTCGGGAGTCTTCTGTTATGTAAGAATGCCCTTTGGCTTAAGAAATGCCGGGGTAGTTTTTTGAGGTTAATTGCTAAGGCTCTATGTCATCAACTAGGCCGCAATGTAGCAACCTATATGGATGATATTGTAATAAAGAGTGCTATAAATCACCAACATATCCTAGACTTAGCAGAAACATTCAATAGCCTTCGGGCATGTGGGATCCGTCTTAACCTCGAAAAATGTATCTTCGGGGCGCAGGCTGGAAAAATGTATCGTCTTGCAGCACTTAGCAGATTTTTGGCAAGGTCTGCGGAGAGAAGTTTGCCCATTTTCAAAGCATTGAAGGGGTCTAAAGATTTGGCATGGACAGCGGAGTGTCAAAAAAGCTTCAAAGATATTAAGAATTATCTCAGTAACCTCGCTACACTCACGGTGCCTATTGTGGACGAAACCCTACTCCTCTACCTTGCAGCTACTGGCTCTGCTGTCAGTGTAGTCCTTGTTACAGAGGTTGATTTCAACGGAAAGTTGGTACAGAATCCAGTCTATTTTGTATCCGAAGCATTGTCCGAAGCAAAAACAAGATATTCCGAGCTTAAGAAGTTCACTTATGCTCTGATAATGGCTTCGAGGAAGTTAAGGCATTATTTCTTGGCGCATAATGTAATTGTACCAACTTCATATCCCTTGGGAGATATGCTCCGAAGTAAGGATTCCACAGGAAGAATTGGGAAGTGGGATGTTGAATTAGCACCCTTCGGCATATCCTTCGTGGCAAGGATAGCAATTATGTCACAAGTGTTGGCAGACTTTGTGGCAGAATGGACTCCCCCTGCAGCATGGGCTCTAGAGAAGCCAAGTGAAGGAATTTGGACCATTTACTCCGATGGAGCTTTCCAAGCATCTGGAGCAGGTGTCGGAGCAGTGATAATTTCGCCTTCAGGGCAAAAGGCAATGTACTCCGCAAGACTCAACTTTAAATCTACCAATAATATAGCGGAGTATGAAGGAATTTTACTAGGACTTCGAAAGGCACGTGCTCTAGGGGCTACAAGAGTTGTTATTAAGACAGATTCTCAAATTGTAGCAGGGCACGTAGACAAGAGTTTTCAAGTTCGGCATCCACAGCTTGCAAAATATTTGGAAGAGATCCGTAAGATTGAAGCATCGTTTAAAGGGATTTCCATTCGGAGTATACCCAGAGCAGAAAATGCGCAAGCTGATATCTTGGCAAAAGCTGCAGCCGGAGCTATGGACATTCCAAAAGAATCTTTTTACGAAGAACTCAGTACACCTTCGGTGCCACAAATTCCTTCTGCGGAAATCCTTTGCATTCCAAGTACAGATTGGCGAAGTTCAATTATGGAATTGTTGCAAGGAGAAGCAAGTTTGTCTGAAGGGCCACAACTTTCGAGGTTGAAACTTAGAATTCGGAATTATCATATAATCAATGGTATTTTGTACAAGGCCGGAGTGTGTTACCCTCTGCTCCGGTGTATATCTCAAGCCGAAGGTCATGAAATTCTTCGAGAAATTTATGAAGGACTCTACGGTAGCCATTTGTCCCCTCGAGCTTTGGCAGGAAAGACACTTCGCCAGGGGCTTTATTGGCCTACAATAGTAGCTGATACGGAGAACTTAGTCCGCACCTGTCAAGGATGTTAGTGGATGGGACGAAGAAGTCATCGCCCACCAACAACTCTTCAAGTCATTGCTCTAGTATGGCCCATGGCCAGATGGGGCATTGATCTTATTGGTCCCTTCCTGGTAGCAAAAGGAAATTTGAAATTCGCAGTGGTAGCAATTGAGTATTTTTCCAAGTGGGTAGAAGCAGAGCCCCTAACAGCTATCACTTCGAATAATGTACAAAACGTTTTCTGGAAAAATATCATATGCTGGTTCGGAGTGACTCGGCAGCTGACAGTTGACAATGGAACACAATTCGATGCAGAACCCTTCAGGAAATTTTGTGAAGATCTAGGCATCCAATTATGCTTTGCTGCAGTGCGACATCCTCAATCTAACGGAGCTTTGGAAAGAGCCAATGGTAATATCTTGTCAGGGCTGAATCGAAGAATAGTGGGATTGGCAAAAGGATTGTGGACCGAAGAGCTCCCGAAGATTCTATGGTCCATTCGGACCACTCAAACGAGGTCAACGGGTTTCACTCCCTTCAGACTATTATTCGGAGACGAAGCTATGACGCCAACGGAGCTCAAAGGAGGATCCCTTCACAGCACCGAACTGGAAATAGAAAAAGAAAGACAAACTTCGCTGGATTTAACATAAGAGTCAAGACTTCGAGCTGTCGCCAATTTGTCAAAGTATCAGCAGCAGACGAAGACTTGGTTCGACCCGAAAGTCAAGATTATCGAACTTAGGTCGGGTCATCTTGTTTTGTGAAGTATTATAGCGCCAGGGAAATTAGGAAATAAGTGGGAAGGTCCATACATAATTGTCCGCTCAGGGCGCCCTGGTTCTTTTAAGTTAGCTACTTTAGAAGGTGAAGAGCTAACGCATACATGGCATGCAGAGCAGAGCACTTAAAGCGATATTTCGCATAAGGGCTCCTTGTAATCATTTGTAAACACCTTCCGAATTAATAAAGTTCATGGTTCAGATAATGCCTACCTCTCAAACATTTCTTACTTCTAGTGGACGCACTGGAAGGACGAAGTTGGCTAGAAGGGAAGTGTCATTAATTTGAACCAATTTTTCAGACTTCGAACCACTAGTTCGAAGCATCCGACGAGGTGGGAAAGTCACTGAAAAACGGATACCAAGCCACCGGCTTGAAAGCATCCATAAAAAGAGTCGAAGGAGACCAAATAATGCGGATTCCAAGCTCCGGCTTGAAAGCATCCGTAAAAAGAGTCAGAGGAGACCACTACGAATTCCAAACCACCGGTTTGATAGCATTCACAAAAAGAGCCGAAGGAGGCCAAAACAAAACAGAGTTTGAGCTGATAAGCTTCGAATATCTGTAAGTGACCAATCGTTTGGGACACTAAAGTGTCCGAAAAGTTGTCCGAGGAAACTGCTTTCAAAACAAAACGTACTAAGTTACCAGTTTTCAGACTCCAAGTAGTCGAAAACGTTTTGTAAGATTTTAATTAATCTTTAAGTTGTTGAGGGGCTCTGAACCCCCAAAATTGTACTCCTAAGTTTTTCTTT
Source organism: Zizania palustris (assembly GCA_019279435.1). Classification (NCBI taxonomy): domain Eukaryota; kingdom Viridiplantae; phylum Streptophyta; class Magnoliopsida; order Poales; family Poaceae; genus Zizania; species Zizania palustris. The sequence continues at coordinate 105,788,007 of JAAALK010000283.1, read as the reverse complement.
GCGCCTAACCATCTTCGAGTATAACGCGAAGTTGCTTACGCCCAAAGAGGGGCTGAGAAGTAGGGAGACAATTTTAAAAATCGATATTTATCATTCGAACAAATTACAATTACATCTCGAAAAATCAGTGTCTATGCCGAGAAGGAATCAAAGACCCCTTTGATCTCTAGAGCTACCACTAAGGTTGGAACAACTAGTTCCAGAGCCGGGAGTTCTAATAACTTTGCATTTAACTCTTCTACCTCCTTTCAAAGCTTTAAAATCTTTCTGTTCTTGTTGAAGTTCAGCCCAAGTTCGAAGTCGTTCGGGGCTCCTTTCCCAGCTTCGAAGTTCTTCAGGTTTTTTCCCTTGATCTTCCGCAATACCTTCATCCTCAGACCATGCAAGGTCTTCAGAAGATGAAGTTTTCAAGTTAACCTCTTTTTCTTCCTCTTTAATATAAGATAGTATATCTTTACATATTTCGGGGGCAATTGCACCTGAGCTATTTCGAGGAATTAAAAATCGAGGTCGTTTATGATGTTTTAAAAGATCGAAGGTAGCCCATAGCAGGCGGAGTTCTTCGGTAATGTTTAACACTTCAACATCATCCATATGAGGTTGAGAAGCCTAAAAACATGATAAGTAAATTTTCATTCATAATGTATGAAATCATGATTTTTTACATAGTTGGACCCTAGAACAAAGCTAGACCTGTGGGTTCGGCGGAGGCTGGCTGCTCGAGGCCTGCGACCGAGCTTGCTTCTGGCATTGCCCTTCATCGATCCAAGCCTTGATCGCAGTGCGACCTTTGGCTCTCCATGAAGCTTAGAAGGCTTGCCAAGCTGCGGCCACATCTTCAAAAGGATTGAGAAGCCGGTTTTCGTCGAAGGTAATGGGAGCCGCCCCTGAGTCTGGTGTTATCGATAACCCTAGATCTTCGTAGTAGCGAAGTACTCCAAGAGCAGCCACTTGGCCGGAGATCTCTCCATACCGAATGCCTGCTGTCTTCATCGTCTTCACAGCTCCTTGGATCATTTTTAGCAATCGCAGTAGGGAGAAGTTGTCATTCGAAGGAAGTGTCCCAGTAGTACCGAAGTACTGTAGAACACCTAGGAGATGGTTCATGAATTCCGCAGCCACCTTCTCCGATTTCAGCTTATCTTCAATTAAAGCGTCCTTCGATGAAGTCAGCTCATCCACCACTGCGGAGAGTCTAGCTGCCTCTGTAGCCAGAGAACTCTTCTGGCTAAGCAAGTTGCTAGCCTCCTCCGTAGCTTTATGTTTTTCTTCTTGGAGCCTGACAAGCTCGGCCCCCGCCGTAGCATGCTCTGCCCGCATCTTTTCGATCTCTGCCTGAAGCACAATTTGTTCTGCTTCAAGTTTTTTATTCGCAGCTTCCAAGTTTTGTCTAGCCCTCCGTTCCGCTAAAACCATTTCGTCTAAGTGGGAAACCCGACCTTCGGAAATGTTACGATTCCTCTGGAGAGCAGTAATTTCCTCCTGAAGGTGAAGGCTTCCGCGCTCGTTCGAGACAGCCGTAGCTCGGGCCAAAACTATTTGCTGGTGAGATTAATTTTGTTTTGCAAATACTTCGTACGTGGTACGCTGCACGCTCCAAGGAGGCGTTGAGCTCCGAACCCTCAGCTTCGCTCAGGATGGCTACTAAGTCTGTCTCCCCGACTTCGTGGTTAGCTCGATCCAAAGGCTCGAGCAAAGTCCGAAGTCCGGTCCTTTTCTCCAAGAAAGGAGCTAAAAGAGGGAGCATAGACAAAGCCCTCTGGTCGTCCTCGTTCGGCGAGGGGTCGGAGCGCTGGGTTGCATCCTCAAAGACATTGGTAGATTGGCCCCGCTCCGTAGATTGACCCCCGTCTGTTGATTCAGACGGAGTTAATCCTGAATTCGGAGCAGGGAAGGGTCCATTTTGCCTTTACCTTTTCTAGGTCCCATTTGGGTGACTTCTGGAACTGGCTCCGAAGTTGTTGAGGTCCCAGGAACCGTATCTTTGGGAGGAACCACTTCCATAGGAGTGGACCCTGCTAAGACAAAGGTATTATATATTGCATAATTTTGTAGGGAAAAGGAACAAAGGGATTGAGCGAAGTTTACCTCCGAAGTCTTGTCGGCGGCTGAGCATCGGGCTGCTTGGAGGGTCAAAATCTACCCCGAAGTCTTCGTAGGACTCATAGTTTAGGACCGAAGGTTTGACTGTCGGAGCCTCTCTGGGAGCTTCTGTCATCGCTTCGTCCGGAATCGGAGTTGGCTCAGCAGCAACTTCGACTCCGCCTTCAGTCGTAGGGGCTCCCTCACACGGCAAGTCCGGCTGGGCAGCCGAAGTCCCAACCTGCTTGGAGCTACTTGGAACATCTGGCGCATTTGCGGTGGCGCCAATGTTTGCATCCGCCTGGTCTTCATCCCCATCAATCAGGTTAACGAGGATTATTCCTTCGTCTTCCGAAGAATCCGAGACTAAAGCCATCGGACTTGAAGGCGCCACGTTCTTTGGCTTTCGGGCTACCTTCTTGGATGGAGTTTTAACAGGAGCCGAAGTTCCGACTTCCACTTTCCTCTTTTTTGGCCCTTGTTCTGAAGGCACCCAATCCGGAAGAGGAGGGGGAGCAACTCCGAGTACCCCCATACTCGGTTGAATGGCTCGCAAGTACCCACTAGCTTCACTCTCCATTCCTTCTCGGCCGGAGTCGGAACTCCTAGGATCTTCTCCGAAGCTCGAACAATTTACTCCAAAGTCATGGGAGTCAGAGAAGCTAAAAGATAAGTTGGCATTAGTCATTTCATCAAACAAATATATATGAAACATGATGTTTTCGAAGTCACCTGCAGGGCTCGAGTTCGAAGAGATCTTTCGGAGGCCGCCCTCTAGATCTTCTTCGAAGGTGATAGGCCAGTTGGCCATCAAAGGAGGAATCTGAAGTCCGATGAATTCCTCCGCTAAGTCCCGCATGCTCATGCGGCGACTAATTCTTTGAAGCAGGCTGAGGCGAGCTTCGAGCTGGCCAGGATCCGGGTGAACTAGAGCTTCCCTTCGGAAGTTGATGTCTTGCAAGGGTCCGGCCAGACGGCTGCTTGCCCCAACTTCGGCACACTACTACAAAGCGACACTGTAGCGGTGGGCAAAACCAACCTGTAGTGGTGTGTATCCAGTCCGCCACTGCTCTAATGCCACTGCTATCCCTGGTTAGCAGTGGCAGGCAGAGTGCCCACCACCGCTGTGTCAACAGTAGTGGTGGGTGCGCTAACCTCATCTGCTCGCCACTACTATTGATAACAGCAGTGGCGGGCAGATGAGGTCAGCTCGCCCGCCACCACTGTGTCAACAGCAGTAACGGGCACGCTGACCTCATCTGCCCGCCACTACTGTTATCAATAACAGTGGTAGGCAGATGATGTCAGCGTGCCCGCCACCACTGTGTCAACAGCAGTAACGGGCAAGCTGACCTCATCTGCCCGCCACTGCTGTGTATAACCCATAACACAAAATGCTGTGATCCATAATTCACAGTTCCACAAACCAAAACACAGAAATTATATGCTTCACACAGCCATCCACATACACAGCAGCAAAACATCCACATATCCACATACACATCCACAACAGCAACACATCAACACAACGACAACCAATCTAATCAATTTACAAATTTACAAAGTTTACATTTCATCACACATCAAGTTTAAAAAGTTTACATCTATCAAAATTTCAAAATTAACCATTGTTTCACAAATACATGCTCATGCGGTTTATGTTTCACAAATACATGCTCACGCTCATGCATCTTTTCTTTGCTTCTCATCAGCTTCAAAATTTTTAGCGATTTGTTGTTCTTGCCTTTTTGTTCTTCCGGTCCAATCATACAAAGTTGGATGTTTGGCCACTTCACCCTCAGGATCAAAGAATACTCCATGCTCATGAAGAACTTCATGCATCGTGAAGTGGCACATCCTTGATACGATTCCATACATTTTTGATTCTGAGAGTTGTCTCTTCTCGGCAATGGTTGATGGACCTGACGCCTGCATACATAACATATAAGTACATACATTGCAAGTTATATTAGATTAACACACAATAAATCAACTTACTTCTTTATTGAGGTCAGAGACTATCCGCGCAAATTTTCCTAAGCCATTACTCATGAAATCACACGTGTAGTACCCGCAATGCACTGAACCAAGAGGTTGTTTGTGACACTTCAAAATAGACAAAGTTAGAATGGTATATAGTTTGGCTTTATCAATTGAATTAAGAAATTTCAAAATATAATATTACTGGATATTTGGTTCTGATATGCATATCTTTCGGCCTCTGTGGATCATGTGGGCCACCTAACCTTTCCACGCAGTATTTGTATGCACTCTGAATAACATTTAATATATCTTGATAATCTTTTTTGGTTTTGTCGAGAGAGTCGAGCACATAAACCCTTGAGTCTTTCGGGTATATCAGAAGTGCAATCCAATGATCACTATCGAAAGAAGTAATATATGATTATGTTAGTTTCATAATCGATAAAACGTGATTAAGTGGATATAGTGGGTATACTTACTTAAAATTATATGCCCCACTTATCATTTCTCTGTCACTCCATTTATACATGCATTGCGCAATATACAACGCGACACAATTCCTTTTATTCTTCTTATGTGCGTCTTGGTCTTTATTGAACATCTTTTTTTGAAATTTTTTCCGACCGGCAGTCCAGTACTTGTCATTGTCCCGATTTAGTACCGGGTTCAGTGTACTTTGGCTTATGAATGACGGGTTCAAGTACCCATATTTATTAGAAGTGTCACAACATGAATTCAAACTGCATATGTTATGAAACAATAGTCAATATAAGACATGATTAATTTTTGCTTTGTATTGACAAAGTATAAAGTACTTACAGGCACCAGAGTATCATGTGTGTGATGTCGATTCGCTTCAGACGGAACATCCGATGGAAGTCATCGAAAAATAGTGCAAGAGTAAACTCTGGGCAGTTGAATATTTCTTTTGGAACCTTCACTTCTATGTGTGTAACACCTAACGCAGACGCTTTGAGGTACCAGTCATTAAATGATCCCATCTCCCAAGGCATACTCTTAAGTACTCGTTGGGGTAATAATGGTTTGCCTGGTTCATATTCAATATAATCCTCGTCTCCGTAGGTCCATTTATCAACAGAAAGTGAGGCCGCCTGCTTTTGTACTGGAGCCTTTATGGGAGCTTCTACGGGCGTAGAACGTGTTTGCCCCACAGTACTAAAAAATTTAAGCATTTCAGATTTAGGCGCAGAACACTGCCCAACTTGAACAATTGTCTTGTGGATTGCTGGCTTTGGGCATGCATCGTGTTTTTTAGGCTCGGCCACTGGCACTTGAGGCTCAGCCGGAACTGGCACTGGAATTTGATCTGGCTCTGACACTTTTATGTTGGGCTCATTAGTGGGCTCAAGAACTGGCACTGGCTCTGTCACTTGAGGATCAAGCTCAGTCACTTTCGATTCTATCACTTCTGCCACTTTATCGGGCACTGGCTCTTCCTCTGCCTTTTCCTCTATCTCACGCTCATCAACAGGTGATAAAGATCCTATATTTTGCACATCCTGAGATGAAAGATATGTGGGGGATTGTGATGAGACAATAGGCGATTTACTCTGAGAACTTGTCTGCAGTAATTTGATATCTCGGCTCGCCCATAGGACAAAGTTGTTTAGAGCATCTCCGATTGTCTCAATCCCCTCATCAGGCATTGGAAGATCCAAGGGGTGTAGGACCGAAAGTAGCGACCAGAGGGGGGGGGGTGAATGGGCGCCTTAAAAATTCTTTCGAATATATGGCCTGTTCCCAACACCCAACACACCTCAAAAGACTAAGCAGCAGAATATGAACAGATAGCCTAAGTCTGAAGGTATCTAGCCTAGAAGCAACTGATATCAAACAGAGAACTATCAAAGCAGTGCTAATAGACAGATAAACAGTATACACAAGACAAGGCAAGACAAACTTCTCAGTATAACACTCTAAGTGCACTAAGAATGAAGTGAGAAGTTACCATTCGAAATATGTCTCCTGTTTGAAACTTGGCGAATCCTGCTTCGCTGGTCGAGGCCTGCTTCGCAGTGTCGAAGCCTGCTTCTCTGTGTCGAAGCCTGCTTCGGAGGTTGATGACGAAGCCTGCTTCGGAGGTTGATGACGAAGCCTGCTTCGGAGGTTAGTTACGAAGCCTGCCGAAGGCTGTTGGGAGAGTGTCGAAGGTTGGTTGTCTATCCTAGTTCGAGTAACAAAGTGCAAAGTATGCTTCGGAGCGAAGTATGGCAGAGTCGAAGCTAGGTTCGAATAATGTACTTCAAAGGCTAAACTTCGAACAGAAAGCTTCGAACAAGCTCACAGAAAAACAACCTTCGAAAGAGTGAGGCGAAGCCCGACACACGGTAGAAAAAACCAAAACGAAGCCTACACTCTACCTTTGAACAAACACATCAAGGACCTTCGAAGAAGACGGATGCAAACACTGAGCGAAGTCTAACAAAAAGACAAGCTTCGAATCCAACTTCGAAGTCTGTCGAAGTATGGACTTCGAAGCGCTCAAGTTGGAGTACCTTTGCACAGACGTTCGAATTATGATACGCTTGACAGTTCGAAAAGTACTTCGAAGTCTAACAAAATGAAGTTCGAAGTTCAAGCGAAGCCCTCGAGGATTTCAGATCGAAGCCTGCCTCACGGAGCTGAGGGGCTTCGAACAGAGAAGGTGCTTCAGAAGAAAACAGCCAGAAAAGGTACTTGTCCCTGTCTACTCGATCAAAAAGGCTGCGCAGAAAAAGCAAAGCTAGTACTAGTGTACTGTTGCTACAGAGTAGTAGTACTACTTGCAACAGCAAGAACTAGTACTACTTGCGTGAATAACACACGCAACAGAAGCACATTCTCAAGAATAAAATCAACATCACACATCAAACCTAAGCTTCTGAATCAGAGAAATCAATGCACGCATCCAAACACGAACAGGAGATGGAATCCCATGGGAACAAATAAAATCAAGAGGATGCAGTAATGAACAAAACACCAAACAGATCCTGGCGGCGCACACAAGCAGGAGAGAGAAGGTGCAAGAGACAAAATGACCCAAAGGAGTAGTATTGATTTCAGCCAAAAGGGTAGTCCAACCCTAGGGATTGGGGCCCTATTTATAGGCTGCCCAATGACCTAGAATATTCCACCAACCCCTTAGGGTTTTTTACAGACGCTGGAATAAAGGAAAAGACTAAACTGCCCTTAGGAATTTTTACAGACACGACTGACTGACTGTGGGCCTAGAGATACATATGACTTATCCGGAAGCTAAGCTTTCGTAGCGACTACGGCTTCTCTTCTAGACAGTCCGATACAAGATCGACGGTTGTCAGTTTTGCGCGGAAACTGACAAAGCCTCCACTGACTTTGCACCAGGTACCCGGATTGGGCCGGCCCGATTCCGCAGCTCTCTCAGCCCGGAAATCACTCACCGCCCGTGTACCTGAGTCAATCCTAGTCAACAGCCCAGTGGGTCCTCTGCTGCTCCTGGCCCATGTACCCGGATTGGGCCAGCCCGACTTCGCAGCCTCCTCTGCCCGACAGTCGCTTGCTGCCCGTGTACCTGAATCACACGCGGCCCATGAAACCGCAGATAGATCTTCATTCTTCTCAGTCCTCTTGACTATCGTTGACAATGACTCATCACTTCTGGAGCCATGAGGCCCACGCTATTCAGCATGGCTCCTCAAGGGGTCATTAATAAATCTGTCATTGGTGATCTCATTGACCTGAACCTTGGTATAGTCAGCAGGAATAGGCCGATTGTGAAATAAATCCCCAGGCATAGCAATGCCTCGTGCAGCCTCTTGGGAATGCCCTTTGCGCCCTATCGGTACATGCAGGCTGCATGGTGTGTCCTCTTTAATATAATTTACAGGAAATTTGTCTTGTACTGAGACAACACTGCTTGGTACGTCAAGTCGTACCTCTGGCACAATTATTTGTCCCGCTGCAGCCTGCATTATGTTTGGATTCTCGTTAATAAATTCAAAAAAGTGTCGCTCCCACTCTGCACGGCGCTCTGCGGCGTCGTCTGTGCGTGCTTGACACTTCTTATATGTGGCACCCTCCTTTTTCTTGAAAGTATTTTTCCAGGGTGCTATAGAAGAGACACCTCGGGTGCGCCCTCGATGTTCCTCGTTTCCGAGAGCAGATGTAAGCTTGTCATTACATCCCTCGGGCTTGAACTTTCCAGTCCTCTCCAACTCAGTGATTTCCTGTGCTTTCTGGAATACTTCACTAGTCCGTGAGTCGGAGAGCATATATTGGCCCTCAGGTGTTTTTTTAGCTCGACCTAGGAGCCATCTCTTAGTGCGCTGATCAGCACCTGAAAACTGTTCATGTAACCCAGTCGCACGGTCCTCCTCCTCCTTTCTACTCCACTCATCCTCCTTGGCCTTATATCCACCTGGCCCAAGTTTATGTGGGAACTTATTCTTCTTATTAAGTTCTTTGAACATGGTGCTCTCTTGTTGGGCTTCTTCCGAGCAATGCTGCATTTTGAATTCGTTCCATTCATTTGGCGTTATAAAGCCATAGTCGTTGAGTGGCGACTCATCTTTCTGAAGGTATTGTGTGTTCAGTTTAGTCCTAAATGTACTGAGAGCCTTCCCGATAGTCTTCAATGTGGCAGCTTTAGCGTCTTCTAAGCGGTCTTCCGGGAATTTATAATGTGCTTTTATATGCTGCCACAATTCGTTCTTTGTAGCTTCAGGGACAGTCTTCCAATTTTTCCAAACTATCTTACATCGCTCCCTGGCGAGACATCCACAGTCGTTACGCCACTTCGGTGTGATTTCTTTTGGCTTCTTTGGAGCCCCATCAACATGCACTTCTTCAACCTCATAGATAGCTGTATGCAACTTGTTCTCCTCCCGTTTCCCTCTCCTCTTCGCATTTGCAGAGGATGTTGTGGCAGCGGGCTCAACATCTGTTCGCTCAGCTGACTAAATAGCTGGGACAATAGTTGTCCTTTTCTCGACTTGGAATAATCGACGCTTGCTTTCTCGCTTTGGACGATCCTACGATGATAGACAATGTGAGCTTCAGGAATGTAATCCTCGGTTAGAAGCCGCTCTGACTTGTTACTAACGTAATAATTACCTCTGCTTGAGCTTCAGGAATGTAATCATCATCGGCGTCTTCTCTCGTTCTCTTCTTCCTAGGCTCCATTGGATGTTCATTCTCCGGAGAGTGGTACGAAGATTCGCTATCGGAGGATCCTTCAGATGAACCCTCTTTATTTGTTTTTGCGGGAGACTCGTAGATGAGCTCCTCGATGGAACGTCCTTCTTCCGCCATAGATAAACTATTCATAGTTAAGAGGCTAATGTATCAGAATTTTGGTTATGCAAAAAAGGTCTGCTGTCATATTTTCATAGTTAAGTGGCTATTACTTCCGAAGCCACTATACTAATCCTAAAGATAGGATATTGTGTTGTTCTCCCTCTCTAGTGTTGTTGAGGCCTCAGCATATTTTGTGTTGTTTTTCAAAATGTTCATGGCTACCATGGAACCATGAGCACATCCATTCCCTGTCAGCAACACGAGAAATAAGAAGCTGTTGACGGGAATGGATGTGTCACATGGCTTGATGACATACATGAGATAACTCAATAACAATTTGCATCATAGGCCTCTAAAAAGAATTGCGGAATCTAATGTTGGCCTTCAGCCGGATGAACTTGAGGATTAGTATAGTAGCCTTAGAAGTAATAACAGTAGTAAACTGATCACAGTGTTGTTGAGTCTTCAGCATATTTTGTGTTGTTTTTCAAAATGTTCATGGCTGCCATGTGAGAAACCAAGGGTTGGTTTCAGAGTCTGTGATGAGTGATTGACAGGCTTTTACCCTCTGGTTCGAAGGGGTACCTCCGAAGGGGTTTGGAGGTTGGTATTCGGACGCTATTTCACCGAAGGGTTCGGTGGGTTTGGCTGCCGCAGCTTTTGCAGCGGAGTGTGCCTGTCGGAGGGGTCCGACAGTACATGATGACTGGGGTTGTACCGAAGGTCTCGGTACTTTGGGCGGTACACCGGAGTGTGTGCCGAAGGTTGCTAACCCGGAGAGGTCTCCGAAGTAATTGATACACTTGTCTGTTTGTCTGTGGTGCGCAGGGGACTTCAGAGGTGACGGGCGGTTCGTAGCAGGTGAACCTGGGTCAAGCGGGAGGCTTGATGCCAGTGGAGCGGGGAGCTCCGTCACGGTGGCTGCGAAGGGGTCGAGGTCGGTCCTCGGGTCGAGTTGCTCCAGGTGAAGGCAGTAAGTGCAGAGCGTGGCTCCGGGTGAAGGTACTCCGAGACAAAGTCCTTGGAGGCGAGGCACTTCGAAGGGTACTCCGGATGGAGTGACTTCGGAGTATGGTGGATCAAGTCCTCAGCAGAGGCAAAGGTTTTGAAGTGTGCTCCGGAGGGAGACACTCGAATGTTACCCGACGAAGGTCTCAGAAGTCGAGGCGCATCGAAGGCATGGTCCGGGTGAGGATTGTCGAGGAGTGTGCTCGAGGATAGACACTGCGACGAAGTGCTCATGGAATGCTTCATGCGGAGGCCTTGGACGAAGGAGGGACTTCGAAGGGTGGTACTCCGAAGGTGGGGCTTCGGAGTGAGGAAGGCTTCGGAGCAAGGCTGGCTTCGGAGTGAAGGATGACTCGTGGTACTTCGGCCATGCATGGCTTCGGTACACGGACTGACGGAGTTCGAGCTGGGAGAAGCTGCGAAGCCATGGTGGTCCACTCCGGAGGTGGTGGTGCGAAGGCCCAAGGGCTTTGACGGATTCGGCTCAAAACCGTCACTGTATTGGAGGCTAACTTCGGTGAAGCGAAGGCCATCAAGCTCAAGGCTTCTCACCGAAGCTACCGCACCCCTCGCGTGCGAAGGGGGGCTTCAGAAGAGTCCAAGACTGAAAAGGCTGGCTGTAAAGGATGACAGTGTCTGCACTGCAAAAAGCTGACGCTGTCCCCTCTGCAAAGCTGACAGAGAAGCCTCCAAATAAAGTTGACTACCTTTTGTACCCCTCTATTCTGTAGAGACAAAACCAATGTAAACCCTAGGGGTAAAGTAGTCAATTCACTTGGGTGAATAGTGGCTATAAATATGGGGGCTGGGTAGGTAACATTTAACACTTTGAGCATTCACTGTTGAGCCTCTGTACTAGCCACCACACGTTGTATTCATCCTGAGTTCATTTATTGTGTTCCGTGTTCAAGCAGCGAAGCCCTGCTTCTGTGTTGAGTTTCTGCTTGAGCTTGTTTGCATACCTCGCTAGTCGTAGTGCACCGAAGCCTGTCTAGGCGAAGTGTGTTTTGTGCGAAGTGTGCTTTTTAGTGTGCGTTCGCTCTGTGTAACAGCAGGCTAGACCTCGCTGCTTACTAGCGAAGCCCTGATCGAAGCCCGTGTTTCTTATCGTGTCTAAGCCCCTAGCGAAGACTGTTAGTGTGCGTTTAGACCTTCGGTGTACGAAGCCCAGCACCAGTTGCTGTCGCTAAGTACTTGGTCGAAGTCCTCAGAGGGTAGTCCACTCTTGCAAAGGGTGAAGTGCGAAGCTTGCTCGAAGCACCCTGTGTGCGGAGCCTGCACTGACTTAGCAGAGTTGGTTTTCCGGGGTTGTGAGTGGAGCGAAGTCTTCTTGGCTTCGAACTTTTGCTCCTTGCGAAGCCTGTGTTCGGAGCCGTCATATACCTCGGAACCAGAACTTCGAAGGTTGTGTTCGAAGCCTGTTCCGCAGTAGACTGTTTTAAAACAGAAGGCTATTTTTAGCCTGAAATTTTAAAAGCTCCCATTCACCCCCCCTCTGGTCGCCATTTCCAGTCCAACAATTGGTATCAGAGCAGGTTAAGATCACCAGTTGACCTTAACCGGTTTTGTGATCTGTTGGCGACACGGACAGAGGCAGTAAAATTCCTCTGTTCGATGGGACTGATTTTGCATACTGGAAGGTGCGCATGGAGGCTTACTTGCTAAGACAAGGAAATGCAATTTGGGAGATTGTGGACTCACAATACTCCATCCCTGAGACTCGCACCTCTCAAATAGAAAAAGATCAGTATAATGCCAACTCCAAGGCAAGAAACATAATGTTCATTGGTTTGAGCCAGAGTGAGTTTGATAGGGTGCAGCACCTTAGGACTGGTAGGGAGATTTGGACAACACTCACTATTTTTTCATGAGGGCTCTACACAGATCAAGGCCAGGCACCAAAGCACATACAATCAACAGTATCAGCTGTTTGTGCAGGCACCTGGTGAATCTATAGATGCCATGTTTTCGCGCTTTGATGCTATAGTGAGTAACTTGCGGTCCAACGAGACGCTTGCTTACCATGATCACGATAGAGCTATCAAGCTTCTCTATGCTCTTGACCGTAGCATATGGGAGGTAAAGATATCCAGCATTGAAGAGTCCACAGGTTATGACACATTGACCTGTGATGAGCTCTTTAGCAAGCTAAAGTCCACAGAGATTGCCAAGGCATCTCTTGCAGTGCACAGAAGTTCGTTGCCACAGCCATTGGCATTGGTTTCTAGCACTAGCCGTGGCACCGCTGCAGAACCAAGCACATCTGGTACTTGTGTTCTTGCAGATGGTTTTGCTTTGTCCTCCCTGGTCTCCGTCACAAAGGAGCAGGTAGACACTCTGGATGATAATGAGCTTGCTCTCATTGCCAGAAGGTTCACCCGTTTTCATCATGAAAGACGGGATCAGAGGAGAAGTGGTTTCAGTGGTTGCTTTGAATGTGGCGACACTTCTCATATTAAGGCCAATTGCCCTAAGCTCAAGAAGAGAGATGAGAGTGAGCGCCCCAAATACCACAAGAAGGAGAGGAAACCCTTTGTGAAGGGCAAGAGCGGCAAGGTGGCTAAGAGAGTAGCCAAAGCCGCTTCTAGAGCTTTTGTTGCTGCTCTCAGCGACATCGACACGTCCTCAACTGAGGAGTCGAGCTCTGAGGAGGAGGAGTCCCCAAGGAAGGAGGGCAAGAAGGACAAGAAGGGACGAGACTTCACCAGCCTATGCTTCATGGCCGACAGCGATCACAGCGGCGATGAGCTTGACTCATCTGAGGTACCACTATCCTATGACCAGCTTTCAATAAAATTAGATGAGCTGAATGAAGTAGTTCTTGGTCAGGATAGATTACTTGTGCAAGCCGCTAGAGAAAGAAAAGACCTTAGACTTAGGCTAGAATCTGTTTCTACTGAATATGCCATGCTTAAGTCTAAAGTAAATGATGCTGAATGTGAATCTTGTTCTGTTGTCATGGGTGAGCTTGCTCAGTTGCGTTCTGTACATGCTCAAACTCTTTGTGAGCTTGAGACTGCACAGAAGAAGCTTTTGGTGGTTGATTCTAGACCTCATGATATTATTGAATGCATGAACTGTTCTTTATTACACGAGAGCATTAATTTACGTGATAAACATGTTCATGATTTAGAGGCTAGATTGGAGAGGGCCGGTAGTTCTAAGGATGTGCAACCTGTTTGTGACACTTGCATAACCCTTAAGGACCAGCTAGGCACTGTTAGAGAGCGAGCTGAGAACCTCATGTCAGAAAATGAATACCTTCTTTCCGTGGTTAACAAATGCACTGAGGGAAAGGGTAGGATGGATTTGCTCTTGGCCAAGACCAAGATGTGTGCTGACAGAGCAGGGTTAGCTCTAGGTTTGGGTTTTGAGAGGATTCCTTCAGAGAATGGAAACAAAACTGTTTTTATCTCTCCCACTACCCTAGAGAAAGAGAGAGCTCTGTTAGACACCCCATTAGCCAAAAAGCCTACCCGAGCACCAAAGAAAACCACTCCTCCTGCCAAGAAAAATCCTCCCAAGAAAACCACTCAGCAGAAGCCCAAGGAGCATGTGAGAGTTGCTCCTAAGACCCATGAGAGTGCCCCGAGGAGAGTGTTTCATTGTTCCTATTGTCAGTGGGCGGGTCATTTGGTTGGGTTCTGTTTTCGTCGCATCAAGGATGAGCGACGCTCTCAGGCGATGAGTTACTAGGACATGCATTACCCATCTTTAGGTATGCATGAGTCTGGGTTGTACTATCGTCCTGCTTTTGAGGCTCCTCGTGCTTCTCAGAGAGGTTTTGCTCCTCGAGGTTTTCACCATGTTCCATATGGTGGTAGACCCCGGGCGAGTAGCTTTGTACCTCGTCAGAGTAGGAGACCTCGACATGTTGTTCGATCACAGCATGTAGGTAGACCTCGCACTTTGTATCATTCAGATTATCATGTGCATAGACCGTCTACTTTTACTGCACCTACTACTCGTGTCACTCAGTGCTGGATGCCTCGTCATTTTTTCACTTACCCCAGCACTGAGCGATCGAGATATTCTTATCATGTGTAGGCGACAGATCGAGGCTTGGAGGGCACGTGGATCATGGACTCCGGTTGTTCGCGCCACATGACCGGAGATGCAGCATGGTTCTCCAGCCTCACCACAACCAAGCAAAGGGAACATATCACCTTCGGAAATAATCGAAGGAGTAGAGTGAAAGGTAAAGGTGTGGTAAGAATTAATTCAAATTTCACTCTCAAAGATGTTGCCTTGGTTGAAAACCTGGGATACAATTTGCTGTCTATATCTCAGTTGCTTGATGAGGGCTTCGAAGTGCGATTTCATCGCGATACTTCGCAAGTGCTCAATTCTGATGGCGTTGTGGTTTGTAAGATCTTTAGAGTTGGGAGAGTTTTTGGAGCTGATTTCTCAGAATCATCTGGTTCTTCTCATTGTCTTGTTGCACATTCGACTTCTGAGCTTTGGAAGTGGCATAGGAGATTAGGGCATATGAGCTTTGAGTTGCTCGCTCGTCTGAGTGCCCTAGGCCTGATACGAGGATTGCCCAAGCTCAAGTTTGAGAAGAATTTAGTTTGCGCTCCTTGTCGACATGGAAAAATGATTGCCGCTTCGCATTCGCCAGTCACCACAGTGATGACTGAACAACCTGGAGAACTTCTCCACATGGACACTATAGGTCCTTCTCGGGTTAGTTCTTTAGGCGGCAAGTGGTATGTTTTGGTCATTGTCGACGATTTCTCTCGCTACTCTTGGGTCTTCTTTCTTGCCAGCAAGGATGAAGTGTTTTCACACTTTCGGAGCTTGGCTTTGAGACTTTTCACTGAACTCCCAGGTGCATTGAAATTCATTCGAAGTGATAATGGCACCGAGTTCAAAAACAGTATCTTTGTTGACTTTTGCATGGAGCATGGCATAGAACATCAATTCTCTGCTCCGCGGGTTCCTCAACAAAATGGTGTTGTTGAGAGGAAGAACCGCACTTTGGTTGAGATGGCTAGGACGATGCTTGATGAGCATAGGACTCCTAGAAAATTCTGGGTTGAGGCCATGAACACTGCTTGCTACATCTCAAACCGAATATTCTTGCGCTCAATTTTAAACTTGACATCTTATGAGCTACGTTTTGGGAGACAGCCCAAGGTTACTCATCTTCGAGTTTTTGGCTGTCGTTGCTATATCCTAAAACGTGGTAATTTGGATAAATTTGAGTCGCGTTCTTCTGACGGGATCTTTTAGGGTTACACTACACATGGTCATTCTTATCGTGTTTATAACTTGGAAACTAACACTGTCATCGAGTCATGTGATGTGACTTTTGATGAATCAACCCCCTCTGTTAGTTCTGCTCTTGAACAGGCAAATGAACATGACATGGAACAGACCATCTTCGAAGACGAAGATCCCGGAGAGTTCGAGGATGAACCCCTACTACCCTCGACATCAACCCCCGAAGCTGACCCCGCTTCAACTACTTCGGCACGAGGTCCCAAAGCGACTACCTCGACATCGGTCATCTTGGACCACTCCAACGCACAAGTTGAGGGGGAGACTGCATCCCGCCGCGAGGCTCCACATCATGTTCAAAGGATGCACCCTGCCGAGCAGATCATTGGTGAGCTTGATCAAAGGGTAACACGTTCTCATGCTCATTTTATTGATTCCGCTTTTGTTGCTTCTTTCGAGCCCTTAGATGTTAGTCATGCACTTTCTGATTCTAGTTGGATCAATGCCATGCATGAGGAACTTGAAAATTTTGAGAGAAACCAAGTCTGGTCACTAGTTGATCCTCCACCAAATGTTCATTTCATTGGAACAAAATAGATTTTCAAAAACAAACAAGGGGAGGATGGGACTATAGTCAGAAATAAGGCTAGGCTTGTAGCTCAGGGTTATTCTCAACTAGAAGGGATTGATTTTACAGAAACTTTTGCACCTGTTGCTTGCCTTGAGGTCATTAGGATTTTGCTTGCCTTTGTGACATCCCGGGGATTCAAACTCTATCAAATGGATGTCAAAAGTGCTTTTCTTAATGGCTTCATAGGCGAAGATGTTTATGTAAAACAACCCCCTGGTTTTGAAAACCCCAAGTACCCACGTAAAGTCCTTAAACTTCATAAGGCTCTTTATGGACTCAAGCAGGCCCCTCGGGCATGGTATGATAGACTTAAGTCTTTTCTGCTTGAGCGGGGGTATTTGATGGGCTCTGTTGATAAAACCCTGTTCACTCTCAAGCATGGCAAAGACTTCCTCCTGGTTCAGATTTATGTGGATGATATCATCTTTGGTGGCTCTTCTAATGCTTTGGTTGCCGAGTTTGCAGATACCATGAGCAGGGAATTTGAAATGTCCATGATGGGTGAACTCACCTTTTTCCTTGGGTTGCAAATCAAGCAAAGCAAACAAGGTACTTTCGTCCACCAGACGAGGTACACCAAGGACCTGCTCAAGAAATTCGACATGGCAGATGCGAAGCCCCTCGCCACTCCAATGGCTACATCTGTAGCATTGGATCCTGACGAAGATGGAGAAGCCGTAGATCAGAAGGAGTTCCGAAGCATGATCGGCTCCCTCCTCTACTTGACTGCTACGAGGCCGGACATACACTTCGCAGTGTGTCTGTGCACTCGGTTTCAGGCTTCACCACGAGCTTCGCACCACCAAGCGGTAAAACGCATACTCAGGTATCTCAAACATACCCTCGAATTTGGCATATGGTATTCAGCATCTTCATCTTTATGTCTTCGAGGTTATTCCGATGCGGATTTTGCTGGGTGTAGGATTGATAGGAAGAGTACCTCTGGTACTTGTCATTTTCTGGGTACTTCTTTGGTTTGCTGGTCTTCCCGCAAACAGTCTAGTGTTGCACAATCGACGGCTGAGGCCGAATATGTTGTTGCAGCTAGCTGTTGCTCTCAGATTTTGTGGATGGTTTCCACTTTGCGGGATTTCGGGTTAGATTATAAGAGTGTTCCACTTTTCTGTGATAACACTAGTGCTATTTGTATTGCAAACAACCCGGTTCAGCACTCCAGAACCAAACACATTGATGTGCGATATCATTTTCTCAGAGATCACAATGAGAAGGGTGATATTGAACATCAATATGTTGATACCCAACACCAGCTAGCCGATATTTTCACTAAACCCCTCGATGCTTCTCGTTTTGCTTACTTGCGTGGGGAACTTGGTGTTTGTCACCCTTACGGCATTCTGTGAGAGGGAGCAGATTTAGATTGATGTGCATTTGCTAATTATGTGTTGAAATTGCATTTACATCTTTTGCACTTATATGCCTGAATATAATTCATGAAATCGTGTCAGCTCAGCTCTTTTTAATTTATCTAAAACATTAATGTGCATGATGTTTTCTTTCCAAACTCAAATCATGCTCACTGCTTAGTCTTGAATCTAGCATGTTTAGGCAGGACTGTTGTAGCTATCTTTTATCTGCTTGATAGCAAGACACCTTTTCTCTCGATGCTAATTTGTGCAACTTGAAAAATTGTTCTACATATTCATGGATATTCATAAAATGCTAAACAGACTATCTATTTACTCAAAATTCAACAATCCATGATTTACATGCTTCCAGTTAAAAGATCCAGGTGGGTTTGTTTGTCGCACTACTCTATTCTAGACTGCTTACCATTGCACATTGGTCTGAACTGGAATAGTGTAGTGTCTGGCAAAATCATTGCCTTAAGCTTCTGATGGCTTTCATGCCTAGGCTTGGCCTGATTGGAAAGTATAAGGTGGACAAACAAATAACCCCTGGCATTACGAAAAGAACAATAAAATTCAGTGATCATCAAGTTTGCTTTCATTGCTCCATTTGAACTGGACTTGTCTGTCTAGAGTAGAAATTGACTAGCTTTGCGTAGTCCTTGCTTTTACTAGTCTAGTTTCCTTGACTAAGTGGTGATGCTTTTATTTCAAAAATGATAAAATCACATGTTGTCATCATGTTTTTAGAGAACGATAAATTGAGCTGAGCCCCTGATCATTGGTATTACTGTTGGCATATTTTTGCTTTATATGTCTTTGCAATTCTGCTCATTTCCAAGCAATGCATCTTTTACATGCTCCTTGATGCTTGCATTGCCAAAGGGGGAGAAAGTTTTGAGTTCTCTGTTGCAAGGGGGTAAAATTAAATTACTCAAGGGAGTTTTTATCTTGAAAAAGGGGAGATTTGCCGAAGGGGCTTTTACTCTTTTGAAAAGGGGGAGGAAAATTCTTTTGTCAAGTGACATGATTTTGCTCATTTCTGAGTTTTTATGGTCACTTGTGTGCTGAAATTTTTCAAATTTTCTTGAACTTGAATTTGGTTGTCAATGCACTCATCAAGGGGGAGATTGAGAAACCAAGGGTTGGTTTCGGAGTCTCTGATGAGTGATTGACAGGCTTTTACCCTCTGGTTCGAAGGGGTACCTCCGAAGGGGTTCGGAGGTTGGTATTCGGATGCTATTTCACCGAAGGGTTCGGTTGGTTTGGCTGCTGCAGCTTTTGCAGCGGAGTGTGCCTGTCGGAGGGGTCCGACAGTACACGATGACTGGGGTTGTACCGAAGGTCTCGATACTTTGGGTGGTACACCGGAGTGTGTGTCGAAGATTGCTAACCCGAAGAGGTCTCCGGAGTACTGGATACACTTGTCTGTTTGTCTGTGGTGCGCAGGGGACATCGGAGGCGACGGACGGTTCGTAGCAGGTGAACCTGGGTCAAGCGGGAGGCTTGATGCCAGTGAAGCGGGGAGCTCCGTCACGGTGGCTGCGAAGGGGTCGAGGTGCGCCAGGTGAAGGCAGTAAGTGCGGAGCGTGGCTCCGGGTGAAGGTACTCCGAGACAAAGTCCTCGGAGGTGAGGCACTTCGAAGGGTACTCCGGATGGAGTGACTTCAGAGTATGGTGGATCAAGTCCTCAGCAGAGGCAAAGGTTTCAAAGTGTGCTCCGGAGGGAGACACTCGAAGGTTACCCGACGAAGGTCTCAGAAGTCGAGGCGCATCAAAGGCATGGTCCGGGTGAGGCTTGTAGAGGAGTGTGCTCGAGGAGAGACACTGCGACGAAGTGCTCATGGAATGCTTCATGCGAAGGCCTTGGACGAAGGAGGGACTTCGAAGGGTGGTACTCCGAAGGTGGGGCTTCGAAGTGAGGAAGGCTTCGGAGCAAGGCTGGCTTCGGAGTGAAGGATGACTTGTGGTACTTCGGCCATGCATGGCTTCGGTACACGGACTGACAGAGTTCGAGCTGGGAGAAGCTGCGAAGCCATGGTGGTCCACTCCGGAGGTGGTGGTGCGAAGGCCCAAGGGCTTTGACGGCTTCGGCTCAAAACCGTCACTGTATCGGAGGCTAACTTCGGTGAAGCGAAGGCCATCAGGCTCAAGGCTTCTCACCAAAGCTACCGCACCCCTCGCGTGTGAAGGGGGGCTTCAGAAGAGTCCAAGACTGAAAAGGCTGGCTGTAAAGGCTGACAGTGTCTGCACTGCAAAAAGCTGACGCTGTCCCCTCTGCAAAGCTGACAGAGAAGCCTCCAAATAAAGTTGACTACCTTTTGTACCCCTCTATTCTGTTGAGACAAAACCAATGTAAACCCTAGGGGTAAAGTAGTCAATTCACTTGGGTGAATAGTGGCTATAAATATGGGGGCTGGGTAGGTAACATTTAACACTTTAAGCATTCACTGTTGAGCTCCTGTACTAGCCACCACACGTTGTATTCATCCTAAGTTCATTTACTGTGTTCCGTGTTCAAGCAGCGAAGCCCTGCTTCTGTGTTGAGTTTCTACTTGAGCTTTTTTGCATTCCTCGCTAGTCGTAGTGCACCGAAGCCTGTCTAGGCGAAGTGTGTTTTGTGCGAAGTGTGCTTTTCAGTGGGCGTTTGCTCTGTGTAACAGCAGGCTAGACCTCGCTGCTTACTAGCGAAGCCCTGATCGAAGCCCGTGTTTCTTATCGTGTCTAAGCCCCTAGTGAAGTCTGTTAGTGTGCATTTAGACCTTCGGTGTACGAAGCCCAGCACCAGTTGCTGTCGCTAAGTACTTGGTCGAAGTCCTCAGAGGGTAGTCCACTCTTGCGAAGGGTGAAGTGCGAAGCTTGCTCGAAGCACCCTGTGTGCGGAGCCTGCACTAACTTAGAAGAGTTGGTTTTCTGGGGTTGTGAGTGGAGCGAAGTCTTCTTGGCTTCAAACTTTTGCTCCTTGCGAAGACTGTGTTCGGAGCCGTCATATACCTCCGAACCAGAACTTCGAAGGTTGTGTTCGAAGCCTGTTCCGCAGTAGACTGTTTTAAAACAGAAGGCTATTTTTAGCCTGAAATTTTAAAAGCTCCCATTCACCCCCCTCTGGTCGCCGTTTTCGGTCCAACACCATGGAACCATGAGCACATCCATTCCGTGTCAGCAACACGAGAAAGAAGAAGCTGTTGACGGGAATGGATGTGTCCCATGGCTTGATGACATACATGAGATAACTCAATTACTATTTGCATCATAGGCCTCTAAAAGGAATTGCAGAATCTAATGTTGGCCTTCAGCCGGATGAACTTGAGGATTAGTATAGTAGCCTTAGAAGTAATAACAGTAGTAAACTGATCACAGTGTTGTTGAGGTCTAAGCATATTTTGTTGCCATGGAACATTAGAGGGAAAAACAAAACAAAATATGTTGAGGTCTCAACAACACTAGAGAGAGAGAACAACACAATCTCCTAACTTGAGAATTAATATAGTGGCTTCGGAAGTAATAGCTGACCACTGTATCCAAGAAGAGTTTTCATACATTTCCCACCTTTGACACTGTGATTAGTTTACTACTATAGCCTCAGAAGTAATAGCAGTAGTAAACTGATCACAATGTCAAAGGTGGGAAATGTATGAAAACTCTTCTTGGCTACAGTAGTCAGCTATTACTTCTGAAGCTACTATATTAATCTTCAAGTTAGGAGATTGTGTTGTTCTCTCTCTCTTGTGTTGTTGAGGCCTAAGCATATTTTGTGTTGTTTTTCAAATATGTTCATGGCTGCCATGGAACCGTGAGCACATCCATTCCCTGTCAGCAACACGAGAAAGAAGAAGTTGTTGACAGGAATGGATGTGTCGCACTGCTTGATGACATACATGAGATAACTCAATTACTATTTGCATCATAGGCCTCTAAAAGTTGTTCTAAAAAAGTGGTAATGTGGTATGCAATATTTCTCATGGCATAACTTAGATATAGAAGACTTCACTCAAGAACTAGAGGGGGGGGGGTGAATAGGCGCCTCGACAAAATTCTTTCGAATTAGATGGCCCTTTCAAAACACTCAACGCTCCTCCAAACTTAATCACAGATTTAGCTCCAATGAGTCAAATTAAAGACTATATCACAAACTTGCTATTTAATCTTTATGTCTGATCAAGAAATCAGAATTTAAACAAACTTAATTATCTAAACACCTTGCAATGAATTCAAGGGGAAATTTCTGAATCAAAATAGAACACATTCAACCAAAATAGAAAAAATAAAATAAAGACAGGCCTAAACTGCATTCCACAATCAACATTTTCTATTTTTATTTGTTCACCACCGTCGCCCGTGCTTCACACCGCTGCCCATCGACTGCCCGCCTTCTCCCCTCTGCAGATCTCACCGGTCACCTACACCTTCCCCTCTCTAGATCCCGTCGGTCGCCAAACTCTCCCCTCTTCAGATCTAGCCGACCGCCTCCCTTCTACCCTCTCCAAATCCTGCTGTCCAGTCGCTCGCCCTCTCACCGCCTGAACCATCGCTGGAAAGAACAACAACTCTGGTTCGATTCTTCCCCTCATTTTCGCAGCTACAGTTCTACTGTTTGTTTCTTTCCGAAATGTGTTGATATGTGTTGATGTTATTTGTTTTGCAGCTAAAACTGAAGCAGGAGTCCAAGGTCTTGATCAATGCTAACAACATGAAATTATCCTGTTGAAAAGTGATTTCTTTTGAAATGGGGGCAGGTGATGTCAACTTTGTGTTATTTCCCATGGTAAACAAATTGTAGTGTCAGGCAAAGTACTTGTGTAATTATCCTGTTGAAAAACCTAAACAAAAAATGATATGTTTTCTGAAGTGTCAATCAAATTGGTTTCAGAATTATTGTCATTGACCTCTAAATGAAAATGAAATTGTCATGTAAGGAAATAAAAACATATTGTATCATTCTACCATTTCAAAAGTGTAAATTGCTGAACTTTGATAATTCACTGGTAATATGTAGTAAATTTGATACGGACTGTATTCACTGATAATTTGTATCAAATTATAGTGTCTTTATAATTGGCTATCGGAGGTGACTATATTTCATCCTATTAAACCAACCAAACAAGAACATGTACCATCCCATACCATTTTATGCAAGTAACCAAACAAAATCATGTATCATCCGATACAAACAACCAAACGCCCTACTTGTACCATCTTATTCAGGACCATCCCATTCAAGTGAACCATCCCATACATATTGAACTTCATACAAGCAACCAAACACTACCTAAGAGAACATGCATGTTCGTCTGAATCAGGGCATTAATTTCAGAGAAAATTGGAAAAGGCGAAGTTTTTAGCAACCTGAACAGGGACGGCGGCGTGCGCTCGGGGACGGGGACGACGACGCGGGGTCTGGGGACAGTGACGTGGGCGCCAGCGGAGTTCTGGGCGACGACGGCGACGATTTCCGAGGGTGGCGGCGTGGGCTCCGGGACGGGGATGGCGGCATGCGTCGGGGACGGGGACGGCAGCGACGAGGGGTCCGGGTACACCGACGCGGGCTCCGGTGATGGGCTTCGAGGATGATTGCGATGGCTCCGAGGTGCCGGCGAGGGGTCCGGGGACACCAACGACTCCAAGATGGTGGCGACGGGCTTCGGGGATGACAATGACAGGCTCCAAGGGTGGCGGCGCGGGCACTGGGAGCGGCAGTAACTGGCGGGAGAAGATTAGGGCTTAGGGTTTTCAGACGGCGGGAGCGAAATATTTATATAGGTGGATTAGCAGTGGCGGGCATGCTTATATCATCCTGCCCGCCACTGCTATTTTCTCTTAGTAGTGGCGGGCATGCTGACATCACCAGCCCGCCACTACTAATCCGTCCGCCGCTGGTGCTCGATGCCACTACTAAAAGGAATAGCAGTGGCGGGCTGGTGACATCAGCATACCCGACCGCCACTACTATGAGAGGTGGGGGTTATCTAACATACGTTGCGATACATTTCGAGAAACACATTGTAGCGCAGTGGTGCGTGGGTTGCTTTGGTGCCATGTGGTTCGAGGTTCGAACCTTGCTGCCGGCAGGCGGTTTGAGGTTCGAACCTTGCTGCTAGCATCCAAACATTTTTTTTACATTTTCATGACTTTTTTATTCATGTTTAAATTCTAGTTTGAACTTGATTTTTTTAACAATAAAAATACATCATAACTTATCAAATTTAAAAAATTGGTATTTTTCTGCCTCACTTTACTTTTTTTTATTTCATTAAGAAACAGGAGATTCTCCGGGGATGCATTAGGGTTTAGAGAAGAAATGACTGAGGTTTGAAAGCAAAATCTATAGTTTATTCTTCCTTTGAAATTGAAACTTTTTGTACAATAAAAATACAACATCAATATTCTAATTGCAAAAATTGGTATTTTTCTCCCTTAGTTTACTGTTTTTATTTCATTAAGTGTGTTTTTATGATCAAAGTCAAAATAAGTTCAATTTGAACTACAAGACATGAAATAATTCACCAAAATTTATAGAAAAACCATATTCATGTTTTGACTCTATAATTAGTTATTATCCAGTAAATTTAAAACGATCATAAAAAATGTAGGTTTCCACAACACTCGATCGACTTGTATTTTTATAGTTTTTTAATCCTCAAAAAATAAAATAAAGTCTAAAAAAGATGAGACTTGTCATGTTGTTATGATATGATCGATCCATAGATGTTGTCATAAAAAATAAAATTGTTTCGAGAAAATAATCATGTAGGGCGTTAAGAAACCTAAGATTCTCCGGGGATGAATTAGGGTTTAAAGATGAAATGACTCAGGTTTGAAAGCAAAACCTATAGTTGATTCTTCCTTTGAACTTGAAACTTTTTGTACAATAAAAATACAACACCAATATTCTAATTGCAAAAATTGGTATTTTTCATTAACATAAATTGGTATTTATATGCAAAAAAGTCCACGTAGAGGTAGGGATTATCTAGCATACACTTCACACATTGCCGAGAAAGACTTTGTAGCGCAGTGGTGCGGGGGTGCTTTGGTGCCATGCGGTTCGAGGTTCGAACCTTGCTGCCGGCAGGCGGTTTGAGGTTTGAAACTTGCTTCTGGCGCCAAAACAACATTTTTTTCTGTTTTGTACTTTTTTAAATTTTCAGCACTTTTTTATTGATGTTTAAATCCTCATTGAACTTGAATTTTTTTTACAATAAAAATACATCATAACTTAGTGGTGGCGGGCCGATGACGTCATGCGACCGTCACTACTAAAAGGATTAGCAGTTGCGGGCTGGTAACGTCAGCGTGCCCGCCACTACTAATCCGCCCGCCACTACTAATCAGCAGCGGGGTTATCTAACATACGTTGCGATATATTTCGAGAAACACTTTGTAGCGCAGTGGTTCGGGGGTTGCTTTGGTGCCATGCGGTTCGAGGTTCGAACCTTGCTACCGGCAGGCGGTTTGAGGTTCGAACCTTGCTGGTAGCATCCAAACATTTTTTTCATTTCTGTTCTAATTCTGAGCACGTTTTTATTGATGTTTGAATCCTCATTTGAACTTGATTTTTTTAACAATAAAAATACATCATAACTTATAAATTTAAAAAAATGGCATTTCCTGCCTTGGTTTATGTTAGACATGTATTAAAAAAATTGGTATTTTTATTTCTCAGTTTACTCTTTTTTATTTCACTAAGTGTGTTTTTATGATCAAAGTCAAAATAAGTTAAATTTGAACTACAAGACATGAAATAATTAACCAAAATTTATAGAAAAACCATATTAATGTTTTTGACTCTATTATTAGTTATTATCCAATAAATTTAAAACCATCATAAAAAATGTAGGTTGCCAAAACACTCGATCGACAACATGTAGCTTTATAGTTTTTTAATCCTCAAAAAATCAAAGAAAGTCTAAAAAAGACAAGACTTTTCATGTTGTTACGATATGATAGAGACTTTGTAGCGCGGTGGTGTGGGGGCTCGCTTGACACATCATGTTTATTTGAAAGCAAGTAAACAAACACAAGTCCAGGCTGGGGAAACCAGCTTACACATCGAAACGCACTACTGGTCAAACCCAAAAGAAAGATATGGTTTGGAGCTTCTTCTTCTTCCTCGGCACAAACCCAACCTATTTCTGGTTAAACAGATTAAAAGCCTCAACTTGCCAATCCTCAACCAACTCGACATCATCAGGCAGTCTGAACTGCTCTCCATGTTCCTGAACAAGAAAATACACGCGACGGCGATAGTGAGAACAACTTATCAATGATTGAATTGGATGATAAAAATATAAAATTTACATAAAAAGAGGATCTTGCCTCCTTCCTCCTCTTGCTGCCGCATTGCTCTACATGCTTCCCTTTTCCACCGCTAGCCTCGGCATGTTTCCCTCTACCACCGGTTGTCTCATCATTCTTCCGTCTGCCAACACTTACCCTATCTGGTTGCGGCGATCGCGAGTCGTCCTCCGAGTCGGAGTCCATTATGAGAATCACTTTCTTCGCCAAACAACTGCAAACTATACTATCATGTACCTTATGTTTACCGCATTTGCAAACATCACACCTCACACACGCTGACATCATTCTGCCCATTACTGCTATTTTCTCTTAGTAGTGGCGGGCATGCTGATGTCATCCAGCCCGCCACTACTAATAGAGGTAGGGATTATATATATAGCATATAATACACTTCCTACAATGACGTGAAACACTTAGTAGCGCAGTGGTGCGGGGGGCTCACTTGGGGCCATGCGGTTCGAGGTTCGAACCTTGCTGCCGGCAGGCGGTTTGAGATTTGAACCTTGCTATTGGCCCCAAACATTAAATATTTTAGAAAATTTTCTATTGATGTTTAATTAAATCCTCATTTGATCTTGAACATGTTTTAACAATAAATGACATAATTGATTTTACAAATACGCATGCTAAACATAAATGATCTAGCCTTGCACTAATTTTCCATCGCCATTGGTGCGTAGATAAGGAATCACACTGCCAAATGATAGTTTTGCTTCAACCACATTGATCCTTGATATGTCAACGAAAAACGGCACCTCATCAAACTGATTGTATTCTTCTTCGTCTTCGACTCCATCAACTCCAACAATTCTTTGTTTTCCTAGAGCAACGAAGTATTTTTTCTCATTTTTAGGAACAAGTATGTAAAATACTTGTGCCACAAATTGAGCGAGTATCCAAGGGTCATCTTTATAAGCCACCTTATTAAGGTCAACTATCGTAAACCCATAATCATCCACCTCCACACCTTCTGGATGTCAGACCCACTAACACTTAAATATAGGGATTTCTATAGAGTTCCCGTAGTTAAGTTCCCATATTTCTTCGATGTATCCATAGTAAGCATTCTTTTGTCCAGTGCTATCTTCTGCTTCTCCTCTGACACCACTATTTTGGTGCTGACTCTTTTGATCCTTTGCTTTGGTATAGAATGTGAAACCATTGATGTCATACGCTTGCCATGTTTTAACCATGCTCAATGGACCGTAAGACAATTTATTTATCATCATCTCTTCGTCGGTTTCTCCAATCGAAAGGTTTAGATCCCTCAGCCATGATGTGAAATAAATTTTGTGTTCTTTCATAATCCATTGTTCATCGTGATCTTCATTCTTTTCACGAAGCTCTTGCAGGTGTTGTTCAACATATGGTCTCATAATCGCCAATTGATGCATCACACTGTAATGTGATTCTCTTATTGTTTGGTAACTATTGTCTCGTATGATTTTCCTGCCTTTAGTTCCTTTACCGGTGAGTCTTCCATGGTGCCGGGACACAGGAACTCCTATTGGTCTTCAATCTCTTATGTAATATGCGTAGCACTCAATGACTTCCTCAGTCGTGTAGCCCTCTATCATGGAACCCTCTGGATAAGCACGATTTCATACGTAACCCTTGAAGATAACCATTAGACGCTCGTACACATACATATTGTGCAGGTACGTTGGACTGAGAACAAAGATTTGGTCTGCTATATGTATCATATAGTGCTCCATAATATCAAAATATGAAGGAGGAAAGCACATCTCAAGCTGACACATAGTCTCCCTCATTTGTTTACGTAATTCATTTAACTCTTCAGTGTCGATCACCTTCTTTGATATGACATTGAAGAAGTGACACATGCGTGTTATCACCATCTTTAGAAATGAATGTTTGACTCCTCTTACTACAATGGCGAGGAATAGCCCAAGCATAACATGACAATCATGAGTGTTGTAGCCGCTCATCCTCAAATCTGCTACGGAGACAATATTCTTTATATTCGTTGAGAATCCTGTTGGAACTCTAATTCCATGTAGACACCTGCAGATTGATCTTTTCTCGTCAATTGTGAGGTTATAGCTAGCAGCCGGAAGGAAAAATTTTCCATTGGCCCTTTCCTGTGGGTGAAGCTCGGGTCTAACTCCGAGAGTTTGAAGGTCCCTTCGTACTTTGAGTCCATCTTTTTGATTTGCCCGGTATGTCTAACAAAATACCGATAGTGCTTTCGAAGACATTATTCTCAACGTGCATTGTATCGATAGCATGACCAATCTCCAACTCCTTCCAATAGGGCAAATATCTAAAGAAGATTGAGTGCTTTTTAAATGGAGCGTCCTTTGAATTTTTTTCAAATTTCTTCCTCTTCTTTCCGAAAACAACTTTGATATTCTTTACCATTTCAAATAGAAATTTGCCATCTCGATTTCGTGGAGGCTGTCCAAGCTCGATTGTACCATCGAAATGGTTCCTATTTCTTCGATATTTGTGGTTTTTTTGGTAAAAATCTGCGGTGTCGCATATATATCGTCTTAACGAATGATGGAAGATGCATAGATTCTGTCTGGTCCACACACACACTACACATGCTGTCTTTCCTTTAACCTGTACTGTTAGGGACATGCGTCCTAGGTTGTCAGCTATGGTGCAAAAGATTATGGCTCTTAGATTGATTTTCTCTTTCTTGTGCTCATCCCACACATAGACACCATGTTTCCATAGATGTTTCATATCCTCCATCAAAAGTTCTAGAAAGATATCAATGTCATTGCCAGGTTGTTTTGGACCAGAAATTAGAGTAGTGAGCATAAGGTATTTTCTTTTATGGCACAACCATGATGGAATGTTGAACAAGCATAGAAAGACCGGCCACGTACTATGTGGGTTCCTCATCTCACCGAAGGGATTCATTCCATCCGTGCTAAGTCCCATCCTGATATTTCTAGGATCGTCCGAGAAATCTGGATGGGCCAGGTGAAATGATTTCCACTGCCTAGCATCCGCAGGGTGCCGATGTTTTCCGTCCTTCTTTCGCCCAGCGAAATGCCAGATTAATAGTTCAGCATCTCTAGGATTAGAGAACATACGTTTTAAGCGATCAATCACCGGTAGGTACTGTCGCGCCCCGATTTAATAAATCAGGACCTTTATTGAAATTCCATAGAAAATCAATAAACCAAGACGTTCATCATGCGACCACTTACAAATACGAGCAATCATTCACGGTTCGTAGACCGTATTAATACAAAAGTGAATAAAGGTGAAGAGAAACTAATAAAATAAAGGGTCCTAGATGAACGCCTCCTTCCAGTCTCGCCTTGACTGGGTCGCTACTCCAGACCTTCATCCTCCTCGTAGTAGACGGGCTCTGATGGTGTAAGTCAACGGTGGTGAGTACATACGTACTCAGCAAGCCACCGAATGCAAATATAATGCAGAGTAATAACAAGGGAGATAGTGGCTGATTTTGCGGAAAAGCATAATTGTAAAGCATTAAATGTGATCAATTTATTAGTACTGAAATGTAAACATGTGTATGCATCATCATCTTCTAACTCGAGGGGTACAGTCAGCCCCACCTCGCTCAACAGTCCTTACATGCCATGAATAACTCAACCATTCAAATAGTTGTAAACTAACTGCGAGTAGTCACACAACCCGCCCTTGACCGTGGGCTCGGCTTTTCGAAAAGATTGATTTTTACTCTGATCAGAGATGTACCACTGTACCCACAAGGCACGCACTCATCACCTACACCAAAGTGTAACGAGATGACCCATTTCACGGGAACTCGTGCCAAAACCTTCCATATAGTCCTCCCCGACTCAACAACACCCTCTTATAGGTTTCATATGGTGTCCCGACGCGTCGGAGCCCCACCATACCCCCCCTTGAGCCTCGTCGGTACAAGTCGCCCGCAGGCTTGCCCCTTGCCCCCTCCACTATGGTGCATCGAGTCGGAGTATTCCATACTTCCAGTTAGGACTTACCCAATAGACTTGTGGTTGGTACGGAAGTGCTTTGCAACAGATCCCGCAGACCGGTCCTTATAGTGCCCCGGGTGCGACAAACCAATGCCCGAGCTTGCACCCGGAACCCACCATACTTATAACCAAGCCAACTCCAACAGAGTCCAGAGACGAGAATAACGGGGAAATTCATATATCAGAATCCAGCTATCTATGACTCATTCTTTTTATCCTATAGCAGTTGTGCCGGTACATTGGGCACTAGCTAATAATTTTATAGTAGAGGGACAAGGAGTTAAGGCTCAATAAGCATGGCTTGGGTTTGCACACAAGGACGGGGATCTAATAAATATAAGTGTAAGGCTTGATTATTGGACTAGTGCAATATTAACCTATGAGTTATAGCGATAATTTATTAAAACATGGGCTCAAATATGATCAACTGTTTCCACAGGGGTGGTCGATGACTTGCCTTGATCAGCAAATGGGGATGGAGGAACCTCGGGGTAGAACTCCGTCTCCTCGACGAACTCGTAGTCTTCTCGATACGGAAAAATAAACAACATACTTCAATAAATCATCACAAAACATAAGCAAACAAGTTTTGTGGTTTAAATATGTGAATTGAGCTTTATTGTACTGAGGTTATATTTAATATCATTTAAAAGTTACATTTAAGTGTTTTTACTAACTTATTTCCTGAATTATTAATTTATCCCTAAGGGGTTTTTATTCATTTAATCCATAAGTTTATTTTGTGCTAAAGCAACATACGGTTTTTATAGCATTAAAGTGTAGAGAATAATATACTTAATTTAACAAAATTTGAATGGTGAAATTTGGAGTTAAAATGAGCAAGTTATGAATTTTCAAAGTTTAAATCTATTTCTGGAATTTTATTTGAACTGGAAAATGGGCTCTAGTCCACGGTGAGCCAGGCCCACGGTGGACAGGCACACTATGCGCGTGGACCGGTTGATCCAGAGCCGTCGGATCTAGATCTGGCGGCCAGGCGCGAGGCGAGAGGCTTAAGTGAGATTGAACGACCAGGATTAAAACGGGCGAAACGGTATGACGTGGACGCACGAGATCGATCCAGGGGGTTAAGTGGCGATCGACGGCCAAGATGCCTCGATACCCCTTTGACCAGATCCGAGGGCCCAGATTAAATCCCGAAGGGATTTAATCCTAGCCCTCCGATCGCGATTCTGCGGTCGCGGCGCGATCCGGCACGGCACGACGTAAGGGGGCACGTACCCCCTTCGTCTCCGGCGACGGCGGCCTCGGGTGCGACGGCGACAGCGGCGGCGAGCGCCTAGGGACCTAGCTATCGCCGGAAATGGAACGAGGAGAGGATGGCGATCACGATGATACCTCCGGTGGCGACGGAGGGCGACGGACGGTGACCGGCGACGAGGGTAGACGGTGAGGGTGTTCGGGTGGTCGACGGCAACGGCGATCCGGCGGTCTTCACGGCCGATGGAGGCGTGGCCGAGGACGAGCAGGCTCCGGCGGTCTCGCCGGTGGTGGTGGCTAGGACGGGGGAGGCCGGAGTCGACGGCGAGCGGCGACTGGAGTTGAAGCAGAGGGAAAACCCGAAAAGGGATTGGCGGCGCTCTGGATTGCTTCGGCTCAGGCTACGGTGGTGTGGGCTAAGCGCGGTGAGGGCGAGGGTATTTATAGGGTCACCGGCGGTGGCCAAATGGAAGGAAACCGAAGGTTTCCTTCCTTCTCCGGCGAGGGTTCCATTCCCTCGGCCCGGTTTCCTTAACTGCCAAAACGTGTGGCCTATAGATGGAAGGGGGTCGCGGGGGTCCAAGGAAGGGTGTCCGAGGCAGATCCAGCCGGATCGGGGCGGCCGGCGGTGAGGGAAAGAAAGGGGGTCGCCGGAAGGAAAGGGGAGCGATCCCCTTCCATCGGGGATGATGGTCCTGACAGGTGGCCCCCACCTGTCAGTGGCCGTCACGGAAAAGGAAGGGGCCGACAAGCGGGCCACGGCTGTCAGAGGGAGAAAGGGGAGCGGCGGAGGTTGACGGGTGGGCCGGCGGAGCGCGGGCGCGGGGAGGAGAGAGGGGGAACACGCCGATAGGCGGGCCGCACTAGTCGGTGTCACGCGGTTGGACTGGGCCGGGCTCGGGGTACTTTGGGGGTTGAGGCCCATTTCGATTTAAAAATGTTTTTTGATTTTAAATAAATCCAGTAATTCGTTTATTTGATTAAGGGTTGAATCACTGTTGATAAAAATTTGTAAAAATTCCTGAAATTATGTTTTGGCCCCTAGTTTATCTCATAAAATTTTCAAGTCCAGATTTTGAATATTTCTCCCTGTTTGGCTTTAATAAGGCTCTTTAAGGGTTTTTCTTTAATTATAATTTCCAGAAATCCCTTTAATATTATTTTTCTTTTTTTTATTTCCTCTTTTTTTTATTTTTAGGGTGTTACAGGTACCACATTACTAAGGCTGGAACTTTCCTCTCCGTCTTTTTTCCAGGATGGTCTTCAATAACATTTTTATTCCTCTTCTGCAACCTCTTATTATTCTTCTTCTGGTGGTCATTGTAGTCCTCCACACAGTCATTTGGACGTTTGTATCGACTTGTGTTGCACTGCGGACATCTCTCTAACAATCCATACTCTTTTCGATATAGGATACAGTGGTT
Organism: Zizania palustris; assembly: GCA_019279435.1. Lineage (NCBI taxonomy): Eukaryota > Viridiplantae > Streptophyta > Magnoliopsida > Poales > Poaceae > Zizania > Zizania palustris. The sequence continues at coordinate 105,755,531 of JAAALK010000283.1, read as the reverse complement.
CGGGCATGCATGAATCTTCTGAACGCCCAAAGTCAACGGACAAATCATCTTCTTTGCTTGGTACGTATGAGATGGTAAACCATTGGGTTTTAGCAAAACCTTTTTTAGGAGTTGTAAAAGATCTGAAAAACTAGTGTCGGACCATCCATTGCTGGCCTTCAGTTTCATAAGCTCAAGAATTGTGTACAACACAGTATACTGCTTATCGCATCCGTGGAGTTCCTCGTAAAGAAGGTTTTTTGATGCTTTGTCAAGTGCTTCAAAGTTATCGTATCCGTTGGTTGTAGTTCTCTGCAACAACACCTCAGGCGCAACATTTCGCATCAGTTCCTCCACATCAAAGGCGTAATCATCATCATGTTGATCAACATCATCATGTGTTATTTCGGATGTATGATCACAACCTCTTCTGTGTTGATGAGCATCTTGCGACACATCAGAATCTTCAGGAGGATTTTGGCCCATCTCACCGTGTTTCGTCCATATATAATAGTTCTTCATGAAACCATTTTTCAACAAGTGAAATCGTATGGTTTCACGATCTGAACACGGATACATCGCTTCGTTTTTACAAACTTTACAAGGACAATATATTGCCTCTTCACTCTGACGGGAAGCATATTGTGCGGCAGCTTCAGTAAATTCAGTTACTCTATTAAAATATGCCACCACATATCCGTCGTTGGACGAGTACATCCAGGACCTGTGCTCCATCTAAAACATATATTATTTGAAAAAATATTAATAAATTTATTATTGTTAATTTTAGTAATTTACAAATTGAAAATATATTGATTTATTATCGCTCATAACAACATTAATTAAAAATGCTTTAATTCAAACTATTTATTAAGCAGAAAAAAATTATTAAATAAATTAACTATATTGGTTTCTCTCTCTCTAAACAACATAACTCTAGATCTATAATCATAAATCAAATTAAAAAAAAGCTTAAAATGACGTAAATCAATATACAAGTGATGAATAATTTTGAGGAGGGTCATATTTGTTCATTTGGGAGAAGGAAACACTGTAAATGGAAGATTATTTGAAAATTTCTATTCACAAACCCTAAATTAGTAAAACACTAATAACTCATTGTATACATGATTAAATACAAAATAAATGTGATATTCAGCATGGATTTACCTCCTAGAATGAAATCCTTCAAAAGAAACGAAAACAAACCATCCCCCCTCTTTATCTAGATTTTTGTCGCCATTGTACGGACAAAATTAAATGCGAACTTCGGTAGAGCTCGAGGAGGAAGAAGCTGCGCATTTATAGCTAGAATAGTAGTGGCGGTCGCAAGTGATGTCATCAATACTTTAGTGGCGGCCATCTTAGCAGCGGCGGGCAGCACCAGCGCCCGCCACTGCTATTGGTAAAATAGTGGCGGTCCGGGATGATGTCAGCACTGACCGCCACTACTTTACCAATAGCAGTGGCGGGCGCTGGTGCTGCCGTCAGCACCAGCAACTCTAGTGGCGGGCATCTAATGGCCTACCACTACAGTTGAAGACTCCAACGCCACTACAGTAGCGATTTGTAGTAGTGGCATAAAACTACCGGAGGATCCAATCTGTGTACCATCTGGCATTGATGGCCTTCGCTGGAAATATTAGAGCATACTCATCCCGAAGCCGGAAGTTGATGCTCCCGAAGGCCACCACCATCTTTTCACCTCCAGGGCCTACGTAGGTCTTGGGTTGGCAAGAAGCTCTGTGCAGTGCTGCGAAGATCTCAGCTCCTCCTTCGCAACCTTCGGCTCGCAACGCCCATTCGAAGATGGCAAGGCGTGCTACTGCGTTCGGAGAAAGCTGAGGAAGGGTGACGTGGAATAGATCCAATACCTCCGACAGCAAGTCGACTGCCGGAAGCCCTAATCCTGCTTCGAAGAAGGCTTCGAAGACTACCACTTCTCCGGGCCTTGGAGATGGAATGGCCTCCTTTCTAGGTTTGCGGATTACGATCTCCGAGCTAATCTTTCCTTCTATTGCTGCTCCAAGCGACTCCCTCTTGCAGGTTGATGGCCCCAGTTGATAAGACTGGTCCGGATACTTCGAGGACGCTGGGAGGAGATCATGTGGACCAACATTTTGGGGATTTCTTCCTGGTGCCGCCATTGGTGCTGCTACTGCTGCCGGGCAAGGGCTGAAGCCGCCCCAGGGACCTTGAAGCTTGTCTTCGCCATGAGATCGCACGGATTGCTCAAGATGAAAGATGGAGGCTAGGGCTTGTTTGCACGAAAGCGGTGAAGAAGGGTATTCGGGAATGGTCTGGGTCCCCTTTTTATAGCCTAGGCCACGATTTTTTACCATTTGTGTTTGCCGTTTCGCATTCCTGACCGTTACCCTTTGCGAAGTTAACGCATCGCGTAACTTCCATTGGAAGAAAAAGCCAACAGCTATTTCTTCTAAGTAAAGAAGAAAAGAGGCTTTCAGACTCCTTAAGTTAATTATAAAATAGTTCAAATATAATTTTCTTAGAAGTTGATTCGAAGTTTTGAACCTCCGCATATTTCGTAGGTTGATTAAATCTGTTAACCTCTACGCATGATTATTTTTCTTGCGTATACTGCTTTCCTAACATTACAGATCTAGTGGAGAAGCGTATTCGAGGGGCTACTGTTGGGGGAAAATATTTCATCCTCAGAGTAATTGCTGCAACAAGACAAAGGCAGGTGATTTAATCAAAGGTTTTCAGCGTCTAACTCCGGGAGTACATTGGATCAAGTTGAAGGATGAAGGCGAACGCTAGTTCGAAGTATATCTTCAAACATGGACTCTTCAGAGAGCTTCTTTGCCAGCTAGGATGGAAGATTTATCTTCTTTCTCATTAGAATAGACTTTTACCTTTTTGGCCCTATTAAGGGTACCGAATAGTTTCCACTATGTCGGTTGTAATAGAGGGGTAAAAGGGTCTTTTCCTTAATGTTTGGGCCTATAAATACCCCCCGTTTTACCCTGTAACGAGGACTGAATATTGAGTTATTCAATACACATCTTCGAACTGTTCTGAGCTATTATCCAATTCGGAGGCTTGAAACAGTTTACTCACAAACACTTCGTTTGTTAGTTTCTAATCTATCGAAACCTGTTAGCGTAATCTTTTACGCCAACACCCACTCATTCTATTTTCACTTGGGAAGATTTAGTCCGAAAGTTTCACATGTAGTTCTCTCCTAGTGAAATACAGTGTGAGTTAGATACTTTGAGATCGGTTAAACAACATGTCAATGAGACCATTGACTCCTACATTCAGAGGTTCCTAGAAACCAAAAGCCGATACTCTAACTTAACTACTAGCGACAAAGACTTAGCTGATCTTGCACTTGATGGTTTGCTCATCAACATTAGAGAAGCTATGCATGGTCAGACTTTCACGGATATTGGTCAGGTATTACGAAGCGCTCGGGCTATTGAAAGCCGAGTCGTGAACAAGTTCAAATCCAAGGATGACATAGAAAATAATGCCGGTGAGCGATCATCTGCCAAGAGTAAGAAATTTGATGTCTATATAGCCGAATGGAGTTGGACTGATGATGGAAATCTATTCATGTGCGTTAGTTTGATGCCAACACCTCTGTTGTAGCAATTGCATTAGCTACAACAGGTTTTTGTGTGTATATGGTGTATGGAGTGAACCACAAAGGGTTCTGACAGAGGGAGATAGGATTTATACTGGTTCAGGCCTCCCATGGGGGATAATAGCGCTACGTCTAGTCTAAAGTGGATTTGGCATAGTTTTGCCTCTACTGAATCTGACTATTACAAGGGCATGGCCCTACTTTTATAGGCACACAGGCCAAAGGAAAAGACCAAATTGCCCTCTACAAGCCATAGGCTTTATAGGGGCAAAGAGGGAAAATACTAGAGTACTGTACATCTGACTTTACAGACTAGCAGACAAACGTCACTTCCGAAGAATACTAGGAACGAGGGTACCCCGATATGCCTTTACACTGTAGTGAAGCTGGGATATTTATTCTGGTTCGAAGTACTTGCCAGAATCGTGCATGCGGAGGCAGTTGAGGAGACTCTGAAGGGCACTCCGAAGTGCACACCGAGGAGGGCTCCGAAGGGCACTCCGAAGTGGACTCCAAAATAGGCTCCGAACTGACTCTCGGAAGAGGGCTCCGAAGGAAACAAAAGGGGTCCCGGAGGTTTGGCTCCAAAAGGGACTGGAGGGATCCCGGAGGCTTGACTCTGGAGGGCTCCAAGGGTAGCCCGGAGGCTGGACTCCGGAGGGCTCCGGAGGGAGCCCGAAGGCCAAGTCAGGCTGCTGCTTGGAATTGACTTCATCAGGAGGGACTCTGCGCTATCTTCATCCTTCAGCGGTGTCATTCTCCGAGCCTGAGGCCTTTAGATGCTGACGTCATTTGACCCCTGTTCAAGGGAAAACTTATTCCCCCAACAACCTCGAAAGAGTCTAGGAGGTAAGTATACCTTTGATCTAACCAAGTGCGGTAAGATATTTGACTATCTTTTTGAGAAGGGATAGATCAAGGTGCGTGAAGGCCAAGTCATCCCATCGGCGGAAGAACTAGGAGGTCGTACGTATTTTCAATCAGCCATCAATGAAGGACCATTGAAGTTTGAGGATGATCCTTCGCTCCTTAGTGTTGATTGCAATGCCAAAGTGTTGATTCGGCCCGATCAAGCTGAATCAGATAAAGGAAAGAATATTTTAGTAGAAGAGTCTCGGTCTGATACACATCATTCTATGGACAAAGAAAGGCCGCTTGGTGACAAGACGCCTAGGCGACCGAGAGTTACTTTTGATGCGCTATTAAAGAAGTATGAGCATGTGGCTGAATAAAGAGCAAATAATCGGCCTAATAATATAGAAAGACTAAATCCGGCACCTAAGAAAGGATTTGGTCATAGTCATTAGTCGTTGGAAACTTTCGTGCCATTCTATTCATACGGTTTTTTGATGATGTCATGGGGGCATGCCCAATGCCCCAATACGGTGGCCATCCTCAGTACTTTGCCCCATGTATGTCGTTCTCACCACCGCAAGTGATGTTCCACCTAGAACTGGCAAGGCTAAAGGGATCGGCAAAGAGGCAAAGGCGTAACCGTAATGATGGGCGTATTCACACAAGGGATTGGCCTAAGTCTTCAAGGATGAAGAAAAGGGACAATGGCAATAAACGCAAGGAGGCGACTGTCGTTATTAAAACAGGTTTCCACAACATCCCAATCACTGAAGAAGTCCTTCCGGAGCAAGATGGAGGCAACCCGGTGGAGATGACCAAAGGTACCACTATCGGTCTAACCGCCGCCCTAGGGCTGGTCTGACCGGCCATGGTGCACCGGTCTGACCGATCTACTACAGCCAGTCTAACCACCCTACTACGGCCGGTCCAACCGCCCTTTGTCATATTCCTGACACCATCCGATCTGATCGGCCCCGTGAGGCTGGTCTGACCGACAGCGTACAGGGAGACAGTCACGATAAGTGCAAAATTGCGAGGCCGATTCGGGTACTTCTCATTCGGCCGAAAATTCGAGTAAGTTTTTGGCCCCAGGATTGGAGCCGCTACCTTTGTGGGCACCTCCGGGGATGACCAAGTCTCAGAAGAGACGCCTACAATGTCTTCGAGTCTAATACATTAGAGAGAAGAATGCCAAAGAGTTCGAGGCTAACCCGTTCGATAAGTCCAAAGCCATAGCAAAGAGTCGATAGGTGTGGAGACCAAAGTTGGTTGACAAGCCAACTTCTAGTTTCGTTGATTAGAGACTACATCCCTACAAGGGACTTGGCGAGAAAAACCGATGAAAATACTAAAGGTCGAATTGGTGGAAAAAATCGGCGCTTGGTCCCCTAGTTCATAGATTTTAGTCATACAAATCGTCCTCAGGAGTTCACAAATTCTGAGTCAAGAGATGGACGATTTATGGTAGGTGAACCAATAAAGAAAGTGGGGAATATCAACCGTGGCTCGCTGTGCTTTTGTAGGACCGAAAGTAGCGACCAGAGGGGGGTGAATGGGCTCCTTAAAAATTCTTTCGAATCAATGGCCTGCTCCCAACACTCAACGCACCTCGACAAACAACCAGTTGGAACTTAACTGATCACAAGTGCTTAAACTAATCTAGTCTAAACAACAACCGGTGTCCAATTTGAAAAGACACCAACACAGTGGTCAAAAAGCAGATTAGCAGATCATTCAAGACATCAGTAGTTCATGCAAAAAGAGATGACATATTACTGTTCAAAAATTGGTCTTTGGTTCGGAGGTTATAAAAGAAATGTTCGAAGAGTACAAAGTGGAGCCAGCAATTTTCAACGAAGTTAAACTCCTGGTTCAAAGTTTACCACGGACTGGACTTCGAATTTGTCGGAGCTAGTTCGAAGCATGCGCTGCAATCTCCGAAGCAAACACTCTCCGAAAGCAAAGTCTACGAAGCACCTTCGGAAAATAGAACGAACCTAGCTTCGAAATCGAAGCCTTCGATAGTCATATGCGAGGGCCAGAAAGACTCAACAGCTACTTCAATAGCTGCCGGCTAGCGATTTAGCTTCGGTATCTTCAAATGAGAGACATGGTTTCCTGGCAAAAACTACTGACACGCGACTGAAACTAGCTGTCCTAGCTGAGGAAAAAAAAACTTCGGCAGAAGGCAGAATCACTCAGCATGAAGTGCTACGTTTGAAACAATTACACTGCAGCACGCCTCCGCTGACAGCAATCGTAGATGACTACTGACAGACAGCAAGAGGGGCCCACAAAGTGCTAAGACAGAGACTACATCCTAGGAGCCAGCTCTTGGTCTCATACAAACGCAAGCAAAAATTGTTTTAGCCGTGCGAAGAACAATATGCAACAGGATCAACGTAGCTTCTGCAGAACTCTGAATGAGTCTAGAAAACATAGCTGCATGGGCTAAGAACAGAACAAACCTTCCGCATGGCAGTCTAAGGCCTACAGCTACGCACAAGAAAACAAGAGCAGATAGCTAAAAAACCAGTACCTACAGATGCTATCTAGATGCAAAAGGACCTTCCTTGACACAGTAAGAACTAGAGCAAACGACTAGCGACAGAGCCCAAGGAACTTTACGCAAAGAATAAACTAACCAGAAAAACAGTGAAGAACTATAGCAAACCACAAGGTTGTCGCACACAAATACTCAATCCAGGCACACATAACAACGCATCATATAATCAAATCCACAGCAACGCGAGAAGATAAAGACAGGAATAATAACAACCTTGATAAAATGATTTATCAACGAGCCAGAGATGCAAAACTTGTGAAGAGCGGTGGCGGCGCAGACGAATAACAGGCAGGAGAGTGAATATCAAAAAGTGACCCAATCTTTGAATTAGTAAAGTGATTTTTAGAAAGGGTAACCTAACCCTAGGGATTGGGGCCCTATTTATAGGCAGCCCAATAGCCTAGGAATATTCCACCAGACCCTTAGGGTTTTTTACAAACGCTGAAATAAAAGGAAAAGACCAAACTGCCCTTAGGATATTTTTACAAACTAGACTGACTAACTGTGGGCCTAAGGACAAAAAGGTAAAGTCCTATTTACAGATGGCTCATCCGGAAGCGGAGCTTTCGTCGCGACTATGGCTTCACTTCAGGACGGTCTGTTCCAAGATCAGCGGTCGTCAGTTTTGCGCCAAAACTGACAAAGCGTCCACCGACTTTGCACCAGGTACCCAGATTAGGCCTGCCCGATTCCGCGGCTCTCTCAACCCGGCAATCGCTCGCCGCCCGTGTACCTGAGTCAATCCTGTCAACAGCCCAGTGGATCCTCTGCTGCTCCTAGCCCATGTACCCAGAATGGGCCAGCCCGACTTCGTGGCCCCTCTGCCCGACAGTCGCTCGCTGCGCGTGTACCATAGTCACATGCGGCCCAGACACAGCAGGTCTTCTCTCTCTTATCAGTCCTCTTTGACTATCATTGACAATGACTCATCACATCTGGAGCCATGAGGCCCACGCTCTTCAGCATGGCTCCTCAATCTCCCCCTTGATGAGTGCATTGTCAACACATCTCTTCATCAGCTCTCTAGTACCTCCGAACACACGTGGAAACACGAAAACAAAACACAAGAAAACAGAGAAGAAGAAAATAAAGTAAAAGTTTAACACTAATGACCAAAAGCCGAACAAAAGCAAGAAGCGGTCATTATGGTTAACCAAAAGTAAAAAACTCAAAACGAGTGCAATCTCAGAATCATAAACAAGGATATCAAAAGAGTAAGGACAAACGGGACAAAAACTCCCCCTGAAACAAATCCCAGAGAAAGCCAAAACTCCCTCTTAAACTCTTCTCCCAAAATTTCTCCCCCTTGTTGACAAGTGGACTCATCAAGCGAGACTAAAAGCACTCAACAAAGACACAGACTCCCCCTAAAATGCAACTCCCCCTCAAAATATGCAATGAATGCAACTAGGGTGCAGGTGGAGTGTGGAAAGCATGCTTCCCAGATATGATTGACTATAATTAACAAAATCTAGCAGGTATAGCAAAAGACATACTGTCTAAGATGCATGGCATGATCAGCGCAACAGATGATATCTAAAGAAAGTCATTAGCACACATTTTTTCAATTTTTGCAAACAAAAACATCACCACATTTTCCAGTTAACATGCAAGGTAAAACATGAGATGCAGAAGATAGTTGATATCTACCAAGATAAGCATTGTCCAAAACAAAGTGCTTAAGCAATCTTGTTATCTTTTTAATTTTCAGGCTTTTTCATTTTCCTTTTTCATTTGTGCCAGGGGTTATTTGCATGTCAAACCGTATGCTGACCGACCAAGTCAAGCCTAGGCCAGAACTGGACCATTAGAAGCTTAAGACATTGGTCTTGGCATACACTACACTATCCTAGTTCATACCAAAGTGCTATGGTAAGCAGTCCAGAACAATGCAATGTGACAAAGCAAACCCACCTAGATCTTTTCAGCTTATGTACAAAAAGGCATGGATTTTTCATTCAATTTTTGATTTTTCATCATTTTTAGAGCACATTTTCCATGTTAAAGCATAAAGATGTCCAAGTTGCATATTTGCATCTATGTGAGGAACTAGCTATAAGGCATGTAACAGATAGCAAAACCACTCAGCCTACACATGCTAGTTACCAGAAGCTATGGTGATCATTTTTCAAGTTTAAAGCACAAAAACCATGCATATGACAGATATCAGACATATCAAGTGAACTGAAATAGAGCATGATCTTTGACAAGTAATCAAAAGCATGTACCAACTAGAATAAGTAAAGCAGTTCAATCATATAACAGAAGTAGGCTCAAAGTGTGATATGTGAATATGCAAGATATGAACACACACAAAAAGAGTCAAGAAAAGAGTAAAGAAGAAAGAAAACTGACACAAAATATCCTAGAAAGGATACACAACACCCAAATCCCCTCGTAAATGCTCAAAAGTAGACTGATATAGGGGTTTGGTGAAAATGTCAGCCAACTGATGATGGGTATCAACATGAACAAGGTCAATGACACCTTTCTCATATTGATCCCGCAGAAAGTGAAAGCACACATCAATGTGTTTGGTTTTTGAATGAAGACAAGGGTTTTACCCTACACTAATAGCACTGGTGCTGTGGCAAAACAAAGGAACTCTGGTAGGAAAGAACAACCCAAAGTCTCGCAAATTGGAAATCATCCAAACTAACTGTGAGCAGCAGCTGGCATCAGCTACATACTCATCCTCAGTGGTCGGAAGAGCAACTCCATACTACTTTAGAGAAGACCAAGAAACAAGGGAAGAACCAAGAAACTGGCAAGTACCGGAAGTAGACTTGCGATCCAACCAGCACCCACCAAAGTCAGCGTCCGAAAAACCAGATAAATCAAGAGATGATTATGCTGGATAATAAAGACCAAGATCAGGCGCATAGGTGAGATACCTGAAAATGCGCTTGACAGCCTGCCGATGAGACGCGCGAGGTGAATACTGAAAGCACGCACACAGTCCTACGACAAACTGTATATCTGGCCTCAGCGCCGTCAAGTATATCAGCGAACCGATCATCCCTTGAAACTCTCTCTCATTGACCTTGACGCCACTCTCGTCCTTGTCCAGGCCCCCAGATGTGCCAATTGGGGTCATGTGAGGCTTCAACTCTCCACCAAAATCGAACTTCTTCAACATGTCCCGAGTGTACTTACCCTGGTGGATGAAGGTGTCGTCCTTGGTCTGCTTGATCTGGAGTCCTAAGAAATACTTGAGCTCATCCATGAGGCTCATCTCAAATTCACTGTGCATCTGCTCAGAAAACATGGACACAAGAATATCAGTAGTACCGCCAAAGATAATATCGTCCACGTAAATCTGAGCGACTAAGAAATCTGAAGCATCTCTAAGCAAGAAAAGAGTTTTATCCACAGAACCCATCACAAAGCCCTTCCCCTACAAAAACTGCTTTAATCAGTCATACCAAGCCCTAGGGGCTTGCTTCAGACCATATAAAGCTTTCTGCAGCTTAAAAACATGTCGAGGAAACTTAGGGTTCTCAAAACCGTGGGGCTGCCAAACATAAACTTCCTCCTCTAAGTACCCGTTCAGAAAAGCACTCTTGACGTCCATTTGAAAAAGCTTAAAACCCTTCGAAGTGGCAAAAGCTAAGAGAATGCGAATGGACTCAAGACGGGCAACAGGGGCGAAGGTTTCTTCAAAGTCAATACCTTACTTCTGGCAAAAACCCTGGGCAACCAGTCGAGCTTTGTTGCGCACCACACCCCCGTCTCCACCTTGCTTGTTCTTGAACACCCACTTGGTGCCTATGGGGTTGCATCCGGGTGGCAGCTCAACTAGTGTCCAAACCCGATTGCGGATAAAATTCTCAAGCTCTTCTTGCATAGCATTAATCCAATTAGAATCAGAAAGAGCATGAGAAACATCTCTGGTATCAAAAGATACAACAAAAGCATATTCAGCGAACACAGCAAGAGAGTCAACAGTCGAACGCAAAGTCCTTTTAGACAAATCACCGATGATGAGCTCTGAGGGGTGATCACGTTGAACTGCTCGGGATCCCTGGTGATCTGAAGTCACCTCACCGGAGTCAGCAGCTGGCACCTCTGGACTCGACTTAGGGGGCTCGATCGAAGTGGAAGAATTGATTAGAGGTCCGCCCTCGTCCTCAGTCGAAGTCGCAGAAGGTGTGGGTTCTACAAGCTGTGTAGAAGGCCCACCGTCATCAGCAGCTGGAGTGTCACCATCTTCCTCGAAGATGGACTCTCCGAGCTCACCATCACAAGAAAGCTCAAAAGAAGGAGTCAAAGAAGGCAAGGACTCATCAAATGAAACCTCGCAAGTCTCGACAAGCTGCTAGGAGTCGAGGTTCCAAACACGTAAGCCTCGAGAATGTAAAGCGTAGCCAAGAAAAACTCCATCCCAGCAACGAGACTCAAACTTGTCCAAATGCCCTCCCTTCTTGAGCACGAAGCACTTGCAGCCAAACGCTCATAAGTGACTCACCTTGGGTTGTCTGCCAAACCGCAGCTCATATGAGGTCTTACCTAGGTAAGCTATAAGAAAAATGCGGTTGGCCAGATAGCAAGCCGTGTTAATGGCTTCAGCCCAAAAACGCCTAGGAGTCCTGTGCTCACCGAGCATCGTCCTGGCCATCTCAACTAGCGTACGGTTCTTTCGTTCCACAACGTCGTTCTGCGGGGGAGTGTAAGGAGCAGAAAACTGATGGTCAAGACCCTGATCACTACAAAAGCTGACGAACTGAGAGTTCTTGAACTCAGAGCCGTTGTCAGAGTGAATCGCTCGCATCCGACCATTGTTCTAATTTTTCAGCTTCAAAATCAGATCATGAACAAAATGAAAAGTCTCATCCTTAGACTCCAAAAAGAAAACCCACGAGAATCGAGAAAAATCATCAACGATCACAAGCGCGTACCATTTCGCACCGACTGAGCGTACGCGAGCTGGACCAACAGTGTCCATATATAACAGCTCGCCCGGATACGAAGTCATCACCTGAGTCACAGGAGAGTGAGAAGCGGCAACCATTTTCCCGTGATGAAAGGGATGGCAAACTAGATTCTTCTCCATTTTAAGCTTGGGCAATCCTCGGATGAGGTCCATAGAGCTCAACCTGACTAGCAGATTAAATCTCAAATGACCTAACCTCCTATGCCACTTCCAGAGCTTAGAGGAGGATCCAGCAATCAAACAGCATGAAGGGCCAAAAGAACTAGAGAAGTCAATTCGAAAAACCTTACCGAACGGTAAGATCTGGCAAATCAAAGACCCTCTAGAATCAATCACAGAAGAACTGCCCTTCTTAAAACGAACCTCCAAACCATCCTCAAGTAGTTGCGAAACAGAAATCAAATTGAAGTTCAAATTTCCAACCAAAGCAATGTTCTTCAAAGAGAAATGGTCAGAGATGCGAATTGAGCCAATGCCGTGTACCTTCCCTTGACCACTGTTCTCGAATGTGATGTACTCTTTGGAGCTTAGGGGAGTGAGACTGGAGAACCATCTGCGATGTCCCATCATGTGGCGAGAGCATCCTGAGTCCTTGATCCAAATGTCCTCCAGTCCCCGATCCTGCATTATCAGTGGTTGTAAGGGGGAGAAAATGGTCTGGCACCAGGTTTAGCAAAAGAACTAAACCAGTGTCGAGCCATCTGCTCAAAAGACGGAAAGCAAAAACCTTCATAAGAGTTTGGACCAAAGCACGGCTCAAAGCGCGGTCCTCGGTTCTGCCTAAAGCCTCGGCCACGAGGTCCAGGACCGTAACCAAAACGGCCTGGAGCTCTGCCGGAATGAACACCACCATCTGGAGCACGGGCATGAAAGTCGTCTCCTCTACCACCACCTACACGGCGCGGCCTGGCCTCCAGCCTCTCCCCGCGTCGAGGAACTTTTAGTCTACCGCCCTGCTGGTAGAACTGCTCCTGACCACCACGAGCTCTCTCTGCTCTCTCAACCCACTTCCTCTTGAAGCAAAACTCCTCAAGATGCCCGTCTCTCTCATAGTACTCACAATGATAGGTGGGCTTATTGGGATGTGGTTGAGGATTGGGTTCTTGGGCTTAGTGGTGTTGGGTGTAGTCTTCTTGGGTTGAGAGGGTCCAGGAGGAGAGTCAAGAGAAGTTTGGAGGTGTTTGGACTTTGGAACCCAAATGGGCTTCTTGGGTGGAGCTTTGGGCTGTTCTTGGATCACTCCATCCTTGGGCTGACTAGCCTGGAAAGACTCAGTGCAGTGAGTCTTGGGGTATCTCTGCTTAGGAGTCATTTTACTCCACTCCACTGCCCAACTAATGGCACTCTCAAAGTCAGCCTTGGTGTAGGTGTAACCTACCCCAAACCCATCCTGCCTCTTAAACTACTGGATCATCATGCCGAGCTGTGGCTCTTTGGCACTGATCCAACTCAGGATAGAACGGAGGTAAAAGTTCTCATTTTGAGCATTAGCTAACTCCTCTATCAAGGAAGCTAGAACCTCCACGTGAGACAAGCAGGTCTCACACTCTCTATCTACTCGGAGAGACTTCTCGGCTTTCAGATTAATCAACTCCAGTATAAGAGACAAGCAGTTCTCACAGATAGTGGGTGAAACTGACAGTGTCTCAAGCTCTAGCCTAGTCTGTGCCAGCTCAGCTCTCACTCTCTCCAGATCACCCAAATGCTCAATGCCCTTGGCTTTCAGCTCAGCTAAACTAGCTAGATGAGATGGGCAATCAGCACAGGGCACGACGATAGTGGCTTGAGCATCTTTCAGCTCCATCTGAGCGCTTTCAAGCTCAGTGGCCAAAGCGTCCCTCTCATCAACCCTTTCTGTGTACCTAGACTTCAGAGTCGATAGGTCACACAGAAGCACCTCACACTTTGGGCACTCACTGCTATCACCCAAGCAAGGGGAAGAAGATAGACTCTCAATTCTGCCGTTGGCCATGGCAGGCTCACTCTCTAATTCATCTATCCTCTTCTTAGCCCCTCTAAGCAGTTTTTCCTGATATTTTAACTCCTGATGATTGCTTTCAAGTAAATCAACGATTTCACATTCGTAAGATGATACCTTTTCGTTGTCGTCATCGTCGGAGTCATCGGAGGAGCCCTTCTCTTCTTTATCCCCAAGAGCCATTGAGCAGAAGCTCTTGCGGGATCTTCGGCGCTGATATGAGTGGCTCTTCGGTATGTCCCCGAAGGCCATGAAGCAAAGGCCAGCCGGATCATCCTTATCCTTCCCCTTCCTAATGGCGATCTCCTCATCGCTTGATCTCGATGAAGAGGAAGAAGACGTGGACCGCTTGGAGTAGCTCTTCTCCATCTCGGCGAAGAAGGCCTTGTCGCGATTCTTGTTCTCACGCCGGTAGTCCTTCAGGGCCTTTCTGAAGAATCTGGTCTTTGGCTTGCCCTTGTTGAAGGAGGAGCTGTCGTGCTTGCCGGAGTCATGGAAGCCACCACCGGTGCCCTTCTTGTGGCCATTGCGCTTGGGGCAGTCGGCGATGAAGTGTCCTGGGTCACCACACTCAAAGCACCCGGATTTTGTGCAGTGTCTCTTGAACATTCTTTTGTCATAAACACGACGCACCCGGTTGTTAAATAGACACAGGTCATCATCTCCCAAAGACTCAAGCTGGTCCTCAGTGATAGACATCAAAGAGAACCCAACACAGCTCATAGAGGAGGGGTCAGTAGAAGGTGTAGCAAGGGCCAGGGACTTTGATCTAGAGCCAGTGAGATTTGATCTCAACTGGGTATCAACCTCAGTGGCCTTCAGCTTGCTAAACAACTCACAAAGGGTCAAGGTATCATAAGAAGTGCTCTCAATGATAGAGGATACCTTGATCTCCCAGATCTTAGGGTCCAAGGTATGGAGAACCTTGAGCGCTTGCTCATGATCTGAGACTAACTGAACACCCTCAGCCTTGTGTGTAATTCTCATATTCACGCCGGTAGGTATGATAGAGCTGAGCCTTGACCTGGGCTGTCCCCTCATGGTGTGCCTGGAGGGTAGCCCAGATCTCTCTCGCAGTGGAGAGATGGCTCACATGCTCAAATTCAGTGGGACCTAAACCAGAAAACAAAATATTCACTGCTTTGTTGTTGTTCTGATGTTGGGCAACAATATCTAGAGTAGTGCGCTCAGCAACAGGCAACACAGTGAAAGTAGCGTGAATACAAATGTCCCAGATGTCCGAGCTTTGGCTCATAAGATAGGCTCGCATGCGAGTCTTCCAATAATTATGGCCATAAGCTTCCAAGGACGGGTCCTTTCCAGGAGACGTCATGATCACTACTGGGGTTTAGAACCGTTTAAGGTACGGAAAAACCCTAACCAGGCTCTGATACCACTTGTAGGACCGAAAGTAGCGACCAGAGGGGGGTGAATGGGCGCCTTAAAAATTCTTTCGAATCAATGGCCTGCTCCCAACACTCAACGCACCTCGACAAACAAGTGCTTAAACTAATCTATTCTAAACAACAACCGGTGTCCAATTTGAAAAGACACAAACACAGTGGTCAAAAAGCAGATTAGCAGATCATTCAAGACATGAGCAGTTCATGCAAAAAGAGATGACATATTACTGTTCAAAAATTGGTCTTTGGTTCGGAGGTTATAAAAGAAATGTTCAAAGAGTACAAAGTGGAGCCTGCAATTTTTAGCGGAGTTAAACTCCGGGTTCAAAGTTTACAACGGACTGGACTTCGAATTTGTCGGAGCTAATTCGAAGCATGCGCTGCAATCTCCGAAGCAAAAACTCTCCGAAAGCAAAGTCTATGAAGCACCTTTGGAAAATAGAACGAACCTAGCTTCGAAATCGAAGCCTTCAACAGTCGTATGCGTGGGCCAGAAAGACTCAACAGCTACTTCAATAGCTGCCAGCTAGCGATTTAGCTTTGGTATCTTCAAATGAGAGACATGGTTTCCTGGCAAAAACTGCTGACACGCGACTGAAACTAGCTGTCCTAGCTGAGGAAAAAAATCTTCGGTAGAAGGAAGAATCACTCGGCACGAAGTGCTACGTTTGAAACAATTACACTGCAGCACGCCTCCGCTGACAACAATCGTAGAGACTAGATCCTAGGAGCGAACTCTTGGTCTCTTACACACGTAAGCAAAAATTGTTTCAGCCGTGCGAAGAACAATATGCAACAGGATCAACGTAGCTTCTGCAGAACACTGACTAAGTCTAGAAAACATAGCTGCATGGGCTAAGAACAAAACCAACCTTCCGCATGGCAGTCTAAGGCCTACAGCTACGCACAAGAAAACAAGAGCAGATAGCTAAAAAACCAGTACCTACAGATGCTATCTAGATGCAAAAGGACCTTCCTTGACACAGTAAGAACTAGAGCAAACGACTAGCAACAGAGCCCAAGGAACTTCACGCAAAGAATAAACTAACTAGAAAAATAGTGAAGAACTGTAGCAAACCACAAGGCTGTCGCACACAAATACTCAATCCAGGCACACATAACAACACATCATATAATCAAATCCACAACAACGCTAGAAGATAAAGACAGGAAGAATAAAAACCTTGATCAAATGATTTATCAACGAGCCAGAGATGCAAAACCTGTGAAGAGCGGTGGCGGCGCAGACGAATAACAGGCAGGAGAGTGAATATCAAAAAGTGACCCAATCTTTGAATTTGTAAAGTGATTTTTAGAAAGGGTAACCTAACCCTAGGGATTGGGGCCCTATTTATAGGCAGCCCAATATCCTATGAATATTCCACCAGACCCTTAGGGTTTTTTACAGACACTGAAATAAAAGGAAAAGACCAAACTGCCCTTAGGATATTTTTACAGACTAGACTGACTGACTGTGGGCCTAAGGACAAAAAGTTAAACTCCTATTTACAGATGGCTTATCCGGAAGTGGAGCTTTCGTAGTGACTACGACTTCACTTTAGTATGGTCCGTTCCAAGATCAGCGGTCGTCAGGTTTGCGCCGAAACTGACAAAGCGTCCATCGACTTTGCACCAGGTCCCCGGATTGGGCCGGCCCGATTCCGCAGCTCTCTCAGCCCGGCAATCGCTCGCCACCCGTGTACCTGAGTCAATCCTGGTCAACAGCCCAGTGGAACCTTTGCTGCTCCTAGCCAATGTACCCGGAATGGGACAGCCCGACTTCGTGGCCCCTCTGCCCGACAGTCGCTCGCTACCCGTGTACTTGAGTCACATGCGGCCCAGACACAATATGTCTTCTCTCTCTTATCAGTCCTCTTTGACTATCGTTGACAATGACTCATCACATCTGGAACCATGAGGCCCATGCTGTTCAGCATGGCTCCTCAGCTTTTAGCTCACTAAGTTTGCTAAAAGGCAAGGGGCATGTGTTGACATCCAAATTTGGCATTAATGTTAAAGATTATCAAAATATCACTTTTTGGTAATTTTGTTGGGGGGAGATAATCCCGATGACAGTAGGGGAGCATGAAGGCCTGTACGGCCCCGAAGGAAGACTATGGCCAGAAGACCGAAGCCTTACGCCGGAGGTGTCTGGACCTCCGAACGAGGAAGCCAAAGGCCTTCGGAGGCCCCGAGACGCGCCGGAGGAGTCCAAGGGAGGAGTGACCAGATAGGTGCCAGAGGCCAACCTTCGGGAGGAGCCGACGCTCCGAAGAAAGGCCATATGCCAGGGAGACCTAGTCAAGGCCGTAGGGGGTCAAGATCGTGATCATCTGCGCCGTGTTAGGCAGCCTTTGCAGCGCCTAACACGGCCGATACGCTGTCAGATTGCACCTTCCTGTCTGTACTATGTAACGTCTGTTTTGTCTGTACCACCGACCAATGTCAGACCGAATGGCAGTTGGGGGTTGCGGGAACCAGACCCTTCAGAGCGGGCCACCCTACAAATACCCCCAACTGTAGTTGTAATACACACAATCCAAGAATATAGAGCACATAGCATTTCACTACTCCAATCCACTGAGAAAACCTGCTGGTTCAATCCGTCGTTCCAACAGTTGGCGCCGTCCGTGGGGATCCTAGTTCAAGAAGCTAGCGTCCTCTACATCCAGTCACCAAAGCATGTCGGGTCGGAAGGGCGCGAGCACGGTTCCTCTGCGGCGGTCAGCCCGCACCGCCGGAGTCGAGCCCACCCCAGTTGCCGTTCCCGACCAACCGGTCATCGCATTCGTCGGGGCGCCTGCCGTGGAACCAACCCAGACCCCAGAGGGGACGCTGGAGGTTCGGGGCCCTATTGGCGTTCCGGAGCCAGCCTCCGTCAATCCCGCGGGGCTCCAGGAGGGGCCGTCGGAGGTGCATCCTCCAAGCGGGCCCTCGGTGGTGGCTCTTCGGATCGACTACGTTCGCTCACAAGACCCTGAGACCGCCTTAGGAGGAGGCGGGAGTCAGGCCGATGCTCTGGCCGCCGAGAATGCTAGGCTGAAGGTGGAGCTGGCCCAATGGAGCCAGGAGGCGTCGCTCTGCCCTCCTGAGCCCTACCGCGCTATGAGGGCTGCGGCCATAGCCTTGAGCGAGGACGAAGATCATGTGGAGGAAGAAAACGCGTCGTACGACGAGGAGTCTACCCTACACCCCGATCTTCAGAGGGTGCGCTTCGGCTCGAAGTTTCACGCCGCCAAGCTTCCCAAGTACTCCGGGGACTCTGACCCCGGAGAGTTCTCCCGCTCGTACGCGCTAGCAATAGAAGCGTCCAGAGGGAGTCGGGACACCATGGCTAAATGCTTCCCTTTGGCGCTCGAAGGGACCGCCCTCCGGTGGTTCTGGTCGCTCCGGCCTGGGACCATCCGTTCGTGGGACCAGCTGAGGAAGAAATTCGTCAACAACTTTCAGGGTACCTTCGTGGCCCCCATGTCCACCGGGAGTCTCTTCCAAGTGAAGCAGCAGCCTGGGGAGACTTTGTGGCAATACTCCCAGCGCTTCGCACACACCAAGGCCCAGATCAAGGGGCTTTCGGCTTCCTCGGTCATAGACGCTGCCCGGGAAGGCGTCACCCACCCGGGCCTCCTCGACAAGCTCCATTGGAAGCCTATCTCCTCTATGGCGCAGCTCATGACGTACTTCGAAGAGTACACCCGGTCCGAGGAAGGCCAGATACGTCGACAAGCGATGATAGTCCCTGTCCGAGCCACAAACGCCAAGGCGTACGAAGTCTCACCGGACCTCGACCGTGGGGCCCGCCCTGCTCTAGACTTCCGCCGCCAGGACTCCGGCCGGCAAGACCCCGTTCATCGAGACTCCCGGCGAGGTCGAAAGCACCCTCGGGGGGAGGTCCTCAGCATCACCCCCTAGATCCCCGCTAAGCACCAGCACACGTCCGGCGGACGGCGGACTGGATGAACTTTAGCCGGCGGCCAAGGGGCTCCCGGGAAACATCGAAGGCCGTACATCCGGTGCCATAGCGCGCCAGCACCCTCCGGAGAGACACCACATTGTCAGCCGCCGTCTTTTCCCCCTGGGCGAGTGCTTCGGTCATCTCCTCGTTCCAAGCCAGGAGGTCCGCCTCGGCCCGCTCTAGCTGAAGCACTCGGGCTTCGAGAGCTTCGGCGTTGGCTGCTGCTTCCCGGAGCTCGTCCATCTCCGAGACTTGAGTTTGAAGCATGAAGAGCTCTCCTTCGAGTCGCTCCGCATCCTCGGCTCGGGACCGGAGCCTCTCCACCTCGGCAGCCTGGGCCCAAAGGGCGTCAACCTCCGCCTCGAGCTCGTCCGCTCGGGCAGCCTGAGCCCGGAGCCCCTCCAGCTCAGCGATTCGAGCCTTGAGGGAATTGACCTCCGTCACCCGGGCCTCGAGCGCTTCGGCTCTAGCGGCCCAGAGGCGAAGGCTTTCGATCTTCGCCGCCTGCTCGTGGACCAGCCTATCGGCGATGTCCGCTCGGCCGGAGAGCTCCGAAGCGTCGTTCTCACGGCGTTGGTGCTCGGAAAGCAGGGAGAGCAGCGATCCCTGCGCTAGCGCGACTACCTGCTCAAGAAGTGGCGAATCAGAAAAAGGGGGGCTAGGGGATCGCCAAAGGGTACTCCGAGGGAATACCTGGCCGGCGGCGTTCTCGATGGCCTAGCCGAGCTCGAGACCATCTGACAGACTGAGCTCGTCTATCACCGGAGCCTCCCGCAAGCGCAGGTAGTAGTCATGGACCGGGGCCACCCTTGACGCAAAGTCCTCGCCCTCCACCAAGAAAGGACACAGGAGGGGCATGCTAGAGCACGCGCCCCGTGAGCTGGAAGGCGGCCGAGGCCAGATCCCGGTTCCTTGTTCAGTCACAGGGGAAGCTTCTTCGGAGACTCCCTCTGGCTCCACCCCGTCGCGTGGCTCCGAAGCCCCCGTCGCATCGGCGGGGACCCCGGACCCTGCATTGGCGATATCCTCGGAAGGAATCGGGGCTTGGTCAGAAGCCCGAATGGACGTACCTGCTCGAAGGAAATAGGGGTTAAGAATGAAAAGGCCCGGTGCTTTGAGTAAAGGCCAGACAGGTTCGCGTACCCTCGTCTACAGCCTCGGCGAAGACCTCTGAAGGATGATAGAACAGGCCGTTTATCGAATTCACTGGGGAACCCGCTGCCGCTGCGGCCAGTTCGGCCTCAACGTCAGCACTTCCTTCGACAGCGCCGAGGGGGTCGGCCAGCCCCCCTCGGTCTAGGTTGTTGGTCTCCCGGCTCCCCCGAGAACTAGCGGGGATCCCCTCCGAGGATGGATCGCGCGGAGGGGTAGTCTTGGGGACAGCGTCACTTCAGTAGCCGGCGCCTCCTACCCAGTCCTCGGAGCAGGCTGTGAAGGGTTCGAAGGGACAGGAGCACCCCCGGCTCTTTTGGTGCTCGGTCGGTCCAGCTGGACCGGATCCGGAACCGTCGGAGGGTCCTCCGGCTCTGACCCGGCCCCCTCACTGGAATACCCCCATTCAGAGTGGGAGGCGGAGGAGTGGGTCGGGGAGAGCATCTTCGGGCCCTTTACTATCTTCTTCTTCTTCGAAGGGCGTCGGGGGAAAGGCCGCCGTCGGGGTCTGCCACTCTCCTCTTCGAAGCGGCACGGAGGACCTCCCCTTCTGGGAGAGGCGGAGAGGAGAGCTCGAGTGCATCCCACACACGGTTGTATCATCCCCAAGACCCCAGGAGCTCCACCCGCCGTTTGTACTCGGCCGGGGTAGGAGCCCCGAGGATCCCCTCCGTCATTCGGGCCACCTCCTCGGGCATCTTGCCGACGAGCGACCCTGTGTTCGAAGTTCAGTACCAAGCACCCTCCGAGCGCAATAAAAGCAAGCGGAGCCAAAGAGAATGCAGACGCTTACCAAGCTGGTAGGAGAACTCCGTCGACGTCACCCCGTCTTGGCTGCTTCGAAGCGACGCCGGCCACTCCTCCTTCAAAGTTGGGATCTCGAGGGCCACGATCTCCTCCGTCAGGTCCTGCATGCTCATCCGGCGGGCGACGATTTGAAGGAGATGGATCCTCGCGGAAACCGAACTGGCGCTGGCCTCTATGCGGGCCTCCCTCCGGAACTAGATGTGGCGTGGGGGCCCGGCTAGCCCGGAGGTGAGCCCCACCCAGACATAGAACCAGCGGTTTACCCACTTGAAGTACCACCGATCATTGATGGCCTTCGCTGGGAAGGAGTCCGCGTACCTCCTTCAGAGCTAGAAATTGATGCTCCCGAAGGCTAGCACCTGGCTGTCCTTCTTCTTCGGCTGGTAGAGGGCTTCATGCATTTGCGCGAAGACCTCCGCCCTACCCTCGCAGCCCTCAGCGCGCATGGCCAACTCGAAGATGGTGAGGCGGGCCACGGCGTTCGGGGACAGTTGCGGGATCTCCAAGTGGAAGGCGTCTAACACCCCGGCAAGGAGCTCCGAAGCGGGGAACCCTAGCCCCGCGTCAAAGAAGGCCTCGAAAACGACGACCTCCCCTTCTCGTGGCACTGGGACCAACTCCGGACCTGGCTTCCTGGCCCGCGATTCGGGGCCAAGGCGGCCCCTAGTCACCTGCTCGATGGACGCATCGGCGCTCGCCGAAGGCCCAAGCTCCAGGGTCTGCTCCCGGAACCGCTCCGAAGCGGGACGGAGCTCCCGCGAGTCACGTGCCTCAGTCGGGGCAGAAGCAGTCACCGCCGCGGCCGCCGCCGCCATCTGGCGCTGCAAAAAGCAGGGATCTACCACCGTGGCAGGGGCCCTCCTTTCCGCCATGATGAGAGGAAGCAGGGAGAAGGCAGGGACTCAAGGGCAAGCGCTCGCCATCAGGGATGAAGCTGGAGAGCTAAAGCAGGCAGGAGAGGGCATGGCTGGCTCAGCAGCGGCTATTTAAGCCTGGGGGCAGCCACCGGTCCACCTTCCGCCGCTCGGTGTGCGCCCACGACGGTCGAGCGGCGCCCGCATTTAAGGCTGCTGGCGCCTCGGTCGCGCCCGTATCCAACGGTCCACCTTCTCCGCATCGATCACGCACCCACCGCATTAACTGCATCCAGTAACGCGTTAACTCCCCTCCTCGGGCGCCGGAACCTGATGGTCAAAGCCGCGTCGGCGTCAAGTGATCGGTCAAAGCCTGATCCTTCGAAGGAGCGGGGAGCGAGTAGCTAGTCAGAGGTGCTCCCTGGCATCTCCCAAATGGTCGGACAAGGCCGTCCCGCAGCCGGATTCGGCATCCCTATGTAAGTCGTTTTCTTATAAAGATTATCGGAATTATCATGTGCGCTTCCACACTCTCTTACGCAGGACCCTCGAGAGGAAAGAAGCGAGGGGCTACTGTTGGGGGGACATAATCCCGATGACAGTAGGGGAGCGTGAAGGCCTGTACGGCCCCGAAGGAAGACTACGGCCGGAAGACCGAAGCCTTACGCTGGAGGTGTCTGGACCTCCGAACGAGGAAGCCGAAGGCCTTTGGAGGCACCGAGACGCGCCGGAGGAGTCCAAGGGAGGAGTGACCAGACAGGTGCCGGAGGCCACCCTTCGGGAGGAGCCGACACTCCGAAGAAAGGCCATATGCCAGGGAGACCTAGTCAAGGCCGTAGGGGGACAAGATCGTGATCATCTGCGCCATGTTAGGCGGACTTTGCAGCGCCCGACACGGCCGATACGCTGTCAGATTGCACCTTCCTGTCTGTACTATGTAACATCTGTTTTGTCTGTACCATCGACCAATGTCAGACTGAATGGCAGTTGGGGGTTGCGGGAACCAAACCCTTCAGAACGGGCCACCCTACAAATACCCCCCAACTGTAGTTGTAATACACACAATCCAAGAATACAGAGCACACAACATTTCATTACTCCCATCCACTGAGAAAACCTGCTGGTTCGATCCGTCGTTCCAACAAATTTGGGCCAAAATATGCCTTCCCTGCCATAGGTCGGTCCGACTAACCATGGTAGGCTGGTCCGATCGGCCAAATGTGTCCGGTCAGACCGACCCAATTCTAGAATTAGATATAGAGTTTGATTCCAGGCTATTTTTATCTTTAAACAAATCCTAAATACTTTTGACTGAATCCTGGTTAGTTTAGGAGTCGAGGAACATGAGACTAGCCTCTATAAATAAAAGGGTGAGGCTGATTGAAAGGGCATATCCACAGATCAACTCAAAACCCTAGTTTTGAATTGTACCTTTACTTTTCAATCTACTTTTTGCCCTAGCATTACTTTACTCCTAGCAGTAGATCTTTGTCAATTTGATCAGAAAATTGTCTATACTATTCCACGCTACCGCGAGTTCTTTGTAGGTTTGATCCGAAAACCCTCTGTTTCGCCCTCGTATGGGTTTTTATCATTTTTATTGGTTCTTAACGGTAATTTGGTCCCCTGGCCCAATTACGCCTAGTTTTCATGTGTTTTTGTAGTGTTTCATTGCCACCATCTTCTCCAAGAAGTTGGGTCACCATTCATCCACGGCAAGACGGTCGCCGGAGCCCAGAAGATCATTTCCAGGAGCCACCGATCCGACTGGAGTACACCCTTCGGTCCGATCGGCGTATGTCGTGCCGTCACCCAGAGCGCCGACACGCAGCGGTCTGATCGGACATACAAGGCCGCTCCAACCGGACCTTGCAAAGGGCCTCGGGGTAATCCGTATCAACGCCGGAAGCCACCCCCGAGGGGCACCCGCACCCTTCAGTCTGACAGGGCTCCAGACACTGGTGTGACTGGCTAGGAGACTGAGCCCCCCTTCGGTTGTCTCCATGACACACTCCAGAGGGCACCCTTCGCACACCCTTGGTTGGACTTGGATTCACCCTCCAGTCTGACCGTCCGAAAGCTGGAGCTCCTTCAGCCAACACTTCGCACTAGATGTTGCTTCGCTCTATAACCCCTTTGACCTGTTCTCTGCATCGCCGGTCCAACTGGCGGTAGAGCTTCGGTCCGACTGGCTTCCCTTGGCCGGTCCGACCGCTAGGACTCTCTGTTGAACCGGCCTTGTTCTGGCCTATTTGACTAGGTTTTATTATTTTTAGCTATTTTCTCACACATCGACTAATTGAACTTTATTTCTTAATATTTGTTTGATTACCTGGCAACTCCGTTATCCCCTTACCACTGTTTAAGGTCGTCGGAATGCGACATCGGCTTTGTGTTATGTTTAGGGGTTTACTCCTAAATATCCGCATGTTTTTGGATCACAGAACCAGCCCAAGTGCGGGGCATGTTTTTGTGTCAACAACTTGCAAAATGTTTCTAATATAAAGAGTGTTCAAGCTAATTGTAAATCCAAAGACCAATAATAATACCATTGTCATTTCTATCTAAATTTTTATGCCGTAGCGTTTAGTCTGTTGTTGGTTCAGCTTTTCGATGAAATGTCTTTGCATTTACATTACAACAAGCTTTTCCAAACCAGTTGTAATGTTTCTTTTTGAGGGGGAGTTGCATTCTAGGGGGAGTGTATGTCTCCTTAGAGTGCATTTAGTCTCATTTGATGAGTTCACTTGTAAACAAGGGGAAGAAATTTTTGGGAGAAGAGTTTAAGGGGGAATTTTGGCTTTCTCTGGGATTTGTTTTAGGGGGAGTTTTTGTCCCGTTTGTCCTTACTCTTTTGATATCCTTGTTGATGATTCTGAGATTGCACTCATTTTGAGCTTTTACCTTTGGTTAACCATAATGACCACTTCTTGCTTTTATTTGGCTTTTGGTCATTAGGGTTAAACTTTTACTTTATTTTCTTCTTTGCTGTTTTCTTGTGTTTTGTTTTCGTGTTTCCACAGTTGCTTGCAGGTACTGGAAAGCTGAAGAAGAGAAGTGTTGATAATGCACTCATCAAGGGGGAGATTGAGGAGCCATGCTGAAGAGCATGGGCCTCATGGCTCTAGATGTGATGAGTCATTGTCAACGGTAGTCAAAGTGGAGTGTAAATAGAGAGGAGATCTGTTGCGTCTGGGCCGCGTGTGACTCAGGTACACGGGCAGCGAGCGACTGTCGGGCAGAGGGGCCGCGAAGTCGGGCTGGCCCAATCCGGGTACATGGGCTAGGAGCAGCAGAGGATCCATTGGGCTGTTGACCGGGATTGACTCAGGTACACGGGTGGGGAAGCGATTGCTGGGCTGAGGGAGCTGCGGAATCGGGCCAGCCCAATCAGTGTACCTGGTGTGAAGACGGTGGACGCTTTGTCAGTTTCGGCGCAAAACTGATGACCGCTGATCTCGCATCGGACTGTCCAGAAGTGAAGCCATAGTCGCTACGAAAGATTAGCTTCCGGATAAGTCATCTATTAATAGGAGTTTACTATTTTGTCCTTAGGCCCACAGTCAGTCAGTCAACTCTGTAAAAATATCCTAAGGGCAATTTGGTCTTTTCCTTTTATTTAAGCGTCTTTAAAAGACCCTAAGGGGCTGGTGGAATATTCCTAGCTATTGGGCTGCCTATAAAAAGGACCCCAATCCCTAGGGTTAGGTCACCCTTTCTGAAATCACTTTTTTAATCAAGAGATTGGGTCACGTTTTTCTGCCTCCTGTTCCTGCGTGCGCCACCAGGCTCCTGTTCATGCATTTTATTCCTACGTACACTGCCATCGTGAGTTCTGTTCTTCACAGTTCTATGAGATTTTATTCTCTCTATTCCTGTCATTCGGTGCAAAGCGATTTTGTGGCTTTACTGCATCGTTTTGAGTGCCTGCAAGTTTTTGTCTCTCGTGCAAATAGTCTTCTCTGTTTGCTTTTGTTCTTTGGCTGAGTAGTACTAGCTCTTCTTGCGTGCTCCTGTAGCAGCAAGTAGTACCTATCTCCTGTAGCTATAGTATGCTAGTTTTCTAGCCCTTGTTTTTTCCTGACTTGGCTTTTTGATCGAGGAGATAGGGTCTAGCTTGTCTCTTGTTGTTTCTGGCGAAGCCCCATACTTTGCTCGAAGTCCTTTTGTCTATGAAGCAGGCTTCGACCAGACTTCTCCAAAGGCTATGCTGCAACCAGTAACTCCGAACTTGAACTGTGGATCTAGCTTCGAAGTGTGCTCTATTCAAAGACTTTATTCTGACATACTTCGACTGTTTTTTTCGAAGCATACTTCGACAGGTTTCGAAGTTAGCTTCAAAGCTTGTCATTCTGGTTGGCTTCGCTCGAAGTATTTTTCTGAGAGTTTTGCTAAGTACACCTCGCTGGTTTCTTCTACACTTGTTTGAAGTTTTTGTTGTTCGAAGTATACTTCGCATAATATACTTTGTCAGCGTAAAGTGGACTTCGCCAGCTTGTTATGTACATTGCTCGATTCGAAGTACACAATTCGAAGTCCTGTGTTTTGGCTTCGAATTCTGTTGGCTTCAGAGTATTAGTTCTGACAACGCTAGACTTTGCATGAGCACTCCGAACTAACTTCGAACTTTCTTTTTGCTACTCAAACGAAGCTTTGATTTGAGTGCTGGTACCTGCGAAGCTAATTTGTTTCGATGTAGGCTTCACATTCTTTTTGCTACATACTTCGCATTGAAGCATAATTTGCATTCTGTCACACTCGAACTAGCCTAGACTCCACAAACATTCAGCACTTCCACGACAGACTTCGTCAGCCTTCGACAAAGGACTGCGAAGCAGGCTTCGACACTGCGAAGCAGGCTTTGACACTACAGGCTTCGACGTTGCAGGCTTCACCATGTACCTTTCTGGAGACAACCTTGAACAGTAACTTCCCATCTCCTTTTAACGTACACACGGAGCTTTTGCTGTGATGATCTTGCTCTGAGTTCCTTGTCTGCCCATGTTTTAAAATGCTCTATTATTCTGCCTATTAGCACTGCATTGGTGTTTCTTTGTTTAGGACACTTGTCGTTTCTAGGCTAGATACTCTTAGGCTTTAGCGATCTGTTTACGTTTTGCTGCTTAGTCTTTTGAGGTGCGTTGGGTGTTGGGAGCAGGCCATAGATTCGAAAGAATTTTTTAGGTGCCCATTCACCCCCCTCTGGTCGCTACTTTCGGTCCTACATTTTTTCACTGGTTACCCCGGCGTCTGCAATCTCTGACCGATGGGCCTAGGGTGAAAAGCTGAAGCAAACCATCACGTCCCCCAAGCTGCAACGGTTATTTTTCCGACCGTTGCAAGGTCGCTTGGGCTCCCCACGGGCGTCCTATCGTTATAAGCTAGCCTTCGGCCTTGTGCTCTGAAGGCTTGCCTTCCTAGAAGCATCATTATTTTAGGTAATTTGCCCTAAGGCACATGCACCCCTTCGCTCCGAAGGGCTATGTGCGAGGGGCTATTGTTGGGGGCATTAGTTTTCCCTTATACAGGGGCCAAATGACGTCATCTCTGAAGGAGTCGGGCTCTGAGCCTATCAACTGGCGAAGCCTGAAGATGAGCTCCAGCCTCCTCTGACGAAGTCAACTCCAAGAACAGCCAAGACTTTCTCCTCTGGAGCCAAGCCTCTGGAACCCCTCCGATCCCCTCCGGAGCTAAGCCTCCGGAACCCCTCCGAGTCCCCTTCGGAGGCTTTCGAAGCCCACTCCTAGAGCTTCTTCACGGCTCACTTCAGAGCCCTCTTCGGGGTCCGCTTCATAGTGCTTTTCGGAGCACCTCGGCTACCTCCGACTAAAGACCTCGCACAAGCACTCCAGCCCAGAAGAAATATCCAAGCATCGCTACAGTGTAAAGCCATTCCCGGGCCCCTCGCCCATAGTATGCTGTATACCTACTCCAGAAGTGATGTTTATCTACTGCGTCTGTAAAGTCAAATATACAGTAGTATAGCTTTTTCCCTTCTTACCCCTATAAAGCCTACGGCTTGTAGGGGGTATTTGGGTCCTTTCCTTTTGCTTGCGAGCCTATAAAAGCAAGGCCATGCCCTTCTAATGAGGGGATCCCGACCGGATTCTAGATCCCTTCGTGACATGTTTAGTAGAGGCAAAATAATGCCAAATCCACTATAAACTACACGTAGGGCTATTATACCTCCGGGGAGACCTGAACTAGTATAAACTCTCTCTTTCTCTGTGAGAACCCTTCGAGGTTCATTCTATACATCATACACTAATACACAAAAACCTGCTGAAGCTGCCACAATTGCTACAACATCAATGGTATTTTATATAAGGCCAGAGTATGTTCTCCCCTGCTCCGATGTATTTCCCAAGCCGAAGGCCAAGATATACTCCGAGAAATTCATGAAGGCCTTTGTGGTAGCCGTCTTGCCCCTCGGGCTTTAGCAAGCAAAATAATTCGCTAGGGGCTCTATTGGCCTACCATAGTAGCCGATGTGGAGACTTTAGTCCGCACTTGCCAAGGTTATTGCTCTGGTATGGCTGATGGCACGATGGGGAATCGATCTTATTAGCCCCTTCCCAATGGCAAATGGTAGTATAAAATTTGCAGTGGTAGCAATTGAGTATTTTTCTAAGTGGATCGAAGTAGAACCCCTCACCGCTATCACTTCAAAGAATGTGCAAAAATTCTTCTAGCAAAATATCATTTGCAGATTCCGAGTGCCCAGACAGCTGACAATTGACAATGGCACTCAGTTCGATGCCGAACCCTTCAGAGCATTCTGCAAAGGGCTTGGTATTGAAATGTGTTTTGCAGTTGTCCATCATCCGCAGTCCAATGGAGTTGTCGATCGAGCTAATGGTAATATCTTGTTAGGCTTGAATCATAGAATAGTAGGATTAGTGAAGGGGCTATGGACCGAAGAACTTGTGAAGATTTTGTGGTCCATTCAGACCACTCAAGAAAGGTCCACAGGTTTCACCCCTTTCAGGTTACTAATCAGAGATGAGGCCATGATGCCTACGGAGCTTAAGGGAGGATCCCTTCACACCATCGAACCTGAAATGGAAAATGAAAGACAAACTTCGTTGGACCTAACTGTAGAAACAAGGCTTCGAGCTGTTGCTAACTTGATGAAGTATCAACATCAAACAATGATTTGGTATGACCCGAAGATAAAGCTTAATGAACATAAACCGGGTCATTTAGTACTGCGAAGCATTATTGCTCTAGGGAAATTAGGAAATAAATGGGAATGACCATATATCAGCCTTCGTTCAGGATGCCCCAGATGTTTTAAATTAGCTAATTTAGAAGGTGAAGAATTGATGCATGCATGTCATGCGGAGCACCTTAAGCGATACTTCTCTTATGGGCTCCTTGTAATCATTTGTAAACACTTTATAAATGAATAAATCTTATGGTTCGAATAATGCATGCTTCTCAAGATGATTCCTACTCCTAGTGGACGCACTAGGGGGATGGAGCTGATTGTAGAGCTAAGTATTATTCATTCAAATCTAATTTACGGACTTCGAGCCACCTGCTCGAAGCATCCGTCAAGGTGGGAAAGTACCATGAAAAGCGGATTCCGAGCCACCAGCTTGAAAGCATCCGTAAAAGAATCCAAAAAGACCAATGATACGGATTTCGAGCAATCAACTTGAAAGCATGGATAAAAAGAGTCGAAGGAGACCATAAAAAGCAGATTTCGAGCCACCGGCTTGAAAGCATCCATAAAAAGAGTCCAAAGAGACCAAATGATATGAACTCCGAGCAATCAGCTTGAAAGCATCTGCAAAAAGAGTCTGAAGCGACCATTATCAATGGATCCTAATACATCCATAAAAGAGTACTAAGCTACCATTTAAGGGTTTCGGACCAACGAGTTCGAAGAGACCTACGAGGTCCATAGCAAACATCTACTCGAATTTCAAACAACTAGTTCTTAATTCTTATTCAATATAATCAGGGGCTCCGAGCCTCTGAAAATAAAAGTTATTGAAATTGTACTCTTAGCTAGCATTATAATTGTTGTGCATAACCATCTTCGCTCTAAATTTGAAGGTGCTTACTCCCAAAGAGGGGCTAGGAGATAATGTGACAATTTTGAAGCATTCTAGTTTATATTACTCAATAAATCATACTACACTAGGAAAAATCAATGTCAAAGCCAAGAAGAAAGTGAAGGCCCCTTCGATCCACAGAGCTAGACTCGGAGTTAGCTCGGCTTCGAAGGCGACTCATACAGGAACCCGGAGTGTTTAGAACATTGAGTTTAACTCGTTTCCCCTTCTTCGAAGCTCAGAAATCTCTTTGTTCTGCTGAAGCTCGGCCCAGGTCCGATGTCATTCAGGGCTACTCTTCGCTTGCTCCTCACTAGACCACTCTTCTTTGAACCAATCAATGTCCTCCGAAGATGAAGATGCTATATTAAGAACTTCTTCCCCCTTCTCCTCCTTAATGAAGGCTAATACTTATTTACTTATTTCGGGTATAACCTCTCCATGGCTCCCCTGAGGAATTGAAATTTGGGGATGCCTGTGAGGCCTTACGGCTTCAAAGGTAGCCCACTATTGACGGAGATCTTTGTTAACCTCTAATACTTCAAGCTCATCCAAAAAAGGTCGGAAAGCCTAAAAACATTTCCAAACAAGTATTTTTCATTTCCAAACATAAGACGAGCCCTAAGGATAACTAAACCTTCAGGTCCGAAGGAGGATTGCTGCTCAAAGGCTTCATCCATGCTTGCTTTTGACGGAGGCCTTCATCGATCCATGCCTTCAAGGCTGGCCGGCCTTCAGCTCTCCAGGATGGCTGAAAAGCCTCCCAAGCTATGACCACATTAGGCGATGGGGTCAATAGACAGTCATCACCAAAGCTAGCCAGGGCTGCTCCGGGCTCCAGCGAAACAGACAGTCCGATGTCCTCATAGTAGCGTAGCACTCCGAGAGCGGCTATTGGCCAGACATCTCTCCATACCGAGTACCCGCAGTCTTCATCGTCTTTGCTGCTACTTGGATCATCTTCATCTTCTGCAGCAAGGAGTCATTGGCAGATGACGAGGAAGCATAGGAAGTCCCAAAATATTCAAGAACACCCTAGAGGACGTCCATTGTTTCGGAGGCCGCGCTCTCACACTTTATTTTCTCTACGGCCAAGGCCTTGTTCGATTTAGTCATTTCGCACATTAAGGAGGAGAGCTTGGTGGCTTCCATCATAAGGACTATTTTTTGTCTGAGCAGCTTCCTTGCCTCTTCAGCCACACTTTGCTGCTCTTCTTGGAGCTTGACAAGTTCAGCTCCCGAAGCTGCCTGCTCCTCTCAAAGCCTTTCAACATCGTCCCGGAGCACTACTCATTCAGCCTCGAGCTCCTCCTTTGTAGTTTCCAGCCTGGCTTTAGCGCCCCACTCTGCCGAAGCCATCTCTTCCAAGCTTGAAGCTTGGTTCTCGGAGTCGGTAAGACTCCCTTGAAGAGGTGTCACCTTCTCTTTGAGCCGGTTGCATTCTCGCTCATTCAACACAACCGCTACTAGAGCTAGAACGACGTGCTACAAAGGAAGAGAAGAGCAATGTAAGTAAATTATATACATGTTTAGATTAAATTAATTTTTTGCAGGTGCTTCGTACCTGGTAAGCCGCCCGTTCGAGAGCAGCATCAAGCTTTGACCCTTCGGCCTTTCCTAGGATGGAGACCAAGTCAGTCTCCCCAACTTCGCGACTAGCTTGAGCCAGGGGCTCTAGCAAAGTCTGAAGCCCTATCCTCCATTCAAGGAAGGGAGCCAGGAGAAGCCACATCCACCGGAGCCGATCCTATAAAACCTAAGGTATATGATATTATTTAAATGATGTAGGTAAAAAAGGAGGATGTATTCAGCTGAGGCTTACCTCCAGCATCTTGTTGCCGGATGAGCATCGGACTACTTGGAGGCTCAAAGATTTGACCGAAGTCCTCTTTGGACTCTGGACTACAAACTGAAGGAATGGCTGCAGAGATTTCTTCGACCACTGCAGCTATCACTTCGTCCAGAGCCAAGACTTGGGCTTCTACAGTCTCAACTCCACCTTCCTCTATAGAAGGAGCACCCTCCTAGCTAGATGGGATGTGTACACTCTCCGCCTTCTCAGGGTTGTCATCCACCATCAGTGCTGCCACCGCGCCGTCTCGAACGGAGGCCTCGGTCCCCATCCGAGACCCTTCGTCATTAGCAAGAAGAGCCTCGAACTCCTGTTGATAGCAAGAAATGGCATTAATGCCAGAGATTGTGAAAATATCAATTTTGGTAATTTGGGCCAAAAATACACATGTCCAGTGTTAGGCCGAAGCCCTATAGGACTGAAGGTCCATTGGGCTATGGGCTCCGAAAGCCTCTAGCCAGCCCACGGACTTCAGCCAGGAAGCCTTCGGAGGCCCACGCCACCGAAGCTTCGGCCCGAGGAGCAGTCCTCGACTGGCCTGGCCGAAGCCCACTTCGGTAGAGACGAAGTTGGATGTGATTCTGGCTGAGTTTTATCTCTATCCAAGCTGAAAAATAGCAGATTTGATCTGAAGTTTGGCCCCTATAAATAAAGAGGCGAGGCCAGCTTAGAGAGGCCCCCCAACACAAATCAAACCAAAGCCCTAGCTTTGATCGTATTTACTTTACCTTTATTTTCCTGTACCTCTTCGTGGGTTTGCCTGGAAGCCCTCCGCCGACTACTTCGGAACAGTGGTAACCCTTGTTACTTCGCTTGTGAAGTATATGTTAATCTACGTAATAGATTGCTATCGCCTTGTTACTTCGCCTATGAAGTATCCGCTAATCCACGTAACAGATTGCTACCTTCGCTACTAGTGCAACACTTAGCAGAATTTGGTCCTCAGGCCGAATCGGTACTTCGAACTCTCTTTGCTCCAGGTTCCCACGTTCGGAGCTACTTCATTGGAGGTGTCCAGAGATAAGAGATCAGTTTCGGAGGTCATCGGGACACCCTTCGGCGAGGCTGCAGGCTCCGACGACAGGCTTCGGCAGCACACTTTGTCATAATAGGCTTCGCCACGATCGCACTCCGCACTGGACAAAGTTACGCCCGCGCGTGGCCCTCACTTCATTATTCTGTAAATTGTCGTATCAGAGACCTCACGCCGAACCTCGTTGTTCGGAGGTGATCGTCGCGTCCAGATCTGTTCGGAGTCCATCTTCGGTCGGATCAGTCCGAACGCCGAAGCACCCTTCGTGAGATACTTTGCACCAGATGCCGAAGGTATACTTCGGCGACCCATTTGCACCAGACTTCAAAGCAGACAGGCTCCGACTGGTTTGCTGATTTTATTCTATTTAATATATTTCTTTCGGCTAATTGGGTTATTTTGTGTGATCTGATTGCCTGGTGACTCCACCCTCCTTATCACGACTAAGGGCAGTTGGAACACGACGTCAGTGCTGCATCACACTTAGGCTTGTCCCTAAGTATCCACACACTTTTGGATCGTCAAACTGACCCAAGTGCGGGGCACGTTTCCCTGTCAACACACTTTTTGGTGACTCTGCTGGGGAAGGCTACGCCAACATGACAAGTACATCTACATCGTCCACTGGTACATCTACGTCAACTACTACGTCCACACCGCCGATGGACAAAATAGGAGGCGCGAATATTGACAAACGCAACATCTTGACACCTACACTTGAAGATATCCCCGCAAAAGATTGAGCAGAGATCGAGGCAAAGTTGAAGGCACTCCAGGACATGATGCTTGGGGGCTACGTTAAGACACGCGCAGGCTTCATCAAGCATGACATCATCACCCCCGACCTCGCCCAGGTCCAAGTAACACCTGTATCGCCTCGTTTATCTTCTTTAGAGATTGAGCAAAAATAGCCGCATTAGTAGATCAAGCCATTAGCGCTTCGCTAGCCAACCATTTAGATTCGGCAGTCAGCTCCCAAGTAGAGGTGACTCTTAGGAGGTTCGGCTTTACTGAGGCCGTACCCCCGGTTTGTGTTATCACAGAAAAGTGGAACACTCTTATAATCTAACCCGAAATATTGCACAGTGGAAACCATCCAAAAAATCAGTGAGCAACAGCTAGCTGCAACAACATATTCAGCCTCAGCTATAGATTGTGCAACGCTAGATGATTTGTGGAAAGACCAGCAAATAAGAGAAGTACCTAGAAAATGACAAGTACTAGAGGTACTTTTTCTATCACTTTTACACCCAGCAAAATCCGCATCTGAATAACCTCGAAGACATAATGAAGACGATGCAGAATACCAAATGCTGAATTCTAAAGTGTGTTTGAGATACCTTAGAATGCACTTTACTACTTGTCGATGCGAAGCCCTTAGCGAAGCCTAAAAACGAGCGCACAGACACACTGCTAAGTGTATATTTGGCCTCGTAGCCATCAGGTAGAGAAGGGAACGGATCTTCTGAACTCCTTCTGATTTACGGCATCTCCATCCTCGTTAGGATCCAATGTTACCGAAGTAGCCATCGGAGTGGCGAGGGGCTTCGTATCAGCCATATCAAACTTCTTTAGCAGGTCCTTTGTGTACTTCGTGTGATGAACGAAGGTACCTTGTTTGCTTTTCTTGATTTGCAAACCGAGGAAAAATGTGAGTTCGCCCATCAGCGACATCTCGAACTCCCTGCTCATGGTATCTGCAAACTCTGCAACTAAATCACGAGAGGAGCCACCAAATATGATATCGTCAACGTAAATCTGGACCGGGAGGAAATCTTTTTCATATTTGAGAGTAAACATGGTTTTATCAATTGATCCCATTAAATACCCTCGCTTAAGCAGAATAGACTTAAGTCTATCATACCATGCCCGAGGGGCCTGCTTGAGTCCATAAAGAGCTTTATGAAGTTTAAATACTCTAAGGGGGTATTTGGAATTTTCAAAGCCAGGGGGTAATTTTACAAAAACTTCTTTATCTATGAAACCATTAAGAAAAGAACTTTTTACATCCATTTGGTAAAGTTTGAATCCACGGGATGCAGTAAATGCAAGCAAAATCCTAATGGCCTCTAGATGAGCAATAGTTGCAAAAGTTTCAGCAAAATCAATCCCTTCAATTTGAGAAAAACCCTTAGCGACAAGTCTAGCTTTGTTTCTAACCACAGACCCATCCTCCCATTGCTTGTTTTTGAAAATCCATTTTGTTCCTGTAAAATGAACATGAGGAGGGGGATCTACAAAAGTCTAGACTTGGTTTCTCTCAAAATTTTCAAGTTCTTCATGCATGGCATTGATCCAACTTGAATTAGATAAAGCATGACTCACATATAAGGGCTCAAAAGAAGCAAAAAATGCAGAATCAATGAAATGAGCGTGAGAACGTGTTATCCTTTGATCAAGCTCACCAATGATCTACTCGGGATGATGCATCCTTTGGATGTGGTGCGGAGCCTCGCGGTGGGTTGCAGTCTCCCCCTCAACTTATGCCGGGGAACGGTCAAAGATGACCGAAGTCAAGGTAGATGCTTTGGGGCCTCTTGCCGAAGTGATCGAAGCGGGATTTGCTTCAGGAATCGATGTCGAGGGAACTAGGGGTTCATCTTCGATGTCTTCGGGATCTTCTTCAAAGATGGACGCTTCCATATCCTTTTCACTGGCAAGTTCAAAAGATGAACTAACACAGGGGGTTGATTCATCAAAAGTCACATCACATGACTCGGTGACAATGTTAGTATATAAATTGAAAACTCGATAGGAGTGACCATGTGTGGTATAACCCAAAAAGATCCCATATGAAGAACGCGACTCAAACATATCCAAATTTCCATGCATTAGGTTAAAACATCGACAACCAAATACTGTAAGATGAGTAACCTTGGGTTTTCTCCCAAAATTCATTTCATACGAAGTTATGTTCAAAATTGAGCGCAAAAAGATCCGATGTGAGATGTAACACGCTGTGTTCATGGCCTCAGCCTAAAAACTTCTAGGAGTCCTATGCTCATTGAGCATCGTCCTAGCCATCTCAATTGGAGTGCGGTTCTTTCTCTCAACAACACCATTTTGTTGAGGAACCCGTAGAGCAGAGAATTGATGTTCTATGCCATGCTCGATGCAAAAGTCAACAAAGAGACTATTTTTAAACTCGGTGCCATTATCACTTAGAATGAATTTCAATGCACCTTGAAGTACAGTAAAAAGACTCAAAGAGAAGCTCGGAAAGTGTGAAAACACTTCATCCTTGCTAGCTAAAAAGAAGACCCAAGAGTAACGAGAGTAATCATCGACAATGACAAGAACATACCATTTGCCGCTTGTAGCAGAAACATCGAGGTGACA
Source organism: Zizania palustris (assembly GCA_019279435.1). NCBI lineage: Eukaryota > Viridiplantae > Streptophyta > Magnoliopsida > Poales > Poaceae > Zizania > Zizania palustris. Next base: position 105,719,155 of record JAAALK010000283.1, on the reverse strand, counting down.
CAGGGATTACTTTTGCGATTTGTCTCCTGAGATTTTTGTAGAACGGCTCACCTGCGCCGATTTCTCCACCCGTGGAAATCACAAACAACGAAGACCAAAAACCAGCCGACTTCTTCTCGGGTCATGTGCTCCTTGGCTGCCGTGCGGCTGACAAGAAGCCTTGGCGTAGGCACTGCTACTACTGCACGTAGCTGCCGCTTAGCCTGCCGGCTAGCTTGCGCGACTGACCGAAAAAAAACATTGCCCGGAGAAGATAGAACGACGATGGCAGCGGAGATTTCAGAGAAGAACATGGTGGAAAAAATGCAAGGGAAAGTGACCCACAAATTTCTGAAATTGGTAAAGTGTTTTTCAAAATGGGTAACCCTTACCCTAGGTATTGGGGCCTTTTTATAGGCACCCCAATAAATGGGAAAAATCAAAAATACCCCTAGGGTTTTTACAGACGCTGAAATAAAAAAGGAAAAAACAGAAATGCCCTTAGGGTTTTTTTAAGACTCAACTGACAAACTGTGGGCCTAAAGGCAAAATAGTAAAAACCTAAATCAAGATAACTTTTCCTGATCCGAAGCTTTCATAGCAGCTACGGCTTTGCCTCAGAACGGTCAGATCCGAGATCAACGGTTGTCAGTTTTGCGCCAAAACTGACAAAGTGTCCACCGTCTTCGCACCGAGTACCCAGATTGGGCCGACCCGATTCCGCAGCTCCCTTAGCCAGGTAATTGCTCGCTGCTCGTGTACCTGAGTCAATCCCGGTCAATAGACCAGTGGATCCTCTATTGCTCCTAGCCCATGTACTTAGATTGGGCCAGCCTGACTCCGTGTCCCCTTTGCCCAGTAGTCGCTAGCTGCCCGTGGACCTGAATCACATGTGCCCTAGATACAGTAGGTCTTCTCTTCTCTTCATGTCCTCTTGACTTCCGTTGACAATCACTCATCAAATCTGGAGCCATGAGGCCCATGCTCTTCAACATGGCTCCTCAAGGACAAGCATTCATCAGAAGCTATCACCACCAAGGCCATCGGCACTTGAAAGGCTCGACCCCATAAACACCAAAGAAAATGACTGATCGGCCGATAACAGTACAATGATAGGAAAGCCCCAGTGGTGCCCTAGCGGGATCTTCATGAAGAATCATAAGAGAAGAGTGCAATGGTTGCAATAGAGGGAACTAAAAGTGCATAGCCACAATAATGGAGTTGATCGCCCCAAGAGGATCAAGGGTGTATGGCGTATTAAAGAGAAGGTCGATCACAATAATGAAAGAAACGGAGGGGTAAACATGGTATTCTTTCTCCCTATAGAGTACCGGGTGTAGGACCGAGAGTAGTGACTAGAGGGGGTGACTGGTCACCTTGACAAATTCTTTCGAATCAATAGCCTACCCTTAAGACCCAATGCTCCTTAAAATACATCTAGCGGAAACAAAGAAATCTCAAGCGCTGAAAATAATCAAGCCTAAAAACAATCGGTGTCCTAATTGAAAATACACCACCACAATATTTAAAAGCAGATTAAAGGACCATTTAATTCATAGGCATTTCACATGCCAAAAAACCTTACCGAAGGGTAAGATCTTGCAAACCAAATATCGTCTAGAATCAACAAACAAGAAATGCCCTTCTTAAAATGAACCTCTAAGCCCTCCTCAAGAAGTTGCGAAACAGAAACCAAATTAAAACCCAAATTTCCAACCAAAGCAACATTCTTCAACGAAAAATGCTTAGAAATCCGAATTGAGCCAATACCGTGTACCTACCCTTGACCATTGTTCCCGAATGTGATGTACTCCTTGGAGCTCGAGGAAGTGAGCCAATACCGTCATGTGGCGAGACCATCCCGAATCCATGATCCATATGTCCTCTAGGCCTCGATCCTGCAACATCAATGGTCATAAGGAGGAGAAAACGGTCCGACACCAGGTTAAGCAAAAGAGATAAACCAGTGTCGAGCCATCTGCTCAAAAGACAGAAAGCAGAGAGAAGTGTAAGAGTCTAGACCGAACCGCAACTCAAAGCACGGTCCTCTGTTCTGCCTAGTGTCATGGCCACGAGGTCCGAAGCCGTATCTAGAACGACTTAGAGCTCTGTTAGAGCGAAAACCACCCTCCAGAGCACGGACACGAAAGCAGTCTATCCTCTCTCCGCGTCGAGGAACTCTTTATCTACCACCCTGCTGGTAGAACTGCTCCTGCCCACCTAAAGCTATCTCTGCTCTCTCAACTCGCTTCATCCTAAAGAAAAACTCCGCAAGATGCCCTTCTTTCTTACAGAACTCATAGTGATAGGTAGGCTTCTTGGGATGTGGTTGAGGCTTGGATTTCTTAGGCTTGGTGGTGTTGGCTATTGGCTCTTTAGTATGAGAGGGTCCAGGTAGAGAGTCATGATAAGTATGGAGGTGCTTGGGCTTCGGGATCTAGATAGGCTTCTTGGGTGGAGCTTTAGGTTCTTCTTGGAATACTCCATCCTTGGGCTGACTAGCCTAAAAAGCCTCAGTGGAGTGAGTCTTGGGATATCTCTGCTCTAGAGTCATCTTACTCCACTCCACTGCACTGCTCAGGGCACTCTCAAAGTCAGCCTTGGTGTAGGTGTAACCTACTTCGAACCCATCCTGCCTCTTGAACTGTTGAATCATGATGCTGAGTTGAGGCTCTCTAGCACTCACCCAACTTAGGATTTTATGTAGGTAAGAGTTCTCGTTCTATGCATCATCTAGCTCCTCTCGCAAGGAAGCTAACACCTCCACCTGATATAAAAAGATCTCATGCTCTCCATCAACTTGAACAGACTTCTCAGCTTTTAGCTTGATCAGCTCCAACCTCAGAGACAAGCAGTTCTCACAGACAATGGGTGGAACTGACAATGCCTCAAGCTCTAGCTCTGCTCTAACTCTCTCTAACTCTCCCAACTTCTCATCGTCCTTCGCTTTTAGCTCAGCTAGATAAGATAATTGGGATGGGCAATCTCTACAGGGCACGATGACTAAGGCATGAGCATTTTTCAGCTCCAGCTGACTGCTTTCAAGCTCAATGGCCAAAGCGTCTCTCTCATCTACCCTCTCAGTGTACATAGACTTCAAAGTAGTCAGGTCACACAGCAACACCTCGCAGTTGGTGCACTCACAACTATCACCCAAGCAAGGGAATGAAGGTAGACTCTTAATATTGCTATTGGCTAAAGCAAGCTCACTCTCAAGCTCATCTATCCTCTTCTCAGCCCCTCTAAGCAGTTTCTCCTGATGCTTCTCTTCAAGTAATTCAACGACTTCTCGTTCATAGGAAGATACCTTCTCCTCGTCGTCATCACCAGAGTTGTCAGAGGAGACCTTGTCTTCTTTATCCCTAAGAGCCATAGAGCAGACGCTCTTGCGAGATCTTTAGTTGCGGTGCGAGCGAGTCTTCGGCTTGTCCTCGAAAGCCATGAAGCAGTGGCCCGTCGGATCATCCTTGTCCTTCCCCTTCTTGATGATGATCTCATCATCGCTTGAGCTTGATGAAGAGGAAGAAGAGGATGATCTCTTGTATTAGCTTCTCTCCATCTCAGCGAAGAAGGCCTTGTTCCATTTCTTGTTCTCGCGCCGGTAATCCTTCCAGGCCTTTCTAAAGAACTTCTTCTTGGGCTTTCCCTTGGTGAAGGAGGAGCTGTCGTGCTTGTTGGAGTCGTAGGAGCTACCGCCGGTACCCTTCTTCTGTGTGTTTCGCTTGGGGCAGTCGGTGATGAAATGACCTAGATCACCACACTAAAAGCAACCAAGTTTTGTGCCATGTCATTTGAACATTCTCTAATCATAGACACGACGAACAAAGATATTGAAAAGACACAGATCATCATCTCCTAGCAAATCCAATTGGTCCTCAGTGATAGACATCAAAGAGGACAAAGCACAACTCAAATAAGCAGGATAAGCAGAAGGTGTCGCAAGGGCTAGGGTTTTTGATGCAGAACCAGTGAGATTTGATCTTAACTGGATATCAACCTCTAAGGAGTCCAACTTGCTGAAAAGCTCTGCGACAGTTAAGGTATCAAAGGAAGCGTTGTCAACAATAGAGGATACCTTGATCTCCTAGATCTTAGGGTCCAAGGTATGAAGAACCTTGAGCGTCTGTTCATGATTTGAGACCAGCTAATCACGATCGGCCTTGTTGGTCTAAATCTTGTTAATGATCGACTAAAAGCGACCAAACAAAGCCTCGATAGTCTCTCCCGACTTTTGTGAGAAATTTTCATTCTCACGCTGGTAGGTCTGATAGAGCCTAGCTTTGACCTGAGTTGTCCCCTCATAGTGTGCCTGGAGGGTAGCCCAGATCTCTCGAGCAGTGTCAAGATGGAAAACACGCTCAAACTCATTTGGACCTAAACCAGAAAATAGTATGTTCACTGCCTTATTGTTCAGGTCATGCAAAGTGACTATCTCAGGGGTAGTACGCTCTACAGCTAGAAGCACAATGAATGTGACATAAACACACATGTCTCATATCCCTGAGCTCTGGCTCAATAAATAGGCTAGCATGCAAGTCTTCCAATAGTTGAAGCCAAAGACCTTAAGGGACAAAACCTTGCCAAAAGAAGTCATTATCGCTACCTTGGGTTAGAACCGGTTAATGTATGGAAAAACCCTAACCAGACTCTGATACCACTTGTAGGTCCGAGAGTAGCGACCAGAGTGGGGTGAATGGTCGCCTTGACAAATTCTTTCGAATTGATGGCTTACGCTTAACACCCAACGCTCCTCAAAATACAACAAGCGGAAACAAACAAATCTCAAGCGCTAAAAATAATAAAGCCTAAAACGACTGGTTTCCTAATTGAAAAGACACCACCATAGTATTTAAAAGAAGATTAAATGACCATTTAATTCACAAGCATTTCAACCATCACAAGTATAACCATCACAAGCATTTAATCAGACAAAATAAATGCAGACGATAAATTTGTGCTCACAAACGAATCAAAATGCACTAAAGATAGAAAGATACATTAATAAACATTCATAGTGCAATCTGAAATAAAACTCTTGCTGAAATTAAATCAACAGACTAATCATAGATAATATCTGTAAGTGCATACTAAAAGAGGAATAAAAGATTATTGTTCCTTGCGCATGTTCCTGGTAGCTTCCATCGCTACGAACAGAGTGCGTTGACTCCTTCGCATACAAATCTACCAGAGAAAAAAATCTCCGCCGAGAAACCTCTAGGAAAAACCGAAAATTGGATTTCTAGAGAAACACTGTAGCCTCCACTCTTTGTATTCGTGCGCACAGTGCCGCTGGACTGCCACTATGCCTCACGCACACAAGCCGACGCCTCGCGCTGCCGCTCCTGGCGCCGCGCCTTGTGGCTTCCTCCCCGCGCTGAGCGCTAGGACTCTCCGATTGCTCTTCCTCAGAAAACCAACCACACAATACAAAAATACCACGCCATGAACACAGTGCGAAGAAAAACTGGAACAGAAAAACTGGAGAAAAATAGAAGTGAACTTAAATTTTCATTTTGGTGAGTTAGTGAAATCCTAGGGTACACATGCCCTTATATAAGCAATTTAAAATTGAAAATGACGTAACTACCCTTAGTGTACAGGCTTTGAAATACAAATGCGAGCCCAAAGGGCAAAATAGTAAAATCATAATTAAAGGTAGATTGCCCTGATGCAGAGCTTTCATAGTTGCTACGGTCCAGAATGGTGCGTCGGTTTTACGCCAAAACCGACAAAGCATCTGTTGTCTTCGCATCGGGTACCTAGATTGGGCCGGCCCGATTCAGCGCTCCCTCAGACCGGCAATCGCTCGCCGCCCGTTTACCTAGGTCAAACCCAGTCTACAGACCAGCGGATCTCCTACCGTTCTAGGCCCATGTATCCGGATTGGGCCGGCCTGACTCCGTAGCCCATCTACCCGGTAGTCGCTCGCCGCCCATGTACCTATGTCACATGCGACCCAAGACACGATAGGTCTCACTATAACAAAACAGAAAATTTTCGTCGGCCAATTTAACTTTCATCGGCTTTTCACAGGGGCCGACGGAAGATAGAGGCATTTTTCCCCACCCGGTATAAATCCCCTCACTTCCGTCGGCTAGCATTAAAGCCGACAGAAGTTAAAATTAACTTTCGTCGGCTTTATATGTGGCCGACGGAAGCAGCGAGCTTTTTTTTCCAGTCCACGCTCTCTTTTTCCTGGCCCGCGCCTTCTTTTACCCTAGGTTTTCACTTCTCCTCTTCCCCACCGCCGCCTCCGCGTCTTCCCGCCGCCTCCGCTTTCCTCCCTGGCCTCCCGCCACCTCCGCCGCCTCCACCCGCCTCCCTGGCTTCCCGCCGCCTCCGCCCGCCACCCCGGCCTCCCGCCGCCTCCGCCTGCCTCCCCGGCCTCCCGCCACCTCCGCCGCCTCCCGCCGCCTCCGCCCGCCACCTCCGCCTGCCTCCCCGGCCTCCCGCCGCCTTACCCCGCCTCCCCGGCTTCCCGCCGCCTCCGCCCCCATCCTCCTCCCCCATCCTCCTCTCCGCCGTTCGCGTCTGACGTCTCCTCTCCTTTCCCCATTCCCCATGGCAGACTCGTCCGAGAACGCCGCCGCAGCTCCGGCCCCGGCTCCGGCCCCGGCCTCTGCGCCCGCACCGCCGCCGCCGTCATCTCCGCCCACCAAGTCGAGGATCCCGCCGTGGTACGACCTGGACACCAAGTGGGATGCCTACCTTGATCTCTCCGTCCGCCGCGTCGCCTACTCCTCCCTCGCTGGCGCCTTCGCGGGCCTCCTCCTGCTCCGTAAGGATCCTTCCTACCCCGCCTTACAGTCCCATTGCTTTCAGTTTCATCAGATCTGTTTGTGGTGGACTGCTTACAACTTAGGAGCTGGTTGCTTTAGGACATTTAGATAGTTATCTTATGCACTCCCATGATACTACATGTCATATTTGGCGGGATTTATTTCTTATTTACTCCACTTACCTCTACAATTTTTGGGATTTGACATGCAAAACTGAAAATTCCTTAGTTTTAGTCTTCTGCTTGACATTGGGAGCGTGATGAGATTCAATTTAGAGATGTAAGTGGAATCTGAGATACCAAAGTCATGTCTCAATCTCCTCGTTCATTGTAGGAGGTTTGCCTGAATTGCTTGTAAGATTTGGTGAACAGTTATTGCGACCTTGTGCTTTACTTATCTAACTTTTGTTGATATGAGCAGCTTCCATGTGTGGTAGCTTATGTGCTAGCAGTTTTTGTTAACTAGTGTTCACAAACGCATTAGGCAATAGGCATTTGCTATTTCAGTAGCACAAGATAGGTTTGAAACATGATCGGTGGTGAACTAGTAGTTTGGTAGATCTCCTCAGGGGGATCATACTGCTTTTTGTCTCAAGTGGTTAGGTGGTGTATGATTTGTTGTCTGGGTCTAATCATGAAACCTTGGAATGTTGGTTGTGCTTTATATGATCAGCCTTTAGATTGCTGTCTCTCCAAAAAAAATTCTAACAATGATGCACATAATTATTGCATGTCTGCTTAGTATCCTGGCTTGTCCTCCTAGATCAAGCTTAATCTTGAATATGAAGAGCTTCACCTGATATCTTTGTGAATATCCTAACCAGCTATTAACTGTTGATTTTATAAGAGATGAACATATCAAACACAGTGTACATATCACTACGACATGCATTATATGATTTTCATGCTGGTTCTTTTCTTATAATTTTCTTATTTAAGAACATGTAGTTGTCTTTTATAAAAATCATGTAAGCAAACATGGTGAAAGTTATCGCCTTTAAAAGACTCACATTGGCACTTTCACAGTATAATTTTTACTGATCAGAGCAGCAAAATTGCAAATTTTCTTTTTTTTTGGATTTTTTTAGTTAACTTCCGTCGACCAACATTAGCCGATGGAAGTTATTGGCCCGTCGACAGAAAAAATAAAAAACAAAAAAATTATTTTCGTCGGCTAGAATTTGGCCGACGGAAGTTACCGATTTCCTGGTAACTTCCGTCGGCTAGGTTTGGCCGACGGAAGTTGGCTAACTTCCGTCGGCCGCCGATGGAAGTTAGCTAACTTTCATCTACCTGCTTCCGTCGGCCAAATGCCGACGGAAGTTAGCATTTTGCCGACGGATGTTAGCTTCTTCCGTCGGGAAATGACTAACTTCCGTCGGCTTTGGCCGACGGAAGTTTCCTAGATTGTTGTAGTGTCTCTTCTCCACTTCATCTCCCCTCTCTCTCTATCTCTTCATTGTTGACTTCCATTGACAATAACTCATCATTTCTGGAGACATGAGGCCCATGATCTTCAACATGGCTCCTCACCGGGCTATCCCCGATGAAGACATTGAATAGGCCAAAGCAATAGCTTAACTAATCTTGGCTCCCCAATCTATAATATTCGACAAGCTAGAAGACCCTGGGCATAGGCACCTAAAACCTCTTTATGTTAAGGGACTGGTCATCGAAAAGCTGATATCTAAAATTATGATAGATGGAGGGGCAGTCGTCAACTTGATGCCATACGGTACCTTCCAGAAGCTGGGGAAAGGGCTGATGAACCTCATTAAAACCAATATGGTGCTGAGGGACTTCGATGGTAACTCATTAAAAACGATGGGAGTACTAAATGCAGAATTGATGGTTGGAAGTAAAATTGTGTCAACCACGTTCCTCGTCATAGAAGGAAAAGGATCATACAACTTACTACTGGGGGATCATTGGATTCATGCTAATTGTTGCATCCCATCAACAATGCATCAAAGCCTCATGCACTGGGTCGGCAATCAAGTGGAAATTGTCCCCGTCGATAAATCGGTCAACATAGCAACATGCAATTTTTCAGTATGGGAAATTGAAGGAGTTGTCTGTCTATCGAGTAAGCACTAGGACGGTGATTTTCTCGAGTTATCAACTGATGGAGTCAAACCAGTTAGCAATGAACAACCCAAGATTACCCTGTGAAGATACCATCGATGAAGTAGAAGGTAAACTCGGTCAGGGCATTACCACAACCGATGAGCTACAGGAAGTAGACATCGGACTTGGTGATAGACCAAGGCCAACTTTTGTAAGTTCTCAACTTCCTGATGAAATAAAAGATGAATTAATTGCATTATTGCAAGCATATTGGGATTTGTTTGCATGTGAATACCATGAGATGCCAGGGTTAAGCCGGTCAATTGTAGAACATTAGCTCCCGTTAAAGGTGGGGTATCGTCCCTTCAAGCAGTCACCTCGGCGATTCAAGGTGAAAATATATCTAGATAGTAAGGCTGAGGTAACAAGATTGTATGATGCAGGATTCATAAGGCCATGCCGATATGTAGAGTGGGTATCAAATACCGTGCCTGTATGGAAGAAAAGTGGGAAGCCTAGGACTTGTGTTGACTTCAGAGATCTAAATAAGGTGACCCCGAAAGATGAACACTCGATGCGAGTCGTAGACTTATTAGTGGATGCTGCATCAGGTCACAAGATTATCAGCTTCATGGATGGAAATGCAGGGTATAATCAGATTTTCATAGTTGATGAAGCATCCACAAGACGACTTTTTCGGTACCTAGTAGCTATAGGACTTTATGAGTGGGTGGTGATGACCTTTGGTTTGAAAAATGTTGGAGCAACTTACCAAAGGGTCATGAACTACATCTTCCATGATCTGATCGCCCTATTGGTGGAGATATACATAGATGATGTCGTGGTAAAGTCAAGTGATACTCAAAACCTTGTGGACGATCTACGTCAAGTCTTGGAAAGGGCCAGGAAGTATGGATTAAAGATGAACCCACAGAAGTGCTCTTTTTGTGTATCGGTGGGTAAATTTTTGGGCTTTATTGTACATGATAGAGGGATTGAGATAAGCCAGCACAACATTGAAGCAAACAGAAACACTCAGCCCCTTACCGATAAAACTAAGTTGCATTCACTAATCAGGAAGATAAACTTTGTAAGAATATTCATATTTGACCTTTCAAGGAGAATGAAGTCGTTCACACCTCTACTAAAGTTAAAGCCTGACCAAGAATTTACATTGGGTGAAAAGCAGCAAAAGGCTTTTGATGAAATCAAAGAATATTTGAGCTCACCACAAGTACTGATGCCACCACAAAAGGGGATCTCGTTAAGGTTATACCTATTGGCCGATGATAAAGCCATCGGGTCAGTCCTAGTACAAGAAATCGATAAAAAGGAAAGGGTGATTTTCTATCTTAGCAGACGACTGTTGGATGCTGAAAACCGATACCCCGTAGTGGAAAAGCTCTGTTTATGTTTAAATTTCTCATGCACCAAATTGAGGCATTATTTACTATTGGTAGAATGAACCATAGTATGCAAGGCCGATGTTATCAAGTAGATGCTATCGGCCCTGGTGTTAAAAGGGTGTATCGGAAAATGGATGCCCAACCTTATTGAGTTCGACTGTCTGTGCACAAATGTGGTATAGGGCTAGTAATTTTTTCCCTCGAATGGCATCATTCAAATTCACAAACACAACCAAGCCTTTCTCCACCAAAAATCAAGCCGAGTATGAGGCAGTGTTCAAAGGGCTATAGCTGCTAGAGGAAGTCGACACTAACACAATAGAAGTCTTGGGAGATCCCCTATCGGTGATAAGACAACTGTCAGGTGAATATGAGTGCAAGGATGATGTGCTAAAAGGATATCATGACCGATGTCAAGAGATGATGGCAGGTTTCATATGCATAACCCTCACACAAGTCCCAAGGGAGTAGAATGCAAAAGCGAACGATTTGGCCCAAATAGCATCAGGATACAAGTCGATGGCTAGGTCAATCAAGGTAGAGATCACAGAAATAGAAGCCGATGACTGGATGTACAATATCATTACTTATTTGAGAAATCCTTCGACATCGGCACAAAGAAAGCTTAGATACCAGGCTACAAAGTACTTGATGCTCAACGAAGATCTGTACTATCATATGATGGATGGAGTCCTGCTCAAGTGCATAAACAGTGAAGAGGCCAATGTGGTGATGTGTGAAGTTCATGATGACATATGCGGGACACACCAGTCGGCCCAGAAAATGAAGTGGTTACTCCAAAGAGCAGATTATTTTTGGCTGACTATGGTGGAAAACTGCATAAAATATTATAGGGGGTGTCAAGACTATTAGAAGTTTGGGGCCATTCAGAGAGCACTCACATCGGCAATGAACCCGATAGTTCAGACATGGCCCTTCATGGGATGAGGCATTGATATGATCGGCCAAATTTACCTAGCATCAAGTAAATGGCACAAATTTATATTGGCGGTTACTGATTACTTCACAAAATGGGCAGAGGTCGTTCCACTCAAAAAGGTATCTTTTGTCGTTGCCATCGAGTTCATCAAGGAACATATAGTGTATCAGTTCGGGATCCCGCAGACCATCACGACGGATGAAGGTACAATTTTCGTATCTGAAGAGTTCCACCAATTCATAGTCGGTATGGGAATTAATGTCTTAAATTTGTTACCATATTGTGCACAAGTTAACGGGCAAGTTGCAGCATCCAACAAGAGTTTGATCAAGTTGATAAAGTGAAAGATTAATGAGCAGTCAAAGTGTTGGCATCGGTCTCTACCAAAAGCATTTTGGGCCTATCGGATGGCGTGTCAAGGGTCTACACAAGTACCACCATATTAGCTAATCTACGACCATGAAGGAGTACTACCTTGTGAAAATAATATGGGCTTAAGAAGGATAGCTCTACAAGACTAGCTTACAACCGATAATTATTATAACTTAATGACGGATGGCCTAGATGACTTAGCACAGATCCGATTGAGATCCCTTGAGAAGATTGAGGAGAATAAAGCAAGATTTGCTCGGCTTTATAATAAAAAATAGTGCCCAAGTCATTTGAAGAGGGAGATCTCAGGTGGAAACTTATCCTGTCGATTCGGTCCAAAGACAATTGGTTTTTTAAGCAGTCACCTAATTGGGAAGGACCCTTCCAGATACATTGAGTTGTGCCTGGTAATGCTTATCTACTTGAAGGGTTAGATGGAGAAGTGTTCAGGAAAACAATGAATGAAAAGTATATAAAGAAGTATTTCCCGTACGTTTGGATAAATGCCTAAGGATCTACACAAAATAAGAAATAGCTGACACCGAGGGTATCGCCTTGAGATGACCGATGGTGAAACATCATCATCAGATGCAAGAAACTACAAGACAAAGTTCAAGAATCCATAGCAATGCATCACAAGAAGGAAAAATTTGAGGTTTATGAAGCATTCAGCAGCACAATCAAAATAATTCAAACAAGAAAACAGTGAATCGCTTGGATCGCCCAATACTGCATGACGTTGACTCTTCGGTTGATGGCCCAGTCCTCGGCATCTATCCCTTGGACTATGCCAATCGCCTAGCGGTGATGGTGAACACGACGAACGACATTGGCAAGTTGGCGCTCCATGGCTTGGATCTGATCACGGAATGCCGCCAGGATATTTTCTTCATTTGTTATCTTCGCTTGAACTTCATCAAGCCGCATAACCAGATTGGCTTCCTACAACTTCAGCTTGTCAAGGCGCCACGACGAGGCCGATGACCCCTCCTGGTGGCTATTCAATGCAGCGCCATCAACAAGTATTGCCTCCCAATACACCTTTGTGGTAGCCTCCTATGATGCTTGGCTCGATCGATGGACCATCTATTTCTTTGCTCTATGGACCGGCAGCCGATGGAACTCCAGATACTCCACCGACATCAATGCATCGATGAGCTCAGAGGATATGTAGTCCAGTATGTCAGTGAAACTAGCCCGTATTTGGCTCGAGTCATTAACCAGTATCTCTACCGGGTCATCGACGTGCTGCAAGATGTCTAGTAAGACATCCCTCACCTCCAAATACGGTTGAGCCACAGTCTGCTAAAGGGTATTAACAGCCTCATCGTCTTGAGGATACCGACTAATGTCAAGGGGAAAATCTTGGACGAAGGACTAGAGAAGAAGGAAAAGTTAGACAAATGAAGGTGATCACGCTAAGATACTATTTGTGTATTTTTTGGTCACACGCGTGGCCTACGAGATCTGATTAACTCTAGTGCAAGTCCTATAATCTGAGAAAAAAGAAGGTTCTGAGCATGCCAATCAGTTTCACCCTGCAACTGATAAGGAATCATAAATAACAATGTTAGTAGTAATGTCGATTGGCTATGAAGCCGATGACTATGACGGGAATAGAATAAATGTGAATAAACTTGCCTATCGGCCATGGGGCCAATGACCATGCCCATGCTATCAAGCTGAACACACTATCGACCGATAGGATAGTGTCCTTGTGTATCAAGGCCGATGAGTGCCTCCTAAACGGAGATGAAATATAACATGGAAACAAAAATAACCTATCGGCTTGTACACTCATAGAAACTAAACTAGGCATGCCAAACAACATATTCATGTCATTAAAGTACCGCAACTACAAGATCGGACCTAACCGAGACACTCAATAATCACGATAAATCAATAGCACTTCAACGCATCGGGCAAACTTTATTCAGATGAATGATATATAGCATGAACATGATACAATAGATGAAGATATCAGACTTAACCGATGAGGCCTCAAACTATGACACCTAATTCACTTCAATCTAAGAGATCAAAAATGATGTAGCCTTAGACCTATAAAAATATATCAAGATGAACCCGACGATCACATCGATCAGGTTGATACCTCAAGAGATTGATACGATGCAGCCTCAAAGAACACAAACCTTAATTGATGTGACCATCGGGGTGGCGGGACTCACATATTTGCCGGAGAACAAGACGATGCAGTTTGGTTCCATGTGCCAAGCCAAGCTGGGATTAACCTTGGGAATCCAATGGTGGCAATGCACCGAATGTAATAGTTTGTTGTGGTTGATTGTGCGTGTGTTCTAACCCTACTAACTAGATACATATTCATACTCTGGAGACTTGCCATCCAAGTAATCTACCTTGTAACCAATTCGAGATCATCCTTATCTTCACTCTCCTTCATTGGCTCCTTCACATCTGGTCACATTGTAACGAAGAAAACAAGTTGAGATGTGCCTTGGTTTCAGTCTGTGATGAGTGATTTACATGTGCTTTTCTGGACAAAGGGGTCCTCTCCTCAATGGTTCATAGGTTTTTACCGAAGAGTTCGGTAAATGCCGACTACACAAGTATGCAACGGAGTGTGTTTGTCGAAGGGTTTTGACAAAATATATATCGGAGGTTGTACCGAAGGGTTTGATACTTTGGTGGTGCACCGTATTGTGCACCATAGGGTGTTTTACCCGGTGAGGCCTTTGGGGTATTAGAAACACTTGGTTGCCTGTCAATGGTGTGCATGTGACTTTGGAGGCGATGGGATGGCCAGCACAACAAGTGACTTTAGTTAAGCGGGGAGCTTGATGTCGGGCAAGTAGGGAGCTTGGTGCCGGAGGGTCACGGAGGTTGTGCAAAGTCGAGGTCGGTCCTCGGGTTGAATGTGTGCCATTCAAAGGTAGGAAGTGCACAGGGGTACTCCATTTCAAGATACCTCGAGGCAAAGTCCTCAAAGGCGAGGCACTTCAAAGGAGTGCTCCTGAAGGAGGCTCTTCGAAGGTTGGCTGGACAATGTCCTTAGGAGTGAGGCAATACTGATAGTGTTTTCCGGACAGAGGCACTTGGAAGGACATCTGACGAAGGCCTCTGAAGTCAAGGTGCATCAAAGACAGGGTCTGGAGAAGGCTCTTTAGGAGTGTGCTCTAGGTGGAGACACTATGAAGGAGTGCTTATGGAGATGCTTCATGTGGAGAACTTGGATGAAGGAGGGACTTTAAAATGTGGTGAGCGAAATCATCCGGAGGGAGGTACTTTGAAGGTGGGGCTTCGAAGTTAGGATGTCTTGACGTGCTTTGGTCATGCATGGTTCCATTATATGGATGGGTGGCATTCTGACTAAGTGAAGCTGCGAAGCTATGGTGGTCTACTTTAGAGGTGGTGGTGCGAAGGCGCCAAGGGTTTTGACAGCTTCGGATCAAAACCATCACTCTATATCGAGATAGATTTTTGAAGTAGCGAAGCACCTTCGGGTTCAAAGCCTACTAACGAATTCACTTAGGCACTTCACAGTGTGAAGGGGGCTTCAAAGTTTCTAGTCTGTAAGGTTGACACAAAAAAGAGCTTCTAATAAAGTAGACTACTTGTTGTACTCCCATGACTGCCATTGGCAGAAAACTTGTAAACCCTAGGGGTACTGTAGTTATTTTTCATGTCTGAATTGTCCTATAAATAGAGAGGTAAGCTGAGGTCGAGGGCAACACTTTTACCACTTTGGGTAGGTTTAGATCCGTTTGCACTTATTGTAGCCTAGAGCCAGCTGCCACAAAGTTGTACTCAGATTTGTCATCTTTTTGTGTTCCCTGTTCTCCTTTATGAGAACTGGAGGTATATCCTCGAGTGTCTCTAGCGAAGTAGTGTCCAGTGTCAAGAGTACGAAGCCTGCGATTTTTACTGTGCCATTTTCCCTAAGTCTCACTTTGTGTCTATTCCATTTTCGAATCATAGTACCAGTTACTTGTGCAGAGCATCAGAATGAAATCCTTTGTGGAGATTCTCTCTGAAGCGAAGTGCTGTTGTACAGAGTCTGACTCCAAGCACAACCGTGTGCGGAGCCTACTCTTGTGATGCTCTATTTCGAGCTTTTTGGGTGTTCGGGTGTGAGCGAAGTCTTTTGAACTTCGAACATTTTCCCTGTGCGAAGCCTGTGTTCGAATTGTAATAAATACCTTCGAACCAGACACTCCGAAGGGTGTGATCAAAGCCTGTTTTTTAGAAGAAGAATTTTAAAGCTCCCATTCACCCACCCCTCTGGTCGTATTTTCGGTCCAACAATTGGTATCAGAGTAGGTTAAGATTACCAATTGACCTTAACTAGTTTTGTGATCTATTGGCGACACGGACATAGTTAGTAAAATTCCTCTGTTCGATGGGATAGATTTTGCTTTCTGGAAAGTACGTATGGAGGCTTATCTTCAAAGACAAGGAAGTGTGGTCTGGGAGAGTGTGGAATCCTAGTACACCATTCTTGAGGCTCGCACTACTCAGGCTAAGAAGGATTAGTATACTACTAACTACAAAGCTAAAAATATAATGTTCATCAGTTTGAGTAGGAATAAGTTTGACAGGGTTCTACACCTTAACACAGCTAGGGAAATTTGGTCTGCACTCACTATTTTTCATGAGGGCTCAACACAGATCAAGGCTAGGCGCCAAGGCACATACAATCAACGGTATTAGCTGTTTGTGCAAAGCCCTGGCGAATCTATAGATGCCATGTTTTCTATCTTTGATGGGATAGTGAGCAATTTCTGGTCCATTAGGACTTTGCCTTATTCTGATCACAAGAGGGCTATCAAGCTTCTCTATGCTCTTGATCGTAACATATGGGAAGTGAAGATATCTGGTATTGAGGAGTCCACAGGTTACAATACAGTAACCAGTGACGATCTTTTTAGCAAGCCGAAGTCCACAGAGATTGCGAAGGCATCTCTTGTAGGGCATAGAAACTCCTTGCCTCCTTTCATGGCATTAGTTTCTCGCTCTAGCAGTGGCACCCCAGCATAACCTAGTACATATGGTACTTGTGTCCTTGCAGGAGGTTTTGCTTTGTACTCCCTGGTCTCTGTTACAAAAGAGCAAGTGTACACTTTGGATGATGAAGAGCTTGCTCTTATTGTTACGAAGTTTACTTGCTTCTACAATGACAGACGGGATCAATGGGGAGGTGGCTCTTGATGGTGTTTTGAGTGTGGTGACACTTCCCACATTAAGGCCGACTGCCCTAGGCTTAGGAAGAGAGAGGAGAGTGCCCACAAACACCAAAAGAGAGACAAGAAATCGTTTTCTAAGGGTAAGCGTGACAAGATGGCAAAGATGGAAGCCAAAGCCACTTCCGGAGATTTCTTGGTGGCCCTCAGCGACATCGACACATCATCGTGGGAGGAGTCTAGTTCTGATGAGCAGGAGCCTCCCAGGAAGGAGGAGAAGAAGGCGAAAGACTTCACCGGCCTTTGCTTCTTGGTCGACAGCATCAACAGCGATGATGAGCTAGACTCATCTGAGGTAACTCTATCCAGTGACCAACTTTCTATCAAAGTAGATGAACTAAATGATACCTTGGTTAGACAGGATAGATTACTTATCAAAGTTGTTTGTGAACTAAAATAACTTAGACTTTGACATGAAACTACATGCACTGAACTTGCCATGCTTAGATATAAGTCTGATGATGTTGAATGTGAGTCTTATCTTGTTGTCATGAGTGAGCTTGACCCAATTCGCTCTGTGCATGCTCAAGCTATCGCTAAGCTTGAGATTGTAGAAAGTAAGCTTGTTAAGGTGGAGTCCAGACTTGCTAGTTCTGATGCTTGTTTAAATTGTCCTTTACTTATTGATAGCATTAATTTAAGAGACAAGCATGTGAAGGAGTTAGAGGCTATATTAGAGAGTGTTGAGTGTTCTAATGATGTACAACCTGCTTGTGCCACATGTATCACCCTAAAGGACCAACTCAACTTTGTTAGAGGGCAAGTATAAAAGCTCATGAGTGAGAATGATTACCTTCTCTCTATGGTGAATAACTGCATTGAAGGAAAGGGTAGGATGGATTTGCTCTTGGCCAAAACCAAGATGTGTGCTGATAGGGCAGGGTTAGCTTTAGGGTTGGGTTTTGAGAGAACTACTTCAAATGCACCAAGCAAAACTGTGTTCACTCTACCCACTACCCTTGAGAAAGAGAGAGCACAGTTAGACACTCCATAAATGTGGGATCGGATTGGGCGACTAGAGGGGGGGTGAATAGGTGCCTCGACAAATTTTCATGAATAAGATGGCCTGTTTTGAAACAGCCAATGCTCCTATAAAAAGTAAGAAGTTAAATTGAGATTCAAGATTTAAAATCAGAACTGAAATAACCTTCAATTAAACTTTTTGTCTAGATCTGAGTATGAGAGACCGATCTGAGTAGTCAGTAATTGAGTCTCCGATTTAGATCAACTATTTCGGCAAATGAAATTCTAACTAACTACTATCGGCGACTCAATTTCTGACAGGGTTCAGAAAAAATTAGCTTAGAATGCTTCAGTAAAAGATTCAATGTTTGAAAGGATTTTATTTCAAACTCATCAAGGATTCTGACTCTGAAATCAGTATAAATGCAGTAACTCAGAATTGCTTTGAGCTAGAGAGAAGAACCATAATTCAGATGAGTATACTTGTTCTTGAAAAAGTAAAGTAATGAATCACATGGATTTTCAGTGAAGATCACAAGTAGGAACAAATTCAATTACAGAACAGTACTGATGATTGCTCTGAAATTTAAATAGAAGCAGCAAACTGTTATGAATTCAAATCAACCAATAGATTGGTTTTAATATTTCAGATAATAGACCAAGCAATATGTGGTTCTTGCTACAATGATGTTCAGAGGCACTACTGATACATACACTTAGGCAACTTTCAAGTTCTTGTGCACAACTCTGAATTTCAGAAGAAAAACTCTAAGAAATGAAACTTGATGTGTGTGATTTCCATATAGATGCACTGACTGAATCTGTATTGATGAAGAAGAACACTGAGTGATGCAGTATAAGAACCAAGACAGAAATTAGATTACCACAAGCATTGGCAATGGTTATGTTAGGATAAGATCTCGGGGAGAGAGATTCGGATCTCTCTCCCCACATGCGCACTCAGCCATTCCCTCAACAAACCCCCCTATTCTCCCTGCGCCCTGATCGGGGGCGCCCCAACCGAACCATGGTTGAGGGGCCCCTGCCGCTAGCGCTATATTAAGGGGGAAGGGCTCAGACGTCAAGGTGACGATACCTTGCACGCCCAAACACCTTCCCCACACTCCTACAGACCCGATCTACTCTTGCGCTAAGCGGCGGGAAGCCTCCCTCGCCGCACCGACGTCATGGCGTCATCGTCGTCGACTCCGGCCCCCTCCGGTGAAGGTACGCGCCTCTCTACCCTCTCTGTTTTACACTAAGACCTATGCCATGCTTTAGATTTAAGTTAAACCCTGCTAGACCTAGCCTAGTGATTCTAATCTAGTCTATCAATGGTATCAGAGCCTCTAGACTTAGGTTAGCTAGGGTTTAGGCGTCGGACCCCTTTGATCCGACGCCATTGCTGCGTTCTAAGCCCCTGTATGAACCTCTGTTGCTTTCGGTTTCACCATGAAACCCTAGGCAAAAGCACCTAAGACATCCTTTTGTTAGCCTCGGCTAACCCTAAGTGAAAACTGAGGAAAACCCTAAGACGCCACCCCTGTTGGCCTCTGGTAAACCCTAAGAAGGCGAAGGCAACCCCCTAAGAACCCCTGGTTTGTTCGGTTTCACCATGAAACCTTGGACAAATCCGTAAGCCCTCCCCCTCCACCCTCGGGTAAGAACACAAATGAGTAAGAACACAAAAAAAAAAAAACAGAAGGAATCCGGGAGTTAGGGTTAGGGTTTTAAACCCTAACCCTAACCCTAGCTAAGAAAAGAAAAAGAGGCCGGGAGGACCTTGCGGTGTCCCTTGACTCGCCGAGCACTGCGCGCCGCCGCTCGCCGGTGAGCGCTGCCGGCCGGGTCGCCGCCACCGCGGACCGCCTCGACGGAGGGCCGCTCACCCTCGGGTGAGCGCGCGCTCCGGCGAGCGGGCCCGCGCTGGCGTCCTCCGCCGTTCAATCCTCAGCGCCGTCGGGCCGCAGAGCGCAGACGGGCTGCCATGCGCCACCGTGCGCCGCCGCGCCGCCGGGAGACCTCGCTCGGGTGGGAGGGGAAAGAAAATGGATTTAGGTTTAGGGTTCCGGCGGGGTGGGGGCCCTTTTATGCAGCCGAAAGTGGCGCCTGGCCGTCGGATGAAATCCGACGGCCAGGATTGAAAGGCTGTGATTCGGCCCAGGCGGGATTGAGAAATTCCGGCCCAGGCCCACGTTTGGCAGCGCGCGCGCGAGAAGAGTTCTGGCCCAGGCCCAGGACCTCGACAGTCTGCTGTTTCGCGTTTTGGGCCGGCGGTTTTCGCACTAATGGACCAGGCCGAAACACTGTGTGGGCCAAATTTCATTTTCTTTTTTTCCGGAATTAAGTAATTAATTTCTGATTTAATTAATTTCTGGAAAATGAGAAAATTGCCCAAAAATCAGATAAAATTAAGTTTAATTCAGGAATAATTTTGTAAATTTCATCACATGCAGTAGTATTATTCTGAATTTTATGAGAATTTTTAGTGCAATTCTTTGATATTTTCTGATTTTTATAAGACCAACGTCTTATTTAAATTAGAAAAATAAATCCTTTATGAGATATTAAAAATTCAGAAAAATTTTCTACTGTATTCTTTATGCTGATTAAACATGTGATGTGTATGTTTTATTTTAAGTCTTCCGCTGTGCTACCACATGTTTAATTAAACCTTGTGTTCATCCACTGTATTAAGTTCATATTTTTTTGTCGATTGAATTTGAACCAACGGGATAATTTAATTGACGAAATAAAAGTTTATTTTTTAGTCATTTTGCATAGTAATTTTATCTCCTGACCAACGTTGGTGATAAAATCGCTATGTTTTGAGATGAATTAATTCTATTTCTGCCCAACGGTGATGTAGAATTAATTCCTATTTATTTATTGAGTTTTCACATGCTGATCTGACCAACGTTAAATTAGCATGTCACATTTATGCCTGTAATTAATCCCTTTTGACTATTATTTATCAGGAAGCTTACTCGCTCAAATGAATCATATTGAGAAACTTAGAGGGGACAATTATGCATCTTGGCGAGAGGGTCTGCTGATCGCTCTCGCCATCCTAGATGTGGACTATTCTCTCCAAGAAGCATGTCCAGTTCAGCCTACTGAGCCGGTGATACGCACTGGTGAAGCAGCTGACGCATTTGCTGCGCGTCAGCTGGACTTTGCCCCCATAAGAATGAAATATGACATTGCGTACGAAAAATGGAAGCACTCAAATAGAAAGTGCTTGATGATTATTAAGAATTCTCTCTTAGAGCCAATCAGGAGCTCCATCCCTGATTGTGAGACAGCAACTCAGTATCTGAAGAAGATCGATGCTCAGTTTGCTGGATCATCAAAGGCAGCTTGCGCCTCAACAATTAAGAGGTTTATTAATGAGAAATACCGCGGTGGAGGCGTAAGAGACCACATTTTAAGAATGAGTAACTGGGCTGCTAGCCTAAAGACTATGGAGTGCGCACTGACAGAAACTTTTATAGTTCATGTCATAATGAGCTCACTTAGTAAGGATTTTGAGCATTTTGTCATAAACTACAATTCTCTGCCAGAAGTGTGGACATTTGAAAAGTTAGTGTCCAACTGCGTTCAGGAGGAAGATCGCATTAAGGAGGCTAGAGGTAGTGATTCAGTTCACCAAATTCAAGATAAGGGGAAAAAGCAATTTACGCCTAAGAAAAATACTAAGACCTTTAAGAAGAAAGGAAAGGCGCCTAAGGACAGTGATGTCCCTCAAGGCGTCTGCAGGCATTGTAAGAAAGAAGGACACCACATGAAGGACTGTGTGGAATTCCTCAAGTGGATGCACAAACACGGTAACGATGAAATTACTTGTATAGATGAATCCTTGTATTTAGATTATTCTACCAACACTTGGTGGATTGACTCAGGTGCAACTGTTCATGTTGCCAATTCTTTACAGGGATTCGCTACGACGAGAATTTTGGAAAGAAACGAAAGAACAATTAGAGTTGCAAATGGCATCGAAGCAGAAGTTGAAGCCATTGGAGATCTCCCATTAGAATTTAAGAATGGCTTTGTAATTCTTTTGCGCGATGTTCTTTATGTTCCTTCGATGCGCAGAAACTTGATTTCTGTTTCATGTTTAGTTAATAATGGGTACGATTGTCATTTTGGCGACAGACAATGTTCTATTATTTATGATAATAAAGTTGTGGGTCTTGCCTTCGAGCATGACAAACTTTATCTTTTGTCCTTAAGTGATTCAGTAAATACTATTAGTGAGACAGTCTCGTCTAGCAAAACAAATAAGCGTAAGAGAATTAGCGACGTTTCTTCGAAATTATGGCACTGTCGCTTAGGCCATATTTCGAGGGGGAGGATTGAACGTCTAGTTAAGGAGTCAATTCTTCCGCCCTTAGAGTTCACAGACTTAGATCAATGCATAGACTGCATTAAAGGTAAGTACGTCAAACAAATTAAGAAAGGCGCGAAGCGAAGCACAGGAGTTTTAGAAATTATTCATACGGACATTTGTGGTCCATTTCCTGTTGCATCTGTAGATGGTTATGATTCATTCATAACATTTACAGATGATTATTCGCGCTATGGTTATATTTATCCAATTAAAGAACGATCAGAAGCATTGGATAAATTTAAGATATTTAAGGCTGAAGTAGAAAATCAGCATGATCTAAAGATTAAGATAGTAAGATCTGACCGTGGAGGGGAGTACTACGGTCGTCATACCCCGTATGGCCAAGTTCCTGGACCTTTTGCGAGGTTTCTACAGGAAAATGGTATAGTCGCCCAGTATTCTACACCGGGCGAACCACAGCAAAATGGAGTGGCAGAAAGGCGCAATCGCACTTTAATGGACATGGTAAGAAGTATGTTGAGTTATTCCACTCTACCGGTTGGTTTATGGATGGAGGCATTAAAAACCGCCATTCATATTCTTAATCGGGTTCCAAGTAAGTCGGTGCCCAAGACACCGTATGAATTATGGACTGGACGAGAACCCTCTCTAAATTATTTTAGAGTATGGGGATGTCCAGCTGAAGCTAAAGTATTTAACCCAAATATTGGTAAGTTAGATCCTAAGACAGTGAGTTGTCATTTTATTGGCTACCCAGATAAGTCTAAGGGTTTCCGTTTCTATTGTCCTGGTAGACATACCAAGTTTGTAGAAACGAGACACGCAGTCTTTTTAGAAGACGCTATGATCAGGGGGAGCACGGTATTAAGAGAAATTAGCCTTGAAGAGAAGCGGGTCTGTGCACCTACTCCTATGATTCAAGAGCCAATTCTCCATATACCTGTGATAGCACCTATTAGTCTAGCTTCAGAAGTTGGACCTTCATTAGCGACACCTGTTGTTCATGAGGAACCTGTTATTCAGGAGCCTGTAGTTCCAGTTGTTGCTAATGAAGAACAAGAAGAACAACCCCCTGTGTTAGAAGATAATGTGCCAGTTGAGGAGGACATCATAGAAAATGATGTACCAATTCAAGAAGACATTAGAAATGATGATGTCCCGTTTCGAGAGAACGTTAGGAGATCACAAAGAGTAAGAAGATCAGCTATTCCTGATGACTATGAAGTTTATATGAGTGAAGAAATTCAAATGGAGGGCGATCCCGCCTCTTTTGAAGAAGCTATGAGAAGCCCTCACTCTTCTAAGTGGCTTGAGGCCATGGAGGATGAGATGAGGTCTATGAGTACCAACAATGTCTGGAAATTAGAAGAAATTCCTAAAGGAGCCAAAACAGTAGGCTGCAAATGGGTCTACAAGGTCAAACGTGACTCCCAAGGGAATATTGAAAGATTTAAGGCCAGACTTGTTGCTAAAGGCTTCACTCAAAGAGAAGGAATAGATTATAATGAGACATTTTCTCCTGTCTCATCTAAGGATTCATTTAGAATCATTATGGCTTTAGTGGCACATTATGACTTAGAGTTACATCAGATGGATGTAAAGACGGCATTTCTCAACGGGGATCTAAATGAGAATGTCTATATGGCACAACCCAAGGGTTTTGTCATAAAAGGGAAAGAAAATTTGGGATGCCATTTAACTAAGTCCATTTATGGTCTTAAACAGGCCTCTAGGCAGTGGTATCTCAAATTTGATGAGACAATTAGAAAGTTTGGGTTTAAGGAGAATGAAGAGGACAATTGCATTTATGCTAAGTTCAAGAATGGGAAATTTATTTTCCTAGTCTTGTATGTGGATGACATCCTACTAGCAAGTAGCGATGTTAACCTACTATTAGAGACTAAGAAGTTTTTGTCTTCTCATTTTGATATGAAGGATCTTGGAGAAGCTTCATATGTATTAGGCATAGAGATTCTTCGAGATAGAACTAAGGGGGTATTAGGTTTATCACAAAAGGCATACTTAGAGAAAATACTAAGAAAATATAGTATGCACTACTGTAAGCCTTCGCCTGCTCCGATAGTCAAGGGTGATAAGTTTGGGAACTTTCAGTGTCCCAGGAACCAATATGAGATCGATCAAATGAAGTCGGTTCCATATGCTTCTGCTGTCGGAAGCCTAATGTATGCTCAAGTATGTACACGCCCTGACTTAGCTTTTGCCACCGGGATGCTTGGCAGATATCAGAAAAATCCAGGCATAGATCACTGGAAAGGAGTTAAGAAAGCTTTGCGATATGTGCAAGGCACAAAAGGCCTCATGTTAACATATGAGAGAACAAATAACCTTGAAATAGTAGGTTATTCAGACTCAGACTTTGCGGGATGTGTGGATACTGAGAAGTCCACATCAGGTTATATATTCACACTCGCAAAAGGAGCTGTGTCGTGGAAAAGCTCCAAACAAACTGTGACGGCATCTTCCACGATGTATGCCGAGTTTGTAGCATGTTATGAGGCCACCGGACAGGCATTATGGTTTAAAAAGTTTATTCCCGGTTTAAGAGTGGTCGACAGTATTGAAAAGCCACTTAAGCTATACTGCGACAATGAGCCAGCAGTATTATACTCCCATAACAACAAGAAGAGTGGTGCTGCCAAACACATCAATATTAAGTACTATGTTGTTAAGGAGAAAATCCAAGATCAAACTATAAGTCTAGAGCATATAAGTACCAAGCGTATGCTTGCGGATCCGCTAACAAAAGGCTTACCACCCAATGTGTTCAGAGAACACTTAACCGGTATGGGTTTAAAGGAAAGCCTATGATCATTGGATTTGTAAGGGCCCAAAATAAGTTTAGAAACTATTTCAAAGTAGTGAAATGTGTTGTAGCTGTTGAGTCACGTAGTACGTAACTGACTATTGTGATGCATCATGCTCTATGCATTGATCTATAATGAGATAGAGGTAATGTTAAGTAAGTTGAGAACTAAGTCGAGATCTAGGGGGAGAATGTTAGGATAAGATCTCGGGGAGAGAGATTCGGATCTCTCTCCCCACATGCGCACTCAGCCATTCCCTCAACAAACCCCCCTATTCTCCCTGCGCCCTGATCGGGGGCGCCCCAACCGAACCATGGTTGAGGGGCCCCTGCCGCTAGCGCTATATTAAGGGGGAAGGGCTCAGACGTCAAGGTGACGATACCTTGCACGCCCAAACACCTTCCCCACACTCCTACAGACCCGATCTACTCTTGCGCTAAGCGGCGGGAAGCCTCCCTCGCCGCACCGACGTCATGGCGTCATCGTCGTCGACTCCGGCCCCCTCCGGTGAAGGTACGCGCCTCTCTACCCTCTCTGTTTTACACTAAGACCTATGCCATGCTTTAGATTTAAGTTAAACCCTGCTAGACCTAGCCTAGTGATTCTAATCTAGTCTATCAGGTTAAACACACATGAATTAACCTAGCCAAAACTCTGATCAGAACTCACTTGTCAGATGCTCTATATTTCTCAAAATAGTCAACGGTCGTGGCCAAAGGAACTAACAAACATTCAGCAACAGGTTCTTCATGGCCGGCAGTATTAATCCACAAGGTATCACCAATCAAAACGAAAATCCAATGAGGATCCAAATAAAATGGATTCCAGATCAAAGCATAGATATTTCTAGAACAAAAATAGGAGTAGTACCTGATTCCAGATTGCTACAATGGTTCAACAAGACTTAGTGCAGTGCTATTTTGTGTTCAGCATGGCTATACACTAAAGCTTCCTGTATACTGATCGACAAAAGAAACTGTATCTATTGATGAAGACAGAAGCAAAGAGGAAGTACTAATTCTATGACTGCGTTCTGAAGTTCAAACAGACAATTTTGTTCACCGCCAGGTGATTAATTCATCCCTGACAAATGCAATCAGAAGAAGCAGTAAAGAGTGCATACTACTCTAGAATAGATGCTTAGTCAAATTGATGGAAAGCTGAGGAGGATCATCAAGAATCCAATGCATATAGAAGCACACAACATATGCACAAGACAAAGAACAATGGTGGCGCTAGCGCTTCAGTGACCAAACTATTCATCATCGGGCAATAGATATAGGGATTGAGAGGCTTCACGATGGCAGCAGAAAACAACAAATAAAAATATGGAATAGAAACCTTGAAAGATTGATTCACAGCAAAAGATGAACAGAAATTTATACTAAAAGACAGCACACAAATGAAAGTAAATTTCTGGTTTAATGTGGAAAGAGCAACGCTAACCCTTAGACATGGGGTCCTTTATATAGGCTAGCCCATTAAAGTAATCCCCAAAATGCCATTAGGGTTAAAGTTGTGAGTATTTACCTAAATGCCATAATGTATTTTTAGAATTATAAATTATGAAAAATACATTAATGTTTACTCCTAATTTATTAGAACATTGACCCTATTCTTTTAATATATTTTTAGAATTTGAAAATTCCGAAAAATACTAAAATATTACACTTAATCTAAATTACTAAACTAAAAATTAACTCCTATTTATTAGAATTAAAAACATTTTGAGATGTCATGATTTTAAGCAAAAACCGACAAAGCCTCCCAGATCTTCGACATGTGTCATCAGTCCGCGAACTCGACTGCCAGCAAGTATCTCCCGCTCTTGATCCCTCGAGCCGCCTTGTCACTTGCACTGGCTTCCCTTTTGCTTAATTGATCAACACTTCATCTTGATCAACAGTTCTCCCATGTCTTGCTTCGTCTCCTTGCGTACGCTTGAGATCACATTAAACTTCAATTGGCATCCTTGACCATCTGGCATTAGACTCCCTGTCTAACCATGATAACTTGCCATCCAAAGTTGACAAGCATCTCAACCCTACACACATGAAATAAGCAAAACACACACACCTCCATGCAACCCATACACAGACAACCAACAATCACCATAGCCAACTTTGTCAATCACTCATCATAAAACTAGAACCACAGTGGAAGCCTCCCTTGGTTTCTCAACAAAAGCCCAAGAAAACCATCGAGCCAGTCAAGAAAACTCCACATCCACCAAAGAAAGACCCTCAGCAGAAACCCAAAAAGCCTGTGTGGATTGCTCCCAAGACCCATGAACTTACCCATGAGAAGATTTTTCTTTGTTCATATTATCAGCGGGTTGGGCATTTGGTTGGTTTCTGTTTTCATCACATTAATGATGGGCGACACTCTCATGAGATGAGTTTTCGGGACATGCATTACCATCTTTAGGTATGCATGAGTCTGTGTCTCGCTCTCATCCTATGTTTTTTGAGTCTCCCCATGCTCTCATGAGAGGTTTTGCCCATCATGTTGTACGCCATGTTTCATATGGTGTTAGATCAACATGTTAGAGGCTTTCGTCCTCGACAGGTTGGGAGACCTAGTCGTTTTTCTGGTCCTCGTGTTGTAGGTAAACCTCACACTTTTTAGCATGCTTCATATCTTGTGAATAAACAGTTTACTACTACTTTGCCTGCTACTCGAGTCTCTCATTGTTGGATACCTCATCAGTTTTTCACTCACCCCAGCACTGAGTGATCGATATTTTCTCATTTTGTGTAGGCAGTGGATGGAGGCCTAGAGAACAAGTGGATCAGGGATTCCGATTGTTTGCGCCATATGACCTGGAACACATCATGGTTCTTTAGCCTCACCTCAACCAAAAAAATGGAGTACACCTTTGGGAACAACCGAAGAAGTAGAGTGAAAGGTAAAGGTGTGGTAAGAATCAAGAACAACTTCACTCTCAAATATGTTTCCTTGGTTGAACATTCGGGGTACAATTTTGCTTTTTGTATCCTAGATACTTAATGAGGGCTTGGAAGTGTGTTTTAGATGCGATAATTCTCAAGTACTTAATTCTGATGTTGTTTTGATTTGTAAGATTCTGAGAATTGGGAGGGTTTTTGCAGCCTACTTTTCTGGATCGACTAGTTCTTATCATTTCTTAGTTGCACAACCATCTTCTGAGCTCTGGATGTGGTGTAGGAGACTATGTGATATGAGTTTTGATTTGTTTACTCGATTGAGTGCCCTAGGTCTAATCCGAGGATTGCCCAGGCTCAAATTTGAGAAGCACTTAGTTTGCGCTCCTTGTCAACATGGAAAGATGGTTGTCGCCTCACATTCACCAATTAACATGGTGATGACCGAACAACCCAGACAACTTCTCCATATGGACACTATAGGTCCTTCTTGGGTTAATTCTTTAGGTGTCAAATTGTATGTCCTTGTCATGGTGGATGACTTTTCCCGTTATTCTTGGGTCTTCTTTCTAGCAAGCAAGGATGAAGTGTTTTCACACTTTCAGAGCTAAGATTTGAGGCTTTTTACTAAACTCCCAGGTGCATTAAAATCCATTTGAAGTGATAATGGCACCGAGTTCAAGAACAACCTATTTGTTGACATTTCCGAGTTGTTGACAGAAAGAACTGCACTTTTGTTGAGATGGTTAGGACGATGCTCATTGAGCATAGGACTCCTAGAATGTTTTGATCTTAGGCCATAAACATCACATGTTACATCTCAAACGGAATTTTATTGCACTCAATTTTGAACTTGACATCTTATGAGCTGTGCTTTGGGAGAAAGTCCAAGGTTACTCATTTTTGAGTATTTGGTTTTCAGTGCTTTATCCTAAAACATGGAAATTTAGTCAAATTTGAGTCATACTCTTTTGATGCTGTCTTTTTGGGTTATACAACTAATGGTCACTCATAACGGGTTCTTAATTTAGATACTAACACTGTCATCGAGTCATGTAATGTGAATTTTGATGAATTAATCTCCTGTGTTAGTTCTTCTTTTGAGCTTGATAGTGCAAATGATATGGGAGAAGATCCCGAAGATTTCGAGAATGAACCCCTACTTCCCTTGACATCGAACGCCGAAGCGGACCTAGCTTCAACTACTTCAGCGAGAGGCCCCAAGGCAACCACCTCATCATCGGTCATCTTTGACTGCTCCCCAGCAAGAGTTGAGGGAGCGACTTCATCCCGACACGAGGCTCCATATCAAATCAAAAGGATGCACCCCCAGAGCAGATTATCGGTGAGCATGATCAAAGGGTAACACGTTCTCATGCTCATTTTATCGATTCTGCTTTTGTTTCTTCTTTTGACCCATTAGATGTGAGTCATGCTTTATCTAATTCTAGTTGGATTAATACCATGCATTAATAACTTGAAAATTTTGAGAGAAATCAAGTCTGGACACTTGTTGACCCTCTCCTAATGTTCATTTTATTTGAACTAAATGGATTTTCAAAAAGAAACAATGGGAGAATGGGTCTGTTGTTAGAAACAAAGCTAGACTTGTAGCTTAGGGTTTTTCACAAATTGAAGGGATTGATTTAGCTGAAACATTTGATTGAGCTTTATTAAATGGATGTCAAAATTTCTTTTCTTAATAGTTTTATAGGCGAAGATGTTTTTTTGTAAAACAACCCTCTAGTTTTTAAAACCCCAAATACCGCCATAGTGTCTTTAAACTTCATAAAGCTCTTTATGGACTCAAGCAGGCCACTCGGGCATGGTATGATAGACTTAAATCTTTTCTACCTAAGCATAGGTATTTGATGGGTTCAGTTGATAAAAACCTTTTCAATCTCAAGCATGGCAAAGAATTCCTCATAGTTTAGATTTACGTTGATGCTATCATTTTTGGTGGCTATTCTCATGCTTTAGGTGTAGAGTTTGCAGATACAATGAGCAAGGAGTTTGAGATACCCATGATGGAATCCAATGCCCCGAAAACCCAAAGTTTCCTCCGCAAGGTTCGTCCACAGAGGGTGAGTCAGGGCCTAAGATCAGGCCGAAAGGCGTAGTCGATGGACAACAGGTCAATATTCCTGTACTACCCCTTGTTTGTACGGAGGGACGGAGGAGGCTAGGTTAGCCGAAAGATGGTTATAGGTTTAAGGAGACAAGGTGAGTAAATTGCATTTACATATTTCTGCTTATGTATGCCTTTGTATAATTTTCATGATCATGTTAGCTCAGCTCTTGTTAATATGTCTGTTTTCACCATGATCATGATTTTAATTTGAAAAATTCAAAACATGATCACTGCTTAGTCTGGTATCTATCATGTGTAGGATGATTGCTTTAGCTATCTTTTGCATACCTGGTAGCTGAAATCCTTTTATCTAGGATGCAAACATGCAACTTGAATATTTAAATGTTTTTCATGGAAATCTTGTTCATTAAACTGATGAAAATAATAATAATTGATATCCATGTCTTTTGTGCAACGTTTGAGAAGATCCAGGTGGGTTTGTCTTGTCGCACTATCTCTATTATAGACTGCTTACCATAACACTTTGGTATGAACTAGGATATTGTAGTGTTTGCCAAAATCTTTGCTTTATGCTTTTGACGATCTTTTCTTGACCTAGGATTAGCTTTATTGGTTAGTATAAGGTTGACAAGCAAATAACCCCTAGCACTAAAAGAAAAAGAAAACTAAAAAGCATGAAAATAGTGCATAACAAGTTTGTTGAAGCTCCTTGTATTGGATATGCTATTGTAGGTAGATAATTTCTAGATTTTGCAGTTCTAGTGCAATGTTCTCTATGTTGCTAGTCTAAGTGGTGATGCTTTTATTTTCAGAATATCAAAAGGTATGTGCTTGAAATAAAAACTA
Organism: Zizania palustris; assembly: GCA_019279435.1. NCBI lineage: Eukaryota > Viridiplantae > Streptophyta > Magnoliopsida > Poales > Poaceae > Zizania > Zizania palustris. Next base: position 105,688,414 of record JAAALK010000283.1, on the reverse strand, counting down.
AATTATATTACTTTGAGTTGAGTACATTTTAAAGATATTATCACTAGCATCTTTTGCACTATATGTACTTGCACTCAAGTATTTCAGAAGATTTGCATCATTTTGTTGCTCCTTGATTCTTGCATTGCCTAAGGGGGAGATATATAAAAGGGGGAGCATACCCCAAAGGGGGAGAATAAGATTTTCTAATGTTATGGCTAAGGGGGAACTTTTGTGTGGCTTTTATCTTCGAAGAGGGAGAATTTTAAAAGGGAAGGCTCCATTTTATATCAAGTGACATGCTTTGGCTCATTTTTTAGTTTTTATGGTCACTTGTGTGCTGAAAATTTTAATTGTTCTTGAGTTTGAATTGGTGTTGTCAATGCACTCATCAAGGAGGAGATTGAGAAACCAAGTTGAGATGTGTCTTGGTTTTCGTTTGTGATGAGTGATTTACAAGTGATCTTCTGGACGAAGGGGTCCTCTCTGAAAGGGTTCAGACATTTTTACCGAAGGGTTAGGTAAATGCTGGCTGCACAAGTATGCAGCGGAGTATGTTTGTTGAAGGGGTTATCAGAATACATTTTGGAGGCTGTACCGAAGGGTTCGATACTTTGGTGGTGCACCGGAGTGTGCACCAAAGTGTGTTTTACTTGGAGAGGCCTTCAGGGTATCGGACACACATGGTTTCTTGTCGATGGTGTGAACGTGACGTCGAGTACCTTGATGCGTGTAAGTCTATACTAGCTTTAAGAGGCGAGTACCTTGAAAGAACTTCGGGTCGAGGCACTAACGACCGAGTTCCGACCGAGGTGCGTCCGGAGCCTGTCCAGGCTGTGGCGTGTATAGATAACTTTGACCCTACAAGACGGCCTCCGATGGTCAATATTATGCCACCTCCGAAGCAGCAAGATGGTCAAGATCGAGGGAAAAGAGTAGTCCTCCACATTTCCGGAGGAGGGACCCTCAGAAGTATGTCGAAGAGGTAGAGAAGAGAATATGTCCGAGAAGTGGGCCATATTGGAACTTCTTTGTCCGCAGCTGCTATGCCTAAATGGTCCCATGTGCCAATATCTTTTTCTGTGGATGATGCAGCTAGCATAATGTTTCCGCATGCAGACCCACTTGTCATCACTGCCGACATAGCAGGGACTGAAGTGCGGAGAGTACTGATCGATGGAGGGAGTTCAGTGGATATTATCTTCGTCCAAGCCTTCGATCAACTCTGTATCTCCAGGAAGCATCTTCTTCCAGCAACTCGTCATTTGCAGGGCTTTGCAGGACCCCCTCTCGATGCCCTTGGCCAGATAGGCCTAGAAGTCACTTTCGGAGAGGGGTTACTGGCCAGGACGGAGGAAGTGATTTTTGATGTTGTGGATGCCTCATATGCATACAATGTTATCTTCGGAAGGGGCATGTTGAATCAATTCGGAGCTGTGGCGCATCATAATTATCTGTGAATGAAGATGCCCACACAAGCTAGAGTGCTTACTGTTTTCGGAGATCAGGCCACTGCACGAAGAGCGGAATATGGTCATGGCCCTCCTCTTGACCCGAGACAGGTGAACAGTGTGCAAGGCAACCAGGAGGATTTTTCTGCTTCAGGAGAACTTTCGAAGAAGTCATTCCAAGGCCAAGCCCTGAAGGGGAGATTATAACGAAGGTTATAGCCAAAGACGACAAAGACTATTCATTTCAGTTTGGCAAGGACTTGCCTCCAGAAGTCGCTACTTCGTTAGAAAAAGTAGTTGAAGAGAATTTAGATGTCTTTGCTTGGTCTGATGAGGACATTACTGGAGTCAGTCGGGATATTATTGAGCAAAGTTTACTTGTGAACCCGAAGGTTCGACCTCTCCGGCAAGGACTCCGGAAGCTATCTACGGAGAGGGCTATTCTTGCTAAAGACGAAGTGGACAAGTTGTTGAAGGCTGGGATTATCAGAGAAGTAGCTCATACAGAGTGGCTAGCCAACCTAGTCTTCGTTAGGAAGAAGACTTCCGGGAAGTGGCGCATGTGTATTGATTTTACATCTTTGAATAAAGCATGCCCCCGTGACCCCTATCCCATTCCCCGAATTGATCAATTGGTTGACTCCACTGCTGGTTCGGAGTTATTAAGTTTCCTTGATGCGTATTCCGGCTATCATCAAATCTGGCTAAAGCACGAAGATGAAATCAAAACAAGCTGTGTAACTCCTTCGGGAGTTTTCTTCTATGTAAGAATGCCATTTGGCTTAAGAAATGCCGGGGCAACTTTTTCGAGGTTAATTGCTAGGGCTCTAGGTCATCAAATAGGCCGCAATGTAGAAGCTTATATGGATGGCATTGTAATAAAGAGTGCTTTAAAGCACCAACATAGCCTAGACTTAGCAGAAACATTCAATAACCTTCGGGCATGTGGGATCCGTCTTAACCCCAAAAAATGTATCTTCGGGGCTCAGGCTAGAAAATTGTTAGGGTATTTAGTTTCAAGCAGAGGGATCGAAGCTAGCCCTAGTCAAATAACTGCGTTGCAAAGGATGGCCCCTCTGGAGAATTTAAAGCAAGTGCAAAAGCTGACTGGTTATCTTGCCGCACTTAGCAGATTCTTCGCCATGAAGTCGCACTGATTGATCAAGAAGAATTTTGGAGGCTAGGGCTTGTTTGCACAAAAGCGATGAGAAGGGTATTCGGGAAGGGTCTGGGTCCTCTATTTATAGCCCAGGCCAGCGATTTTTACCGTTTACGTTTGCCGTTTCGCATTCTTGACCATTACCCCTTGCGAAGTTAACGCATCGCGTAACTTCCACTGGAAGGAAAAAGCCAACAACTATTTCTTCTAAGTCTAAAAAATATTTTGGACTCCTTAAGTTGATTCCAAGATATTTCGAATGTAACTTTCTTGGAAGTTGATTCGAAGATTTGAATCTCCGCATTTTTTGGAGATTGACTAAATCTGTTAACCCCTACACATGATTATTTTTTCTTGCGTTAATTCTCCTAACGTTACAGATCTAGCGGAAAGCATATTCGAGGGGCTACTGTTGGGGGAAAATACTTCATCTTCGGGGTTATTGCTATAACAAGACAAAGGCAGGTGATTTAATTGAAGGCTTCCAGCATCCAACTCCAGAAGTACATTGGATCAAGTTCGAAGTATAAGGATGAACTCTAGTTCGGAGTATATCTTCAACATGGACTCTTCCGAGAGCTTCTTTGCCAGCTAGGTTGGAAGACTTATCTTCTTTCTCATTAGATTAGTCTTTTACCGTTTTAGCCCTATTAAGGATACCGAATAGTTTCCACTATGTCGGTTGTAACAGAGGGGTAAAAGGGTCTTTTCCTTAATGTTTGGCCTATAAAGACCCCCCGTTTTGCCCTGTAATGGGGATCGAATACTGAGTTATTCAATACACATCTTCGAACTGTTTTGAGCTATTATCCTTTCGGAGGCTTGAAATAGTTTAATTCACATACACTTCGTTTGTTAGTTTCTAATCTCTAGAAACCTGTTAGCGTAATCTTTTACGCCAACATCACTCATACACATCTTAGTGCGAAGGGAGCTCTAAAGATTCTAATCTGCAAAGTTGACATAAAAAGGAGCTTCCAATAAACTAGACTACCTATTGTATCCATATGACTACCAGTGGTAGAAAACATGTAAACCCTAGGGGTACTGTAGTCATTTCGCATGCCTGAGTTGTCCTATAAATAGAGAGTCAGGATGAGGTCTAGGGCAACACTTTTAGCACTTTGTCTAGGTTTAGAACCTTCTACACTTATTGTAGCCCAAGGCCAGCTGCCACAAACTTGTGCTCATATTTGTGAGCTTTTTGTGTTCCCTATTCTTGCAATGAAATTTCTATTTTGGTTCTGATTCATTGATTGCATGAACTAGTATCTGTGTTCTTCGTATTGCTTGTGTAGAGTTTTTGCAGTGCCCTTCATTCTGTGTAAACCAAAGTGTTTTTCTCTATGTTCTTTCTGATGAAGGGGTACCCATCATATTGTGTACGAAGGGTGTGTTGATTGGCTTATTAAGTACGTTTCCTCTATGAGAACCAGAGGTATATCCTCGAGTGTCTCTAACGAAGTATTGTCCTGTGTAAAGAGTACGAAGCCTATGATTTTCAATGTGCCATTTGTCCTAAGTCTTATTTTGTGTTTGTTCCATTTTCACGAAGCATCAGAACGAAGTCCTTTTAGGGATTCTCTCTGAAGCGTAGTGCTGTTGTGCGGAGTATGATTCTAAGCACCACCGTGTGTGGAGCCTACTCTTGCAAAGCCTTGCTTCGAGCTTTTTGGGTGTTCGGGTGTGAACGAAGTGTTCTGAATCCTATGTTCGAAGTGTAATCAATACCTTCGAACTAGTAACTCTGAAGGGTGTGTTCGAAGTCTGCTTTTCAGAAGAAGAATTATAAAGCTCCCATTCACCCCCTCTAGTCGCATTTTGGGTCCAATAGTAACAATATGGATGGGCTTCTTTGACCACCTTTGGCCGGACCCGTTTTGACTTCTGTTGACCGTGCAACATCCTTGGTGGTCCTAGGCTCTCCTAAATCATGGAGTCAACACATTCCCCCTAGTTTGGTTGCATTAAAGGGCTTCTGATGCTTCAAAATTACAGGTCGTCGTCACCCCAAGCCATCACATCTTTTTAAACATCTAACCACGATGTCTTTTCACACTTATGAAATATAGTCGGAACTCTTCATCTTCTAGTATAAAATTTTGCCCAAGGTCCCGGCCCCATATTGATGAGGACATCACTTCACATGATACACACATGAAGCCTCCACTTACAATTCAGTTACTAGGACGAATCACACGCGCCCGTGCCCGTCGCTTGAACCATGAGGTTAATTCTTTCCTTAGCAACTATTTCAATATTTGTTTGGATGGGATGCTACTGAATACTAGTGATATTTTGTTGCTTAGGAACATGGGAGATGGAATAGAAGAGTTGGACTTGAAGACGGAGCCGCACGGATGTTTTGAAGTAAAGATTTCGCTGGTTCGGACTACATCAACCACCCTGCACCAAAATAGGCATAACTTCCTCATACGAAGTCCGATTGGCGCGTTATTTGACTTTTTGGAAAGCTGAGGAGAAGACGGATCGTTTGCCATTGGTTTCACCTCATTTGGAGTCTCGAGTCGTTCTGTGTGACTGAAACCGTCCAGCGTGACAGAACTGGGCCGTGTTGGCCCATAGTGCATGTCTGTTCGCCTTCTAGTCCACAGCCTGTGTCTGTTCACCTTCCACAGGCCGCCGCCCTATATATTCTCACGCCAGCCACTTCTAGGGGTTAGGTTTTGCTTTGTTGCATCTACACTGTTGTGTTTAGATCCCGCCTCTTGCACCGGACCGATTGGCTGCTGCATTGGCGTTTGTGAAACCTCACCTTATCTTCGTTTGTCTGTGATTTGGCATTCGATTTGTATCCTTCCTGTTCTTGCTTGTGTTCTTGGGTTCGCTTGCAGGAATTAGCCTTCGTGGCGAGGTCAATCGCGTTCTGCGTGGTTGATAACCAACGGAGACAGTGGTGTAACGATTGCAAGGTTTTGATCCGCCGGACCGGAGCCTTAGATCGCCAACGTCGAGATTCTCCACCAACCCAAGTTTATCCCTTACCTAGCAGAAGATCGGGACCACTCCCCCATCACATATAACTTTTCTTCTTCCTTTTTTCTTCTTCTTCCCCAGCCATTCACAACTGCGATGGGTGTCGCTTGGTGTGACGCATCTACTTTTTCTTTGTGGTGGCGTCAGACCAGGCTTCATCCCACACAATCTTTTACTGGTGCTCTTTAAACCAAAGATTCGGTTCAACAAAACCCAGGCCTGCAAATATCTTGGCATTTCGAAAACTATACTCATGATTATATTTTGATGAACGTTGCAAGTGGTCCCCACCAAATCTGGCGGGATCAGTTTGACCCGGTTGCCGAGGACTCGCCCTTTGCTTTATAAGTACCCCTGGCCACTCCACCTTTCTTCTTCATGCTTTTTGTCCACTGCTCACTTTAGCCCTCGAGGATAACGCCATCTACTTCTAGTGCTACCTGCGACCACCGCCACTCACCATCTTCTTCTCCTTTGCCGACCCCGCACACTGACAACACCAGTGATGGCCACCATCAACATGATCCCTAAGGTAAATCTTCGGCATTCCTCCCTTTTTGTTGTTCTTAACTTTTCTTGATTTGATCGCCATTTTTCTTCACTTTCCCCTCTTCTTACTTTTCCTCTTTTACTTTCTTCCCGGTAGAACTTGCAGATCTAGGTTTTAATTCACATAGCCACCCATACGTCTTGTTTATTTTTGGGCCCTTTGGGTAATCCCGACCCCAATGATTTTATCAATACCGAGTCTTGCCGAATTTCATTTAAACATTCTCCTATGCTCTCTTCCAATTGGGTTTCCATCTTTGGGTCCTTTCATCCCTCTTCCCTAGTGGGCATGACAGGTCCCTTAGGATACCGGCCACCGCCCGTGCCTTTGAGGATGAGATTGACATTTGGCACTACATCTGTCTTTCCCTAGTCAAACCATACCAAAATGAGCCGATGCTAGCCGCCTCCTGCTACTTCTGGTCTGATGCTTTGAACGCCTTCATTTTTATCCATGGGCCGATGAGTCCCACCTTGCTCGATGTTTTCTTTTAAACTTTTCTTGACATCGACTAATCGGCCAACCCTTTCTCTTTTCATTCCAATACAACCTACTGCCTTAGCACCAAATCTACTTATAGTTGAGGCCGATACATTGCAATACACAACAAGAAAACTAGCCCCGTAGACACTTCTGAGCATGTTGCTTTTCTCAATCTTTGGTTGGAAAGGTTTGTATTTTGTGCATCGTCCTTGAACCCAACATTTCAGTTCCAATTCTTAGCCAAACAACTCGCCAATCAACTAAAAATCCCCCTAGGTCCATACCTCCTTGGAGCCACCTATCACCTTCTCCACCTTGTATCGGTCAAGTTATCAGCTAGTGATCCTATAGGTCATCCTAATGGTCCTTGGTGGTTTCTACAACTCTAGCTCAGTGTTTATACTATTGATGTTGTCGGTGGCCCTCCTTTTTTCAATGTGTTTTTGCACCGATTTTCTAGAATCGGCTACTCCTGTCTTTCGCCGGTGCTCTTCCTTGGGAAAAGCAGCTGCATGCCATTCTGCTTTTCCCTTGTCTCCTACACCCTTAGCAGCTTGCTTTAAGTGTTTTTATCTTGGATTCTCTGACCGGGCCACATAGTACCCTTATGAATACTACTCGAAGTATGAATGCCCTCATCGGCTAACCTTGCCCGATGAGTTCTGGGATGAAGAATCCACTCGTATCTTTACAGCCACACTTTTTCCTTGCCTCCTGCCTGTTAATTTTAGCGGTGTTCATCCTCGGAAGGGATCGTACGAGTTATACCACCCATCGGTCTTCGCAAGGCAGTTAGGCTTTGGTCAACTCCCACCCCACATATTCTTTGTCGATCAGATCCAAATTTGTGGGGAAGTCAAGGATATCGTGGAGTGGGATCACCTCCTCTATATGACTGATGGGATGCTTGCCGGTGATTTTGTCTCTTGGACAGCCTATCGGGCGACCTCCACCATCTTCTTCTGATGGTGGGGTGAACTAAAACAACATATCTTCAACTACTCTTTAGTGATTTATCAACGGTGTCTTCACCCGGGCGATTGTGATGCGGGACTCGAGGTCGATATCTCAACTCACCCTTTTAGTTACTTCTATCATCTTCTTTCTGACTGATTACCTTTTCTTTTTGTAGGTGGATGACCTCAACACCCCTTCGGTGTGTTCAGGTGGCCGGACGATATGATACGGACCTATACTGGCCTCAACGAATTTTGGCATCGGCGCCACCACTCCCACAGCCTGGGTAACTGGGAAAAGGTCTATGTTCTTGATGCATAAACAGTAGGCATCGACCTCAATTGTGTGTCAATCTACCAGAGCCTAGGCCAGTTAGAAGAGCCCATTGTCTTCGACTCTGCGACTGTCGGTGAGTTTTGACTTCTTATAATGCTTGTTCTTGGAGTGTACCTTTATCTTTTGTTTATTTTGTAGCCGACGCCGATCACCTCTTTGGCCACTTGGGCTCCTAATGTCCATCCTCCTTTGCCAACAACTGAAGTCCCCTCATATGTCTAGGTTTACACTTGTCTTTTGTGTCATCGATGTTTCTCCCTTCATATTGCTGACACTAGACATGTCCTTTATTTTCAGCCACCATCTTTTCCTATAGGCATCGACTCTATGAGGCGTTCAATCATGCGACTGATGATCCTGCCAATCCACGATAAGCCCAAGCCACCAAGGTTGTTGCCACAGGGGTCGCCATTCTAGCTGGCAGACTAGAAGCTACCGCCACCAGTCCTAGTGTGTCGGCCGCCGTCGTCGCCATTATCGCTCCAGATGGCGTCGCCATCGGCGTTGAGCCCATCAGTGCCGATGTAGTTGGGGTTGACGTGCTAGGAAGTGCTGCCGCTGGTTCTGAGGCATCGACTTCCAACGTTGATGTCACTCACCAGGTATCTTTTCTTATTCATTCTCTTGCCTTTTGTTGTTTTTCCTGCAACCGACACCGGCTCTAGATGCAGCTGAAGCTCGAGGAGGAAAAACCCAATAAGGAGCACTCGCCTACCCTCCTGATCACCACGGTGGAGAGTTATGATGCTATGGCCTCCTCTGCCGATGATGCCTCGTAGTCGGCCGTCCCATCCAGGCCAGCTAATGTAAGTGCCTTCCCATTTATCTTTGACATGTTTCTCCTTCTATCCATTTAATCTTCTTTTTTTCTTTTTCTTGTCCTTCGTTTGGCAGTTTCCTTTCCATATTAGCCCATACCTTGATGTCGATGTAGTTGTCAGTGCTGTTTTGTCGAGTGCTGCTCCACTGACTCCCAATGTGTGGGAGACCTTATCGGACTTGTTGCGTCGGATGGAGGATCCAGTCGAAGTCCTAATCAATGATTCGGGTCCGATAAGGGCCCGTTTCAACAACATCATGAGCTCCCTCACTCTGGAGTTGGTCGACGCTCTTACGCCCACTGCCTTCCTAGAGTTTCATCAACCGGGGGTGCAGTGGGCCATGAAGCAGATGATCGATCGAGCTAGCCGCGTGTTGCTATTGGAAGCGATGAAGACCCATAAGGAGGTGATAATAAGTAGGGAACCCTCCTATATCACATTCGGGATGTGTCTTCAGCAACGTCGCTTGAGCTCGACTAGCTGTGAGCAAAGGAGGTCGATCTGGCATCGAGGCTGGATGGGGTCCGAACGAAAATTACCGAGAAGAAAGGTGCTATGACCTCCTTCCTGGCTAGAATCGAGGCCCGAAATAACTGGCTTACCAGTGTCGTCTACAATGCACAGCACCGACATCGCACCCTTCAAGATGTCCCCGATTTAGATGCTGAATATCGGGCCATCCTCTGGAGTGTCGATGCAATCTGGCTGTGGGCGATCGAAGCCATCCTCCGGTCCCTTTCTTAGATTTTGTGTAGGATCTTCGTCTTGTAACCTAAAACAATATGCTTTGCAATATATTTTCCCTTGATCCCTTGAATTGATTTTGAGGTATTTGTGTCTAAGGGTGATGCTTCAACATCGGCCGTCTAAAGGCGATACCCTTAGTATCGACTATCTTGCCTGCAGTCCTTTAGGCATTTATCCAAATCCTTGGGAAATATTTCTTCAAGTACATTCCATTCAAGGCTTTCCGGAACATTTCTACATTCAAGGATTTCCATAATATTTCTCCATCCAATCCTTTGAGAAGATATGTGTTTCCAGGCACCACTCGGTGTACTCAAAATGGCCCTTCCCAATTAGGCGACCACTTACTGAACCGATTGTCCTTAGATCCGATCGATAGGATAAGTTTCCATACGAGTTCACCTTGTTGGAATGACTTGGGCACAACTTTCTTGTTATAAAACCTAGCAACCCTTGCTTTGTTTTCATCAATCTTCCCAAGGGCTCTCAATCACACCTGCGCTAGGTCGTTTAGGCCATCTGTCATTAGATTATAATAATCATCAATTTTGAGTTGGTCCTATAATGTAATCCTTCTCGAGCTGATGTTATTTTCCCATGGTAGTACTACTTCATGGCCATAGACTAACTGATATGGTGGAACTTGAGTTGATCCATGTCGTGCCATCCGATAAGCCCAGAGTTCTTCTCATAGAGTGTGATGCCAACGCTTCGGTTGATCGTTGATCTTGCACTTTATTAACTTGATCAAACTCTTGTTGGACATTTCAGCTTGACCATTATCCTATGCACAATATTGTGATAAATTTAAGAGTTTGATTCCCATACCGGCTGCAAATTGTTGGAACTCCTCCGATACAAAGATTGTCCCTTGATTTGTGGTTATGGCTGTGGAATCCTCCGATACAAAGATTGTCCCTCCGATGCAGAAGTAACCATTTTGAGTGGAATGACCTCTACCCAATTCATGAAATGGTTAGTGGCTACCAATATAAACTTATGTCCTTTACTAGACGCTAGGTAGATTTGGCCGATCATAATGATGCCCCACCCTCTAAAGGGCTATGGTTTGACTATCGGGTTCATTGCCGATGCGGTTGCCCTCTGAATAGCTCCAAACCTCAGACAGTACTGGCACCCTTTATAATATTTTATATAGTCCTCCACCATAGTCGGTCAAAAGTAACCTGCCCCTCTGAAGCAGTCATTTCATTTTCTGGATCGACTGGTGTGTTCCACATATGCCATCATGTACCTCACACATTACCACTTTGGCTTCTTCGACACTTATGCATTTAAGGTGAACGCCATTGGTTGTCCGATGGTACAAGTCTTCCCCAAGCAAAATGTGTCTTGTTGCTTGATTATGAGTTTTCTTGGTGCCGATGTCAAAGGATTTTTCATGTAATGAAAGATATCGTTCCTCCAATCTTCGTCTTCTATCATTGCGATCTCCACCTCGATCGACTTGGCCATTTGCTTGTATCGTGACACCGTCTATGCCAAGTCGTTTGCTTCTAAGTTCTGCTCTATCGGGATATGAGTAAGGGTCACGCTTTAGAAGTTTGACATTATGGTTTGACACCGATAATGATATTCTTTTAGCATACAGTCCTTGCACTTGTACTCGTGTGACAGCTGCCTCATTACTACTAGATAGTCTCCCATGATTTCTATTGTATCGGCACACACTTCTTCCAATAGTTGTAACCCTTTTAGTGCTGCTTCATATTCGGCCTGGTTATTGGTGGAGAAAGGTTTGATGGTGTACACAAATTAAAATGATGCCCCCCGAGTAGAGATAATTATCAGGCCTATACCACATCCATGCTGACACACCGATCCATCGAAGAATAAAATCCATGGTTTCGGCTCAACATAAGTCATTGTCTCATCTCCTTGATAGCGAAGACCTATTTTCCAATATGTCCTTTTAACACTGGAGCCAATAGCATATACTTAATGACATCAGCATTTCATATCACAGTGCATTCTGATGACAGCAGGTAATGGCTCAATTTGGTGCATGAGAACTAGAGGCATTGTTGGACCGGAAACGGCGACCAGAGGGGGGGTGAATGGGAGCTTTTAAAATTTCAGGCTAAAAACTAGCCTTCGGTTTCAGTCCTGTCTTCTGCGGAACAGGCTTCGGACACTACCTTCGGAGGTCTGGTTTGGAGGTGCTTTGACAGCTCCGAACACAAGCTTCGCAGGAGCAAAAGTTCGAAGCCAAGAAGACTTCGCTTCACTAACAACCCTCGAAAATCTACTCTGCTAAGTCAGTGTAGGCTCCGCACACAGAGTGCTTTGAGCAGGCTTCGCACTTCACCCTTCGCAAGAGTGGACACCCCACTGAGGACTTCGACCAAGTACTTGGCAGCAGCAACTAGTGCTGGGCTTCGTACACGAAGGTCTAAACGCACACTAATAGACTTCGCTAGGGGCTTCGACACAAGAAGCAGAACGGGCTTCGATCAGGGCTTCGCTAGTAAGCAGCGAGGTCTAGCCTCCTGTTACACAGAGCGACAGCACACTGAAAAACACACTTCGCACAAAGACACCCTTCGCCTAGACAGGCTACGGTGAACTACAACTAGCGAGGTATGTAAAGCGAGCTCAAGCAAAAAGCACACAGAAGCAGGGCTTCGCCGCTTGAACAAGGAACACAGAAAATGAACTCTCTGGATGAATACAACGAAGTGTGTGGCTACAGGAGCTCAACAGTAAATGCTCATAGTGTTAAATGTTACATACCGAGCCCCCATATTTATAGCCCACAGTTCACTCAAAGGAATTGACTACTTTACCCCTAGGGTTTACATTGGATTTGTCTCTACAGAACTGAGGGGTACAAAAGGTAGTCAACTTTATTGGAGGCTTCTTTGTCAGCCTTTGCAGAGGGGACAGCGCCAGCTTTTTGCAGAGTAGACACTGTCAGACTTGCAGCCTTTGACCTTTCCAAAGCCCTCCTTCGCATGCGAGGGGTGCGGTAGCTTCGGTGAGAAGCCTTGAGCCAGATGGCCTTCGCTTCACCGAAGATAGCATCCGATACAGTAACGGTTTTGAGCCGAAGCCGTCAAAGCCCTTGGGCCTTCGCACCAACACCTCCGGAGTGGACCACCACGGCTTCGCAGCTTCCGCCCAGCTCGAACTCCGTCAGTCCGTGTACCGAAGCCATGCCGGCCGAAGTACCTCAAGTCAACCTTGCTCCGGAGCTAGCCTCGCTCCGAAGCCTTCCTCACTCCAAAGCCCCACCTTTGGAGTACCACCCTTCGAAGTCCCTCCTTCGTCCAAGGCCTCCGCATGAAGCATTCCATGAGCACTTCGTCGCAGTGTCTCTCCCCGAGCACACTCCTTGACGAGCCTCACCCGGACCATGCCTTCGATGCACCTCGACTTCTGAGACCTTCGTCGGGCACCTTCGAATGTCTCCCTCCGAAGCACACTTCGAACACCTTGCTTCCGCAGAGGACTTGATCCATCCAACTCCGAAGTCACTCCATTCGGAGTACCTTCGAAGTGCCTCAACTCCGAGGACTTTGTCTCGGAGTACCTTCAGCTGGAGCCACGCTCCGCACTCTCTGCCTTCACCTGTCGCGCCTCGACCCGAGGACCGACCCGGACCCCTTCGCAGCCACCGTGACGGAGCTCCCCGCTCCCCTGGCATCAAGCCTCCCGCTTGACCCAGGTTCACCTGCTACGATCCTGTCCGTCGCCTCCGAAGTCCCTGCGCACCACAGACAAGCAGACTAGCGTATCCAGTACTCCGGAGACCTCTCCGGGTTAGCAACCTCCGGCACACACTCCGATGTACCGCCCAAAGTACCGAAGCCTTCGGTACACACCCAGTCATCGTGTACTGTCGGACCCCTCCGACGAGCACACTCCGCTGCAACAGCTGCAGCAACCAAACCACCGAACACCCTTCGGTGAGACCACCTCCGAACACCCTTCAGAGGTCCAACCTCCGAACCCCCTTCGGAGGTAACCCTTCGAACAGAGGTTAAAAGCCTGTCAAACACTCATCACAAACATTGAAACCAACCCTTGGTTTCTCAATCTCCCCCTTGATGAGTGCATTGACAACCAACTTCAAGTTCAAGAAAATTTAAAAATGTTCAGCACACAAGTGACCATAAAAACTCAGAAAAGAGCCAAATCATGTCACTTGACAGAAGAATTTTCCTCCCCCTTTTTCAAAAGAGTAAAAGCCCCTTCGGCAATAAAAACTCCTCCCCCCCTTTATGTCAAATTTTCTCCCCCTTTGGAAATTATACCTCCTTGCGGCAAAGAACGAAGCAAATCTCTCCCCCTTTGGCAATGCAAGCATCAAGGAGCATGTAAAAGAGGCATTGCTCGGAAATGAGTAGAGTTGCAAAGACATAGAAAGCAAAAATATGCCAACAATAACACCAATGATCACGGGCTCAGCTCAAATTAACATTCTCTAAAAACATGATGAAGCATGTGATTTGATCAGTTTTGAAATAAAAGCATCACCACTTAGTCAAAGAAACTAGACAAGTAAGAGCAGGGACTGCGCAAAGCTAATCAATTTCTACTCTAGACAGACAAGTCCAATTCAAATGGAGCATGAAAAGCAAACTTGATGATCAATGAATTTTGTTGTTCTCTTGCTTAGTGCCAGGGGTTATTTGTTTGTCCACCTTATACTTTCCAATCAGGCCAAGCCTAGGCATGAAAGCCATTAGAAGCTTAAAGCAATGATTTTGGCATACACTACACTATTCTAGTTCAGACCAATGTGCAATGGTAAGCAGTCTAGAATAGGGTAGTGCGACAAACAAACCCGCCTGGATCTTATAACTTGAAACATGCAAATCATGGAGTTGTTGATTTTAACTAAGTGAACCAATTGTTTGGCACTTTATGAATATCCATGAAAAAGTAGAACAATTTTTCAAGTTGCAATTTTAGCATCCAAAGAAATGTGTCTTGCTATCAAGTAGATAAAAGATAGCTAAAGCAGTCCTGCCTAAACATGCTAGATTCAAGACTAAGCAGTGAGCACGATTTGATGTTGAAAAGAAAACATCATGCACATGAATGTTTCAGATGAATTAAAAAGAGCTGAGCTGTCATGATTGCATGAATTATAAGAAGGCATATAAGTGCAAAAGATGTAAATGCAATTTCAGCCCACAAGTAGCAAATGCACATTAATCTAAAACTGCTCCCCCTCACAAAATGCCGTAAGGGTGACAAATACCAAGTTCCCCACGCAAGTAAGAAAATCGAGAAGCATCGAGGGGTTTTGTAAAAATGTCGGCAAGCTGGTGTTGGGTATCAACATATTGAAGTTCAATATCACCCTTCTCATTGTGATCTCTGAGAAAATGATATCGTACATCAATGTGTTTGGTTCTGGAATGCTGAACCGGGTTGTTTGCAATACAAATAGCGCTAGTGTTATCACAGAAAAGTGGAACACTCTTATAATCTAACCCGAAATCCCGCAAAGTGGAAACCATCCACAAAATCTGAGAGCAACAGCTAGCTGCGGCAACATATTCGGCCTCAGCCGTCGATTGTGCAACACTAGACTATTTGCGGGAAGACCAGCAAACCAATGAAGTACCCAGAAAATGACAAGTACCAGAGGTACTCTTCCTATCAATTCTACACCCAGCAAAATCCGCATCGGAATAACCTCGAAGACATAAAGATGAAGACACTGAATACCATATGCCAAATTCAAGGGTATGTTTGAGATACCTGAGTATGCGTTTTACCGCTTGGCGGTGCGAAGCTCGTGGTGAAGCCTGAAAACGAGCGCACAGACACACTGCGAAGTGTATGTTCGGCCTCGTGGCAGTCAAGTAGAGGAGGGAGCCGATCATGCTTCGGAACTCCTTCTGATCTACGGCTTCTCCATCTTCTTCAGGATCCAATGCTACAGATGTAGCCATTGGAGTGGCGAGGGGCTTCGCATCTGTCATGTCAAATTTCTTGAGCAGGTCCTTGGTGTACTTCGTCTGGTGGACGAAGGTACCTTGTTTGCTTTGCTTGATTTGCAAACCAAGGAAAAAGGTGAGTTCACCCATCATTGACATTTCAAATTCCCTGCTCATGGTATCTGCAAACTCGGCAACCAAAGCATGAGAAGAGCCACCAAAGATGATATCATCCACATAAATCTGCACTAGAAGGAAATCTTTGCCATGCTTGAGAGTAAACAGTGTTTTATCAACAGAGCCCATCAAATACCCTCGCTCAAGCAGAAAAGACTTAAGTCTGTCATACCAAGCCCGAGGGGCCTACTTGAGTCCATAAAGAGCCTTATGAAGTTTAAGGACTTTATGTGGGTACTTGGGGTTTTCAAAACCAGGGGGTTGTTTTACATAAACATCTTCACCTATGAAGCCATTAAGAAAAGCACTTTTGACATCCATTTGATAGAGTTTGAATCCTCGGGATGTCGCAAAGGCAAGCAAAATCCTAATGGCCTCAAGGCGAGCAACAGGTGCAAAAGTTTCATTAAAATCAATCCCTTCTAGTTGAGAAAAGCCCTGAGCTACAAGTCTAGCCTTGTTTCTAATTATAGTCCCATCCTCCCTTGTTTATTTTTGTAAATCCATTTTGTTCCAATGAAATGAACATTTGGTGGAGGATCAACTAAAGACCAGACTTGGTTTCTCTCAAAATTTTCAAGTTCCTCATGCATGGCATTGATCCAACTAGAATCAGAAAGTGCATGACTAACATCTAAGGGCTCGAAAGAAGCAACAAAAGCGGAATCAATGAAATGAGCATGAGAACGTGTTACCCTTTGATCAAGCTCACCAATGATCTGCTCGGGAGGGTGCATCCTTTGAACATGATGTGGAGCCTCGCGGCGGGATGCAGTCTCCCCCTCAACTTGTGCATTGGAGTGGTCCAAGATGACCGATGTTGAGGTAGTCGCTTCGGGACCTCGTGCCGAAGTGGTCGAAGCGGGGTCGGCTTCGGGGGTCGATGTCGAGAGTAGCAGGGGTTCATCCTCGAATTCTCCAGGATCTTCTTCTTCGAATAAGGTCTGTTCCATGTCGTGTTCATTTGCCTGTTCAAAAGCAGAACTAACAGAGGGGGTTGATTCATCAAAAGTCACATCACATGACTCGATGACAGTGTTAGTCTCCAAGTTATAAACACGATAAGAATGACCATGAGTAGTGTAACCCAAAAAGATCCCGTCAGAAGATCGTGACTCAAATTTATCCAAATTACCACGTTTTAGGATAAAGCAGCGACAGCCAAAAACTCGAAGATGAGTAACCTTGGGCTGTCTCCCAAAACGCATCTCATAAGATGTCAAATTTAAAATTGAGCGCAAGAATATACGGTTTGAGATGTAACATGCAGTGTTCATGGCCTCAGCCCAGAATTATCTAGGAGTCCTATGCTCATCAAGCATCGTCCTAGCCATCTCAACCAAAGTGCGGTTCTTCCTCTCAACAACACCGTTTTGTTGAGGAACCCGCGGAGCAGAGAATTGATGTTCTATGCCATGCTCCATGCAAAAGTCAACAAAGAGACTGTTTTTGAACTCGGTGCCATTATCACTTCGAATGAATTTCAATGCACCTGGGAGTTCAGTGAAAAGTCTCAAAGCCAAGCTCCGAAAGTGTGAAAACACTTCATCCTTGCTGGCAAGAAAGAAGACCCAAGAGTAGCGAGAGAAATCGTCGACAATAACTAATACATACCACTTGCCGCCTAAAGAACTAACCCGAGAGGGACCTACAGTGTCCATATGGAGAAGTTCTCCGGGTTGTTCAGTCATCACTATGGTGACTAGCGAATGCGAAGCAGCAATCATTTTTCCATGACGACAAGGAGCGCAAACTAAATTCTTCTCAAACTTGAGCTTGGGCAATCCTCGAATCAGGCCTAGGGCGCTCAGACGAGCGAGCAACTCAAAGCTCATATGCCCTAGTCTCTTATGCCACTTCCAAAGCTCAGAAGTTGAATGTGCAACAAGACAATGAGAAGAACCAGACGACTCTTAAAAATCAGCTCCAAAAACTCTCCCAACTCTAAAGATCTTACACACCACAACGCCATCAGAATTGAGCACTTGCGAAGTATCGCGATGAAATCGCACTTCGAAGCCCTCATCAAGCAACTGAGATACAGACAGCAAATTGTATCCCAGGTTCTCAACCAAAGCAACATCTTTGAGAGTGAAGTTCGAATTAATTCTTACCACACCTTTACCTTTCACTCTACTCCTTCGATTGTTTCCGAAGGTGATATGTTCCCTTTGCTTGGTTGTGGTGAGGCTGGAGAACCAAGCTGCATCTCCGGTCATGTGGCGCGAACAACCGGAATCCATGATCCATGTGCCCTCCAAGCCTCGATCTGTCGCCTACACATGATAAGAATATCTCGATCGCTCAGTGCTGGGGTGAGTGAAATAATGACGAGGCATCCAGCACTGAGTGACACGAGTAGTAGGCGCAGTAAAAGTAGATGGTCTACGCACATGATAATCTGAATGATGCAAAGTGCGAGGTCTAACTACATGCAGTGATCGAAAAGCATGACGAGGTCTCCTACTCTGACGAGGTACAAAGCTACTCCCCCGAGGTCTATCACCATATGGAACATGGTGAACACCTCGAGGAGCAAAACCTCTCCGAGAAGCACGAGGAGCCTCAAAAGCAGGACGATAGTACAACTCAGACTCATGCATACCTAAAGATGGGTAATGCATGTCCTGGTAACTCATCGCCTGAGCGCGTCGCTCATCCTTGATGCGACGAAAACAGAACCCAACCAAATGACCCGCCCGCTGACAGTAGGAACAGTGAAAAACTCTCCTGGAGGCACTCTCATGGGTCACAGGGACAACTCTCACAGGCTCCTTGGGCTTCTTCTGAGTGGTTTTCTTGGGAGGATTATTCTTGGCAGGAGGTGTGGTTTTCTTTGGTGGTCGGGTAGGCTTTTTGGCTGATGAGGTGTCTAACAGAGCTCTCTCTTTCTCTAGGGTAGTGGGAGAGGTAAAAAACAGTTTTGGTCTTACTGTCTGAAGGTATCCTCTCAAAACCCAAACCTAGAGCTACCCCTGCTCTGTCAGCACATAACTTGGTCTTGGCCAAGAGCAAATCCATCCTACACTTTCCCTCAGTGCATTTATTAACCACAGAAAGAAGGTATTCATTTTCTGACATGAGGTTTTCAGCTCGCTCTCTAACAGTGCCTAGCTGGTCCTTAAGGGTGATGCAAGTGTCACACACAGGCTGCACATCCTTAGAACTACCGGCCCTCTCCAATCTAGCCTCTAGATCATGAACATGTTTATCACGTAAATTAATGCTCTCGCGTAATAAAGAACAGTTCATGCAATCAATAACATCATGAGGTCTAGAATCCACCTCCAAAAGCTGCTTTTGTGCAGTCTCAAGCTCAGATAGAGTTTGAGCATGAACAGAACGCAACTGAGCAAGCTCACCCATGACAACAGAACAAGATTCACATTCAGCATCATTAAACTTAGACTTAAGCATGGCATATTCAGTAGAAATAGTTTCTAGCCTAAGTCTAAGGTCTTTTCTTTTTCTCTAGCGGCTTGCATAAGTAATCTATCCTGACCAAGAACTACTTCATTCAGCTCATCTAATTTAATTAATAGCTGGTCAGATGATAGAGGTACCTCAGATGAGTCAAGCTCATCGCCGCTGTGATCGCTGTCGGCCATGAAGCAAAGGCCGGTGAAGTCTCGTCCCTTCTTGTCCTTCTTGTCCTCCTTCCGTGGGGACTCCTCCTCCTCAGAGCTCGACTCCTCAGTTGAGGACGTGTCGATGTCACTGAGAGCAGCAACAAATGCTCTGGAAGCGGCCTTGGCTACTTTCTTAGCCATCTTGCCGCGCTTGCCCTTCACAAAGGGTTTCCTCTCCTTCTTGTGGTATTTAGGGCGCTCACTCTCATCTCTCTTCTTGTGAGCTTAGGTCAATTGGCCTTGATGTGAGAAGTGTCGCCACACTCAAAGCAACCAGAAAAACCACTTCTCCTCTGATCCCGTCTCTCATGATGAAAGCGGGTGAACCTCCGGGCAATGAGAGCAAGCTCATCATCATCTAGAGTGTCCACCTGCTCCTTTGTGACGGAGACCAGGGAGGACAAAGAAAAACCATCTGCAAGAACACAAGTGCCAGATGTGCTTGGTTCTGCAGTGGTGCCACGGCTAGTGCTAGAAACCAATGCCAATGGCTGTGGCAAAGAGCTTCTTTGCACTGCAAGAGATGCCTTGGCAATCTCTGTGGACTTCAGCTTGCTGAAGAGCTCATCACAGGTCAATGTGTCATAACCTGCAGACTCCTCAATGCTGGATATCTTCACTTCCCATATGCTACGGTCAAGAGCATAGAGAAGCTTGATAGCCCTATCATGGTCATTGTAAGCAAGCGTCCCGTTGGATCGCAAGTTACTCACTATCGCATCAAAGCGAGAAAACATGGCATCTATAGATTCACCAGGTGCCTGCACAAACAGCTGATACTGTTGATTGTAGGTGCTTTGGCGCCTGGCCTTAATCTGAGTAGAGCCCTCATGAAAAATAGTGAGCGTTGTCCAAATTTCCCTAGCAGTCCTAAGCTACTGCACCCTATCGAACTCACTTCTACTCAAACCAATGAACAGTATATTTCTTGCCTTGGAGTTGGCATTATACTGATCTTTTTCTGTTTGAGTGGTCCGAGTATTAGGGATGGAGTATTGTGAGTCCACAATCTCCCAAATTGCATTTCCTTGGCTTAACAAGTAAGCCTCCATGCGCACCTTCCAGTATGCAAAATCAGTCCCATCGAACAGAGGAATTTTACTGCCTCTATCCATGTCGCCAAAAGATCACAAAACCGGTTAAGGTCAACTGGTGATCTTAACCCGCTCTGATACCAATCGTTGGACCGGAAACGGCGACCAGAGGGGGGTGAATGGGAGCTTTTAAAATTTCAGGCTAAAAACTAGCCTTCGGTTTCAGTCCTGTCTTCTGCGGAACAGGCTTCGAACACTACCTTCGGAGGTCTGGTTCGGAGGTGCTTTGACAGCTCTGAACACAGGCTTCGCAGGAGCAAAAGTTCGAAGCTAGAATACTTCGCTCCACTAACAACCCTCGAAAATCTACTCTGCTAAGTCAGTGCAGGCTCCGCACACAGGGTGCTTTAGGCAGGCTTCGCACTTCACCCTTCGCAAGAGTGGACACCCAACTGAGGACTTCGACCAAGTACTTGGCAGCAGCAACTGGTGCGGGGCTTTGTACACGAAGGTCTAAACGCACACTAATAGACTTCGCTAGGGGCTTCGACACAAGAAGCAGAACGGGCTTCGATCAGGGCTTCGCTAGTAAGCAGCGAGGTCTAGCCTCCTGTTACACAGAGCAACGTCACACTGAAAAACACACTTCGCACAAAGACACCCTTCGCCTAGACAGGCTACGGTGAACTACAACTAGCGAGGTATGTAAAGAGAGCTCAAGCAAAAAGCACACAGAAGCAGGGCTTCGCCGCTTGAACAAGGAACACAGAAAATGAACTCTCTGGATGAATACAACGAAGTGTGTGGCTACAGGAGCTCAACAGTAAATGCTCAAAGTGTTAAATGTTACCTACCGAGCCCCCATATTTATAGCCCACAGTTCACTCAAAGGAATTGACTACTTTACCCCTAGGGTTTACATTGGATTTGTCTCTACAGAACTGAGGGGTACAAAAGGTAGTCAACTTTATTAGAGGCTTCTTTGTCAGCCTTTGCAGAGGGGACAGCGCCAGCTTTTTGCAGAGCAGACACTGTCAGACTTGCAGCCTTTGACCTTTCCGAAGCCCCCCTTCGCACGCGAGGGGTGCGGTAGCTTCGGTGAGAAGCCTTGAGCCAGATGGCCTTCGTTTCACCGAAGATAGCCTCCGATACAGTGACGGTTTTGAGCCGAAGCCGTCAAAGCCCTTGGGCCTTCGCACCAACACCTCCGGAGTGGACCACCACGGCTTCGCAGCTTCCGCCCAGCTCGAACTCCGTCAGTCGGTGTACCGAAGGCATGCCGGCCGAAGTACCTCAAGTCAACCTTGCTCCGGAGCTAGCCTCGCTCTGAAGCCTTCCTCACTCCGAAGCCCCACCTTCGGAGTACCACCCTTCGAAGTCCCTCCTTCGTCCAAGGCCTCCGCATGAAGCATTCCATGAGCACTTCGTCGCAGTGTCTCTCCCCGAGCACACTCCTCGATGAGCCTCACCCGGACCATGCCTTCGATGCACCTCGACTTCTGAGACCTTCGTCGGGCACCTTCGAATGTCTCCCTCCAGAGCACACTTCGAACACCTTGCCTCCGTAGAGGACTTGATCCATCCAACTCCGAAGTCACTCCATTCGGAGTACCTTCGAAGTGCCTCAACTCCGAGGACTTTGTCTCGGAGTACCTTCAGCTGGAGATCCAAGCTGGAGTACCTGCACGCGTAGCAGCCGACGCTGCAGCCAAGCGGCGTGGCACACGAAGCCATGCAACCTGCAGGAGATCCAGGCGGAGGGCTCAAGGCGGCGTCATCCCACGCTGTAGGACCGAAAGTAGCGACCAGAGGGGGGTGAATGGGCGCCTAAAAATTTCTTGCTAAACTTTGTTCTAAACCCAACATCAAAATGAAATTAAATAGACAAATAATATTTGCAAAGCAAATTATGCGAATCAAAGTTTTCTAGCCTAAAAATGACCGGTATCTTAATTTAAATGATATTAAAAATAAACTAAATAAAAATTACTGCAGTAAATAAAAATACCTAGATAAACTTCGAGATATTAATATTTCAGTCTAGAAATAAAATACTAATTAAATTAATAAAAACATGGATCATTAAAAATTAATTCAGAATTAAACCGAAAATATTTCAAGTAAAAACTAGAATAAAAATATAACTGCGACTAATAAATTTTTCTTTTCTTTTTATATGAGCAGATTATACAGATAAAAATAATACGAGATAACTAATAAAAATTTAACATATTAAAATAACAACGAAATTTCTAAATTGATTTTCAACTAAATAATTAATAGACGATTATCTCTAAAACTTGATCTACCAAAAAATAGGAAACTAACTGGCATTAAAAATCTTCGCCAGAGTCAAACGCCGCCGCCGTTTGCCGTTCTGCAGCCTCGTCTCGCCTGCGAAGTCAGGAGCTGCAGGCTAGAGGCCGCCTGCGTGTAGAAGACTAGTGATGTTGTTGTCTTCCTTGAAAGCTGCCACAGCCCTTGTGCTGCTGCACTCCAATACACACGCCTAGCCAAAAAGGGCCTGCATGCGCTAGCTTCCGCCGCAGAGACCCGTGCCGACGAGAAAAGAAAATAGGCGCAGCTTTGCATCTCATCGTGGGGCCCACCGGGAAAAAGGAAGACTGACCGTGCTTTTGCTGCCATGCGTGATGCAGCTGACCCTAGCCAGCGGCGAAAACAGAAACTCCGGAGATAAAACCTCGGGAAACGTAGATGAGAAAAATCCGGAGAAAAACACAAATGATCCCACGGCAATATTTGGACTATGGATTAATTATTGAAAAACAGTCATCTATCCCCAGGGTGATAGGGGCCTATTAATAGGAAAATCCCAATACATGAAAAGACTAATTTACCCTCGGGTAAAATTAAACTGACTCTAAAATAAATTCAGAAAATTACTAAAATATTGTTAGAAAAATCACCTGACTCAACTAAAAATATTCTAAACTTAAAAACTAAATATTAATATCCTAAAAATGAATTAATCATAGATTGTCAGTTTTACGGCGAAACTGACAAAGCGTCCATCATCTTCGCACCGGGTACTCGGATTGGGCCGACCCGACCCCGTAGCTTCTTCAGCCCGGCAATCGCTCGCCGCTCGTGTACCTGAGTCAAACCCAGTCAACAAACCGGTGGATCATCTGCCGCTCCTAGCCATGTACCCGTATTGGGCCAGCCCGACTCCACGGCTCCTCTCCCGGCCGTCGCTCACTGCCCGTGTACCTGAGTCACATGCGCCTCAGACTCGGCAGATCTTCATCTCTCCCTTCCTTTGACTTCCGTTGACAATCACTCATCACATCTAGAATATCAAAACCATATTCTTCAACATGGTTTCTCAATCTCCCCCTTGATGAGTGCATTGTAACACCTTTTTCACCTCATCTCCAGAACCTGCAAAACATGTGGAAACAAGAAAAAAAACAAAGAAAAAAGAAAATAAATGAGAGAAAATAAAAGTTTAACCCTAATGACCAAAAGCCAAACAAACACACGAAAACGGTCATTATAGTTAACCAAAAATAAAACCTCAAAACAAGTGCAAATCTCAGAATTACCAACAAGAATAAACTCCCCCTGAAATAACTCCCAGAGAAAGCCAAAATATATCCAAAATTTCTCCCCCTTGTTGACAATTGGACTCATCAAGTGAGAGTAAATGCACTCTAAAGAGACATAAACACAAACTCCCCCTGAAATGCAGCTCCCCCTCAAAATATGTCATGAATGCAGATGGGGTGCAGGTGGAGTGTGAAAAGCATGCTTCTTAGATATGATTAACTGCAATTACACCATCTAACAGTATAGAAAAAGATATATTGTCTAAGATACATGACATGATCAGTGCAACAGATGATATCTAAGGAGAGTCATTCGCACGCATTTTTCGAGTTTTGCAAACAAAAGCATCACCACATTTTCTAGTTGACAAGCAAGGTAAAACATGATATGCAAAAGCTAACTGATATCTACCAAGATAAGCATTGTCCAAAACGAAGTGCTTCAGCAAACTTGTCATCTTTTTAAATTTTTCAGACTGATTCTTTTTCCTTTTTATTTTTTCATTTCTGCCAGGGGTTATTTGCGTGTCAAACCTTATGCTAACCAACCAAGTCAAGCCTAGGCTAGAACTGGACCATCAGAAGCTTAAGACATTGGTTTTGGCATACATTACACCGTCCTAGTTCATACCAAAGTGCTATGGTAAGAAGTCCAGAACAATGCAATGCGACAAAGCAAATCCACCTGGATCTTTTCTAATAATCATAAAAATGCGTAAATTTTTATTTTTCTGAATTTTTATCATTTTTATAGCACATTTTTCATATTTAAAGCATACAAATGTCCAAGTTGCATATCTGCATCTAAGTAAGGATCTGGCTACAAGGCATGTAAAAGATAGTGAAAGCAGTCAGCCTACACATGCTAGTTACCAGAAGCAATGCTGATCATTTTTAAATTTTAAAACATAAAAGCCATGCATATGACAAATACATATATATCATGTGAACTGAAACAGAACATGATCATCGACAAGTAATCGAAAGCATATAGTGGCTAGAGAAGGTAAAGCAGATTAATCATATAACAGAAGCAAACTCAAAATGTGATTGATGATTATGCATGATATGAACGCACACAAAAAGACGCAATAATAAAGAAGAAAAGAAAAAACTGACTCAAAATATCCTAAAAAGGATACACAACTCCCAAATCAAGATCAATAATCATGAGTGGGAGCAAACGGTCCAATGCCGGGTTTGGCAAAAGTGCTAAACCAGTGTCGAGCCATCTGCTCAAAAGTAGGGAAGCAAAAGGAATCATATGAGTCTGGACTGACATGCGAATCAAAGCGTAGTCCTCTGTTCTTCCTAAAATCACGACCACGAGGTCCAAAGTCGTATCCATAATGATCTAGAATTCTGCCGGAATGGAAACCACCCTCCGGAGAACGATCATAAAAACCGTATCCTCTACCACCACCCACACGACGTGGCCTGGCCTCTAGCCTCTCTCTACATCGAGGAACTCTCTGTCTACCACCCTGCTGGTAGAACGGCTCCCGCCCACCTCGAGCTCTCTCTGCTCGCTCAACCCGCTTCCTCCTGAAGCAAAACTTCTCAAGATGCCCGTCTCTCTGACAAAACTCACAGTGATAGGTAGGCTTCTTGGGATGTTGTTGTGGCTTAGGGTTCTTAGGCTTGGTTGTGTTGGGTGTAACATCTTTGGTGTGAGAGGGTCCAGGTAAAGAATCAAGAGAAGTGTGAAGAGTTTTAGGCTTAGGGACCCAGATTTGCTTCTTAGGTGGAGCTTTAGGTTGTTCTTGGTACACTCCATCATTGGGCTGACTATCCTTAAAGGACTCAGTGGAGTGAGTCTTGGGGTGTCTCTGTTCGGGAGTCATCTTACTCCACTCCACTGCTTAGCTAATAACACTCTCAAAGTCAGCCTTGGTATAGGTGTAGCCTACCTCAAACCCATCTTGTCTCTTGAACTGTTGGATCATCATGCCGGGATGCGGCTCTCTGGCACTAATCCAACTCAGGATCTGACAGAGGTAAAAGTTCTCGTTCTGAACATTAGCTAGCTCCTCTCTCAAAGAAGCTAACACCTCCACCTGAGACAAGCAAATCTCACTCTCTCTATCAACATCGACAGACTTCTCTACTTTTAGCTAGATCAGCTCCATTTTCATGGACAAACAGTTCTCATAAACAGTGGGTGGAACTGATAAGGTCTCAAGCTCTAGTTTACTCTGCTCTATCTCAGCTCTCACTCTAGCTAATTCGCTCAACTGCTCATCACTCTTGGCTCTCAGCTCGGCTATACTAGCTAAATGAGATGGGCAGTCTACACAAGGTGCGATGACAGTGGCCTGAGCATCTTTTAGTTCCTGCTGAGCGTTCTCAAGCTCAGTGGCCAATGCGTCTCTCTCATCAACTCTCTCTGTGTACCTGGACTTAAGAGTCGTCAGGTCACACAATAGCACCTCACAGTTAGGGCACTCACCACTATCACCCAAGCAAGGGGAAGAAGACAAACTCTCAATCTTGCCATTTGCCGTGGCAAGCTCACTCTCAAGCTCATCTATCCTCTTCTCAGCCCCTCTAGGAAGTTTCTCCGTATACTTCAACTCCTGACTGTTCTATTCTAGTAAATTAACAACTTCTTGTTCATAGGAAGATGCCTTCTCATCGTCGTCATCGTCGGAGTCGTCGGAGGAGTCCTTTTCTTTCTTCTCCCCAGGAGCCATTGAGTAGAAGCTCCTGTGGGATCTTCGGCTGTGACGTGAGCGACTCTTTAGCTTGTCCCCTAAACCCATGAAATAGAGGCTTGCCGGATTGTCCCTGTCCTTCCCCTTCCTGATCATGATATCTTCATCACTTGAACTTGAAGACGAGGAGGAAGACGAGGATCTCTTGGAGTATCTTTTCTCCATCTCGGCGAAGAACGTCTTGTATCGCTTCTTGTTCTCACGCCTGTAGTCCTTCAGAGCCTTTCGAAAGAATCTTGTCTTGGGCTTGCCCTTCGTGGAGTTGTCGTACTTGCCGAAGTTGTAGGAGTTGCCCCGCCAGTTCCCTTCTTGTAATTCTTCTGCTTGGGACAATCGACGATAAAATGACCTGGGTCACCACACTCAAAGCATCCGGATTTTGTGCTGTGTCTCTTAAACATTCGCTTATCATAGACACGTCGCACCCGATTGTTAAACAGACACAAATCATCATCTCCTAGAGTATCAAGTTGTTCCTCGGAGATAGACATCAAGGAAAAAGCCGTACAACTCATGGCATTAGGATCAGCCGACGGTGTCGCAAGCGCCGGAGTCTTTGAGACAGAATCAGTGAGATTTGATCTCAATTGAATATCGACCTCTGAGGCCTTGAGCTTACTAAAAAGCTCTGTGACGGTCAAGGTATCATAAGACGCGCTATCAACAATAGAAGAGACCTAGATCTCCCAGATCTTAGGATCCAAGGTATGGAGTACCTTAAGAGCCTTCTCATGATCCGAGACCAGCTGATCACGCTCGGCCTTGTTAACACGAAGCTTGTTAATGATCGATTGAAAATGACCAAACAAAGCCTCAACAGTCTCACCCAGCTTCTGTGAGAAATTTTCATACTCACGCAGGCAGGTCTGGTAGAGCCTAGCCTTGACTTGAGCCGTCCCCTCATGGTGTGCCTAGAGGGTAGCCCAGATCTCTCGAGCAGTGGTGAGATGGCTAACACGCTCAAACTCACTAGGACCTAGACTAGAAAATAAAATATTCACCGCCTTACTATTATTTCGATGCTGGGTAACTACATTTTCAGTAGTATCCGCAGCAATAGTCGTTATCGTGAAATTAGGATGAACACAAATCTCCCATATGTCCGAGCTCTGGCTCATAAGGTATGCTCGCATGTGAGTCTTCCAATAAGTGTAGCCAAAAGCTTATAGGGATGGGATTTTACCAGAAGACGTCATGGTCACTACCTAGGTTTAGAATCAGTTAAGATATTAGAAAACCCTAACCTCGCTCTGATACCACTTGTAGGACTGAAAGTAGCGACCAGAGGGGGGGTGAATGGGCGCCTAAAAATTTCTTGCTAAACTATGTTCTAAACCCAACATCCAAATGAAATTAAACAGACAAATAATATTTGCAAAGCAAATTATGCGAATCAAAGTTGTCTAGCCTAAAAATGACCGGTATCTTAATTTAAATGATATTAAAAATAAACTAAATAAAAATTACTGCAGTAAATAAAAATACCTAGATAACATTCGAGATATTAATATTTCAGTCTAGAAATAAAATACTAATTAAATTAATAAATACATGGATCATTAAAAATTAATTCAGAATTAAACCGAAAATATTTCAAGTAAAAACTATAATAAAAATATAATTGCGACTAATAATTTTTTCTTGTCTTTTTATATGAGCAGATTATACAGATAAAAATAATACGAGATAACTAATAAAAATTTAACAGATTAAAATAACAACGAAATTTCTAAATAGATTTTCAACTAATTAATTAATAGACGATTATCTCTAAAACTTGATCTACCAAAAAATAGGAAACTAACTGGCATTAAAAATCTTCGCTAGAGTCAAACGCCGCCACCGTTTGTCGTGCTGTAGCCTCGTCTCGCGTGCGAAGTCAGGAGCTGCAGGCTAGCAGCCGCCTGCGTGTAGAAGACCAGTGATGTTGCTGTCTTCCTAGAAAGCTGCCACAACCCTTGTGTTGCTGCACTCCAATACACACGCCTAGCCAAAAAGGGCCTGCATGCGCTAGCTTCCGCCGCAGACACCCGTGCCGGCGAGAAAAGAAAATAGGCGCAGCTTTGCATGTCACTGTGGGGCCCAACGGGAAAAAGGAAGATTGACCGGGCTTTTGCTGCCGTGCGTGATGCAGCTGACCCTGGCCAGCGGCGAAAACAGAAACTCCGGAGATAAAACCTCAAGAAACGTAGATGAGAAAAATCCGGAGAAAAACACAGATGATCCCACGACAATATTTGGACTGTGGATTAATTATTGAAAAACAGTTATCTATCCCCAGGGGGGATAGGGGTCTATTTATAGGCAAATCCTAATACATGAAAAGACTAATTTACCCTCGGGTAAAATTAAATTGACTCTAAAATAAATTCCGAAAATTACTAAAATATTCTTAGAAAAATCACCTGACTCAAATAAAAATATTCTAAACTTAAAATCTAAATATTAATATCCTAAAAACGAATTAATCATAGATTGTCAGTTTTACACTGAAACTGACAAAGCGTCTACCGTCTTCGCACTGGGTACCTGGATTGGGCCGACCTGACCCCGCAGCTTCCTCAGCCCCGCAATCGCTCGCCGCCCATGTACTTGAGTCAAAACCAGTCAACAGACCGGTGGATCATCTGCCGCTCCTAGCCATGTACCCGGATTGGGCCATCCCGACTACACGACTCCTCTACCCGGCCGTCGCTCACTGCCCGTGTAACTGAGTCACATGCGCCTCAAACTCGGCAGGTCTTCATCTCTCCCTTCCTTTGACTTCCGTTGACAATCACTCATCACATCTAGAATATTAAAACCATATTCTTCAACATGGTTTCTCACACGCAAGAAGCAATACTATTCGGCGCAGCACATCGGTTCCCAAGGAGCTGGCGTGCTATTTTTCCTGCTACTGCAGGTTGTGTCTCGACTGTCGTGCGCCTTAATCGCTGCATTCGCTAGCAGCAACTCTGCTGCCTCGGGCTGGGCTATGCGTTGTGACGTGGAGCACGCAGCGCAGGAGCACCCGTAGGCAGGACAGCCACGTGAGAGGCTGAGCAGGGCGAATCGCTGGAGAGCTAGGAATCTAGCTCGCTAGGAGAAACGCGCTCGGCAGGTGGATTACTCGAGGGATGGCTGCATGGACACGTGATTCAGTGCTGCGCACAAGCTGTTCGGTGGAAAGCCCCTGTGAACTTGAGACAGCCTCAAAACAGTAACAATCTCGTTCTCAATTTGCGCGTACTTAGTATTTTCAGATTTTCTGTGATTGTTCTCTGATTATTAATCTTTTCGCTGAGAATATCACTCAATTTAGATGCACTTGACTTGTTTGTTTAAATGAATGGATGATATTGATGAAATACCACTGATTGAATGAAATGCATGTCCATCTATAGCTTTATTTATCAGCACGTCTTATCATTTACATTTATCTTATAAGATCAAATGGTTGTGTGCAGTTTGAGCTATTTGTGAACATAGTTTATCATCGACACTTATTTTGTCTGATCGAATGCTTGTGATGTTTATTCCTATGATGCTTGAAATGACTGTGTTATGCGGATGTTTTGGACATGCTTGATAGATTATCAGTGCCTTTGATGAATCATTTGTAGAACTGTCATTTGGTCCTATGAGTTTACTTGATCTGCCTTTAAGCACTGTGTTGGTGTCTTTTCGACTAGGACACTGGTCGTTGTTAGGCTAGATTATTTTCATTGTTTTGATCTGTTTATTTTCGCTGATTATCTATTGAGGTGCGTTGGGTGTTGGTAGAAGGCCATTGATTCAAAAGAATTTTTTAGGCGCCCATTCACCCCCCCCCTCTCGTTGCTATTCTCGGTCCTACACTCTCCACCGCGGCAAAGTTTGTCATCCCACCGGGCATGCCAAAAGCGTGTTGGTGCATTTTTTGTCACACTTTGACACACGCGTGACCTGAGAGATCTACTTCACTCCAATGCAGATTCTACGTTCTTAGAAAAAGGGTTCAAGGTGTGCCAGCCAATTTCACCCTGCAACTGATAAGGGGACAAACAATATGGCATTAGTAGCATGTCCTATGGGCTATCGAGCTGATGACCGTGATGAGGATGGGATATTCTTGAAATATCATGTCGATCGGCCATAAGGCCGATGACGTGGGATGAATCAATCGTGAAAGCATGCCATCAATCGATAAGATGAGCAGTTAACCGCATAGGCTGATTAGTGTTTTTCCAATAACTTATAAGATGTAGCGTGGAATCGAGGATAACTCGTCGGCTTATACTCCACAAAATAAATAAAACGTGCTAGATAATATGTCTATATCATGAAAATCTTTACAATAACTAGATCAGACCTAACCAAGATAGTAGCTAGTCACGATGTTCTTAATAATATATCAAAGAATCAGGCATTTTTATTTAGATGAACGATATACATCATGAAAGAGATACAATAGCAAGAGATGTTAGACTTAATCGATGAAGCTAAAACTATCAACCTAGATCACATCAATCTAAGAGATCAAACTGAACTGATGCAGCCTTAGACCTAGCAAAATACACTCTATAGTGAGGAGACTTGCCGTCCAAACACTCTATCTTAACTGATTTTGGATAATCCTCATCTTCTTTTTTGCGTCTTATCTCCATCGGCTTCTTCTATGTCTGATCATCTCGTAACAGCATGGACGGGCTTCCTTGACTTTATTTGTCCAGACCTCTTTGACCACTATTGACTGTGTGGCATATTTAGTTGGCCTGGGCTTTACCAAATCTTGGCATCAAAACCAAGGAGCCTACATCGCACTAGAAGTTCTAAACATATTCTTCGGCGATATCACCTGACCAGTGAGATCATTGAGACATGTGATGTGAAGATTTACAAGGTGCACACAGATTTTAACATAGCAGATATGTTGACGAAGCCTCTTCCATAGCCCAAGCATGAAGTGCACCTAAGCTCCATGGGTATTAGATACTTGCATGAGTGAGTCATGTGTATGTGGAAGATGCTTGTAAAGTCTATGCTACTGTGTGAGGATAATTGTTATTTTGTTCCTTCAATAAATGTCGTTTACATTTGATTAACTATTTGTGTTATAACAATAATGTTCAAAAAGAGATCCCTGATCTTGTCATCATGTGGGATAGTGATGACAAACAGATTAGCACTTCTGACTGATTGATAATCACATTTCATAGATCATACACATAGAGATGTCAGATCAATGATGTGGACACATGTTGGTGAACCTGCAGAGTCCTTGGACCTAAGATCATCATTTGATTCCAGAATGCGTAGCAACACACTTAGATGCTTCCTAACGCTATTTCGTAATAGGGTACTAATAAGGGTTGTTTTCACGTGTGTTGTGAAACATGTCTTGGGATGTGAGCGGTCGAGATGGAATTTACACCTCCTAATAATGGGAGAAACATCTTTGGGCCCCTCGAGGTATTCGATTGGAAAAGTGCATGGCCATTCCACTATGACTAAAGAGTTAGTCATGATTTGAATCCAATACTTGTTCGAGGGAAAAGGGATCGGTAAAGGGATCGGTGCTTGTGTATATCAAAGGTATAGTAAAATTGATTTTGTACACTTTCGATGGTCAATATGTGCTGCTAGGTACCACTATTGATCAGGGAGTTGGAAAAGGTATAAGTGGATGGATTGAGAAACATGCAAAAAATAGATTCTTGTGCAAGTGGGAGATTGAAGGAAGTATGCCCAAGAAAATTCTGGGGATCAGAAGTTCCGATGGGTGTATTGAAAGTTCCGACTATTTTTGGGACCCGAGTCAGAGAGCAAAACCCACTTCGGATGTTCCGATATGGTATCGGAAGTTCCAATGGTCGGATTCGTGACATGAATTAGAAATTCAGATTTAGAATCGGATGTTCTGATTACTTTCTAGACTTGAGTCAAAGAGCAAAAGTTGCTTCGGAAGTTCTGATATGGAATCGAAAGATCCAATGAGCCGGAAGTTCTGATTTAGAATCGGGTGATCGAATGTTCCGATATGGGTATTGGAAGTTCCGAGGTTGGCGAAAATAGATTGGATCTGTTTCGGTATCGTACTGAATCGAGAGACAAAAATACCCTGTCAGAAGTTCTGATCTAGGATCAGAAGTTCTAACGTGGGTAAAACAAATTGGATCTGTTACAACACAAATCGGTTGTAACTGATTTGTGGGTTTCGAGATGTGGACGACTATTTGCTCTCAGCCCTATATAAAGAAGGAGGAGGAGGTCTTAGAGAATAAGCTTATGGATAGTTTAGACCTAGCCACCAAAGATTCTTCTCCTCCCTTTCGTGATCTCAAAAGTTGAGATCAAGGACCTCCCATCTCTCGCGTGCGATGCCAGCATGCTGTCGTGGGAGGAACTCCATCCCTATATGTGTGGATATTGTGGAGGCATTGCTCCAATAGAGATGCTCGTGGACTTCATCACGTGAACTACTATGTCGTCTTCACTGATTGGATTTTCGAGGAACGGTCGGGATGAAGCGAACAAAAGCATGTACGCGCTTCCTCACAATCTTCTGCCGTTGCACCTAGCGTGTCTTGTGCTACAAGGTACCGATCTATGATCTTGCACGTGCATGCTTCTTGGTCTTTGGGGCAAATTTTTGAAATTTCTGGCTAGCGTAGCTTCCCCATTCCCTAATAGGTTCAACAGCACATCGGCCCGCTACCATCACATGTGTGCAATGTGGCTTCCATGTGTGTCTCATCCCACATGCATAACCCCATTACTGATGCAATAATTCTAGATTTCCTTTAGAAAAATAATTCTGTATTACATCATAATTTTATTTGTTTTCTGAATTCACACAAAACCATGTTTACCTTTCACTACTACAAAGCGACACTATAGCGGCGGGCAAAAACGTACTGTAGTGGCGGGCAACCAGTCCACCATAGCTCTAACGCCACTGCTAACCCTGGTTAGCAGTGGCGGGCAGAGTGCCCACTACCGTTGTGTCAACAACAGTGGTGGGCTCGCTGATGTCCTCTGCCCACCACTATTGATAGTTGTAGCAGTGGTGGGCAAATGATGTTAGTGAGACTGCCACCACTATGTCAACAGTAGTGGCGAGCGCGCTGATGTCATCTGGCTGCCACTGCAATGGCTAACGGTATTGTCAGACAGAGGACGTCAGCGCGCCCACCACTACTGTGTTTTCCCCATTACACAGAATGTTATAAACCATAATTCACACAGTCCCACAAAAAAAACACAGAAATATACAGCTTCACATAGCCATCCACATCCACAACAGCAACACAACCACGGAAATTATCAGCTCCCACAACCAGCCACAGCAGCAACACAACATCAACACAACAACAACCCATCTCATTAATTTACAAATTTACAAAGTTTACATTTCATCACACATCAAGTTTACAAAGTTTACATCTATCAAAACTTCATAATTAACAATTGTTCACAAATACATGATCATTTTGTTTAATGTTTCTTCTTGGAAGGCCAACTCTTATCTTGCGCATCTTCTTTTGCTTCTAAGCTTCAAAATTCTTGAAAATTTGTTGTCCAAGCCTTTTAGGTCTTCCGTCCCAACGTCTTAGAGTTGGATGCTTGGCCACTTCACCCTCAGGATCGAAGAGTATTCCATGCTCATGAATAATTTCATGCATCGTGAAGCGGCATGTCCTTGATATGATTCCATACATTTTGGCATCAGAGAGTTGGCTCTTCCCGGCAACGGTTGATGGACCTGACGTCTTCATACGTAAAATATAAGTACATACGTTGCAAGTTATTTTAGATTAACACATAATAAATAAACTTACTTCTTTAGTATCCTCAGATACTGTCTGCGCATACTTTCCTAAGTCATTGCTCATGAAATTACAAGTGTAATACCCGCAATGCACCGAACCAGGAAGTTGTTTGTGACACTTCAAAATAGATAAAGTTGAAACGATATATAGTTTGGCTTTATTATTTGAACTAAGAAATTACAAAATATAATCTTACCGGGTAGTTGGTTGTGATATGCATTTCTTTTGGCCTTTGTGGATCTTGTGGGCCATGTAACTTTTCCACGTAATATTTATATACACTCTGAAGAACATTTATTATATCTTGATATTCTTTTTTGGGTTTGTCGAGAGAGTTGAGCACCCAAACCCTAGAGTTCTTCGGGTATATCAGAAGTGCAATCCAATGATCACTATCGAAAGAAGTAATATGTGATTATGTTAGTTTCATAATTGATAAAACATAATTAGGTGGATATAGTAGGTATACTTACTTAAAGTTATATGCATCACTTATCATTTCTATGCCCCTCCATTGAAACATGCACCGCGCAATATACAACACGGCACAATTCCTTTTATTCTTCTTAAGTGCGTCTTGGTCTTTATTGAAAATCTTGCTTTGAAACTTTTTTCGACCCGCACTCCAGTACTTTGCATAGTTCTAGTTTAGTACTGGGTTTAGTGTACTTTTACTTATTAATGATGGGTTCTGATGGGGGAGTGGTCCCGATCTTCCGCTAGGTAAAGGATAAACTTGGGTTGGTGGAGAATCTCGACGTTGGCGATCCAAGGCTCTGGTCCGGCGGATCAAAACCTTGCAATCGTTACACCACTGTATCCGTTGGTTATCAACCACGCAGGACGCGATTGACCTCACCACGAAGGCTAATTCCTGCAAGCGAACCCAAGAACACAAGCAAGAACAGGAAGGATACAAATCGAATGCCAAATCACAGACAAACGAAGATAAGGTGAGGTTTCACAAACGCCAATGCAGCAGCCAATCGGTCCGGTGCAAGAGGCGGGATCTAAACACAACAGTGTAGATGCAACAAAGCAAAACATAACCCTAGAGGTGGCTGGCGTGAGAATATATAGGGCGGCGGCCTGTGGAAGGGGAACAGACTTGGGCTGTGGGCTAGAAGACGTACAGACTCAGATTATGGCCAACATGGCCCAGTTCTGTCACGCAGTACTGTTTTAAATACACAGGACGACTCGAGACTCCAAATGAGGTGAAACCAACGGCAAACGATCCGTCTTCTCCTCAGCTTTCCAAAAAGTCAAAGAACGTGCCAATCGGACTTCGTATGAGGAAGTTATGCCCATTTTGGTGAAAGGTGGTTGATGTAGTCCGAACCAGCGAATTCTTGACTTCAAATCATCCGTGCGGCTCCGTCTTCAACTCCAACTCTCCTATTCCATCTCCCATGTTCCTAAGCAACAAAATATCACTAGTATTCAGTAGCATCCCATCCAAACAAATATAATCAAAGTTGCTAAGGAGCGAATTAACCTCATGGTTCAAGCGACGAGCACGGGCGCGTGTGATTGGTCCTTGTAGTTGAATTGTAGGTGGAGGCTCCATGTGTGTATCATGTGAAGTGATGTCCTCATCATCCTCCCCCTCTTGAATCGGAGTCGTCCTCGACTCAAGCTCATCATCAGCTCCCAAATAGGGTTTTAAATCATCAGTATGGGGCATCAATTTAAACTTTCTCAAATCAGGAAAACGACCCTTGCGCAAGTACAACCAAACAAGATCTCCTGGTTTGAAAAACATCTTCTTTCTTCCTTTATTTTTCTTTTGAGCAAGATAGCGTGCCTTCTTGTCTATAACTTCCTTGGTTTTCCGATGCATAGCTTTCACAAACTCTGCACGCTTAGTTGCCTCAATGTTGGCTCTCTCTTGAAAAGGAAGTGGCAGCAAATCAAGTGGTGTGATTGGCTTAAATCCATACACCACTTCAGACGGGCACAATTTTTTTGTTGAGTGAACAGCTCTATTGTGTGCAAATTCAACATGTGGGAGACAGTCCTCCCATTCCTTCAAGTTCTTCTTAATCATTGTTCGCAGCAACATGGAGAGTATACGGTTTACCACCTCTGTTTGACCTTCAGTTTGCGGGTGACAAGTTGTTGCAAATAGCAATTTTGTGTCAAGCTTTGCCCACATTGTCTTCCAAAAGTAACTCATAAACTTCACGTCATGATCTGAAACAATGGTTCTAGGCATCCTGTGCAATCTCACAATTTCCCTGAAAAATAAATCAGCAATATGTGAAGCATCGTTGGTCTTGTGACAGGGAATAAAGTGTGCCATTTTAGAAAACCTATCCACTCTCACAAATATGGAGTCTCTCCCCCTCTTTGTCCTAGGCAATCCCACAATAAAGTCCATGCTAATATCTTCCCAAGGTGCACTAGGAACAGGAAGTGGAGTATACAAACCATACGGGTTAAGTTTGGACTTAGCTTTATGGTATGTGGCACAACGCTGCACAAATCGTTTAACATCTCTCCGCATCTTGAGCCAATAAAAATTATTGGACAGCAGGGCCAAAGTCTTTTCTCTCCCAAAATGTTCCATTAATCCATCGCCATGTGATTCCTGCAACAACAGCAAATGTACGGACGAATCTGGAACACATAGCTTGTTAGCATGGGACAAGAAACCGTCATAAACATGAAATGTTTTCCAGTCTTTCCCCTCATTACATTTAGTGTATGGTTCAGCAAATTCTTTATCTACAACATACAAATCTTTCAAACTTTCCAAATCTGGAACGTTAATATCAAGTTGAGATAAAAGAACAACCATGCGAGACAATGCATCAGCAACCACATTTTCTTTGCCATTCTTGTATTTCACAATGTATGGGAAAGATTCAATAAATTCAACCCATTTTACATGTCTACGGTTCAGTTTAGCTTGCCCTCTCAAATATTTGAGTGCGTCATGATCAGAATGTATAATAAACTCCTCAGGCAAAAGGTAATGTTGCCAAGTTTCAAGCACACGCACTAAGGCATATAATTCCTTATCATAGGTAAAATAATTCAATTGTGGACCATGCAATTTCTCACTAGAATAGGTCACGGGTTTACCGCCTTGTAGCAGCACATCTCCTATGCCAAAATCACTAGCATCACATTCTAACTCAAAAGGCTTACTAAAATCGGGTAGCTGAAGTAGAGGTGCGTGTGTAATGCGATCCTTGAGTGTGGCAAGAGCTTGTTCTTGTGCTGACTCCCAAGTAGAAGTAACTCCCTTCTTGTCAACTCAGGCAAAGGATCGGTTATGGTGCTGAAATCTCTCACAAAACACCGGTAGGAACCTGCAAGACCAAGAGAGCTACGTACTGCAAGGTTAGTTTTAGTTGCATGCATGACACGTCCTTTCAGATTAATAGCTTGTGATGAAGAAGGAAAAACAACTTTATCTTTTTGTTGCCTCGAAAGTGTCTCAGCTACTTGCTGATTTTCAGAAGGTTGTGTGCTCTTTTGTGAGTCCCTAGCACGTTTTTCTTATTCAAATTTAACAATTTCAGCAGGAGTCATAGGAAGCAATGTAACTTTCTTTCATTTATACATAAATGTGTACTTATTGCTCCTACCATGGTGTGTAGCATCAGTATCATATACCCAAGGTCTACCAAGTAATAGAGAACATGCTTGCATTGGTACTACATCAAAATCAGCACTTCCGAAGTATATACCAATGGAAAATTCGATGTGAACAGTTTGTGTTACCTTGACCTTACCGCTGTCGTTGAGCCATTGCACATGGTAAGGGTGTGGATGTGCACGTGTGGGAAGTTGAAGCTTAGTTACCACGTCGAGGCTCACCAAATTGTTGCAACTACCGCTGTCGATGATGACACGCGCACGACGGTTATTGACGAGGAAGACGATCTGAAATATATTGTTCCGTTGTGCCTGGTCGTCCTGGTCCATGTGAGTGCTCAAGTCACGTTGTACAATAAGTGCTGCCATGTTAGTGAAAAGGCAAAACAACAAAGAATAATCCTTATGTAAACAGCTAGGTGGGGTGGTGGATGTGTGGTGGAAGCAATCCGTCAAGCACCTTACCCACGCTTGCAAGTGTTCTTACCACGCCGCAGTGGGGTCACCGGCCTACAGGTGATGAACCAAGTGGAGGTGGTGTGCAATTGCAAGAATTGATCCTGTCCTGACCAAGAGAAAGGTGTAGCTTGGAAGGCAAAGTGAGTAGCAAGGATTAGCGATAATAATAACAGTTAAACCAAGTTCAATAAGTGTTCCCAAGTACTAGTCAAAGTTGCTGGCCTTAGTGCTCCCAAGGTGAAAATTCAAGCAATAGAGGGAAACTATGTGCCCAAAACTCAAATGGAAGCACAAACAGACCAAATTCGGCTCTCTACAGATCGGACAAGGGATCGGACAAGGGTATGTGCACAATTTTTTTTTTGCCGCTGATCGGAGAAGGGATCGGACAAGAGTTCGGACAAGAGTTCGGACAAGAGATCGGACAAGCAACAAACAGCCAAAGCCTTCCTCAGATCGGACAAGTGTTCGGACAGGAGTTCGGACAAGAGTTCGGACAAGCAACAAACAGCCAATGCCTTCCTCAGATCGGACAAGTGTTCGGACAGGAGTTCGGACAAGAGTTCGAACAAGCAACAAACAGGACCGCTTCTCCTTTTTTTTATATTTTTTTCTCTTTTTTTTCACTCTATTTTTTTTTGAACAAGGATG
The DNA here is from genome assembly GCA_019279435.1 of Zizania palustris. NCBI lineage: Eukaryota > Viridiplantae > Streptophyta > Magnoliopsida > Poales > Poaceae > Zizania > Zizania palustris. The sequence goes on along the minus strand of JAAALK010000283.1, from coordinate 105,649,384 downwards.
ACCAGAAATACAACCACAAAAATTGGCACCTACAACTGAGGTGGGATGTGGCTCACAAAAATTCAAACAAGTTCGCTGTCCGGCGAGCAAAAACTTTGTCCAATTTTTTTCTTTATCTTCCTGATTTGTTTTGGCGATTTTGGTGAGGGCTAACCGGTATAACCGGTTAGGGTACCCACCCAAATTGGGTCAGGAACACGCTCAAAAAATTTCAGATTTTTCTGCCAAACGAGCGAAAAGTTATGCCTGTTTTACTGAAGGGGGGTCACAAGAGTCGATGTGGAAAACAAAGTAGGGTTGCGGAAGGGGGGTTTTTCGATGGGGAATTTTTTTCTGAGACACAAGAACAACTACTACTCAAACGACACAGAGGGATGACTAAACCAGCAACAAGACTCGACCAAGAACACGAACTCAACAAACTTAAAACTGAAATTAAAATCGCAAGGCACAAAGGGGTTCTTGGTGGGGAATTTTTTTTTTGGTGCGGTTTTCTGGACTCTAGGTAAAAACAAAAGCAGATCGAGATTACCTAACGGGAAATCTGAGCTCTGATACCAACTGATGGGGGAGTGTTCCCGATCTTCCGCTAGGTAAAGGATAAACTTGGGTTGGTGGAGAATCTCGACGTTGGCGATCCAAGGCTCCGGTCCGGCGGATCAAAACCTTGCAATCGTTACACCACTGTCTCCATTGGTTATCAACCACGCAGGACGCGATTGACCTCACCACGAAGGCTAATTCCTGCAAGCGAACCCAAGAACACAAGCAAGAACAGGAAGGATATAAATCGAATGCCAAATCACAGACAAACGAAGATAAGGTGAGGTTTCACAAACGCCAATGCAGCAGCCAATCGGTCCGGTGCAAGAGGTGGGATCTAAACACAACAGTGTAGATGCAACAAAGCAAAACCTAACCCTAGAGGTGGCTGGCGTGAGAATATATAGGGCGGTGGCCTGTGGAAGGGGAACAGACTTGGGCTGTGGGCTAGAAGACGTACAGACTCAGATTATGGCCAACATGGCCCAGTTCTGTCACGCAGTACTGTTTTAAATACACAGGACGACTCGAGACTCCAAATGAGGTGAAACCAACGGCAAACGATCCGTCTTCTCCTCAGCTTTCCAAAAAGTCAAAGAACGCGCCAATCGGACTTCGTATGAGGAAGTTATGCCCATTTTGGTGAAAGGTGGTCGATGTAGTCCGAACCAGCGAATTCTTGACTTCAAATCATCCGTGCGGCTCCGTCTTCAACTCCAACTCTCCTATTCCATCTCCCATGTTCCTAAGCAACAAAATATCACTAGTATTCAGTAGCATCCCATCCAAACAAATATAATCAAAGTTGCTAAGGAGCGAATTAACCTCATGGTTCAAGCGACGAGCACGGGCGCGTGTGATTGGTCCTTGTAGTTGAATTGTAGGTGGAGGCTCCATGTGTGTATCATGTGAAGTGATGTCCTCATCAGGTTCAAGTACCCATATTTTTTAGAGTCATCAGAACATGAATTCAAACTGCATATATTATGAAACACTAGTCAGTATAAGACATGATTGATTTTTGCTTTGTATTGACAAATTAAAACTACTTACAAGCACTAGAGTATCATGCTTGTGATGTCGGTTTGCTTCAGATGGAACATCCGGTGGAAGTCGTTGAAAAATAGTACAAGATTAAACTCTAGGCAGTTGAATACTTCTTTTGGAACCTTCACTTCTATTTGCATAACTTCTAACGATGACGCTTCAAGATACCAGTCATGAAATGATTTCAACTCCCAGTTCATACTCTTAAGTACTCGTTGGGGTAAGAATGGTTTGCCTGGTTCGTACTCGATAAAATCATCGTCTTCGTAGGTCCATTGATCTGTAGAAAGTGAGCCATGTTTTTGTATTGGAGCCTTTAAGTGAGCCTCTACGGGCATAGAACATGTTTTCCCCATAGTACTAAAGAATTTGAGCATTTCAAACTTTGGCTCAGAACACTGCCCAACTTGAATAATTGTCTTGTGGATTGTGTGCTTTGGGCATGCCTCTTGGTTCTCAGGCTCGAGCTCGGCCGCTTGAACTGACTCTTTCAGTTGATCAGGCTCGTCCACTGGCTCTGTCACTTGAGGCTTGGCCGTTGGAACTGACTCTTTGACTTGATCAGGCTCAGCCACTTTAGGATCTGTCACTTCCTCCGGCACGTGTTGTTGAGCCATTTGTGGATCTGCCACTTTTTCGGGCACGTGTTCCTCGAGTTCTTGAGCCATTTGACGATCTGCAACTTTATCGGGCACTGGCTCCTTCTCTGCCTCTTACTCCATCTCACACTCAACAACAGATGATAAAGATCCTATATTTTTCATATCATGAGATGAAGGATATGTGGGGGGTTGCGATGAGAAAATAGGCGATCTACTCTGAGAACTTGTCGGAGACTTCCTCTGGAGTAATTTGATATCTCGGCTGGCCCATAAGACAATGTTATTCAGTGCATCTCTGATTGCCTCAATCCTCTCATCAGGCATTGGATGATCCAAGGGGTCATTGATAAATCTGTCATTGATGATCTCATTGACCTGAACCTTGGTATACTCTGTAGGAATAGGCCGATTATGAAATAAATCCTCAGGCATAGCAATGCCTCGTGCAGCCTCTTCGGAATGCCCTTTGCACCCAATCGGTACATGCAGACTGCATGGTGTGTCGTCTTTGATATAATTTATAGGAAATTTTTCTTGTACTAATCCAACACTGCTTGGTACGTCATGTCGTACCGCTAGCACAATAATCTGTCCCGCTACAGCCTGCATTATGTTTGGATTCTCACTAATAAATTCAAAAAAGTGTCTCTCCCACTCTGCACGGCGCTCTGTGGCGTCGTCTGTGTGTGCTTGACGCTTCTTGTATGTGGCACCTTCCTGTTTCTTGAAAGTATTTTTCTAGGGTGCTATAGAAGAGACACCTCGGGTGTGCCCTCCATGTTCCTCGTTTCCGAGAGCAGATGTAAGCTGGTCATTACATCCCTTAGGCTTGAACTTTCCAGCCTTCTCCAACTCAACAATTTCCTGTGCTTTTTGAAATACTTCACTAGTCCGAGAGTCGGAGAGGATATATTGGCCCTCAAGTGTTTTTTTAGCTCGACCTAGGAGCCATCTCTTACTGCGCTGATCAGCACCTAAAAATTGTTCAGGTAACCCAGCCGCATGGTCCTCCTCCTCCTTTCTACTCCAGTCATCATCCTTAGCCTTATATCCACCCAGGTAAAGTTTATGTGGGAACTTATTATTTTTATTAAGCTCTTTGAACATAATTCTCGCTTGTTTGGCTTCTTCAGAGCAATGCTGCAATTTAAATTTGTTCCATTCATTTGGTGTGATAAAGCCATAGTCGTTGAGCAGTGACTCTCCTTTCTGAAGGTACTGGGTGTTCAATTTAGTCATGAATGTACAAAGAGATTTCCCGAAAGTCTTCAATGTGGCAGCTTTAGCATCTTCTAAGTGTTCTTCCGGGAATTTATAATGCGCTTTTATCTGCTGACACAATTCGTTCTTTGTAACATCAGGGACACTCTATTTTTCCAAACTATTTTACATCGCTCTCTAGCGAGACATCCACAGTCATTGCGCCACTTATTTGTGATTTCTTTCGACTTCTTTAGAGGCCCATCAACATACACTTCTTCAACCTCATAGATAGCTGTATGCAACTTATTCTTCTCTCGTTTCCCTCTCCTCTTCGCATTTGCAGAGGATGTAGTGGCAGCGGGCTCAAAAGATGTTGCCTTAGATGACTCAACAACTGGGACAATAGTTGTTCTTTTCTCGACTTGGAATAATCGACGCTTGCTTTCTCGCTTTGGACGATCCTACGACAATAGACAATGTGAGCTTCAGGAATGTAATCCTCAGTTAGAAGATGCTCTGACTTGTTACTAACGCAATAATTACCTCCGCTTGAGCTTCAAGAATATAATCCTCATCGGCGTCTTCTCTCATTCGCTTCTTCCTAGGCTCCACTAGATGTTCATTCTCCGGAGAGTGGTACAAAGATTCACTATCGGAGGATCCTTCAGATGAACCATCTTTACTTGTTTTTGCAGGAGACTGGTAGATGATCTCCTCGACGGAACGTCCTTCTTCCGCCATAGATGAACTATTCATGGTTAAGAGGCTAATGTATCAGAATTTTGGTTATGTAAAAAAGGTCCGTTGTCATATTTTCATGTACGAAACAATGCACATGTCGGATGTACTTAAGGATTAGTATTGTAGCTTCAGAAGAAATGGATGAAAACTTTTCTTAGCTGCAACTCTCCTGTTGGTTGTGTTATGTATGATTTAGACTAGGCAATGGCCTCAGGAATCAGTAGTCAGCTATTACTTCTGAAGCTACTATACTAATCCTCAAGTATAGTGCTTGTGGTATGTATGCATCATATAACAACTAGCTAGTTTACTATTAGTTGTTCTCTCTCTCTCTAGTACTATTGTGTTACATTGGATTCTGCACAAAGTTGTTGAGGCCTCAGCATATTTTGTGTTGTTTTTCAAATATGTTCATGGCTGCAATGGAACCATGGGCACATCCATTCCCTGCCAGCAGCACAAGAAAGAAGAAGCTATTGAATGGAATGGACGTGTCACATGGCTTGATGACATACATGAGATAACTCAATAACAATTTGCATCATAGGCCTCAAAAAGATAGCAATATAATCTAAATAGGACTCTTGAAGATCTAATCCCTAGTACTGTGTTATATTTCATTTTGTCATCATTTATGATATTCTTTATAAAATATAAATTCATATAATAACTTCTAAGTATCTTTAACACCCCAAATTTTCAATACAATAAAAATATTATTAAATTCAATTTCCTGTACTATATATTTCTGAAAATACTTTAAATACCCTTTTATACCCAATTGAACTACAGCATAGAGTAGATGGCCAAATTAGGAGGTGAAACTTTTTGTATATGATCCTAAGACCAAGATATATTTTTGAGAATTTTTATAAATTTTTACCAAGCATGGAAGTAGCCCTATTATTTTAAATCAATTTCTGCAATTATTTTTAATCAGAAAATAGTTTTCAAACAGTATTGGGCCCTCTCCCTCCTTTCTCTCTCTCCCGGCTGGCCCAACCCATCACCCGCGCTCGCCTTAGGCTGACAGCCTGACCCCACCTGTCGGCGCCGACTGCCTCCCCTCGCGCGCGCGCCCGACGCCACGGCCCCACCCGTCAGCTGCCTCCCTCGCTCGTTCGCGCTCACTGGCGTGTGGCCCCCGCCTGTCAGATCCGTTGTCCCCGCGAGATCCGCCCCCGGATCCCCCCCTCGCCGGCCGAAGCCCTAACTTCGCCTAGGATCCACCCTCGCCGGCCCCCTCCCTTTAATCCGACGCCTGCAATGAATTCCCCTCAACGCGCCGACCGTTTCCCCCTATTAATCTCGCCTGATTCGCGTCCTGGTGCGTTGAACCGCGTTCAACCCGAGCTCGCCGGCGTCAAAGCGCATTTATCCCCGGCCACCATCGATTGCGCCCTCCCTGCCCCTACCGGTACCCCTATATAAACCATGGCCCTCCACCGCGTTCGGTTCACGCACCCAATTGCACTCAGACCAAGCCGAGCGCCCACCCTTTGCCTTTTAGCGCAATCCCCCTATTTCTCCTCCGGCCACCACTCGCCGTCGCCTCGGACCATCCCCGTCCGTGCCTCCGCCACCGTCGTGACCGCCGGGACCTCACCGACCTCGGCCACCACTCCGTCGACGACGAACCTCGCCGGATCGCCGTCGCCACCAAGGACCCGAGCACCGTCGCCGCCTCCGCTCGTCGCCGGCCTCACCCCGTCGACCTTTTCTCACCGCCGAGGTACCCTCGTGATCCCCGTGGCACCCTCTTTCCATTTTAGGCCTTAGCTTCGACTGCCAACGCTCGCCTTGGCCCCTGGCCCGCTCGCCGTCGCCGGAGAAGACGACCGGCATGGGTCGAGTACCCGTGCCGTGTCGGATTCGATCCGCGCCGTGCGATCTAGATCTAGCGGTACTGATTTAATCCCTCGTGCGGTTTAATCGGCGCCGTTGGATCTGTGCGAAGGGGTACGTTTTAATCTCGTGCGTCCGTTAGTTTTAAAACCCCGCATCGCATCTAAGCCGTCCATCGCGTACCGGTTCGAACGTTTTAATCCTGGTCGTCCACGTCACTTTAACTCCTCCGCCTCGCCCTCGCGCATCGGATCTGGATCCGACTGTCCAGATCGACCCGGCGCACACGCACAGTGCGCGGGTTCACCGTGGGCCTAGCTCACCGTGGACCCGAGAGGGTTTAAATTTGAAAATAAATTCCAGAAAAGGTTTAAAACTTGCAAAATTCATATCTGGCGCATTTGAACTCTAAAAATTACCATTCCAATTTCAGAAAATTCATAATATTATTCTCTACATGTTTATACAATAAAAACAGTAGGTTTACTTTGACTTTTTCATGTTTATTTAAATAAATATTCAAATGCCCTTAGAATTAAAACATGAATTCAAATATTTATATTTCAGAAAAATTCATATTTATTCCTTTTCTGTTCATGTACTGAAAACCACTAAATTAACATGGACCCTTCATTTTAAAATTTATCAGGAAATTTAATAGGAGGCTATTCACATTTAAACACCCCTTTCTAAAAAGGACAACTTTTAATTCCTTTAAAATTTATTTATGAAATAAACCACAGAACCTTAACAATTGAATTTATTTTATTTTTAATCAAACCAACTTTAACTTATGTGCTTATAATGTAATGTTATATTGTTTGATTGAATGTTATGTTCTTTTTATTTTACTTTACTATATCAAAAAGACTACGACGCCGTCGAGGAGCCGGAGTACTTCCCCGAAGTCCCTCCCTCTCCCTTTGCTGAACAAGGCAAGTCACCAAACCAATCTTTTGAGCATATTGAACCCATGTTTGATTAAACTATCGCTAAAACACATAGGTTATATATGCATTAGTCAAATGAACCCTTACAATATATTTATTTAGGATCCCCCGACCTTCATGTGCAACCCAAGTCATGCTCTCTAGCCTAAACTCCTTGTCACCATATGATAAATGTTATTAGCTAGTGTCCAATGTATCGACACGATCGCTATAGGATAAAAATGAGTCGTAGTACATGGTTCTACTATATGATCCCCATCGTTTCTTATCTATGGAATTCTGTCGTTGTTGGAGTTGTGGTTGTGAGTGAATGCATGGTGGGTTCCAGGTGCAAGCTAGGGCATTGGTCGGTAGCACCCGGGGCACTATAAGGACCGGTCTGAGGGATCCGTTGCAATACACTTACGTACTAACCACAAGTCTAGTGGGTAAGTCCTAACTAAGGTATGGGTTGTTCCAAACCGAGGCCACCATTTGGAGATGGGTCAAGTTGCACCTGCGGGTGACTTGTACCAATGTGGCGCAAAAGGGGGTGCGACGTTAGCCGGGATGTGGCCCGGCGCGCCGGCGAAACCTAGAGCGGGTGGTTATCGCTTGGAACATTTCATGCCGAGGTTTTGGCACGAGTTCCCATGGTATGGGTCATCTCGTTTGGGATGAGTGCGTGCCTTGTGGGTACAGTAGTACATCTCTGATCAGAGTCTTAAATCTTTTCGAAAAGCCGAGCCCACGGTCAAGGGCGGGTTGCGTGACATCCCCCAGTTAGTTTACTTTGGATATGTATGTGCATGATGGATCGACATGTAAGGACTGTTGTGCGAGGAGGTAAAACGTACTCCTCGAGTTAGTTGATGTTGTTGATATTCATGTTTACTTTTCCACATGATTAAAATGTGATTACACTAAATGCAATAACTGAAACTGTACTTTTCCGCAATGTTAGCCATTACCCTTCCTTGTTTATTATCCTGCATTACTACTTGCATTTGCGGTGGCTTGTTGAGTACTTTTGTACTCATACCCGTTGGACCCCACAGAGGATGCTTACTATGTAGACGGTCTGGAGTAGCGACCCAGTCGAGAAGAAAGATCCTGAAGGAGATGTTCGTCATGCCGCTCTTTAATTATTTTTATTACTGTTTTTACTAAAACCTTGATGTAATAAATATGGTCTGCGTACCATGAATACTGTCGTATGTACGTTGTCGCATGATGAACCTCTTGTATTATTGTTTTTCTTATGAAATTCAATAATGTCTCGATTTTGATAAATCGGGGCGCTACAAGATGGTATCAGAGCCGACTCGACTGTAGGAAGCCAAACAGACCCGCCTAGCCATTAGCCACAGGAAATTATTTCTCGAAAATCTACTTTATAAACTTTGTTCCTCTCCTCACTTTTATTCAACTTGCTGTTTTGTAGATGCCGGTATACCAAGTGCACAGCTACTGCCGCCACTACGAGGGCTTCGTCCGGGAGCTCTGTATGATGCTCACCTTCCTCGGGTTCCTCTTCGAACCCGAATTCCAAGGAGTGTACCCCGACGAGTTCGCCGGGCCTTGTGACGTCTCCCTCACCGTCCACAGCTCCGGAGAACACATGCCGCCCTACACCACAGCCCTTGGAGGCCCGACTTTCGACGTCGCGTGCCAACGAGTCGCTCTCTAGGCCCTCATGGAGTTGAGGATGATCTACGATGATCGTCTTCAGAACTCGTCCTTCCGGCTTGTGCCGAAGCGTCCTCCCGGAGCCCACCGTAGCATCTACCACGGAGTTCACTCCGTGCGTGATCCGGTCATTGCCCGGCAGTCGCGTCTTCTACAGGCTATGGATGATCTCCATACTGAGGCGGTGCTCGACGCCGACGAGCACCATGAGGCGGTCGAGTTCCTTCGTGAAGAAACGAAGAACTTGATCCAACAGAACGGCGAGCTGCGGCGCAAGATCATGCAGCTGCAGAAGGATATTGCGGAGATGGTTCCTCTCCTTCCAAGGAAGAAGAAGCCCATCCGTGAGCCCCTCCCTCGCCCCAAGAGGATCCCGCCACGACCCTCCCCCGCCAGACCCTCCACCAGTGCCCCTGCACCACGCCCCGGCCTCGTCTCCGACTCCATCATCGAGAATTTTCTCGAACCCACCATCCCTCTGGAGCCGCGTACTCGTGGTTCCGAGAGCACGGAGACCGCCTCCGGTGGCGAGTAGGCATTAGGAGTCGCTATTTAAATAAAGAGGCATGATTTTGTATGTGGTGCTACCCACGACGAGTGTGTTGTGGGTAGAATAAGAACTTGATTGTAATGAACATTTTACCACTTAATATGCATGAACTATTCTTGATAATTGTGTTGTCAACTTTTTGCCTTATAACCTTATGAATTCAGAAGATGGCCGACCACCAGAACACCGGCTCCAACAACAGAGCAGGAGGAAGCCGTGATGCGCCCGAGGGTGTTGTACCCAACTGGGGTGCAACGGGCCCGCATCAGTCTAGGTCGCCCTCCGCCAACCACCCCACCTTGGTGGAGATGATGGCGAATCAGAACCAACTGATCACCGCCCTCCTCACTCAAATGCAGAACCAATAGGCTCAGTTGGATCGTCTGCAGAACGGGGAACCTGCCCCTCGCGCACCAGCACCCGCGCCTGCTTCGCAACTCTCCGAGTTCCTGCGCGTGCGCCCACCCATTTTCTCAAGCACCACCAACCCGATGGAGGCCGGAGATTGGCTTCGCACCATCGGAAAGAAGCTCGACCTCCTCCCCTGCACCGACCGGGAGCGAGTGGCCTTCGCCACTCACTAGCTTCAGGGTCCCGCCGCTGAATGGTGGGACAATTATCGTGAGTCCCAGCCAGAGGACCACGTGGTGACTTGGGCGGAGTTCACCATCGCCTTTCGTGCCACCCACGTCCCCGCCGGTGTCATCGCGGTGAAACAGCAAGAGTTCCGCGACCTGCAGCAAGGCAACAGGACCGTCATGGAGTACCTCCATGAGTTCAATCGCCTCGCCCGCTACGCACCGGAGGAAGTGCGCACCGACGCCCCTCCGCCAAGCCAAGTTCCTCCGGGGACTCAAGGATGATCTGTCCATCCAGCTTGTCGCCACCGACTACGCCGACTTCCAACGGCTAGTCAACAAAGCGCTCATCCAAGAGACTGAGTAAAACAGGCTGGACCTCAAGAAGAGGAAGATGATCGCCTTCAAGAACCAGCATGGTGAACTCTCAGA